>JAFFJZ010000001.1:80000000-81218718 GCA_018340375.1 Gonatopus flavifemur | reverse complement strand
CCTTTTTTTTTTTTTTTTTGATTATCGTTGAAGAGTTGATCCGAATGATCTTTTGATCACATCCGTGATCAATTGATGACATCCGTCAACTGATTTGAGAGTATTCGAGTGGTGCATGGTTCATTCTTCTGTTTTGGACTTGATTCTTTCAGAAAAGATTATACGCGACGTCAGACTGTTCATAATACAGAATTTCTCTCATTGGTCACGAACAACTAGTAACCTATAGTAAAGTTACCAACGATTTTTACTTCTCGGGCAATAAGAAAAATTCGGTATTACGAACAGCCGTTATTATGATACCTTACCTCGATTGGTATTGGGGTAAAACTAGTTATTTGGTTGATTCTACTTGATTCTAGTGAAATTATTGAAAATCAGCAGTTTTGAAACTATGTCGGAGAGTCGGGTTTATGTAGTAAAGTGAAAAAAGTCATTAGACGATCACTTGGTTTCTTCGGCAAGGGTTTTCCATAATAAAATCACCGTACACTCCGTTAATTGGTCTATTCTTATAGAATTCGATATATGATTGGGTCCATGCAAAAGAATGGACCAATCAACGCCGTGTACAATAATTTGTTCCGAATTCTGTTTCTGTCGGTAAGGTAGGAATTGCTCGAAAGGCCGTTTACCCGAAAGCGGTGAAATTTGTAGCTATTTGAGATAGATAGGCTAGGAACTTTTAGTGATTATTGTTGGATCCACAAATTATTGTCTTTCGGGTAAATACAATTTCGGGCAGCTGCTATCTTATTGCCCTTCCGTGTCACGTGAAAGTATGTAAAATCAATACGAGAAGTTTCATTCCAGACTCTTTTACACTGACCAACCATGAAAACGTTAAAGCAAGATGGGAACCTTCCAAATTCATATGTTGTTCAAAACCTTCCTTCAACATTCTCAAAGGTTGAAAAATCTTTCCAAAGAAGGAAAATCTTCCCATAGAACAACACTGGTCGTGTGTGTGTGTGTGTGTTAGTTGTGGTGTTGACGAGATTGCATATCATTGATTGGTCGAAAAGTCCATCATTCCCGTAGAGACGTTACCGAAAGGACGACTTTCGGCCGTCAGCTGGGGTCCAACTGTCTTTGGTTTAGATTTGGATGTGGTACGTGTTTTTTCATGAATTTCCAACTTTGTGACGTTTCAAACCATCACTCGCGTTGATAAATGTTGATGATCGCCAACTTAACAAGTTAGCCCCCCAGTTAATGCCTGTAGCTCGTCGGAACCCAGGGTTCGATTAGGATGGGTTGGGTAACGCGTGTCACAGATTATTAAAAGACAGACAAATTCAAGTTATTTCAAGGTTTCGAACAAATTTTTATTATACACAGAATAAAATAGAAATCATCACAATTCGGGTGAGTTACCCGTAACGATCTACTGATTGATTGGAGGAAATCCTTAAAGTAGACTTGAATAGAAGCTATAGACAGATTGCGGCAGTAGGATCTAACGGGGAGTGCAGTTATTAGTCCGGACTATATAACCCTACTTTGTGTGTACACGGACAGTCTGAGTCAGTCAGTCAGTCGTAGAATCCGATTATACCGTTATTTTGGATGGATCCAACGGAAAGTGACGCGTGAATGGACGGTTCAGAGTGAAAGGGACCCCCGTGAGTCCGTTCGTGACGTGGAAAGTAATAATCCTAAGCATTATTCTACATGCGCGGAATCGCGAGTCGTGATTGGTCGCAATTATCTTGACCTAAGGGCAAGGAGCAGCGATGCCATTATTTCCTAGAAAAATCCGTACATTCTTCGTGATTGGTCATTTCTTGCCAAATAGGAAACATGATTGGCTGGTTGTACAAGAAATGACCAATCATCAGTTGCTACGGATTTTTCTAGGGAATAATGGCACCGCTTGCAAGGGGCTTTGAGAAGGCTAGGAACTTTGAGTAACTATTCGAGAAAGGCTAGGAACTTTTAGTAATTATCCCAAGATCCACAAATGATTGATTGTCTTTCGGGTGAATGTAATTTCGGGCACTTGTAGCCTTCCCGCATATCCAGAAAAGCGGGACAGTGCAAAAGTGGGGTTTGGCTGTCTCGGGTTTGAAATGGTTAGGAACTTTGAGTAACTATTTGAGATAGATAGGCTAGGAACTTTTAGTAATTATTCTAAGACCTACAAATGATTGTCTCTCGGGTGAATGCAATTTCGGGCACTGGTTACCCCACCGTATTTCCGTATACGTGCACATCCTGAGGAGCGAGACGGTGGAAAAGTGGGGTTTGGCTGTCTCGGGTTTGAAATGGTTAGGAACTTTGAGTAAGTATTTGAGATAGATAGGCTAGGAACTTTTAGTGATTATTCTAAGATCCACAAATGATTGTCTTTCGGGTGAATGTAATTTCGGGCACTTGTAGCCTTCCCGCATATCCAGAAAAGCGGGACGGTGCAAAAGTGGGGGACCAGCCGGCGACCTTCGGCCGGCTGATCGAAATTATATCTGGTCACTCTTTTTACACTACGAGTTTTTCTCGAGAAACTCCCGTAGAAATATCTGTGATGAACATATAACTGGTTTTTCACTCTTCGTACATTACGAATTTCTTTTCGAAAACTCTCGTAGAAACATCCGTAATCAAATTATATCCCGTCACTCTTTGTACACTACGAGTTTTTTTCGAGAAACTCTCGTAGAAATATCTGTAATCAACATATATCTGGTTTTTCACTCTTTGTACATTACGAATTTCTTTTCGAAAACTCTCGTGGAAACATCCGTAATCAAATTATATCTGGTCACTCTTTGTACATCACGAGTTTCTTTTCGAAAACTCTCGTAGAAATATCTGTAATAAACATATATCTGATTTTTCACTCTTTGTACATTACGAATTTCTTTTCAAAAAACTCTCGTAGAAATATCCGTAATCAAATTATATCTGGTCACTCTTTGTACACTACGAGTTTTTTTCGAGAAACTCTCGTAGAAATATCTGTCATAAACATATATCTGGTTTTTCACTCTTTGTACATTACGAGTTCCTTTTCAAAGAACTCTCGTAGGAATATCCGTAATCAAATTATATCTGGTCACTCTTTGTACACTACGAGTTTTTTTCGAGAAACTCTCGTAGAAATATCTGTAATAAACATATATCTGGTTTCGCACTCTTTGTACATTACGAGTTCCTTTGCAAAGAACTCTCGTAGGAATATCCGTAATCAAATTATATCTGGTCACTCTTTTTACACTACGAGTTTTTTCGAGAAACTCTCGTAGAAATATCTGTAATAAACATATATCTGGTTTTTCACTCTTTGTACATTACGAATTTCTTTTCAAAAAAACTCTCGTAGAAATATCCGTAATCAAATTATATCTGGTCACTCTTTGTACATCACGAGTTTCTTTTCGAAAACTCTCGTAGAAATATCTGTAATAAACATGTATCTGGTTTTCCACTCTTTGTACATTACGAATTCCTTTTCAAAAAACTCTCGTAGGAATATCCGTAATCGAATTATATCTGGTCACTCTTTTTACACTACGAGTTTTTTTCGAGAAACTCTCGTAGAAATATCTGTCATAAACATATATCTGGTTTTTCACTCTTTGTACATTACGAGTTCCTTTTCAAAGAACTCTCGTAGGAATATCCGTAATCAAATTATATCTGGTCACTCTTTTTACACTACGAGTTTTTTTCGAGAAACTCTCGTAGAAATATCTGTAATAAACATATATCCGGTTTTCCACTCTTTGTACATTACGAATTCCTTTTCAAAAAACTCTCGTAGAAATATGTGTAATCAAATTATATCTGGTCACTCTTTGTACACTACGAGTTCCTTTTGAAAAAACTCTCGTAGAAATATCCGTAATCAAATTATATCTGGTCACTCTTTGTACATCACGAGTTTCTTTTCGAAAACTCTCGTAGAAATATCTGTAATAAACATATATCTGGTTTTCCACTCTTTGTACATTACGAATTCCTTTTCAAAAAACTCTCGTAGAAATATCCGTAATCAAATTATATCTGGTCACTCTTTGTACACTACGAGTTTTTTTCGAGAAACTCTCGTAGAAATATCTGTCATAAACATATATCCGGTTTTCCACTCTTTGTACATTACGAATTCCTTTTCAAAAAACTCTCGTAGAAATATCCGTAATCAAATTATATCTGGGCACTCTTTTTACACTACGAGTTTTTTTTTCGAGAAACTCTCGTAGAAATATCTGTAATGAACATATGTCTGGTTTTTCACTCTTTGTACATTACGAATTTCTTTTCGAAAAACTCTCGTGGAAACATCCGTAATCAAATTATATCTGGTCACTCTTTGTACATCACGAGTTTCTTCTCGAAAACTCTCGTAGAAATGTCTGTAATAAACATATATCTGGTTTTTCACTCTTCGTACATTACGAGTTTCTTTGCGAGAACTCTTGTAAACATATCAGTAAATCCAAATGATATCTGATCACTCATTGTACATTCAGATCCTTTTCGAAAATTCTCATAGAAAGGTTTATAAACAAAATCATAGCTGTTTTCATATTTCCCATAGTTTCTTTGAACGGAATAAAGTGTTCGTTGAACGAACTCCTCCACATCTAAATTTCTTTCACGTTAACCCTAACCACTACACTGGGGATGCAAGATAGGAGAATCCATATCTTATCGAGAGCTTGAAACCAGGAGCGGGTACCCACTCGCTTTTCCAATCGAGCCACTCCGGTTGGGAAACTGCGTTATTTCTTTTACGTATATAACGAGATTTTTCGTCTTTCACCTGCGGAAACCCTTGTACATTACGAATTTCTTTTCAAAAAACTCTCGTAGAAATATCCGTAATCAAATTATATCTGGTCACTCTTTGTACATCACGAGTTTCTTTTCGAAAACTCTCGTAGAAAAATATCTGTAATAAACATATATCTGGTTCTCCACTCTTTGTACAGAGTGGAAAACTATATACCAATAACTTGGTGGTTATTGTGGTCACATTCGAATCACTCGATATAGTGATGTAGTATGAAGTAAATTGTGAAAAAACCAATAGATAAGTGACAAAATTATAGATAAAAATAAGTGACAACGAATATTATTATATTCAGAAAAAAAAAAAAAAAAAATGTTAATCGCGATTAGATAGCGGAATTATTATCAAAAACCTGAATTATAGAGAGAGAATAAATACGATTAGTACTATACTGTGATATTAAGATACGAATGAAAAATTTGAAATATGTACAAATCAATAAGTTGATTTTATAAATGACGATGCAGCAGGCAGAAATCTATGTACATAAACGTGAATATTATTTATATGAATAATCAGGAGTTTTTATGAGAAGAATTAATGTATACGTGAAGTAATATGAATAGTTGTAACCTCAGCGAGGTAATCAAAGTAGTGCCATCAAGCAGATATTTGAGTGTACACGTCAGATTTTATATTAACAGCTAATGCACCCAACATAGATTTTATTGAATTGTTCACCATATTCAATAAAAGGGGGGGTGATGTGACACGTATATATAATATATATTCATATACACATACAAGTGCGTATGGACATAGAAATATGTATAGATTCTCATGAGAGTAAGAAGTGGGGCGTGTTACACGGTCAACGCTGCTTGAGAGGACACCTCCGAATCTAGATCGAAACGAACAGGCAGCCTGATTAGTCGTACGACGTAGAAGTTATTATACAAGAATTTATCAAATTTCGTTTCGTACTAACTCTTATACTCAGTAACTTCGAAGTACTCAACGACGAATAAAAAAGAACTCATTATTGAAGTCCATGGACTAAACTCAACTACACGAGCGGCCGTATTCTGCGAGTAATGAACACTAATTAAAAGATGAGTATATAGTTCATCAAATATTGAACGCATCTGTTCTTTTTAAATGTACATAGATTCATTTTCGATTGATTTTATATATATTTCATATATAGCGACTTCGCATTGTATCAAACAGTCATAAATCAGTACGTACCTCGTTGAAAGGATTTTGGTACAAATGTTATATGTTTTTCTTTCAATTATAATTACATTAATATAATTCCATCTCGTACATAACAGGGCCGATATGAAACAAAAAAGGGCTATCAAGCTCGGTCTGTGAGCTTTGTCTTTCAACTACATTTATTGGTATTGTGAATCGGTGCTTGTAATTCTTATGACTGAACAAATTCGAGTTTCAAATATATAAATTCATTGAAATTACGCGTAATATCCATTGTTTTGCCGAATCACATTCATTTCCTAATTTAATTTGCATTCAATTTCAGCAATGTAAGGTAATCTTTGGAAATATTCTAAAGGTTACGTTACAGTGGAACAATAAGATATTCTAAAGCCACTCTCCTCCATGTAACGTCGAGTCACAGAAAGATCCAAAAAGACAAACTTCTTAGGACCCGAGGTTACTTGGTGCGGCGCGGCTTGAGAATTCTCATTGTTCCACGGGACGTATACCACTTCATCAAATCCATCAATAATGGAAAATCTCAAAGCATTGGATTTTTCGATGGGGCATCGGGGAGGGAGGTCCGACCGGACCCCCTCTCGCCCCCAAGAGGGGGTTTGGAATATTTTGGTGCGGGAATAACGATGCAGGCTCAACCTCTTGATTTGAGCGTGAAATCATTGTCAAGACAAAAGATTCAGCCTGTACCGCATGCATTTTCGCGATCGGAAGATGACAAGGACGTCATCAGCGTAGATTCGCATCCTCGTGGAGTGGATCGAGGTGAGGACATCTCCGTCCGCCGCTCCACGCCTCAGCACGAAGCGGTAGACGAAGGTGTCCCCACCGTCGTTCCCCCTCCTCGCCATGAGGGTGCGAATCGCGATGATGGCGTCAACGTCATTGGCGCCCGCGTCCTGCCGAAAGCGTCGACCAACAAACGCACCGGTCGTCGATCCCGATCCGGTGTACAGTGTGTACGGTACACCGAAATGGACAAGAAGGACCTGGTGTCGTTGTTGGCCCTCTCCATCGACGATGAGGGAGATTTAGACGAGGCCCTCAGGTCTGTGGAGGGGTCCTTCAACTCCGGGATTGATTCCCCCGGGCGCAGCGGTGTGGCCCGGGACGTGAGGTCATTGCGGCAGCAAATCCGCGAACTGGCGAGGAATCCACACTTCGCCAGGGATTATATCACCGCGGTGCCCTTCCTGCGGAGGCAAATCCGGGCGTTGGATGACGCCTTAGTGGCCCGCTACAATCGGGATTAGGAGACCCCCGATTTTATATATATATATTTTTTTTTATCCCAAACATTAAATATAACTAATTAAAAAAAAAATGGAAAAAAGAAAAAAAAAATCCATTAAAGCAAAAAAACAAAAAAAAACAAAAAACATTAAAAACAAAAAAAAACAAAAAAACAAAAAAAACAAAAAAAAGGGACCATGGGAAGCACCTCCACGCGGTGGTCCTGGAAACATCGGGGTCTAGTTGAACCTGATGGCCAAGCTTCCCGAATGTTAAGTAATCGACTTACTTTCCTGAAACTAGTTACTCTCTTCAAATCTAGTTACTGCTTGGAATGGAGTTAATTTTCGAGATGTACCAACTTTGCAAAATCCAGTCACTTCAACGAATCTGGTGAGTTTTCGAAATCTGGTCACTTTCGAATCTGCTTGCTGTAGAGTCGTTGTGGTTACAATGATGGCAAAATTCGTTGGGAAACACGGTGATATAATCTAGGAACTACAGAAAGGAATTACAGGGGTCGGCACCTGGTGGAACGTGTTCGGCGTGCGATTTCCTACAAGATCCACATAGTCATGACACGTGCACTAGTGTCGCCCGGAACACTCTTAGCGACCGCATTGGTAGCGCGACACTACACTCCGAAAAAAACTAAACCTCAATCGTAATGTATAAAGAATGAACGTATATAATTTGATTAAGGATGTTTCTACGAGGGTTTTTCGAAAGGAAACTCGTAATGTACAAAGATTGAACATATACAATTTGATGACGGATGTTTCTACGGGAGTTTTTCGAAAGGAAACTCGCAATGTACAAAGACTGAACATATATAATTTAATTACGAATGTTTCCACGAGAGTTTTTCGAAAAGAAACTCGTAATGTACAATGAATGAAAAAGAAAGAAAATTCCCTTTGAGTCGTGTATACCGTGTGTATAGAGGAGGAGGAAGAAATAACTAATATGTTAATTCAATTTGTACTTTTCAGGGTTATGCTCTAAAGCAGGTTCTGGCGGCCCAGAAGGTCAAACAGCCCGTGCGTATAAAAATCAGGGTGAGAATTCAACTTTTTTATTCATTATTTTCAGTTTCAGTGCGCCTGTCTTGGGATTCTGTTGACCCTCAAGACCAGAAAAAACTGCTTTTGGTTCCCATAACCCACTCTGGCCTTTGAGGGTCAATAGAATTCCAAGATAGGCGTACTAAAGTTTGAGCCGGTCCCCATCATTAAAATCAATTCTTTTTTTCAGAGGCAGATGTTTGACGAGGCAGCCGATCTAGCTCAAGAAGCTGTCGGACAAATCAATAATGTGGCGAGAAATCCAAGCGATCAATAAAGAACACCCTTGTAGATTTTACAAACATCTTATTGTACATGATTTTTTAAATTTTATTTCATTTCACATGATCTAATAATAAATTTTCTTATAATGTATATATACGTAATTTTTATTTCATATGAAAAAATACAGGCTTTCTAACTTTTCTCCTTTCGATGGTTTAATTGATGATGGCTTTAATTCGTCTTCTATAAGATGGGACCTGGGAGTATAACCTGAAAAAATATCAGCATCCATGTCCAACGGGCGTGATGAGAACAAGGTTTCACCTTCGATTATCAACCCCGCCGCGAAGAGACTCACCATCACTGCTAGTAAGCAGGTGTTCCTAGCTAACGTTTTGGCACGTGATGAGAGATTGAGGGAACTGCAGAAAAGGAAAATTGGGGAACATGAGCACCTCCTTCTTCCGAAGAGATCATCAAATGCGGCATTACAGCGTGAAATGGCGCACCGACGCAAGCGGAAACCACCAACATTGCGTGAGCAGGTGGAACAAAGGCAGCGAGAACGAGAGGGGCAGGGGAAAGGCGATCAGGTTGGTGCGATAGGCGTGCAGGTGGAAGGAGAACAACGAGGAATAGCACCAGCGCGGGAGGAAGAAGTGGCAGAGGGAATCCCTCTTGCCAGACCCGGAACATCTAGGACCGAGACTCAACAATTTTATGATGACGGAGGCTTGTAGTTCATATTAGAACATCAGGAGATTGGGAGGAAGCTGGCGAACCGGGTGAAATTCGGAAGAATGGACTCAGACGATTCTGATGATTCTCCACCATCGTCACCGGTTCCACTTGGACCACCGCAACCACCTGGTCAATCTCCTGTTGGAACATCGGATATGCATCCGTCATCTCCACCACCTGGGGCTGGAACTCCATCTTCGACGATCCCGTCGCGGGAGTTTCATCCTCCAGCGGCCGCCGTCGCAGAGACGGGACAGGAGGTCCCTGGTTGGTCCGGGAATTCCCTACCTGCTTTGTCCACGCCTCCACCCAGATCGTCTTCCGATTTGGTTGTGATTCCCCCGCGACCGCTTCCACCTACACCTCGGAAGAGCCACATCTCGACAAATCCAGGCGCGTCTGTTCCTGTATCGGGCGGCGTCCTGGTCGGCGTCTGTCACCATGTCAGGTGCGGCCGTATTTCAACGATCGGCCCGCGCTGTAGTCGAATCTGGGAGTGCCCCTGAACCAGTCGGACTTCTCACCCGGTCTGGGGAGTGGGGCTGCTGTGAGCTTGCTCTGCCGAGGAGTCAGCGCGGCGCGGAGCCAGGAACCAGCCCTTTCGAGCCCTGATCAGGAAGTGGACCGTGGATGTAGGTGTCGGAGCCTACATCGCTACGGGCGACCCCCGGTCCATGCGGTATTCCGGACTGAGCAAACGGAGGCCGAGCCCCGGGGAACTGGGGTAGGAGACGTTTTCTGAGGGTATACCCGTTCTCGGCTATTCCGGGCCGCCCCACCGAACACGATGCGCTGGCAACCACAATAGATGACTCCTCTCGAGACTTCTAAGCACGGCGGAACCAGGAAGGAGTAAGAAGGAGGAGAGGATTTAGCCTCCTACGGAGCTAATCCTCAAATCCGAGAGAGCAGCTGAGGAAAGGTTCGCAGAAATGCGGCGCCTTATCCAAGGCATGATGGAAGCCATCCAGAAGCAGCCCAACGTTAATCGAACTGTGAAGGATGGCCTCCCAAAATTGATGGAACAGCTGGATGAGCTGCGGGAGGACACGCGGACCCACAGCCGTGTCCGGGAGACCCTTGATTGCGGGGCATTGAGGGGGCGACCAAACCAACACCATCCGCCCCCCAGAGTTCTCCCAGCAGCTCACCACTGATGAGCGGCCAGAAGCGTTCTGCTTCGAGGCCCCCAGCTCCTCCGCTTACTGCCACTCCTGTGGCCAAGAAGAGGAAACCTTCGGCGACTGAGAAGGAAGAAGTGTGGACGGTGGTCGACCCCAAAACGGAGAAGAAAAAGAAGAAGGATAAGGAGGAAACGGGGCAACCGGCTCAGACCACGGAGCCTCCAGCGAAGGTGGCGCCGCCCACGAATCCTGAACGTAAACGTGAACGGCGTCCGGCAAAGCCCGATGCCTTCGCCCTGAAGCCGGTTGCAGACAAGACGTATGCGGACGTCATGACCACCGTCCGCCAGACCGTAAACCCAGAGGAACTAGGGGTTCAAGTGAGCTCGGTCCGTCGCACGAGGACTGGCGATGTCCTCATCGAAATTATATCTGGTCACTCTTTTTACACTACGAGTTTTTCTCGAGAAACTCTCGTAGAAATATCTGTGATGAACATATAACTGGTTTTTCACTCTTCGTACATTACGAATTTCTTTTCGAAAACTCTCGTAGAAACATCCGTAATCAAATTATATCTGGTCACTCTTTGTACATCACGAGTTCCTTTTCAAAAAACTCTCGTAGAAATATCTGTAATAAACATATATCTGGTTTTCCACTCTTTGTACATTACGAATTCCTTTTCAAAAAACTCTCGTAGGAATATCCGTAATCAAATTATATCTGGTCACTCTTTGTACACTACGAGTTTTTTTCGAGAAACTCTCGTAGAAATATCTGTCATAAACATATATCTGGTTTTTCACTCTTTGTACATTACGAGTTCCTTTTCAAAGAACTCTCGTAGGAATATCCGTAATCAAATTATATCTGGTCACTCTTTGTACATCACGAGTTTCTTTTCAAAAAACTCTCGTAGAAATATCCGTAATCAGATTACGGTTTTTCCCTCTTCGTACATTACGAATCCTGTTCGAGAACTTTCGTAGAAATATCAGTAATCAAATTATATCTGGTCTACTCTTTGTACATTACGAGTTCTTTTCCGAGAGCTCTCGTAGAAATATCTGTAATGAACCTATATCTGATTTTTCACTCTCCGTACATTACGAATCCTGTTCGAGAACTTCCGTAGAAATATCAGTAATCGAATTATCTCTGGTTTACCCTCTGTAGATTACGAATTCTGTTCGAGAACTCTCGTAGAAATATCTGTAATAAACTTATATCTGGTTTTTCACTCTTTGTACATTACGAATTCTGTTCGAGAACTTTTGTAGAAATATCTGTAACCGAATTATCTCTGGTTTACCCTTTGTACATTACGAATTCTGTTCGAGAGCTCTCGTAGAAATATCTGTGATCAACCTATATCCTGTTTTCCACTCTTCGTACATTACGAATTCTGTTCGAGAACTTCCGTAGAAATATCAGTAATCGAATGATCTCTGGTTTACCCTCTGTAGATTACGAATTCTGTTCGAGAACTCTCGTAGAAATATCTGTAATAAACTTATATCTGGTTTTTCACTCTTTGTACATTACGAATTCTGTTCGAGAACTTTTGTAGAAATATCTGTAACCGAATTATCTCTGGTTTACCCTTTGTACATTACGAATTCTGTTCGAGAGCTCTCGTAGAAATATCTGTGATCAACCTATATCCTGTTTTCCACTCTTCGTACATTACGAATTCTGTTCGAGAACTTCCGTAGAAATATCAGTAATCCAATCATATCTGGTCTACTCTTTGTCCATCACGAGTTCTTTCTCCAGAACTCTCGTAGAAATATCTGTAACAAACATATATCTGGTTTTCCACTCTTTGTACATTACGAGTTCTTTTCGAGAGCTCTCGTAGAAATATCTGTGATCAACCTATATCCTGTTTTCCACTCTTCGTACATTACGAATTCTGTTCGAGAACTTCCGTAGAAATATCAGTAATCCAATTATCTCTGGTTTACTCTTTGTACATCACGAGTTCTTTCCGAGAACTTTCGTAGAAATATCAGTAACCGAATTATCTCTGGTTTACCCTCTGTAGATTACGAATTCTGTTCGAGAACTCTCGTAGAAATATCCGTAATAAACCTATATCTGATTTTTCACTCTCCGTACATTACGAATTCTGTTCGAGAACTTTTGTAGAAATATCTGTAACCGAATTATCTCTGGTTTACCCTTTGTACATTACGAATTCTGTTCGAGAGCTCTTGTAGAAATATCTGTGATCAACCTATATCCTGTTTTCCACTCTTCGTACATTACGAATTCTGTTCGAGAACTTCCGTAGAAATATCAGTAATCCAATCATATCTGGTCTACTCTTTGTCCATCACGAGTTCTTTTTCCAGAACTCTCGTAGAAATATCTGTAACAAACATATATCTGGTTTTCCACTCTTTGTACATTACGAGTTCTTTTCGAGAGCTCTCGTAGAAATATCTGTAATAAACCTATATCTGGTTTTTCCCTCTTCTTACATTACGAATCCTGTTCGAGAACTTTCGTAGAAATATCAGTAATCAAATTATATCTGGTCTACTCTTTGTCCATCACGAGTTCTTTTTCCAGAACTCTCGTAGAAATATCTGTAACAAACATGTATCTGGTTTTCCACTCTTTGTACATTACGAGTTCTTTTTCGATAACTCTCGTAGAAATATCTGTAATAAACCTATATCTGGTTTTTCCCTCTTCTTACATTACGAATCCTGTTCGAGAACTTTCGTAGAAATATCAGTAATCAAATTATATCTGGTCTACTCTTTGTACATTACGAGTTCTTTTTCGAGAGCTCTCGTAGAAATATCTGTAATGAACCTATATCTGATTTTTCACTCTCCGTACATTACGAATCCTGTTCGAGAGCTCTCGTAGAAATATCTGTAATGAACCTATATCTGATTTTTCACTCTCCGTACATTACGAATCCTGTTCGAGAACTTTCGTAGAAATATCAGTAATCGAATTATCTCTGGTTTACTCTTTGTACATCACGAGTTCTCTCCGAGAACTTTCGTAGAAATATCAGTAATCGAATTATCTCTGGTTTACCCTCTGTAGATTACGAATTCTGTTCGAGAACTCTCGTAGAAATATCTGTAATAAACCTATATCTGGTTTTTCACTCTCCGTACATTACGAATCCTGTTCCAGAACTTTCGTAGAAATATCAGTAATCAAATTATATCTGGTCTACTCTTTGTACATTACGAGTTCTTTTTCGAGAGCTCTCGTAGAAATATCTGTAATAAACCTATATCTGGTTTTGCACTCTTCGTACATTACGAATTCTGTTCGAGAACTCCCGTAGAAATATCAGTAATCAAATTATATCTGGTCTACTCTTTGTACATTACGAGTTCTTTTCGAGAACTCTCGTAGAAATATCTGTAATGAACCTATATCTGGTTTTTCACTCTCCGTACATTACGAATCCTGTTCGTGAACTTTCGCAGAAATATCAGTAATCAAATTATATCTGGTCTACTCTTTGTACATTACGAGTTCTTTTTCGAGAGCTCTCGTAGAAATATCTGTAATAAACATATATCTGGTTTTCCACTCTTTGTTAATTACGAGTTCTTTCTCGAGAACTCCCGTAGAAATATCTGTAATAAAATTATATCTGGTCTACTCTTTGTACATCACGAATTCTTTTTCGAGAGCTCTCGTAGAAATATCTGTAATGAACCTATATCTGGTTTTTCACTCTCCGTACATTACGAATCCTGTTCGAGAACTTTCGCAGAAATATCAGTAATCAAATTATATCTGGTCTACTCTTTGTACATTACGAGTTCTTTTTCGAGAGCTCTCGTAGAAATATCTGTAATGAACCTATATCTGGTTTTTCACTCTCCGTACATTACGAATCCTGTTCGAGAATCTTCGTAGAAATATCAGTAATCAAATTATATCTGGTCTACTCTTTGTACATTACGAGTTCTTTTTCGAGAACTCTCGTAGAAATATCTGTAATAAAATTATATCTGGTCTACTCTTTGTACATCACGAGTGCTTTTTCCAGAGCTCTCGTAGGAATATCTGTAATAAACATATATCTGGTTTTCCACTCTTCGTACATTACGAATTCTGTTCGAGAACTCCCGTAGAAATATCAGTAATCAAATTATATCTGGTCTACTCTTTGTACATCACGAGTGCTTTTTCCAGAGCTCTCGTAGAAATATCTGTAATGAACCTATATCTGGTTTTTCACTCTCCGTACATTACGAATCCTGTTCGAGAACTTTCACAGAAATATCAGTAATCAAATTATATCTGGTCTACTCTTCGTACATTACGAGTTCTTTTTCGAGAACTCTCGTAGAAATATCTGTAATAAACCTATATCTGGTTTTGCACTCTTCGTACATTACGAATTCTGTTCGAGAACTTTCGTAGAAATATCAGTAATCAAATTATATCTGGTCTACTCTTTGTACATTACGAATTCTTTTTCGAGAACTGTCGTAGGAAACCTGTAATAAACATATCTGGTTTTCCACTCTTTGTACATAACGAGTTGTTTCTCGAGAAGTACCGTAGAAATATCTGTAATAAAATTATATCTGGTCTACTCTTTGTACATCACGAATTCTTTTCGAGAGCTCTCGTAGAAATATCTGTAATGAACCTATATCTGGTTTTTCACTCTCCGTACATTACGAATCCTGTTCGAGAACTTTCGCAGAAATATCAGTAATCAAATTATATCTGGTCTACTCTTTGTACATTACGAGTTCTTTTTCGAGAGCTCTCGTAGAAATATCTGTAATAAACCTATATCTGGTTTTGCACTCTTCGTACATTACGAATTCTGTTCGAGAACTCCCGTAGGATTATCAGTAATCAAATTATATCTGGTCTACTCTTTGTACATTACGAGTTCTTTTTCGAGAACTCTCGTAGAAAATATCTGTAATAAAATTATATCTGGTCTACTCTTTGTACATCACGAATTCTTTTTCGAGAGCTCTCGTAGAAATATCTGTAATGAACCTATATCTGGTTTTTCACTCTCCGTACATTACGAATCCTGTTCCAGAACTTTCGTAGAAATATCAGTAATCAAATTATATCTGGTCTACTCTTTGTACATTACGAGTTCTTTTTCGAGAGCTCTCGTAGAAATATCTGTAATAAACCTATATCTGGTTTTGCACTCTTCGTACATTACGAATTCTGTTCGAGAACTACCGTAGAAATATCATTAATAAATTTATATCTGGTCTACTCTTTGTACATTACGAGTTCTTTTCGAGAACTCTCGTAGAAATATCTGTAATGAACCTATATCTGGTTTTTCACTCTCCGTACATTACGAATCCTGTTCGTGAACTTTCGCAGAAATATCAGTAATCAAATTATATCTGGTCTACTCTTTGTACATTACGAGTTCTTTTTCGAGAGCTCTCGTAGAAATATCTGTAATAAACCTATATCTGGTTTTGCACTCTTCGTACATTACGAATTCTGTTCGAGAACTCCCGTAGAAATATCAGTAATCAAATTATATCTGGTCTACTCTTTGTACATCACGAGTGCTTTTTCCAGAGCTCTCGTAGAAATATCTGTAATAAACATATATCTGGTTTTCCACTCTTTGTTAATTACGAGTTCTGTCTCGAGAACTCCGTAGAAATATCTGTAATAAAATTATATCTGGTCTACTCTTTGTACATCACGAATTCTTTTTCGAGAGCTCTCGTAGAAATATCTGTAATGAACCTATATCTGGTTTTTCACTCTCCGTACATTACGAATCCTGTTCGAGAATCTTCGTAGAAATATCAGTAATCAAATTATATCTGGTCTACTCTTTGTACATTACGAGTTCTTTTTCGAGAACTCTCGTAGAAATATCTGTAATAAAATTATATCTGGTCTACTCTTTGTACATCACGAATTCTTTTTCGAGAGCTCTCGTAGAAATATCTGTAATGAACCTATATCTGGTTTTTCACTCTCCGTACATTACGAATCCTGTTCGAGAATCTTCGTAGAAATATCAGTAATCAAATTATATCTGGTCTACTCTTTGTACATTACGAGTTCTTTTTCGAGAACTCTCGTAGAAATATCTGTAATAAAATTATATCTGGTCTACTCTTTGTACATCACGAGTGCTTTTTCCAGAGCTCTCGTAGGAATACCTGTAATAAACATATATCTGGTTTTCCACTCTTCGTACATTACGAATTCTGTTCGAGAACTCCCGTAGAAATATCAGTAATCAAATTATATCTGGTCTACTCTTTGTACATCACGAGTGCTTTTTCCAGAGCTCTCGTAGAAATATCTGTAATGAACCTATATCTGGTTTTTCACTCTCCGTACATTACGAATCCTGTTCGAGAACTTTCACAGAAATATCAGTAATCAAATTATATCTGGTCTACTCTTCGTACATTACGAGTTCTTTTTCGAGAACTCTCGTAGAAATATCTGTAATAAACCTATATCTGGTTTTGCACTCTTCGTACATTACGAATTCTGTTCGAGAACTTTCGTAGAAATATCAGTAATCAAATTATATCTGGTCTACTCTTTGTACATTACGAATTCTTTTTCGAGAACTGTCGTAGGAAACCTGTAATAAACATATCTGGTTTTCCACTCTTTGTACATTACGAGTTCTTTCTCGAGAACTCCCGTAGAAATATCTGTAATAAAATTATATCTGGTCTACTCTTTGTACATCACGAATTCTTTTTCGAGAGCTCTCGTAGAAATATCTGTAATGAACCTATATCTGGTTTTTCACTCTCCGTACATTACGAATCCTGTTCGAGAACTTTCGCAGAAATATCAGTAATCAAATTATATCTGGTCTACTCTTTGTACATTACGAGTTCTTTTTCGAGAGCTCTCGTAGAAATATCTGTAATAAACCTATATCTGGTTTTGCACTCTTCGTACATTACGAATTCTGTTCGAGAACTCCCGTAGGATTATCAGTAATCAAATTATATCTGGTCTACTCTTTGTACATTACGAGTTCTTTTTCGAGAACTCTCGTAGAAAATATCTGTAATAAAATTATATCTGGTCTACTCTTTGTACATCACGAATTCTTTTTCGAGAGCTCTCGTAGAAATATCTGTAATGAACCTATATCTGGTTTTTCACTCTCCGTACATTACGAATCCTGTTCCAGAACTTTCGTAGAAATATCAGTAATCAAATTATATCTGGTCTACTCTTTGTACATTACGAGTTCTTTTCGAGAACTCTCGTAGAAATATCTGTAATGAACCTATATCTGGTTTTTCACTCTCCGTACATTACGAATCCTGTTCGAGAACTTTCACAGAAATATCAGTAATCAAATTATATCTGGTCTACTCTTCGTACATTACGAGTTCTTTTTCGAGAACTCTCGTAGAAATATCTGTAATGAACCTATATCTGGTTTTCCACTCTTTGTACATTACGAGTTCTTTTTCGAGAGCTCTCGTAGAAATATCTGTAATAAACCTATATCTGGTTTTTCACTCTTTGTACATTACGAATTCTGTTCGAGAACTTTTGTAGAAATATCTGTAACCGAATTATCTCTGGTTTACCCTTTGTACATTACGAATTCTGTTCGAGAGCTCTCGTAGAAATATCTGTGATCAACCTATATCCTGTTTTCCACTCTTCGTACATTACGAATTCTGTTCGAGAACTTCCGTAGAAATATCAGTAATCCAATCATATCTGGTCTACTCTTTGTCCATCACGAGTTCTTTCTCCAGAACTCTCGTAGAAATATCTGTAACAAACATATATCTGGTTTTCCACTCTTTGTACATTACGAGTTCTTTTCGAGAGCTCTCGTAGAAATATCTGTGATCAACCTATATCCTGTTTTCCACTCTTCGTACATTACGAATTCTGTTCGAGAACTTCCGTAGAAATATCAGTAATCCAATTATCTCTGGTTTACTCTTTGTACATCACGAGTTCTTTCCGAGAACTTTCGTAGAAATATCAGTAACCGAATTATCTCTGGTTTACCCTCTGTAGATTACGAATTCTGTTCGAGAACTCTCGTAGAAATATCCGTAATAAACCTATATCTGATTTTTCACTCTCCGTACATTACGAATTCTGTTCGAGAACTTTTGTAGAAATATCTGTAACCGAATTATCTCTGGTTTACCCTTTGTACATTACGAATTCTGTTCGAGAGCTCTTGTAGAAATATCTGTGATCAACCTATATCCTGTTTTCCACTCTTCGTACATTACGAATTCTGTTCGAGAACTTCCGTAGAAATATCAGTAATCCAATCATATCTGGTCTACTCTTTGTCCATCACGAGTTCTTTTCCAGAACTCTCGTAGAAATATCTGTAACAAACATATATCTGGTTTTCCACTCTTTGTACATTACGAGTTCTTTTCGAGAGCTCTCGTAGAAATATCTGTAATAAACCTATATCTGGTTTTTCCTCTTCTTACATTACGAATCCTGTTCGAGAACTTTCGTAGAAATATCAGTAATCAAATTATATCTGGTCTACTCTTTGTCCATCACGAGTTCTTTTTCCAGAACTCTCGTAGAAATATCTGTAACAAACATGTATCTGGTTTTCCACTCTTTGTACATTACGAGTTCTTTTTCGATAACTCTCGTAGAAATATCTGTAATAAACCTATATCTGGTTTTTCCCTCTTCTTACATTACGAATCCTGTTCGAGAACTTTCGTAGAAATATCAGTAATCAAATTATATCTGGTCTACTCTTTGTACATTACGAGTTCTTTTTCGAGAGCTCTCGTAGAAATATCTGTAATGAACCTATATCTGATTTTTCACTCTCCGTACATTACGAATCCTGTTCGAGAGCTCTCGTAGAAATATCTGTAATGAACCTATATCTGATTTTTCACTCTCCGTACATTACGAATCCTGTTCGAGAACTTTCGTAGAAATATCAGTAATCGAATTATCTCTGGTTTACTCTTTGTACATCACGAGTTCTCTCCGAGAACTTTCGTAGAAATATCAGTAATCGAATTATCTCTGGTTTACCCTCTGTAGATTACGAATTCTGTTCGAGAACTCTCGTAGAAATATCTGTAATAAACCTATATCTGGTTTTTCACTCTTTGTACATTACGAATTCTGTTCGAGAACTTTTGTAGAAGTATCTGTAACCGAATTATCTCTGGTTTACCCTTTGTACTTTACGAATTCTGTTCGAGAACTTTCGTAGAAATATCAGTGATCGAATTATCTCTGGTCTACTCTTTGTACATTACGAGTTCTTTTTCGAGAACTCTCGTAGAAATATCTGTAATAAACCTATATCTGGTTTTTCCCTCTTCGTACATTACGAAACCTGTTCGAGAACTTTCGTGGAAATATCAGTAATCAAATTATATCTGGTCTACTCTTTGTACATTACGAGTTCTTTCTCGAGAACTCTCGTAGAAATATCTGTAATAAACATATATCTGGTTTTCCACTCTTTGTACATTACGAGTTCTTTTCGAGAACTCTCGTAGGAATATCAGTAATCAAATTATATCTCAAAGCATTCTTTTTTATGAATCCTCTGCGACTTCAAAAGGGACAGTGGTGCTGTCTTGAAGGAAGATACAAATTTCACACTTACCACTATAATACTATTTATACCAAACCATTATACTATTACACTATTATAATAAATACTAAACTATTGCGCTATTATTATCAATATTAATCATTGATAATATGTTGATAATCATTCGCGTAATTCTTAGGAATCATTTTCAGTTTCAATTTCATATTCAAAGCTCAATTTTAGCGATGTACGTCATCACTGCGGATTTAAGATTTGCATTCATTGCTTAGTTGATCAGAAAGTACGTAGCAAAATTTTACCCATTCCTCGAAGGACTCCATGGTCCTTAATCATTCCTCACATTCTATACAATAAATGTTATCCTTCAGTGATAAATATTATTTCTCACAACATCCGTATGATTTTAATAATCGACAGTCACTTTCAAATATCTCAAACCACCAAAAAGACCTTCAGGATACTGGGAATGACAAAAGATGCTGCTGATGAGTTTTGTTATAACTTGGATGAAGAATCCTTAATGCGTACTATTTTAAAATCCTTCAAGCATATGAAGTAAATTTATCTCGAATATAAGTTGACTGTAATGTATTATAATTTTTATTGTTCTGAACCTTTTTTACAAATCCTCGTATTATTCAAACAAATATTCAATTATTCGGACAGTGTCTCACCCTGGTTAAGCAAACCTATTGAAACTTGTACAATGTTCTGGTTAGAGCCAATCTAAAAATTTCCAATTAGATTCGATTAGGTTCAATGGACTATTTCAATGGGAAACTCATTGAATTTTGCTAAATCTTCATGTTCATGTACACTCAATCTCGTATAAATGCACGTTTTTACCATGCACTGAAAAAACATAGGAAAACGGAATTCATAAGCAACGAGTTATCTCTCTTATACACTCCTACTTGAAACCGAAACTCATAGTGAATTTCAATAGAACACAATCCAATTTGAGAATTCAACTAAAAATTCAAAAATTACATTCGCGCTAATAAATAAACATAAAAAGTAGTAGAAAAAAGTACTAAAAGTAACAAAGGTACTAGAAAAAGTACTAAAAGTACTCTTAAGGAGTGGTAAAAGTAGTGAGAATGAATTAATGGATAAAGATAACATTATACATGTATATATATGTACATATATATATGTAGCATGAACGGTTGCCATGTTGGTACTCTAAATGCACGTGGCGCAACATGTGGCGGATATGAGAAGGGCCCCAGAAAGATCACGACGAAATTTCGCACTTTCTTCACCTATATTATACACCAGGGTGCAGCCTTTTGCTGAGTTTCATCAACAATTCGTCGATGATTCCTTCCGACGCTCCATTTTGGATAAGTTCTTCCCGGCTTTGGGAACGCAGAAGTGTTAACAACCGAGCATACAGGCTCCTAAACGTTCTGTGCACCATGACGTGGTGTGTACTGTTGTATATCGCCTCCAAAGGCTGGAAGCAGCTTTTAGTGACGCACATGTCGACCCTTTCGGAAGATTTCGTGACGAGGCTCAGCAAGAGTCGATCGTCCGAAGGGGTGAACGGAGTGCGGTAGTGAACGCTAAAAATCGACTTCTGAAAAGTATAATTTGATAGTTTAAAACCAGTTCATAAGACATGCACAATAATATTAATACTGACCCTTCGCTTTCGAGCAGGTGGCGAAAGAACGTGACAGATGACCTGATCATCCTCGTCATCGTCAATTGTTATGACTTCGGGAGCGACAACCTCTCGTGTAGTAGGCGGTTCCACATGAGACATCTGTAAAAAAAATACATCACCGAACGAATTGATAATGAACTTGAACGTTCTCAACGTTACCTCCTGATCCGCGGGAACGTGACGTCCACCGGATACGTCGGTCCGCTGATTTTTTCTAATCCAGTGACGGACTGTCACCATGTAATGGTCGGCTGGCAATCCCGCTAACGGCAAAACCGAGGATCCAGGAGAAAACGGTGGTGGAGGTGGAAGCGGTCCTGGTGGAAGGGACCCGGATGAAAATTGTACCATCAGAGAGTGTGAGGATCTCGAACTCTGCCTGGATGACATCGACGGCGAGAACAGAGGTGGACGTGGAAGCGGTTGCGGGGGAATCGCGACCAAACCGGAAGACGCTCTGGGTGGAGGCGAGGACAGAGCAGATAGGGAATTCCCGGACCAACTAGAGACCTCCTGTGCCGTCCCTGCGACGGCGGCCGCTGGAGGATGAAACTCCCGCGACGGGATCGTCGAAGATGGAGTTTCAGCCCCAGGTGGTGGAGATAACGGATGCATTCCCGATGTTCCAACAGGAGATTGACCAGGTGGTTGCGGTGGTAAAAGTTGAACCGGTGACGATGGTGGAGAATCATCAGAATAGTCTGACTCCATTCTTCCAAATTTCACCCGGTTCGCCAGCTTCCTCTCAATCTCCTGTTCTAATTGGAACTCCAAGCCTCCGTCATCGTAAATTGTTCAGTCTCGGTCCTAGATGGTCCGGGTCTGGCAAGAGGGATCCCCTCTGCCACTTTTCCCTTCCGCGCTGGTGCTGTTCCTCGTTTTTCCTCCACCTGCGCGCCTATCGCACCGACCTGATCGCCTTCACCCTCTCGCTCTCGCCGCCTTTGTTCCACCTGCTCGCACAATGTCGGTGGTTTGCGCTTGCGTCGGTGCGCCATTTCACGCTTTAATGCCGCATCCGATGCCCTCTTAAGATCAGGGAGGTGCTCATGCTCCGCAATTTTTCTCTTCTGCAATTCCCTCAGTCCCTCATCACGTGCCAAAACGTTGGGAAGGAACACCTGCTTACTGGCAGTGATGGCGAGTTTCTTCGCGGCGGGTTCGATGATCGAAGGTGAAACCTTGTTGTCATCAGGCCCGTAGAACATGGATGATGATATTCCTTTGCGTTCTATGGCAGTGTCCTGACCACCCGCGGATTGATGGATTGTCTCCGGATGGATCGGAGCTGGAGGCAATGAGCGCTCGGAACTCATCCTTTCGAAAAGATTCGAAGCAATTGATGTTGCCAAGGATCCACCGGAATCCTGGTCAATCGGCGGGGCGTTGAGATCTTCGAGTCGGTCATCCTAAATAGATTGGGGAGGAAGAAAGAAAGAAAAAAAGAATATTGATATAAGAATGAATATTGCCGTATCACGTGCATGTAATTGAAGAGGGACTCATCATAGGGGGGTTCTCAACTTTAGGACGTCGATAAATGACGGAATTATGAAATAACATGCATTGGAAAATGAAAATACAAGGGAATTGGGAACATCCTTCTTTTCAAACCGGTTATAAATGGTTGACGCTGCAGGAAGCAAAGTTAAGGAGGAAGAGTGACGTGATATGCACGGATCCTTCTGTATTATACTATCAGATACAGTCATTTTTCAGAGAGTGCCGGAGTAAATGTCGGTGTGTTTATAATATAACATTTCTCTTCGTTGTAAAACCACATTCCTTCGTTTCAATGAATCAATGAGTTCAATCAATGTATGTATTTTTTTATTTGACTCAACATTTTTTTCAAAACGACATTCAAACAAAGAGCAACGTCTAAAATTCTCAAAAACATAAACGTCTGAATAATTCCAATCCACAGAATACTTTTCTACAGAAATATGTTTAGGAATCGGAAACTATCTTTGAGATCCGAATTCAAAGCAGTGAATGAGATTATTCCTTTTCATTGTCATAAAAGGTGTTTTTATATCGACTGAAATTGTTATTGTTCCTGGAAACATTTAATAACTCAAAAAAAACGATGCTGAAATTAGCTCGAGGATGTAGCTCAAGTACAGGGCCGCGAAATGACGAATAATATAAATTTTGAACTCCTGCTGATGAATACAAAAATCGGGCTACTTTCTCGGACTAATTTCAGCATCGTTTCGAAAATTTTGTATTTCTCCTCCTGATTCGCTTGAAAATAGGAAATAATAAGTACCTGCATCCTCTTTACAACTGGAATGAGATGCAAGTATTGATTGTTATGTTATTCACTCCTACCTGAAAAAGATAGACACAGAAATTTAGGATCTGTTAATTCCTGTATAGAGAGAAATGAATGCCGTTGAGCTGGACTCTGAAAAAAACACTACTTCAGATAAAGAAACCGTTTCTTCCAATAGAGACAGAGGAATATCCTCCCGATTTCATGTATATTTTATTGTATTGGCGACCATTTAATCGAATCGGTAAAGCGTATTTTGGAACAAAGAAATATACATTTGAGTGAGAGAAAATTTCCTGTCCACTATCGGAAAGAATGATTTTCTTGTCTAAAGTGATTTTCTCTCACAAGTCTAGAATGAGATATTGGAAGCGAAAAACCTACCAGACAGCGCAAGAATACTTGAAGAATTCAGAAGGATTCATTTGGTGTTTTTGAATGGTCCCCGTTATGTCTGCACCCAATGAACGCTTTGAGAATCGATTATATTATATCTGGTCACTCTTTGTACATTACGAGTTCTTTTTCGAGAACTCTCGTAGAAATATCTGTAATGAACATATATCTGGTCTTCCACTCTTTGTACATTATGAGTTCTTTCCGAGAACTCTCGTAGAAATATCTGTGATGAACCTATATCTGGTTTTGCACTCTTTGTACATTACGAATCCTGTTCGAGAACTTTCGCAGAAATATCAGTAATCAAATTATATCTGGTCTACTCTTTGTACATTACGAGTTCTTTTCGAGAACTCTCGTAGAAATATCTGTAATGAACCTATATCTGGTTTTTCACTCTCCGTACATTACGAATCCTGTTCGAGAACTTTCGCAGAAATATCAGTAATCAAATTATATCTGGTCTACTCTTTGTACATTACGAGTTCTTTTTCGAGAGCTCTCGTAGAAATATCTGTAATAAACCTATATCTGGTTTTGCACTCTTCGTACATTACGAATTCTGTTCGAGAACTCCCGTAGAAATATCAGTAATCAAATTATATCTGGTCTACTCTTTGTACATCACGAGTGCTTTTTCCAGAGCTCTCGTAGGAATATCTGTAATAAACATATATCTGGTTTTCCACTCTTCGTACATTACGAATTCTGTTCGAGAACTCCCGTAGAAATATCAGTAATCAAATTATATCTGGTCTACTCTTTGTACATCACGAGTGCTTTTTCCAGAGCTCTCGTAGAAATATCTGTAATGAACCTATATCTGGTTTTTCACTCTCCGTACATTACGAATCCTGTTCGAGAACTTTCACAGAAATATCAGTAATCAAATTATATCTGGTCTACTCTTCGTACATTACGAGTTCTTTTTCGAGAACTCTCGTAGAAATATCTGTAATAAACCTATATCTGGTTTTGCACTCTTCGTACATTACGAATTCTGTTCGAGAACTTTCGTAGAAATATCAGTAATCAAATTATATCTGGTCTACTCTTTGTACATTACGAATTCTTTTTCGAGAACTGTCGTAGGAAACCTGTAATAAACATATCTGGTTTTCCACTCTTTGTACATTACGAGTTCTTTCTCGAGAACTCCGTAGAAATATCTGTAATAAAATTATATCTGGTCTACTCTTTGTACATCACGAATTCTTTTCGAGAGCTCTCGTAGAAATATCTGTAATGAACCTATATCTGGTTTTTCACTCTCCGTACATTACGAATCCTGTTCGAGAACTTTCGCAGAAATATCAGTAATCAAATTATATCTGGTCTACTCTTTGTACATTACGAGTTCTTTTTCGAGAGCTCTCGTAGAAATATCTGTAATAAACCTATATCTGGTTTTGCACTCTTCGTACATTACGAATTCTGTTCGAGAACTCCGTAGGATTATCAGTAATCAAATTATATCTGGTCTACTCTTTGTACATTACGAGTTCTTTTTCGAGAACTCTCGTAGAAAATATCTGTAATAAAATTATATCTGGTCTACTCTTTGTACATCACGAATTCTTTTTCGAGAGCTCTCGTAGAAATATCTGTAATGAACCTATATCTGGTTTTTCACTCTCCGTACATTACGAATCCTGTTCCAGAACTTTCGTAGAAATATCAGTAATCAAATTATATCTGGTCTACTCTTTGTACATTACGAGTTCTTTTCGAGAACTCTCGTAGAAATATCTGTAATGAACCTATATCTGGTTTTTCACTCTCCGTACATTACGAATCCTGTTCGAGAACTTTCACAGAAATATCAGTAATCAAATTATATCTGGTCTACTCTTCGTACATTACGAGTTCTTTTTCGAGAACTCTCGTAGAAATATCTGTAATGAACCTATATCTGGTTTTCCACTCTTTGTACATTACGAGTTCTTTTTCGAGAGCTCTCGTAGAAATATCTGTAATAAACCTATATCTGGTTTTGCACTCTTCGTACATTACGAATTCTGTTCGAGAACTCCCGTAGAAATATCAGTAATCAAATTATATCTGGTCTACTCTTTGTACATTACGAGTTCTTTTCGAGAACTCTCGTAGAAATATCTGTAATGAACCTATATCTGGTTTTTCACTCTCCGTACATTACGAATCCTGTTCGTGAACTTTCGCAGAAATATCAGTAATCAAATTATATCTGGTCTACTCTTTGTACATTACGAGTTCTTTTTCGAGAGCTCTCGTAGAAATATCTGTAATAAACCTATATCTGGTTTTGCACTCTTCGTACATTACGAATTCTGTTCGAGAACTCCCGTAGAAATATCAGTAATCAAATTATATCTGGTCTACTCTTTGTACATCACGAGTGCTTTTTCCAGAGCTCTCGTAGAAATATCTGTAATAAACATATATCTGGTTTTCCACTCTTTGTTAATTACGAGTTCTTTCTCGAGAACTCCCGTAGAAATATCTGTAATAAAATTATATCTGGTCTACTCTTTGTACATCACGAATTCTTTTCGAGAGCTCTCGTAGAAATATCTGTAATGAACCTATATCTGGTTTTTCACTCTCCGTACATTACGAATCCTGTTCGAGAATCTTCGTAGAAATATCAGTAATCAAATTATATCTGGTCTACTCTTTGTACATTACGAGTTCTTTTTCGAGAACTCTCGTAGAAATATCTGTAATAAAATTATATCTGGTCTACTCTTTGTACATCACGAATTCTTTTTCGAGAGCTCTCGTAGAAATATCTGTAATGAACCTATATCTGGTTTTTCACTCTCCGTACATTACGAATCCTGTTCGAGAATCTTCGTAGAAATATCAGTAATCAAATTATATCTGGTCTACTCTTTGTACATTACGAGTTCTTTTTCGAGAACTCTCGTAGAAATATCTGTAATAAAATTATATCTGGTCTACTCTTTGTACATCACGAGTGCTTTTTCCAGAGCTCTCGTAGGAATATCTGTAATAAACATATATCTGGTTTTCCACTCTTCGTACATTACGAATTCTGTTCGAGAACTCCCGTAGAAATATCAGTAATCAAATTATATCTGGTCTACTCTTTGTACATCACGAGTGCTTTTTCCAGAGCTCTCGTAGAAATATCTGTAATGAACCTATATCTGGTTTTTCACTCTCCGTACATTACGAATCCTGTTCGAGAACTTTCACAGAAATATCAGTAATCAAATTATATCTGGTCTACTCTTCGTACATTACGAGTTCTTTTCGAGAACTCTCGTAGAAATATCTGTAATAAACCTATATCTGGTTTTGCACTCTTCGTACATTACGAATTCTGTTCGAGAACTTTCGTAGAAATATCAGTAATCAAATTATATCTGGTCTACTCTTTATACATTACGAATTCTTTTTCGAGAACTGTCGTAGGAAACCTGTAATAAACATATCTGGTTTTCCACTCTTTGTACATTACGAGTTCTTTCTCGAGAACTCCCGTAGAAATATCTGTAATAAAATTATATCTGGTCTACTCTTTGTACATCACGAATTCTTTTTCGAGAGCTCTCGTAGAAATATCTGTAATGAACCTATATCTGGTTTTTCACTCTCCGTACATTACGAATCCTGTTCGAGAACTTTCGCAGAAATATCAGTAATCAAATTATATCTGGTTTTCCACTCTTTGTACATTACGAGTTCTTTTCGAGAACTCTCGTAGGAATATCAGTAATCAAATTATATCTGGTTTTGCACTCTTCGTACATTACGAATTCTGTTCGAGAACTCCCGTAGGATTATCAGTAATCAAATTATATCTGGTCTACTCTTTGTACATTACGAGTTCTTTTTCGAGAACTCTCGTAGAAAATATCTGTAATAAAATTATATCTGGTCTACTCTTTGTACATCACGAATTCTTTTTCGAGAGCTCTCGTAGAAATATCTGTAATGAACCTATATCTGGTTTTTCACTCTCCGTACATTACGAATCCTGTTCCAGAACTTTCGTAGAAATATCAGTAATCAAATTATATCTGGTCTACTCTTTGTACATTACGAGTTCTTTTCGAGAACTCTCGTAGAAATATCTGTAATGAACCTATATCTGGTTTTTCACTCTCCGTACATTACGAATCCTGTTCGAGAACTTTCACAGAAATATCAGTAATCAAATTATATCTGGTCTACTCTTCGTACATTACGAGTTCTTTTTCGAGAACTCTCGTAGAAATATCTGTAATGAACCTATATCTGGTTTTTCACTCTCCGTACATTACGAATCCTGTTCGTGAACTTTCGCAGAAATATCAGTAATCAAATTATATCTGGTCTACTCTTTGTACATTACGAGTTCTTTTTCGAGAGCTCTCGTAGAAATATCTGTAATAAACCTATATCTGGTTTTGCACTCTTCGTACATTACGAATTCTGTTCGAGAACTCCCGTAGAAATATCAGTAATCAAATTATATCTGGTCTACTCTTTGTACATCACGAGTGCTTTTTCCAGAGCTCTCGTAGAAATATCTGTAATAAACATATATCTGGTTTTCCACTCTTTGTTAATTACGAGTTCTTTCTCGAGAACTCCGTAGAAATATCTGTAATAAAATTATATCTGGTCTACTCTTTGTACATCACGAATTCTTTTCGAGAGCTCTCGTAGAAATATCTGTAATGAACCTATATCTGGTTTTTCACTCTCCGTACATTACGAATCCTGTTCGAGAATCTTCGTAGAAATATCAGTAATCAAATTATATCTGGTCTACTCTTTGTACATTACGAGTTCTTTTCGAGAACTCTCGTAGAAATATCTGTAATAAAATTATATCTGGTCTACTCTTTGTACATCACGAATTCTTTTCGAGAGCTCTCGTAGAAATATCTGTAATGAACCTATATCTGGTTTTTCACTCTCCGTACATTACGAATCCTGTTCGAGAATCTTCGTAGAAATATCAGTAATCAAATTATATCTGGTCTACTCTTTGTACATTACGAGTTCTTTTTCGAGAACTCTCGTAGAAATATCTGTAATAAAATTATATCTGGTCTACTCTTTGTACATCACGAGTGCTTTTTCCAGAGCTCTCGTAGGAATATCTGTAATAAACATATATCTGGTTTTCCACTCTTCGTACATTACGAATTCTGTTCGAGAACTCCCGTAGAAATATCAGTAATCAAATTATATCTGGTCTACTCTTTGTACATCACGAGTGCTTTTTCCAGAGCTCTCGTAGAAATATCTGTAATGAACCTATATCTGGTTTTTCACTCTCCGTACATTACGAATCCTGTTCGAGAACTTTCACAGAAATATCAGTAATCAAATTATATCTGGTCTACTCTTCGTACATTACGAGTTCTTTTTCGAGAACTCTCGTAGAAATATCTGTAATAAACCTATATCTGGTTTTGCACTCTTCGTACATTACGAATTCTGTTCGAGAACTTTCGTAGAAATATCAGTAATCAAATTATATCTGGTCTACTCTTTGTACATTACGAATTCTTTTTCGAGAACTGTCGTAGGAAACCTGTAATAAACATATCTGGTTTCCCACTCTTTGTACATTACGAGTTCTTTCTCGAGAACTCCGTAGAAATATCTGTAATAAAATTATATCTGGTCTACTCTTTGTACATCACGAATTCTTTTCGAGAGCTCTCGTAGAAATATCTGTAATGAACCTATATCTGGTTTTTCACTCTCCGTACATTACGAATCCTGTTCGAGAACTTTCGCAGAAATATCAGTAATCAAATTATATCTGGTCTACTCTTTGTACATTACGAGTTCTTGTTCGAGAGCTCTCGTAGAAATATCTGTAATAAACCTATATCTGGTTTTGCACTCTTCGTACATTACGAATTCTGTTCGAGAACTCCCGTAGGATTATCAGTAATCAAATTATATCTGGTCTACTCTTTGTACATTACGAGTTCTTTTTCGAGAACTCTCGTAGAAAATATCTGTAATAAAATTATATCTGGTCTACTCTTTGTACATCACGAATTCTTTTTCGAGAGCTCTCGTAGAAATATCTGTAATGAACCTATATCTGGTTTTTCACTCTCCGTACATTACGAATCCTGTTCCAGAACTTTCGTAGAAATATCAGTAATCAAATTATATCTGGTCTACTCTTTGTACATTACGAGTTCTTTTCGAGAACTCTCGTAGAAATATCTGTAATGAACCTATATCTGGTTTTTCACTCTCCGTACATTACGAATCCTGTTCGAGAACTTTCACAGAAATATCAGTAATCAAATTATATCTGGTCTACTCTTCGTACATTACGAGTTCTTTTTCGAGAACTCTCGTAGAAATATCTGTAATGAACCTATATCTGGTTTTCCACTCTTTGTACATTACGAGTTCTTTTTCGAGAGCTCTCGTAGAAATATCTGTAATAAACCTATATCTGGTTTTGCACTCTTCGTACATTACGAATTCTGTTCGAGAACTCCCGTAGAAATATCAGTAATCAAATTATATCTGGTCTACTCTTTGTACATTACGAGTTCTTTTTCGAGAACTCTCGTAGAAATATCTGTAATAAACCTATATCTGGTTTTTCCCTCTTCGTACATTACGAAACCTGTTCGAGAACTTTCGTGGAAATATCAGTAATCAAATTATATCTGGTCTACTCTTTGTACATTACGAGTTCTTTCTCGAGAACTCTCGTAGAAATATCTGTAATAAACATATATCTGGTTTTCCACTCTTTGTACATTACGAGTTCTTTTCGAGAACTCTCGTAGGAATATCAGTAATCAAATTATATCTCAAAGCATTCTTTTTTATGAATCCTCTGCGACTTCAAAAGGGACAGTGGTGCTGTCTTGAAGGAAGATACAAATTTCACACTTACCACTATAATACTATTTATACCAAACCATTATACTATTACACTATTATAATAAATACTAAACTATTGCGCTATTATTATCAATATTAATCATTGATAATATGTTGATAATCATTCGCGTAATTCTTAGGAATCATTTTCAGTTTCAATTTCATATTCAAAGCTCAATTTTAGCGATGTACGTCATCACTGCGGATTTAAGATTTGCATTCATTGCTTAGTTGATCAGAAAGTACGTAGCAAAATTTTACCCATTCCTCGAAGGACTCCATGGTCCTTAATCATTCCTCACATTCTATACAATAAATGTTATCCTTCAGTGATAAATATTATTTCTCACAACATCCGTATGATTTTAATAATCGACAGTCACTTTCAAATATCTCAAACCACCAAAAAGACCTTCAGGATACTGGGAATGACAAAAGATGCTGCTGATGAGTTTTGTTATAACTTGGATGAAGAATCCTTAATGCGTACTATTTTAAAATCCTTCAAGCATATGAAGTAAATTTATCTCGAATATAAGTTGACTGTAATGTATTATAATTTTTATTGTTCTGAACCTTTTTTACAAATCCTCGTATTATTCAAACAAATATTCAATTATTCGGACAGTGTCTCACCCTGGTTAAGCAAACCTATTGAAACTTGTACAATGTTCTGGTTAGAGCCAATCTAAAAATTTCCAATTAGATTCGATTAGGTTCAATGGACTATTTCAATGGGAAACTCATTGAATTTTGCTAAATCTTCATGTTCATGTACACTCAATCTCGTATAAATGCACGTTTTTACCATGCACTGAAAAAAAACATAGGAAAACGGAATTCATAAGCAACGAGTTATCTCTCTTATACACTCCTACTTGAAACCGAAACTCATAGTGAATTTCAATAGAACACAATCCAATTTGAGAATTCAACTAAAAAAATTCAAAAAATTACATTCGCGCTAATAAATAAACATAAAAAGTAGTAGAAAAAAGTACTAAAAGTAACAAAGGTACTAGAAAAAGTACTAAAAGTACTCTTAAGGAGTGGTAAAAGTAGTGAGAATGAATTAATGGATAAAGATAACATTATACATGTATATATATGTACATATATATATGTAGCATGAACGGTTGCCATGTTGGTACTCTAAATGCACGTGGCGCAACATGTGGCGGATATGAGAAGGGCCCCAGAAAGATCACGACGAAATTTCGCACTTTCTTCACCTATATTATACACCAGGGTGCAGCCTTTTGCTGAGTTTCATCAACAATTCGTCGATGATTCCTTCCGACGCTCCATTTTGGATAAGTTCTTCCCGGCTTTGGGAACGCAGAAGTGTTAACAACCGAGCATACAGGCTCCTAAACGTTCTGTGCACCATGACGTGGTGTGTACTGTTGTATATCGCCTCCAAAGGCTGGAAGCAGCTTTTAGTGACGCACATGTCGACCCTTTCGGAAGATTTCGTGACGAGGCTCAGCAAGAGTCGATCGTCCGAAGGGGTGAACGGAGTGCGGTAGTGAACGCTAAAAATCGACTTCTGAAAAGTATAATTTGATAGTTTAAAACCAGTTCATAAGACATGCACAATAATATTAATACTGACCCTTCGCTTTCGAGCAGGTGGCGAAAGAACGTGACAGATGACCTGATCATCCTCGTCATCGTCAATTGTTATGACTTCGGGAGCGACAACCTCTCGTGTAGTAGGCGGTTCCACATGAGACATCTGTAAAAAAAATACATCACCGAACGAATTGATAATGAACTTGAACGTTCTCAACGTTACCTCCTGATCCGCGGGAACGTGACGTCCACCGGATACGTCGGTCCGCTGATTTTTCTAATCCAGTGACGGACTGTCACCATGTAATGGTCGGCTGGCAATCCCGCTAACGGCAAAACCGAGGATCCAGGAGAAAACGGTGGTGGAGGTGGAAGCGGTCCTGGTGGAAGGGACCCGGATGAAAATTGTACCATCAGAGAGTGTGAGGATCTCGAACTCTGCCTGGATGACATCGACGGCGAGAACAGAGGTGGACGTGGAAGCGGTTGCGGGGGAATCGCGACCAAACCGGAAGACGCTCTGGGTGGAGGCGAGGACAGAGCAGATAGGGAATTCCCGGACCAACTAGAGACCTCCTGTGCCGTCCCTGCGACGGCGGCCGCTGGAGGATGAAACTCCCGCGACGGGATCGTCGAAGATGGAGTTTCAGCCCCAGGTGGTGGAGATAACGGATGCATTCCCGATGTTCCAACAGGAGATTGACCAGGTGGTTGCGGTGGTAAAAGTTGAACCGGTGACGATGGTGGAGAATCATCAGAATAGTCTGACTCCATTCTTCCAAATTTCACCCGGTTCGCCAGCTTCCTCTCAATCTCCTGTTCTAATTGGAACTCCAAGCCTCCGTCATCGTAAATTGTTCAGTCTCGGTCCTAGATGGTCCGGGTCTGGCAAGAGGATCCCCTGCCACTTTTCCCTTCCGCGCTGGTGCTGTTCCTCGTTTTTCCTCCACCTGCGCGCCTATCGCACCGACCTGATCGCCTTCACCCTCTCGCTCTCGCCGCCTTTGTTCCACCTGCTCGCACAATGTCGGTGGTTTGCGCTTGCGTCGGTGCGCCATTTCACGCTTTAATGCCGCATCCGATGCCCTCTTAAGATCAGGGAGGTGCTCATGCTCCGCAATTTTTCTCTTCTGCAATTCCCTCAGTCCCTCATCACGTGCCAAAACGTTGGGAAGGAACACCTGCTTACTGGCAGTGATGGCGAGTTTCTTCGCGGCGGGTTCGATGATCGAAGGTGAAACCTTGTTGTCATCAGGCCCGTAGAACATGGATGATGATATTCCTTTGCGTTCTATGGCAGTGTCCTGACCACCCGCGGATTGATGGATTGTCTCCGGATGGATCGGAGCTGGAGGCAATGAGCGCTCGGAACTCATCCTTTCGAAAAGATTCGAAGCAATTGATGTTGCCAAGGATCCACCGGAATCCTGGTCAATCGGCGGGGCGTTGAGATCTTCGAGTCGGTCATCCTAAATAGATTGGGGAGGAAGAAAGAAAGAAAAAAAGAATATTGATATAAGAATGAATATTGCCGTATCACGTGCATGTAATTGAAGAGGGACTCATCATAGGGGGGTTCTCAACTTTAGGACGTCGATAAATGACGGAATTATGAAATAACATGCATTGGAAAATGAAAATACAAGGGAATTGGGAACATCCTTCTTTTCAAACCGGTTATAAATGGTTGACGCTGCAGGAAGCAAAGTTAAGGAGGAAGAGTGACGTGATATGCACGGATCCTTCTGTATTATACTATCAGATACAGTCATTTTTCAGAGAGTGCCGGAGTAAATGTCGGTGTGTTTATAATATAACATTTCTCTTCGTTGTAAAACCACATTCCTTCGTTTCAATGAATCAATGAGTTCAATCAATGTATGTATTTTTTTATTTGACTCAACATTTTTTTCAAAACGACATTCAAACAAAGAGCAACGTCTAAAATTCTCAAAAACATAAACGTCTGAATAATTCCAATCCACAGAATACTTTTCTACAGAAATATGTTTAGGAATCGGAAACTATCTTTGAGATCCGAATTCAAAGCAGTGAATGAGATTATTCCTTTTCATTGTCATAAAAGGTGTTTTTATATCGACTGAAATTGTTATTGTTCCTGGAAACATTTAATAACTCAAAAAAAACGATGCTGAAATTAGCTCGAGGATGTAGCTCAAGTACAGGGCCGCGAAATGACGAATAATATAAATTTTGAACTCCTGCTGATGAATACAAAAATCGGGCTACTTTCTCGGACTAATTTCAGCATCGTTTCGAAAATTTTTGTATTTCTCCCCTCCTGATTCGCTTGAAAATAGGAAATAATAAGTACCTGCATCCTCTTTACAACTGGAATGAGATGCAAGTATTGATTGTTATGTTATTCACTCCTACCTGAAAAAGATAGACACAGAAATTTAGGATCTGTTAATTCCTGTATAGAGAGAAATGAATGCCGTTGAGCTGGACTCTGAAAAAAACACTACTTCAGATAAAGAAACCGTTTCTTCCAATAGAGACAGAGGAATATCCTCCCGATTTCATGTATATTTTATTGTATTGGCGACCATTTAATCGAATCGGTAAAGCGTATTTTGGAACAAAGAAATATACATTTGAGTGAGAGAAAAATTTCCTGTCCACTATCGGAAAGAATGATTTTCTTGTCTAAAGTGATTTTCTCTCACAAGTCTAGAATGAGATATTGGAAGCGAAAAACCTACCAGACAGCGCAAGAATACTTGAAGAATTCAGAAGGATTCATTTGGTGTTTTTGAATGGTCCCCGTTATGTCTGCACCCAATGAACGCTTTGAGAATCGATTATATTATATCTGGTCACTCTTTGTACATTACGAGTTCTTTTTCGAGAACTCTCGTAGAAATATCTGTAATGAACATATATCTGGTCTTCCACTCTTTGTACATTATGAGTTCTTTCCGAGAACTCTCGTAGAAATATCTGTGATGAACCTATATCTGGTTTTGCACTCTTTGTACATTACGAATCCTGTTCGAGAACTTTCGCAGAAATATCAGTAATCAAATTATATCTGGTCTACTCTTTGTACATTACGAGTTCTTTTCGAGAACTCTCGTAGAAATATCTGTAATGAACCTATATCTGGTTTTTCACTCTCCGTACATTACGAATCCTGTTCGAGAACTTTCGCAGAAATATCAGTAATCAAATTATATCTGGTCTACTCTTTGTACATTACGAGTTCTTTTTCGAGAGCTCTCGTAGAAATATCTGTAATAAACCTATATCTGGTTTTGCACTCTTCGTACATTACGAATTCTGTTCGAGAACTCCCGTAGAAATATCAGTAATCAAATTATATCTGGTCTACTCTTTGTACATCACGAGTGCTTTTTCCAGAGCTCTCGTAGGAATATCTGTAATAAACATATATCTGGTTTTCCACTCTTCGTACATTACGAATTCTGTTCGAGAACTCCCGTAGAAATATCTGTAATAAAATTATATCTGGTCTACTCTTTGTACATCACGAATTCTTTTTCGAGAGCTCTCGTAGAAATATCTGTAATGAACCTATATCTGGTTTTTCACTCTCCGTACATTACGAATCCTGTTCGAGAACTTTCGCAGAAATATCAGTAATCAAATTATATCTGGTCTACTCTTTGTACATTACGAGTTCTTTTTCGAGAGCTCTCGTAGAAATATCTGTAATAAACCTATATCTGGTTTTGCACTCTTCGTACATTACGAATTCTGTTCGAGAACTCCCGTAGGATTATCAGTAATCAAATTATATCTGGTCTACTCTTTGTACATTACGAGTTCTTTTTCGAGAACTCTCGTAGAAAATATCTGTAATAAAATTATATCTGGTCTACTCTTTGTACATCACGAATTCTTTTTCGAGAGCTCTCGTAGAAATATCTGTAATGAACCTATATCTGGTTTTTCACTCTCCGTACATTACGAATCCTGTTCCAGAACTTTCGTAGAAATATCAGTAATCAAATTATATCTGGTCTACTCTTTGTACATTACGAGTTCTTTTCGAGAACTCTCGTAGAAATATCTGTAATGAACCTATATCTGGTTTTTCACTCTCCGTACATTACGAATCCTGTTCGAGAACTTTCACAGAAATATCAGTAATCAAATTATATCTGGTCTACTCTTCGTACATTACGAGTTCTTTTTCGAGAACTCTCGTAGAAATATCTGTAATGAACCTATATCTGGTTTTCCACTCTTTGTACATTACGAGTTCTTTTTCGAGAGCTCTCGTAGAAATATCTGTAATAAACCTATATCTGGTTTTGCACTCTTCGTACATTACGAATTCTGTTCGAGAACTCCCGTAGAAATATCAGTAATCAAATTATATCTGGTCTACTCTTTGTACATTACGAGTTCTTTTCGAGAACTCTCGTAGAAATATCTGTAATGAACCTATATCTGGTTTTTCACTCTCCGTACATTACGAATCCTGTTCGTGAACTTTCGCAGAAATATCAGTAATCAAATTATATCTGGTCTACTCTTTGTACATTACGAGTTCTTTTTCGAGAGCTCTCGTAGAAATATCTGTAATAAACCTATATCTGGTTTTGCACTCTTCGTACATTACGAATTCTGTTCGAGAACTCCCGTAGAAATATCAGTAATCAAATTATATCTGGTCTACTCTTTGTACATCACGAGTGCTTTTTCCAGAGCTCTCGTAGAAATATCTGTAATAAACATATATCTGGTTTTCCACTCTTTGTTAATTACGAGTTCTTTCTCGAGAACTCCCGTAGAAATATCTGTAATAAAATTATATCTGGTCTACTCTTTGTACATCACGAATTCTTTTTCGAGAGCTCTCGTAGAAATATCTGTAATGAACCTATATCTGGTTTTTCACTCTCCGTACATTACGAATCCTGTTCGAGAATCTTCGTAGAAATATCAGTAATCAAATTATATCTGGTCTACTCTTTGTACATTACGAGTTCTTTTTCGAGAACTCTCGTAGAAATATCTGTAATAAAATTATATCTGGTCTACTCTTTGTACATCACGAATTCTTTTTCGAGAGCTCTCGTAGAAATATCTGTAATGAACCTATATCTGGTTTTTCACTCTCCGTACATTACGAATCCTGTTCGAGAATCTTCGTAGAAATATCAGTAATCAAATTATATCTGGTCTACTCTTTGTACATTACGAGTTCTTTTTCGAGAACTCTCGTAGAAATATCTGTAATAAAATTATATCTGGTCTACTCTTTGTACATCACGAGTGCTTTTTCCAGAGCTCTCGTAGGAATATCTGTAATAAACATATATCTGGTTTTCCACTCTTCGTACATTACGAATTCTGTTCGAGAACTCCGTAGAAATATCAGTAATCAAATTATATCTGGTCTACTCTTTGTACATCACGAGTGCTTTTTCCAGAGCTCTCGTAGAAATATCTGTAATGAACCTATATCTGGTTTTTCACTCTCCGTACATTACGAATCCTGTTCGAGAACTTTCACAGAAATATCAGTAATCAAATTATATCTGGTCTACTCTTCGTACATTACGAGTTCTTTTTCGAGAACTCTCGTAGAAATATCTGTAATAAACCTATATCTGGTTTTGCACTCTTCGTACATTACGAATTCTGTTCGAGAACTTTCGTAGAAATATCAGTAATCAAATTATATCTGGTCTACTCTTTATACATTACGAATTCTTTTTCGAGAACTGTCGTAGGAAACCTGTAATAAACATATCTGGTTTTCCACTCTTTGTACATTACGAGTTCTTTCTCGAGAACTCCCGTAGAAATATCTGTAATAAAATTATATCTGGTCTACTCTTTGTACATCACGAATTCTTTTCGAGAGCTCTCGTAGAAATATCTGTAATGAACCTATATCTGGTTTTTCACTCTCCGTACATTACGAATCCTGTTCGAGAACTTTCGCAGAAATATCAGTAATCAAATTATATCTGGTCTACTCTTTGTACATTACGAGTTCTTTTTCGAGAGCTCTCGTAGAAATATCTGTAATAAACCTATATCTGGTTTTGCACTCTTCGTACATTACGAATTCTGTTCGAGAACTCCCGTAGGATTATCAGTAATCAAATTATATCTGGTCTACTCTTTGTACATTACGAGTTCTTTTTCGAGAACTCTCGTAGAAAATATCTGTAATAAAATTATATCTGGTCTACTCTTTGTACATCACGAATTCTTTTTCGAGAGCTCTCGTAGAAATATCTGTAATGAACCTATATCTGGTTTTTCACTCTCCGTACATTACGAATCCTGTTCCAGAACTTTCGTAGAAATATCAGTAATCAAATTATATCTGGTCTACTCTTTGTACATTACGAGTTCTTTTCGAGAACTCTCGTAGAAATATCTGTAATGAACCTATATCTGGTTTTTCACTCTCCGTACATTACGAATCCTGTTCGAGAACTTTCACAGAAATATCAGTAATCAAATTATATCTGGTCTACTCTTCGTACATTACGAGTTCTTTTTCGAGAACTCTCGTAGAAATATCTGTAATGAACCTATATCTGGTTTTTCACTCTCCGTACATTACGAATCCTGTTCGTGAACTTTCGCAGAAATATCAGTAATCAAATTATATCTGGTCTACTCTTTGTACATTACGAGTTCTTTTTCGAGAGCTCTCGTAGAAATATCTGTAATAAACCTATATCTGGTTTTGCACTCTTCGTACATTACGAATTCTGTTCGAGAACTCCCGTAGAAATATCAGTAATCAAATTATATCTGGTCTACTCTTTGTACATCACGAGTGCTTTTTCCAGAGCTCTCGTAGAAATATCTGTAATAAACATATATCTGGTTTTCCACTCTTTGTTAATTACGAGTTCTTTCTCGAGAACTCCCGTAGAAATATCTGTAATAAAATTATATCTGGTCTACTCTTTGTACATCACGAATTCTTTTTCGAGAGCTCTCGTAGAAATATCTGTAATGAACCTATATCTGGTTTTTCACTCTCCGTACATTACGAATCCTGTTCGAGAATCTTCGTAGAAATATCAGTAATCAAATTATATCTGGTCTACTCTTTGTACATTACGAGTTCTTTTTCGAGAACTCTCGTAGAAATATCTGTAATAAAATTATATCTGGTCTACTCTTTGTACATCACGAATTCTTTTTCGAGAGCTCTCGTAGAAATATCTGTAATGAACCTATATCTGGTTTTTCACTCTCCGTACATTACGAATCCTGTTCGAGAATCTTCGTAGAAATATCAGTAATCAAATTATATCTGGTCTACTCTTTGTACATTACGAGTTCTTGTTCGAGAACTCTCGTAGAAATATCTGTAATAAAATTATATCTGGTCTACTCTTTGTACATCACGAGTGCTTTTTCCAGAGCTCTCGTAGGAATATCTGTAATAAACATATATCTGGTTTTCCACTCTTCGTACATTACGAATTCTGTTCGAGAACTCCCGTAGAAATATCAGTAATCAAATTATATCTGGTCTACTCTTTGTACATCACGAGTGCTTTTTCCAGAGCTCTCGTAGAAATATCTGTAATGAACCTATATCTGGTTTTTCACTCTCCGTACATTACGAATCCTGTTCGAGAACTTTCACAGAAATATCAGTAATCAAATTATATCTGGTCTACTCTTCGTACATTACGAGTTCTTTTTCGAGAACTCTCGTAGAAATATCTGTAATAAACCTATATCTGGTTTTGCACTCTTCGTACATTACGAATTCTGTTCGAGAACTTTCGTAGAAATATCAGTAATCAAATTATATCTGGTCTACTCTTTGTACATTACGAATTCTTTTTCGAGAACTGTCGTAGGAAACCTGTAATAAACATATCTGGTTTTCCACTCTTTGTACATTACGAGTTCTTTCTCGAGAACTCCCGTAGAAATATCTGTAATAAAATTATATCTGGTCTACTCTTTGTACATCACGAATTCTTTTTCGAGAGCTCTCGTAGAAATATCTGTAATGAACCTATATCTGGTTTTTCACTCTCCGTACATTACGAATCCTGTTCGAGAACTTTCGCAGAAATATCAGTAATCAAATTATATCTGGTCTACTCTTTGTACATTACGAGTTCTTTTTCGAGAGCTCTCGTAGAAATATCTGTAATAAACCTATATCTGGTTTTGCACTCTTCGTACATTACGAATTCTGTTCGAGAACTCCCGTAGGATTATCAGTAATCAAATTATATCTGGTCTACTCTTTGTACATTACGAGTTCTTTTTCGAGAACTCTCGTAGAAAATATCTGTAATAAAATTATATCTGGTCTACTCTTTGTACATCACGAATTCTTTTTCGAGAGCTCTCGTAGAAATATCTGTAATGAACCTATATCTGGTTTTTCACTCTCCGTACATTACGAATCCTGTTCCAGAACTTTCGTAGAAATATCAGTAATCAAATTATATCTGGTCTACTCTTTGTACATTACGAGTTCTTTTCGAGAACTCTCGTAGAAATATCTGTAATGAACCTATATCTGGTTTTTCACTCTCCGTACATTACGAATCCTGTTCGAGAACTTTCACAGAAATATCAGTAATCAAATTATATCTGGTCTACTCTTCGTACATTACGAGTTCTTTTTCGAGAACTCTCGTAGAAATATCTGTAATGAACCTATATCTGGTTTTCCACTCTTTGTACATTACGAGTTCTTTTCGAGAGCTCTCGTAGAAATATCTGTAATAAACCTATATCTGGTTTTGCACTCTTCGTACATTACGAATTCTGTTCGAGAACTCCCGTAGAAATATCAGTAATCAAATTATATCTGGTCTACTCTTTGTACATTACGAGTTCTTTTCGAGAACTCTCGTAGAAATATCTGTAATAAACCTATATCTGGTTTTTCCCTCTTCGTACATTACGAAACCTGTTCGAGAACTTTCGTGGAAATATCAGTAATCAAATTATATCTGGTCTACTCTTTGTACATTACGAGTTCTTTCTCGAGAACTCTCGTAGAAATATCTGTAATAAACATATATCTGGTTTTCCACTCTTTGTACATTACGAGTTCTTTTCGAGAACTCTCGTAGGAATATCAGTAATCAAATTATATCTCAAAGCATTCTTTTTTATGAATCCTCTGCGACTTCAAAAGGGACAGTGGTGCTGTCTTGAAGGAAGATACAAATTTCACACTTACCACTATAATACTATTTATACCAAACCATTATACTATTACACTATTATAATAAATACTAAACTATTGCGCTATTATTATCAATATTAATCATTGATAATATGTTGATAATCATTCGCGTAATTCTTAGGAATCATTTTCAGTTTCAATTTCATATTCAAAGCTCAATTTTAGCGATGTACGTCATCACTGCGGATTTAAGATTTGCATTCATTGCTTAGTTGATCAGAAAGTACGTAGCAAAATTTTACCCATTCCTCGAAGGACTCCATGGTCCTTAATCATTCCTCACATTCTATACAATAAATGTTATCCTTCAGTGATAAATATTATTTCTCACAACATCCGTATGATTTTAATAATCGACAGTCACTTTCAAATATCTCAAACCACCAAAAAGACCTTCAGGATACTGGGAATGACAAAAGATGCTGCTGATGAGTTTTGTTATAACTTGGATGAAGAATCCTTAATGCGTACTATTTTAAAATCCTTCAAGCATATGAAGTAAATTTATCTCGAATATAAGTTGACTGTAATGTATTATAATTTTTATTGTTCTGAACCTTTTTTACAAATCCTCGTATTATTCAAACAAATATTCAATTATTCGGACAGTGTCTCACCCTGGTTAAGCAAACCTATTGAAACTTGTACAATGTTCTGGTTAGAGCCAATCTAAAAATTTCCAATTAGATTCGATTAGGTTCAATGGACTATTTCAATGGGAAACTCATTGAATTTTGCTAAATCTTCATGTTCATGTACACTCAATCTCGTATAAATGCACGTTTTACCATGCACTGAAAAAACATAGGAAAACGGAATTCATAAGCAACGAGTTATCTCTCTTATACACTCCTACTTGAAACCGAAACTCATAGTGAATTTCAATAGAACACAATCCAATTTGAGAATTCAACTAAAAATTCAAAAATTACATTCGCGCTAATAAATAAACATAAAAAGTAGTAGAAAAAGTACTAAAAGTAACAAAGGTACTAGAAAAGTACTAAAAGTACTCTTAAGGAGTGGTAAAAGTAGTGAGAATGAATTAATGGATAAAGATAACATTATACATGTATATATATGTACATATATATATGTAGCATGAACGGTTGCCATGTTGGTACTCTAAATGCACGTGGCGCAACATGTGGCGGATATGAGAAGGGCCCCAGAAAGATCACGACGAAATTTCGCACTTTCTTCACCTATATTATACACCAGGGTGCAGCCTTTTGCTGAGTTTCATCAACAATTCGTCGATGATTCCTTCCGACGCTCCATTTTGGATAAGTTCTTCCCGGCTTTGGGAACGCAGAAGTGTTAACAACCGAGCATACAGGCTCCTAAACGTTCTGTGCACCATGACGTGGTGTGTACTGTTGTATATCGCCTCCAAAGGCTGGAAGCAGCTTTTAGTGACGCACATGTCGACCCTTTCGGAAGATTTCGTGACGAGGCTCAGCAAGAGTCGATCGTCCGAAGGGGTGAACGGAGTGCGGTAGTGAACGCTAAAAATCGACTTCTGAAAAGTATAATTTGATAGTTTAAAACCAGTTCATAAGACATGCACAATAATATTAATACTGACCCTTCGCTTTCGAGCAGGTGGCGAAAGAACGTGACAGATGACCTGATCATCCTCGTCATCGTCAATTGTTATGACTTCGGGAGCGACAACCTCTCGTGTAGTAGGCGGTTCCACATGAGACATCTGTAAAAAAAATACATCACCGAACGAATTGATAATGAACTTGAACGTTCTCAACGTTACCTCCTGATCCGCGGGAACGTGACGTCCACCGGATACGTCGGGCCGCTGATTTTTCTAATCCAGTGACGGACTGTCACCATGTAATGGTCGGCTGGCAATCCCGCTAACGGCAAAACCGAGGATCCAGGAGAAAACGGTGGTGGAGGTGGAAGCGGTCCTGGTGGAAGGGACCCGGATGAAAATTGTACCATCAGAGAGTGTGAGGATCTCGAACTCTGCCTGGATGACATCGACGGCGAGAACAGAGGTGGACGTGGAAGCGGTTGCGGGGGAATCGCGACCAAACCGGAAGACGCTCTGGGTGGAGGCGAGGACAGAGCAGATAGGGAATTCCCGGACCAACTAGAGACCTCCTGTGCCGTCCCTGCGACGGCGGCCGCTGGAGGATGAAACTCCCGCGACGGGATCGTCGAAGATGGAGTTTCAGCCCCAGGTGGTGGAGATAACGGATGCATTCCCGATGTTCCAACAGGAGATTGACCAGGTGGTTGCGGTGGTAAAAGTTGAACCGGTGACGATGGTGGAGAATCATCAGAATAGTCTGACTCCATTCTTCCAAATTTCACCCGGTTCGCCAGCTTCCTCTCAATCTCCTGTTCTAATTGGAACTCCAAGCCTCCGTCATCGTAAATTGTTCAGTCTCGGTCCTAGATGGTCCGGGTCTGGCAAGAGGGATCCCCTCTGCCACTTTTCCCTTCCGCGCTGGTGCTGTTCCTCGTTTTTCCTCCACCTGCGCGCCTATCGCACCGACCTGATCGCCTTCACCCTCTCGCTCTCGCCGCCTTTGTTCCACCTGCTCGCACAATGTCGGTGGTTTGCGCTTGCGTCGGTGCGCCATTTCACGCTTTAATGCCGCATCCGATGCCCTCTTAAGATCAGGGAGGTGCTCATGCTCCGCAATTTTTCTCTTCTGCAATTCCTCAGTCCTCATCACGTGCCAAAACGTTGGGAAGGAACACCTGCTTACTGGCAGTGATGGCGAGTTTCTTCGCGGCGGGTTCGATGATCGAAGGTGAAACCTTGTTGTCATCAGGCCCGTAGAACATGGATGATGATATTCCTTTGCGTTCTATGGCAGTGTCCTGACCACCCGCGGATTGATGGATTGTCTCCGGATGGATCGGAGCTGGAGGCAATGAGCGCTCGGAACTCATCCTTTCGAAAAGATTCGAAGCAATTGATGTTGCCAAGGATCCACCGGAATCCTGGTCAATCGGCGGGGCGTTGAGATCTTCGAGTCGGTCATCCTAAATAGATTGGGGAGGAAGAAAGAAAGAAAAAAAGAATATTGATATAAGAATGAATATTGCCGTATCACGTGCATGTAATTGAAGAGGGACTCATCATAGGGGGGTTCTCAACTTTAGGACGTCGATAAATGACGGAATTATGAAATAACATGCATTGGAAAATGAAAATACAAGGGAATTGGGAACATCCTTCTTTTCAAACCGGTTATAAATGGTTGACGCTGCAGGAAGCAAAGTTAAGGAGGAAGAGTGACGTGATATGCACGGATCCTTCTGTATTATACTATCAGATACAGTCATTTTTCAGAGAGTGCCGGAGTAAATGTCGGTGTGTTTATAATATAACATTTCTCTTCGTTGTAAAACCACATTCCTTCGTTTCAATGAATCAATGAGTTCAATCAATGTATGTATTTTTTTATTTGACTCAACATTTTTTTCAAAACGACATTCAAACAAAGAGCAACGTCTAAAATTCTCAAAAACATAAACGTCTGAATAATTCCAATCCACAGAATACTTTTCTACAGAAATATGTTTAGGAATCGGAAACTATCTTTGAGATCCGAATTCAAAGCAGTGAATGAGATTATTCCTTTTCATTGTCATAAAAGGTGTTTTTATATCGACTGAAATTGTTATTGTTCCTGGAAACATTTAATAACTCAAAAAAAACGATGCTGAAATTAGCTCGAGGATGTAGCTCAAGTACAGGGCCGCGAAATGACGAATAATATAAATTTTGAACTCCTGCTGATGAATACAAAAATCGGGCTACTTTCTCGGACTAATTTCAGCATCGTTTCGAAAATTTTTGTATTTCTCCCCTCCTGATTCGCTTGAAAATAGGAAATAATAAGTACCTGCATCCTCTTTACAACTGGAATGAGATGCAAGTATTGATTGTTATGTTATTCACTCCTACCTGAAAAAGATAGACACAGAAATTTAGGATCTGTTAATTCCTGTATAGAGAGAAATGAATGCCGTTGAGCTGGACTCTGAAAAAAACACGACTTCAGATAAAGAAACCGTTTCTTCCAATAGAGACAGAGGAATATCCTCCTGATTTCATGTATATTTTATTGTATTGGCGACCATTTAATCGAATCGGTAAAGCGTATTTTGGAACAAAGAAATATACATTTGAGTGAGAGAAAAATTTCCTGTCCACTATCGGAAAGAATGATTTTCTTGTCTAAAGTGATTTTCTCTCACAAGTCTAGAATGAGATATTGGAAGCGAAAAACCTACCAGACAGCGCAAGAATACTTGAAGAATTCAGAAGGATTCATTTGGTGTTTTTGAATGGTCCCCGTTATGTCTGCACCCAATGAACGCTTTGAGAATCGATTATATTATATCTGGTCACTCTTTGTACATTACGAGTTCTTTTTCGAGAACTCTCGTAGAAATATCTGTAATGAACATATATCTGGTCTTCCACTCTTTGTACATTATGAGTTCTTTCCGAGAACTCTCGTAGAAATATCTGTGATGAACCTATATCTGGTTTTGCACTCTTTGTACATTACGAATCCTGTTCGAGAACTTTCGCAGAAATATCAGTAATCAAATTATATCTGGTCTACTCTTTGTACATTACGAGTTCTTTTCGAGAACTCTCGTAGAAATATCTGTAATGAACCTATATCTGGTTTTTCACTCTCCGTACATTACGAATCCTGTTCGAGAACTTTCGCAGAAATATCAGTAATCAAATTATATCTGGTCTACTCTTTGTACATTACGAGTTCTTTTTCGAGCTCTCGTAGAAATATCTGTAATAAACCTATATCTGGTTTTGCACTATTCGTACATTACGAATTCTGTTCGAGAACTCCCGTAGAAATATCAGTAATCAAATTATATCTGGTCTACTCTTTGTACATAGGAATATCTGTAATAAACATATATCTGGTTTTCCACTCTTCGTACATTACGAATTCTGTTCGAGAACTCCGTAGAAATATCAGTAATCAAATTATATCTGGTCTACTCTTTGTACATCACGAGTGCTTTTTCCAGAGCTCTCGTAGAAATATCTGTAATGAACCTATATCTGGTTTTTCACTCTCCGTACATTACGAATCCTGTTCGAGAACTTTCACAGAAATATCAGTAATCAAATTATATCTGGTCTACTCTTCGTACATTACGAGTTCTTTTCGAGAACTCTCGTAGAAATATCTGTAATAAACCTATATCTGGTTTTGCACTCTTCGTACATTACGAATTCTGTTCGAGAACTTTCGTAGAAATATCAGTAATCAAATTATATCTGGTCTACTCTTTTGTACATTACGAATTCTTTTTCGAGAACTGTCGTAGGAAACCTGTAATAAACATATCTGGTTTTCCACTCTTTGTACATTACGAGTTCTTTCTCGAGAACTCCGTAGAAATATCTGTAATAAAATTATATCTGGTCTACTCTTTGTACATCACGAATTCTTTTCGAGAGCTCTCGTAGAAATATCTGTAATGAACCTATATCTGGTTTTTCACTCTCCGTACATTACGAATCCTGTTCGAGAACTTTCGCAGAAATATCAGTAATCAAATTATATCTGGTCTACTCTTTGTACATTACGAGTTCTTTTCGAGAGCTCTCGTAGAAATATCTGTAATAAACCTATATCTGGTTTTGCACTCTTCGTACATTACGAATTCTGTTCGAGAACTCCGTAGGATTATCAGTAATCAAATTATATCTGGTCTACTCTTTGTACATTACGAGTTCTTTTCGAGAACTCTCGTAGAAAATATCTGTAATAAAATTATATCTGGTCTACTCTTTGTACATCACGAATTCTTTTTCGAGAGCTCTCGTAGAAATATCTGTAATGAACCTATATCTGGTTTTTCACTCTCCGTACATTACGAATCCTGTTCCAGAACTTTCGTAGAAATATCAGTAATCAAATTATATCTGGTCTACTCTTTGTACATTACGAGTTCTTTTCGAGAACTCTCGTAGAAATATCTGTAATGAACCTATATCTGGTTTTTCACTCTCCGTACATTACGAATCCTGTTCGAGAACTTTCACAGAAATATCAGTAATCAAATTATATCTGGTCTACTCTTCGTACATTACGAGTTCTTTTTCGAGAACTCTCGTAGAAATATCTGTAATGAACCTATATCTGGTTTTCCACTCTTTGTACATTACGAGTTCTTTTTCGAGAGCTCTCGTAGAAATATCTGTAATAAACCTATATCTGGTTTTGCACTCTTCGTACATTACGAATTCTGTTCGAGAACTCCCGTAGAAATATCAGTAATCAAATTATATCTGGTCTACTCTTTGTACATTACGAGTTCTTTTCGAGAACTCTCGTAGAAATATCTGTAATGAACCTATATCTGGTTTTTCACTCTCCGTACATTACGAATCCTGTTCGTGAACTTTCGCAGAAATATCAGTAATCAAATTATATCTGGTCTACTCTTTGTACATTACGAGTTCTTTTTCGAGAGCTCTCGTAGAAATATCTGTAATAAACCTATATCTGGTTTTGCACTCTTCGTACATTACGAATTCTGTTCGAGAACTCCGTAGAAATATCAGTAATCAAATTATATCTGGTCTACTCTTTGTACATCACGAGTGCTTTTTCCAGAGCTCTCGTAGAAATATCTGTAATAAACATATATCTGGTTTTCCACTCTTTGTTAATTACGAGTTCTTTCTCGAGAACTCCCGTAGAAATATCTGTAATAAAATTATATCTGGTCTACTCTTTGTACATCACGAATTCTTTTTCGAGAGCTCTCGTAGAAATATCTGTAATGAACCTATATCTGGTTTTTCACTCTCCGTACATTACGAATCCTGTTCGAGAATCTTCGTAGAAATATCAGTAATCAAATTATATCTGGTCTACTCTTTGTACATTACGAGTTCTTTTTCGAGAACTCTCGTAGAAATATCTGTAATAAAATTATATCTGGTCTACTCTTTGTACATCACGAATTCTTTTCGAGAGCTCTCGTAGAAATATCTGTAATGAACCTATATCTGGTTTTTCACTCTCCGTACATTACGAATCCTGTTCGAGAATCTTCGTAGAAATATCAGTAATCAAATTATATCTGGTCTACTCTTTGTACATTACGAGTTCTTTTCGAGAACTCTCGTAGAAATATCTGTAATAAAATTATATCTGGTCTACTCTTTGTACATCACGAGTGCTTTTTCCAGAGCTCTCGTAGGAATATCTGTAATAAACATATATCTGGTTTTCCACTCTTCGTACATTACGAATTCTGTTCGAGAACTCCGTAGAAATATCAGTAATCAAATTATATCTGGTCTACTCTTTGTACATCACGAGTGCTTTTTCCAGAGCTCTCGTAGAAATATCTGTAATGAACCTATATCTGGTTTTTCACTCTCCGTACATTACGAATCCTGTTCGAGAACTTTCACAGAAATATCAGTAATCAAATTATATCTGGTCTACTCTTCGTACATTACGAGTTCTTTTTCGAGAACTCTCGTAGAAATATCTGTAATAAACCTATATCTGGTTTTGCACTCTTCGTACATTACGAATTCTGTTCGAGAACTTTCGTAGAAATATCAGTAATCAAATTATATCTGGTCTACTCTTTATACATTACGAATTCTTTTTCGAGAACTGTCGTAGGAAACCTGTAATAAACATATCTGGTTTTCCACTCTTTGTACATTACGAGTTCTTTCTCGAGAACTCTCGTAGAAATATCTGTAATAAAATTATATCTGGTCTACTCTTTGTACATCACGAATTCTTTTCGAGAGCTCTCGTAGAAATATCTGTAATGAACCTATATCTGGTTTTTCACTCTCCGTACATTACGAATCCTGTTCGAGAACTTTCGCAGAAATATCAGTAATCAAATTATATCTGGTCTACTCTTTGTACATTACGAGTTCTTTTCGAGAGCTCTCGTAGAAATATCTGTAATAAACCTATATCTGGTTTTGCACTCTTCGTACATTACGAATTCTGTTCGAGAACTCCCGTAGGATTATCAGTAATCAAATTATATCTGGTCTACTCTTTGTACATTACGAGTTCTTTTTCGAGAACTCTCGTAGAAAATATCTGTAATAAAATTATATCTGGTCTACTCTTTGTACATCACGAATTCTTTTTCGAGAGCTCTCGTAGAAATATCTGTAATGAACCTATATCTGGTTTTTCACTCTCCGTACATTACGAATCCTGTTCCAGAACTTTCGTAGAAATATCAGTAATCAAATTATATCTGGTCTACTCTTTGTACATTACGAGTTCTTTTCGAGAACTCTCGTAGAAATATCTGTAATGAACCTATATCTGGTTTTTCACTCTCCGTACATTACGAATCCTGTTCGAGAACTTTCACAGAAATATCAGTAATCAAATTATATCTGGTCTACTCTTCGTACATTACGAGTTCTTTTTCGAGAACTCTCGTAGAAATATCTGTAATGAACCTATATCTGGTTTTTCACTCTCCGTACATTACGAATCCTGTTCGTGAACTTTCGCAGAAATATCAGTAATCAAATTATATCTGGTCTACTCTTTGTACATTACGAGTTCTTTTTCGAGAGCTCTCGTAGAAATATCTGTAATAAACCTATATCTGGTTTTGCACTCTTCGTACATTACGAATTCTGTTCGAGAACTCCCGTAGAAATATCAGTAATCAAATTATATCTGGTCTACTCTTTGTACATCACGAGTGCTTTTTCCAGAGCTCTCGTAGAAATATCTGTAATAAACATATATCTGGTTTTACACTCTTTGTTAATTAAGAGTTCTTTCTCTATAACTACAGTAGAAATATCTGTAATAAAATTATATCTGGTCTACTCTTTGTACATCACGAATTCTTTTCGAGAGCTCTCGTAGAAATATCTGTAATGAACCTATATCTGGTTTTTCACTCTCCGTACATTACGAATCCTGTTCGAGAATCTTCGTAGAAATATCAGTAATCAAATTATATCTGGTCTACTCTTTGTACATTACGAGTTCTTTTCGAGAACTCTCGTAGAAATATCTGTAATAAAATTATATCTGGTCTACTCTTTGTACATCACGAATTCTTTTTCGAGAGCTCTCGTAGAAATATCTGTAATGAACCTATATCTGGTTTTTCACTCTCCGTACATTACGAATCCTGTTCGAGAATCTTCGTAGAAATATCAGTAATCAAATTATATCTGGTCTACTCTTTGTACATTACGAGTTCTTTTTCGAGAACTCTCGTAGAAATATCTGTAATAAAATTATATCTGGTCTACTCTTTGTACATCACGAGTGCTTTTTCCAGAGCTCTCGTAGGAATATCTGTAATAAACATATATCTGGTTTTCCACTCTTCGTACATTACGAATTCTGTTCGAGAACTCCGTAGAAATATCAGTAATCAAATTATATCTGGTCTACTCTTTGTACATCACGAGTGCTTTTTCCAGAGCTCTCGTAGAAATATCTGTAATGAACCTATATCTGGTTTTTCACTCTCCGTACATTACGAATCCTGTTCGAGAACTTTCACAGAAATATCAGTAATCAAATTATATCTGGTCTACTCTTCGTACATTACGAGTTCTTTTTCGAGAACTCTCGTAGAAATATCTGTAATAAACCTATATCTGGTTTTGCACTCTTCGTACATTACGAATTCTGTTCGAGAACTTTCGTAGAAATATCAGTAATCAAATTATATCTGGTCTACTCTTTGTACATTACGAATTCTTTTTCGAGAACTGTCGTAGGAAACCTGTAATAAACATATCTGGTTTTCCACTCTTTGTACATTACGAGTTCTTTCTCGAGAACTCCGTAGAAATATCTGTAATAAAATTATATCTGGTCTACTCTTTGTACATCACGAATTCTTTTCGAGAGCTCTCGTAGAAATATCTGTAATGAACCTATATCTGGTTTTTCACTCTCCGTACATTACGAATCCTGTTCGAGAACTTTCGCAGAAATATCAGTAATCAAATTATATCTGGTCTACTCTTTGTACATTACGAGTTCTTTTTCGAGAGCTCTCGTAGAAATATCTGTAATAAACCTATATCTGGTTTTGCACTCTTCGTACATTACGAATTCTGTTCGAGAACTCCGTAGGATTATCAGTAATCAAATTATATCTGGTCTACTCTTTGTACATTACGAGTTCTTTTTCGAGAACTCAAATATCTGTAATAAAATTATATCTGGTCTACTCTTTGTACATCACGAATTCTTTTCGAGAGCTCTCGTCGAATTATCGGTAATGAACCTATATCTGGTTTTTCACTCTCCGTACATTACGAATCCTGTTCCAGAACTTTCGTAGAAATATCAGTAATCAAATTATATCTGGTCTACTCTTTGTACATTACGAGTTCTTTTCGAGAACTCTCGTAGAAATATCTGTAATGAACCTATATCTGGTTTTTCACTCTCCGTACATTACGAATCCTGTTCGAGAACTTTCACAGAAATATCAGTAATCAAATTATATCTGGTCTACTCTTCGTACATTACGAGTTCTTTTTCGAGAACTCTCGTAGAAATATCTGTAATGAACCTATATCTGGTTTTCCACTCTTTGTACATTACGAGTTCTTTTTCGAGAGCTCTCGTAGAAATATCTGTAATAAACCTATATCTGGTTTTGCACTCTTCGTACATTACGAATTCTGTTCGAGAACTCCCGTAGAAATATCAGTAATCAAATTATATCTGGTCTACTCTTTGTACATTACGAGTTCTTTTCGAGAACTCTCGTAGAAATATCTGTAATGAACCTATATCTGGTTTTTCACTCTCCGTACATTACGAATCCTGTTCGTGAACTTTCGCAGAAATATCAGTAATCAAATTATATCTGGTCTACTCTTTGTACATTACGAGTTCTTTTTCGAGAGCTCTCGTAGAAATATCTGTAATAAACCTATATCTGGTTTTGCACTCTTCGTACATTACGAATTCTGTTCGAGAACTCCGTAGAAATATCAGTAATCAAATTATATCTGGTCTACTCTTTGTACATCACGAGTGCTTTTTCCAGAGCTCTCGTAGAAATATCTGTAATAAACATATATCTGGTTTTCCACTCTTTGTTAATTACGAGTTCTTTCTCGAGAACTCCGTAGAAATATCTGTAATAAAATTATATCTGGTCTACTCTTTGTACATCACGAATTCTTTTTCGAGAGCTCTCGTAGAAATATCTGTAATGAACCTATATCTGGTTTTTCACTCTCCGTACATTACGAATCCTGTTCGAGAATCTTCGTAGAAATATCAGTAATCAAATTATATCTGGTCTACTCTTTGTACATTACGAGTTCTTTTCCGAGAACTCTCGTAGAAATATCTGTAATAAAATTATATCTGGTCTACTCTTTGTACATCACGAATTCTTTTTCGAGAGCTCTCGTAGAAATATCTGTAATGAACCTATATCTGGTTTTTCACTCTCCGTACATTACGAATCCTGTTCGAGAATCTTCGTAGAAATATCAGTAATCAAATTATATCTGGTCTACTCTTTGTACATTACGAGTTCTTTTTCGAGAACTCTCGTAGAAATATCTGTAATAAAATTATATCTGGTCTACTCTTTGTACATCACGAATTCTTTTTCGAGAGCTCTCGTAGAAATATCTGTAATGAACCTATATCTGGTTTTTCACTCTCCGTACATTACGAATCCTGTTCGAGAACTTTCGTAGAAATATCAGTAATCAAATTATATCTGGTCTACTCTTTGTACATTACGAGTTCTTTTCGAGAACTCTCGTAGAAATATCTGTAATGAACCTATATCTGGTTTTTCACTCTCCGTACATTACGAATCCTGTTCGAGAATCTTCGTAGAAATATCAGTAATCAAATTATATCTGGTCTACTCTTTGTACATTACGAGTTCTTTTTCGAGAACTCTCGTAGAAATATCTGTAATAAAATTATATCTGGTCTACTCTTTGTACATCACGAATTCTTTTTCGAGAGCTCTCGTAGAAATATCTGTAATGAACCTATATCTGGTTTTTCACTCTCCGTACATTACGAATCCTGTTCGAGAACTTTCGTAGAAATACCAGTAATCAAATTATATCTGGTCTACTCTTTGTACATTACGAGTTCTTTTCGAGAACTCTCGTAGAAATATCTGTAATGAACCTATATCTGGTTTTTCACTCTCCGTACATTACGAATCCTGTTCGAGAACTTTCGCAGAAATATCAGTAATCAAATTATATCTGGTCTACTCTTTGTACATTACGAGTTCTTTTTCGAGAGCTCTCGTAGAAATATCTGTAATAAACCTATATCTGGTTTTTCACTCTCCGTACATTACGAATCCTGTTCGAGAACTTTCGCAGAAATATCAGTAATCAAATTATATCTGGTCTACTCTTTGTACATCACGAGTGCTTTTTCCAGAGCTCTCGTAGAAATATCTGTAATAAACATATATCTGGTTTTCCACTCTTTGTACATTACGAGTTCTTTCTCGAGAACTCCCGTAGAAATATCTGTAATAAAATTATATCTGGTCTACTCTTTGTACATCACGAATTCTTTTTCGAGAGCTCTCGTAGAAATATCTGTAATGAACCTATATCTGGTTTTTCACTCTCCGTACATTACGAATCCTGTTCGAGAATCTTCGTAGAAATATCAGTAATCAAATTATATCTGGTCTACTCTTTGTACATTACGAGTTCTTTTTCGAGAACTCTCGTAGAAATATCTGTAATAAAATTATATCTGGTCTACTCTTTGTACATCACGAATTCTTTTTCGAGAGCTCTCGTAGAAATATCTGTAATGAACCTATATCTGGTTTTTCACTCTCCGTACATTACGAATCCTGTTCGAGAACTTTCGTAGAAATATCAATAATCAAATTATATCTGGTCTACTCTTTGTACATTACGAGTTCTTTTTCGAGAACTCTCGTAGAAATATCTGTAATAAAATTATATCTGGTCTACTCTTTGTACATTACGAGTTCTTTCTCGAGAACTCTCGTAGAAATATATGTAATAAACATATATCTGGTTTTCCACTCTTTGTACATTACGAGTTCTTTTCGAGAACTCTCGTAGGAATATCAGTAATCAAATTATATCTGATTTACTCATTGTACATTCAAATCCTTTTCGAAAATTCCCAAAGAAAGGTCTGTAAACGAAATCATATCTGTTTTCATGTTTTCCATAGTTTCTTTGAACGGAATAAAGTATTTGTTAAACAAATTCCTTCACATCTAAATTCCTTTCATGTTAACCTTAACTAACCTAACTGGGGGTGCAAGATAAGAGAATCTATATCTTATCGAGAGCTGAAAACCAGAAGCGGGTACCCACTCGCTTTTCCAACCGAGCCACTCCGGTTGGGAAAGTGCTTCATTTCTTTCACGTATGTAACGAGATTTTTCGCCTCCCACCTACGGAAAAACCCGTTATATAACAGAGCTACAGATACAAGTCAATTGGAGTTGAAAGAATATTCAACAATACAATCGAAAGATCATGGAAATACAAAATCAAGTGAATTAACAGAAAATACAAAACAATTACAAAATCAACAAAGAATACAAAAAAAATACAAAAACAATCAACAAAAAATGAGGAAAAAAATACAAAAAATACAGAAAAAATCAACAAAGAACACAAAAAAAAAACAATTCAACAACAAATGAAGGAAAATAAAAAAAGCAGAAAGTAAAAAAAAATGAAAAGAGGGACCATGGCAAGCGCCTCCACGCGGCGGTCCTGGGCACATCCGGTTCAACAGAATCTGATGGCCGAGCTTCCTGCGTGTATCTCGGTTCTGTAGAATGTGGTTACTCCCTTTTGAATCCAGTTACTTTTTTGAACCTTGTTACTCTTTTCAAATCTAATTTCTCTTTGAAAATCTGGTTACCTTTTGCAATCCAATAACTTCTAGTACGGAAGCCCAACTTTTTTCAAATTTTTAATTGAGCACTGCTTCTTTGCGAATTTGCTCTGTCTCCTGGAATTGGAGAATGTCTTCACGGTCTTAGTAATGTAGACCCATTGCCTGGAATTCGAAGGGATTTTCGAAAAAAATAGTCCTCTCGGGAGAAGGTCAATCTTATGTTTTTCCATCGTTACCAAGTTTTTTCTCTTTTCATTTGAACCTCGTTCGATCGATGAGTAGATGAGACTGAAAGGGTTCAAAACGATCCACTTGTCTCTCGATTGTATGTTCCATCTGTTTAGAACGCTAACCCCATTCCCCCTCTTTGTATGCCCACGTCACTGCGGTTCCCGTATCTTTCTTCACTCCTCTTGTTTTTTTTTTATTATTGACGTTCTGTCTTTTCATTCCTTTCCCCTGGAACCCGTGGCTATATGGACGGGAATGGGGTACGCGTCTGGTAAGTGGATGTAGTAAGTTTTCGGAATCTAGTGACTTTCGAAACTGCTTCCAATAGAGTCGTTGTTATACGTTGATATACGCACAAGATATACCACGACCTTAAAAAAAAGAAAAGTATCCACCGATTATTATTCAAAAACTATATTTGGCAACATTAATGAAAGGAGAAAGTAGAAATAAACAAATTTGAACATCATGGAATTAAATTTTTGGTGAATTTTATCGAATTCACAATAAAAACTTGTGTTCGAATGTGTTCGAGATTGATGGAGGTTCAACATTCCCAGTAATTCATGCAAAAATTGCTCATTTGCTCCACTGGCAACCAATTCTGGAATTGATCGGTCTCTTAGAAGGCCGATGAGGTGGTTGTAGAGGACCCCCGGGTCTCTCTCCACCATCACCTCAAATGATGTATTGAATATCTCCGAGAGTTCTCTGAAACGCCCTTTGCTCGCACACATACGGACCATTTCGGACGATTTGGCGGCAAGAGTGAGGAGAAGATGGTCCTCGAAAGGGGTGAACGGTGTGTTGGAGCGAGTTTTCGGACCGGGCTTCTGAAATTTAGATAAAATATTATTAAAATGTTGCCAAAGTTTGAATCGTTTGAATGTTTGAAGGAAATATTTGTGCACAGAAATATTCACAATATCGATACACACACGGTGAAGTGAGGATTGATGCTTTCGCAACATATATATTAAATACTGTAATGGAAGAAGGAAGAACTTGGGTGAATAATAACCTTTTTTGCAGGTGGTGAATTGTCGTCACTATCCAACGTGATTACCTCGGCCCTGCGACGTGTCAAGCTCTGAGACGAAGGTGTTCTTCTCGAACTCTGCAAAAAAAAAAAAAAGAATTACGTTACAGAGCGTTGAAATTTGTTTTCAGTAATACAATAAAAAGTAATGCTAACGAAGAAGCTGCATTCTCAGATGATAGTGAGAATGAAGTGGCTGAAGAAAAAGTGCCGAGCGACGGCATGTCTGGAAGTATACATGGACGGGGCGATTTCGGTTTGATAAGGTGAGTGAGACGTTCCGGAACTGCTGATGTTGATGCAACCGCAGGAAATTCCGAGTCCTGCGATGGACCACTGAATCTGCGCTGCTGTTTTTCGTCGAGCCCAATGTTTGCATCGCCCTGTGCCTCGGTCAGCTTCTTCCCTCGCTCGTGCCGGGCACTGGTAGAAGGCCCCTGTCCGGCATCGATCGGTTCGCCGGTCTCCGTTTGGCCACGCTGTTGTCGTCGTTGCTCCAATTGCCACAGTAGATTCGACGATTTCATCTTCTCCTTCCTCAGCATCACATCCCATTTTCTCACCAACTCTTAATTCGAGATCGGATAAACGCTTTAAGATTAAGAGCATCTCGTGTTCCGCATTGCGTTTCTCCTGGGCCTCTCTGATTGCCGGATCCTTGGCTTCAATAAGGTGGAGAAAAACCTCCTTGTTGGATACCACCATTGGTCTATGAGGTTGTGTTTTTTGGAGGCTCTTCCCAGTAGACGGTGTCGAGGACGCCTGATGCCGATAGAACGTTTCGACCGGCAACTCACTGGTCAAGTACGTCGTGTCGGTGGTCTTCCCGAATGATGAACTTCCAGCCTCAGCCGGAATGGAGGATGGAGGCTGCGAACTGTCATCGTCTCCCTGGAAGAGTTGCGACGCAATGTTTCCTGCGGTTTGCGAATCCAGGAGGTCGACTGGAATGTCGGGCTGTTGTTGAGGCTCGGCTGCGTCCTAAATGTTGGAAAAAACAAATGTGAAATGTGTCTAATAGAATTTCAACGGAAATTAGAATGAATGGCGAATGGAATTCTTTCGCAACTCTTTTGGAACACCTTGTATTCTGAAAGAGTTGTTCGAGAGTTTTTTTTCATGGTCAAACGAGTTTTGTAATCTCGTACAAGAAAATTGAAAAAAGAACGTACCCTTGGGGGGGTCATAATGTCCGCAGGGAGGTTATACAATTTGCAGAACTCCACCCATCCTCCCCGTTCGGAAAGTTCTGACTGCCTTCGTTGCTCTACCTCGGCCGATCTTTTCTCGAACGATCGAAGCATCTGAAATGGAGAAAAAATGTGAAAGATCGAGAGACTTGAAAACACAATAACGATGAACACGTTGATGGATTAATTGTCTAACGTACATAGGTGTGAGAATTATTAGAATAATTGTGATTTCCAAAACTGTTCCAACTTTCCTCTAAGGGAATGCAATCATTTCTGGAGTACTGCTTCTATTTCTTGATATAAATAGTTCTTAAGCCCTCCATTTTTGAACGGAGGAATATTCCATGATTACTACATAACAATCTCATTTGTACAAAGTTCTTCTTCATTATGAGCATCTTCATATGTCTTCTGATAACTGAAAATGTGCAATGTTTTGATGATAAGAACTGGTGTTCCATTGCATAAAATTCATACCCACGACAAGGAATGACAGTTGAGTTACGATGAAACTAATGAAATTTCCAGCGGGTATCTATCGTCACATACTGTATAGTTTGAGATCGAGGTGTTGAGATCATTGTAGTGAAAAAAAGATTGTAAAGAAAAATTGTTATAATAATCAACTCAGAAATGGAAGGATGAAAAACTGTTGAATCAACAAGACATAATAGTACTCCACAGATAAATGCATAATCTGAGGCAAAAGTTGGAGTTATTCTGGAATCAACAATTATTCTAATAATTTCCACACCTCTGTACCTTGGCCGCAATCGCTTCAGCGAGATGGTTGATGTGCTTCCCCAATATGCTGCCCAATGGCTGTCCCGTCGCAGTTTTGTATTGCATCAAATTCACCGACTTCGGTACACTGACTATGGGAGGAGGTATTTTGTTGACGTAACACCAATATTCGTATCGGCCATGCATAGGCTTGCAATCGTTGAGGCAGGGGGGAAGGCGTCTATGAATCTGGTGACGAACCTCTCGCAGCTTACATGAAGGCCAAACGAAAATCCAACTGAACTGTGAGGGAAATGAGACGAAAACGATTGTTCATAAAGTTTATCAATCGACCAGTCACATAATAATCACAACGATAAAATCTGTTATTTACGCACTCCATGTCAAACCGCACGCAAGCAGTAAGTACTGCAGAACAGGCTGGTTTGGTTTGGCGATCGAAGTAGCGATAGCCGTGCTCTTCACAAAAGCCTGATGGTCAGAATACCTCATCGGGCCTTTGCAACACGCCTCAAGTTCCGTGATTCGGTAGGCTATTTTGGCGTCTACACCAGTTTTTTTGTCGAAACGCAGGCCAGAATGGTCGTAGGCGAAGGTGCCGATAACTGAAAATACATGACCGATGGAGGGGTATGCGCTGTTGTGTATGATGTTAATGTTCTTCGCGATCCATTCCAAATGGACCCTTGAATGCGGTGGGTTGACCGGAAACGTATTATCCGAAAAGATGTCCAATTTGGTCGGGCTCTTTTTCAATGAAATGTATCCATTTCGGATCGACGCGTTGGCTGATTGGTGTTCAAAGATGAATTGCAGATTTTTGGCGTTGATCAACTGGCCGGGGTCGAAGAAATATCTTAACTGCATCTCCAGGTAATACATTTCAGCCAAACTCCTTTCGTTCATCAGTGTGAGATGCAATTTTTCGATTTTCGAAATCAAAGAGCCGACCGTGACGTGGACATAATTGGACTATCCGTTGGATACGAAGAAATGATGATTTCTTATCATGTATTTTACCATCTTCACGTTACCCTCCTTCACGGCAGCCTCATCGCTCAGCAGGTTGTCGGAAGCCTTCTTCAAATCCTGAAAACTGCTGACGTATTCGAGTCTCAGGATTGGTCCCTCGGATACGTCGGCATAGGCCTTTTTCAATCCCTTTAGTTGATTTTGCGCCTGCTTTCGCTGATCCTTGAAATGCCAAGTATCCATGCCCCTAAGCATTGTCGCCAGAGTCATGGAGAAGGCATTCCAAGGCATCAACTTGTGTATGACGGGATTGTACGATAAAAAGTTGGTTATGTCCTCCCTATGGCCGGATCCCCTTATGCCAGAAATATGGCAAAAATTGTAAAGTAAGTACGGACAATACTTCCAACTGGGGTGGCCGGTCGTTTTTTGGAAGGCATCGTCAATCTTATGTTTGGACATGAGTACGGCCTCTCCGGCGTAAAAGAGCTCAATGCCCACGTGGATTTGTGACAAAACTATGTAAGGGGAATTGATGTCGTACAGTCGGTCGAGCTCCGCAGCCATGACTCCTTGCGTGGAACGCGTGCCGTGGATGGCGGGATAGAATAGCACTTGCTGCTGGCCTTCCAAAAACATTCGATCTTGTCGAATCATCAATACATCTAATCGCCCGGCAAACTTCTCCCAATCCGCTTCTGCAATAACACTCGCCACGGCCAGCGCATTACCAGCGTCTCTTAAGAAAACCGACCGTTTGGTGGTTGTGCAGGGGCCAAGAGACTCGGCTGCCTCCTCCAAAAGGTCCAGCATACTCGAGCTAAATAAGTAAGGAACGAGATTTTTCAATCGGATGCAATTGGTGGCAATGAAACTAGATGGGTATTTCATTAATCATATGAATTCCAGTTCGTACGAATACAATTTGTTTCAATGTAATTTAATCGGTATTTTATTAATCATGACATTTATACTTGGTACCAGTGGTATATTTTTCAATGGGATTAGATAGGTATTTTACAGGGTGGCGACGAAAATCTCATTTTTGAATTCCCTGAGAATTCCCAGTTTTCTAGGAGTACTTTTTGTAAATTTCCCTGAGGTTTGTGAACTTTTATATTATGTATAAATAAAATGTTTTCCGGCGCTCAAGTATCAATTATTTCAACTCAGCAAATATAATTTTGATGATGAGCATAAAATTTGATAATTTCCATCGTTCAACGCACACGGAAAGATATTCATAGTTAAATTTACTACGTGATTATTGAAATCGAGGAACAGACTGACTTTCCAATGGAATTTACTGTAAGACATTGTAAATGTGATCAGCAGGGCAACCAAAAATATGCTCTAGAAAAGTTGTTTCAAGCGCTCAAAATATACTCCAATAATTGGTTTTCATGCTCAAAAAATATGCTTCAAAAAAATGACCTTTTGTACTAAAAATGTGCCATAAAAACCAGTTTTCATAGTTTCAACATGAAATCATATGCTTTCCAGATATGTAGATATATTCCACAGTAAAAAATAATCGTCGTTATTTTGTATGCGGCAACCAGGAAATTCCGATCACCGGATAGAAAATTAATTTCCAGCACATGTGTATAAGATTCATCATGAATTTAACTGAAAATTTCAAACTTAATGGTTGTTAACACAAATTTCTACATCGAGGAAGAAGAGTTACAGAATTCACATCTTATTGAGTATATACAGGGTGGGGCATTTGAAGTGTCGCGGGCGTTTTTCCCAAAAATAAAGTGAGATACGAGAAAATTTTTAGGACAAAAGTTGTAGGGTACCGAGGGGGACATCCGATGGTGGCCTTGGCTTCGACCTGAAATCTCATCTTCAAGGGCATTCTGAGATCAACTCTTGTTTTCTAAATAGCATCTCATATTTTTCACTGCAGATTTGGATTCTAACGTGTACTCTTCTTTTCCACCACGGTGAGTCAAGAGCAAAAGAGCAAAGAATATATTAGTTCTTTCTTCCTCGTCCTCTATACGCACGGTATACACGACTCAAAGGGAATTTTCTCCCTTTCATTCATTGTACATTACGAGTTTCCTTTCGAAAACTCTCGTAGAATCATCTGTAATAAGTATATATCTGGTTTTTCATTCATTGTATATTACGAGTTTTCTGTTCAAAAACTCTCGTAGAAACATCCGTAATCAAATTATATATGGTCATTCTTTGTATATTACGAGTTTCCTTTCGAAAACTCTCGTAGAATGATCTGTAATAAGTATATATTTGGTTTTTCAGTCATTGTACATCACGAGTTGCCTTTCCGAAAAACTTTCGTAGAAACATCCGTGATCAAATTATATATGGTCATTCTTTGTACATCACGAGTGTCCTTCCGAAAACTCTCGTAGAAACATCCGTAATCAGATTATATATGGTTATTCTTCGTATATTACGAGTTTCCTTCCGAAAACTCTCGTAGAAACATCCGTAATCAGATTATATATGGTCATTCTTCGTACATCACGAGTTTCCTTCCGAAAACTCTCGTAGAAACATCCGTAATCAAATTATATCTGTTCACCTTTGTACATTACGAGTTCCTCTTCGGGAAGTCTTGTAGAAATATCAGTAAATCAAGATTATATCTGATTTACTCATTGTACATTCAGATCATTTTCGGAAATTCTCGTAGAAAGGTTTATAAACAAAATCTCATCTGTTTCATGTTTTCCATAGATTCTTTGAACGGAATGGAGGATTCGTTAAACGAATTCCTCCACATCTGAATTTCTTTCACTTTAACCTTAACCACTACACTGGGGGTGCAGATAAGAGAATCTATATCTTATCGAGAGCTTAAAACCAGGAGCGGGTACCCACTCGCTTTTCCAATCGAGCCACTCCGGTTGAGAAAGTGCTTCATTTTCTTTTACGTATATAACGAGATTTTCCGTCTTTCACCTACGGAAAAACCCGTTATATATCACTTATATTCACCTGTCTCTGAATGTCTCTGAAACTTGCTACCTTTGAAATTTTCAACCAAAAATTTAACCCATATTTCTATCTGAACCTTCCTGAATTTCTCTGAATCCCTCTAAAGAATCCATCGCCCAATTTTTCATACTTCACCTTTCTCTGAATCTCTCCAAAACTCCCGAAATCCCTCTGGATCTTGGAACAAAACTTTTACTCAATTTACTCCTCTCTGAATTTTCCTGAACTCCTCCGAATCTCTCTGAATCCCCCTGAAACGTTCAACGCACAATTTTCCCCAACTCACCTGTCTCCAAATCTCTATGAAATTCCCTAAATGCCTCTGAAATCTTGAACCAAAGATTTCATTCAATTTATTTTCTTCTCAATTTCCCTGAATCCTTCTAAACACTTCGACACATAATTTTTTCGAAACCGACAGTCTCTGAATCTCTTTGGATTTTCCTCAATCACGATAAATTGCTCTGAATTCCTCCGAATCATCCCGAATCTGAATAGATATTTCATATTTTCTGAGACAGGATAATGTTGACATTTTATTGCAATTGTGAATTGATTCGATTTATAGGTTTCGATCAAAAGCTAAATGCAAAAATGTACATCACAATTAGGAAACCACGTTTATATCTTGCATTACTTGTATGTGGTTGAAAAGTTCAATACTCATCTTTTATTGAGATGTTGATTGAAAATTATATTTTGATATATCAAAATCAAAGTGAATCAAGTATCTTTCAGAGCAATATGTTTCGGATTTTTGATATACCAGTGATCCCAGTCTGCGGATAAGGAGATCAGTGACTAAAGCAATGAATAAATGAATCAATTAATTGATATTTAAAAAATATACCCCATTAAACATTTTTGGATCAGTCTAAAAGATATCTCGAAGAGGTCTAAAAGATGTCTTACGCAACAAATGTAGATAAGTTTAAGACATCTTGTGGAAAGATATCTTTGAGATATCTAAAAGACATTTCGAAGAGAGACATCTTAAACATATCTAAATTTGTTGCGTAAGACATGTTTTATATCTCTTTCAGATTTCTTTTAGAGTGTTCCAGAAGGCTTCTATAAAAATGTTCATTGGGGCGTAATAAAATAAACTTATATTACAAAAAATATTTTGTGAAAATATTCTACTCGAGATAATGTTGATTGGAAATGTGAATGTTACGCTCCGTGAAATATATTTCCATTGACAAAAATACAAATATGCTGAAATATGCACTTTTTCACAAAATATTCCGAAATATGCACGCATCTATAAAATATGCTAAAATATGCACTGAAGTATAAAATATGCAAAAATATGCTGTGACAAATGTGGCTTAAAAGGTTCATTTGGATCTGCAATGGATAAATATCAAAGCTGTTTTTCCTTCAGATGCAGAATAAAAAATATGCTGTTGCATGTTTTCGGTTGCCCTGATAATAATGAACGCATTCATTCCAAATATATCCAACGTACCTTGGCCGCGATGATATTGGCGAGATGTGTCAAATGTTGGGGAACAATTCCATCCAATGGATTTTCCACTGCTTCCCTAAATTGTGATAGATTTGTCCTCGGTATTTTGACGACAGGAGCGGGCACCTTGTTTACATGAACCCAATAATCGTGACGCCCACGCATGTCCTTACATTCGATGACCATAAAAGCCGGGAGAGCTTCGACGAAGCGCGAAACAAAACGACTTATGGAAACCTTCGGACCGTATCTAAATCAACATTTCCTATAAAAAATATGACGGAAATGAGATTCTGAACTTCCCAAATTCTCTCATGTCATTGACAAGCGAATGAGCGAATGAAAGAATGATTGAGTAAATGATTGAGTGCAAATCAGTGCAAAGTTGTTAGTGAAACACAAGTTAGTTACTCAATTCATTGATTATTACGCTGATTGTACATTTACAGAAAGAAAGTGTTCTACCTACGAATCCCAATACCAACCGCACGCCAGCAATATATATTTTGTGATTGGACAGTCGGGTCTCCTGATCGAAGATTCAATGGCCGGAGTTTTCACCATCCGAAAATCCAAATATTTGACAGGCCGGGACGAACATGCCTCATTTTGCCCAATCCTGTATGCTTCTTTGGCTGGTACACCTGCCGCTGAATCGACTCGCAGACCACTGTGTTCATAGGCGAACGTCCCCAAGACCAAGAAGACATGATCGATTAAAGATTCTCTCCTGTGAATGAGGTCGATATGTTGGGCAACCCACTCCAAATGTGTCCGCAAATTTTGGGGTTTCGTTTGGAACGTGTGGTCCGGGAAAACTGGAAGGCGGTCAGGGTGACGTTTCAATGAAATGTATCCATCTCGTATTGATCTCGCCGCTGTACCTTCTTCAAATATCAACGCCAGATTTCTGTGGACAGGGAGAAGGGCCGTTGGGTCGAAGAAATAACGGAGCTGCAACTCCAGGTGGTATAGTTCCGACAATGTCGAAGTATTCAACCTGGTCGTGGACAAACTTTCTATTCTCCTCAACCTTCGTCCAATCGTCGTGACGATGTATGAATACCATCCTTTGGTAACGTGTAGATACCCTTTTTTGGTACATAAAATGGATCATCTCCACGTTTTTCTCCACCAATCGCGCATTGTCGGACACTAAACGGTCTATAGCATCGTCGACGGTTCGGAAACTGCTGACATATTCCAGCCTCAGAACTGCTCCGTTTGAAGTATCTTCGTAGGCTGTTTGATAGCCCTTCAACGTGTTCTTCCCTTCCTCTCGGTCATTACGAAAATGATTGGAGGTCGTACCTCCAAGCATCGTTAACAATGTCACTGAATACGCGTCGGCAGGCATCAACTTGTGGACAACTAGATTGTACATAATAAAATTGGTGATATCTTTCCTATGACGTGACTGTCGGATACCGGAAACGAGGCAATAGTCATTTAAATGATATGTGCAATATCTAGACAATGAGGATTTGTCTTTGATCGCAAAAGCATCCTCCACCACATTTTTGGGCATTGAAATGGCCTCTTTCCGACAGAATAATTCTACTCCAACGTGGATCCGGACCAAAACGACGTGTCTTGACCATCTGTTGTACAATCTGTCGAGTACCGCAGCCGTCACGTTTTGTCTCGATCGAGTGCCATGAATCGCACGATGAAAGAGGACTTGTTGAGAACCATTCTCAGAAAAATCGTAGTCGGAAAGCAATCCGTCGACCGCTAGTGCAAACGCTTCCCAATCTTCCTCGACGATAACGCTCGGAAGGGCAGCTGAACGATCAGCTGATAGCATGAAGGAAGATCTCCGGTTGGTTTTGCAAGCGCCAAGGGGATTCACGGCGGATTCCGACAATTTCAACATGTTCGGACTAAACAGAAACAGATAAAAATTCCAATAAGGATGAAATTCATAAATCCAAAGAATGTAGAAAAAATGATAAAAGTTTCCCAGATAGCAGGAAACTTCGCGAGCTGTGCGGAAAGAGTTGTTGAATGAGAATGTGCCAAAAGTGAATGAAGTTCAACAAAATTCAATGAAATTTTTCCACCAGGAATGTGGTACAAGATTACTCAACGACCCGAACACTGGAAAAGAGTCACGATTATCGACTTTAGCAATATCACATGATAACTCAAACATTTACCATAGTCACATCTATCGACCGTAGCAAAACCAACCAAAGTTGCAAAAAATTTCGACTTTAACAAAATCACGTGATAACTCAAACATTTACCATAGTCTCACTTATCGACCGTAGCAAAACCAACCAAAACAGTAACGATTATCGACTGTAGCAAAATCACATGATAACTCAAACATTTCCGCGAAAGCAATCATCGTGAGCCCATAAATGACCCGGGACTAACACAGACCGCGTAGGTGGGAGTGGGTAAAGGGGGAACTTGGGTGTATAGTGAGAAAAGTGAATCACACGGGTTTCATTTCGATAAAACATATAATAAAAAGAGAGTTGCTACAAGTTTTCTTATGAAATTGAGAGGAACTTCAGCCGGCGAGAGGCGACTGACTCGATACGAAAAAATATAAGGAACCCAAGCTGACCAAACAGTGTAGGCAAGGAACCCTTACATGCACCGATCAGTCCAGCACGCGCTTTCCTCTACTTTTCTCCTCAACTCTCGCTGGGAACCTCGGTGTCCCAGGCGAGAAGCTAATAAGGAAGAAGAAAAGAGGAATCCGCCACGACGAATTCCACTATCAATCATTAATAATAGAGGACGGAACTCACCGGCTCTCGTACGTGGAGTTTTAAGAAATCCGTGTTCCTTGCAGGCACGTGGCACTGAATTACAATTTCACTCTCACTTTACGCACTATACGTTACTCATTGCCGTCAAGATCGAGACTGTCCGTCTTCTCATTGTAACGAGAGCAGGTGAGCTAATTTCCGTTCCCTTTTATTTGCATAATTCAAGATTAGGCCACCGGCGGCTCTATTATATACGAGATCTTTTCAAAAACTGTCGTAGAAATATCAGTAATCAAATTATATCTAGTTTACTCTTTGTATTTTCCATTTTCCTATTTAAATCTGATTTCGGCAATTACTGATTTTGTTTTTCTTTGAAAGATAATTTTTATAATAATAATATGAAAAAAAAAAGAAAATTATGGACGATCTTCCAATCCATCAGTATCTCTATCGATTGCGTTTCTTCTAGATCTCAAACCGCGGTACTGGCGCTCGCGAGTTTCCTCCCGGGACGTTGGAGCAGCTGGCTCCTTTGGAGCTTGTTGGCTTTGCTCCCCCAAGTTTTGGTGGAGTTCAGACTCAGTCGTTTGATCCTGAACGCTACCAAAGCTAGGTTTGGCATTGCGAATCAAGCTGTCAGAGAGGGTAGCGGGAGCTGGAGCTGGAGAATGGTCGTAGGCGGAGGTGCCGATAATTGAGAATACATGACCGATGGAGGGCTCTGGGCTGTTGTGGATGATGTTGATATTCTTGGCAATCCATTCGAAATGGATCCTCGAATGCGGTGGGTTGACCGGAAACGTGTTGTCCGGAAAGATGTCCGATTCGGTCGGGCTCTTTTGCAATGAGATGTAGACATTTCGTATCGACGCGTTGGCTGATCGGCGTTCAAAAATAAATTGCAGGTTTTTTGCATATATCAACTAGCCGGGGTCAAAGAAATCTCTCAATTGCATTTCTAGATAATGAATTTCAGCCAATGTTCGTTCGTGCATCAGTGTCATATATAATTTTTCAATTCTTGTAATTAAAGAGCCGACCGTGACATGGACGTAATTGGGCCATACGTTGGACACACACAAATGGTGATTTCTGACCATGTATCTCAACATCTGCACATCTCTTTAACGGCAGCCTTACTGCTCAGCAAGTCATCGGAAGCCTTCTTCAAATCCGGAAGACTGCTGACGTGTTCCAGTCTCAGGATTGCTCCCTCGGATACTTCGGCATGAGCTTTTTTGAATCCCTCCAGTTGATTCTGCGCTTCTTTTCGTTGATCCTTTGAATGCCAAGTATCCATGCCCCTAAGCATTGTCGCCAGAGTCATGGAGAAGGCGTTCCAAGGCATCAACTTGTGAATGACGGGATTGTATAATAAGAAGTTTGTTATGTCCTCCTTATGGCCGGATCCCCTTATGCCAGGAATATGGCAAAAATTATATAGGAAGTACGGACAATACTTCGAACTGGGGTGGCTAGTCGTTTTTCGGAAGGCATCGTCGATCTTGTGTTTTGACATAAGTACAGCCTCTGCGGCGTAAAAGAGCTCAATGCCCACGTGGATTCGTGATAGAACTATGTAAGGGGAATTGATGTCGTACAATCGGTCGAGCTCCGCAGACATGGCTTCTTGCGTAGAACGCGTACCGTGGATGGCGCGATAAAATAGCACTTGCTGCTGGCCTTCCAAAAACATTTGATCTCGTCGAATCAATAGATCTAATCGCTCGGCGAACTTCTCCCAATCCGCTTCTGCGATAACACTCGCAACGGCCGACGCATTACCAGCGTTTCTCAAGGAACCCGCCCGTTTGGTGGTTGTGCAGGGGCCAGGAGACTCGGCTGCCTCCTCCAAAAGGTCCAGCATACTTGAACTAAATAAGTGAAGAACGAGATTCTTCAATCTGATGCAATTGTCTCAGGTCGAGGGTATACTTTGGGGTCGCATAATCAACGATTTCAGCACTGTACATACGAGGTATACCTTAGGTTCGCGAATCGAACTCTCCACAAGTATGCACGTGATGGGGAGTTTGAGGTCGCGGACGTAATTATTGGAGAATTGCACATATGATACATACTTTGGGGTCGCACATGGAACGCTTCCAGCATTGTACATCAGGAGAATACTTTGAGGTGCGGGACCCAAATGTCCGGGATTATGTACCTGACGGACAGTTCGAAGTCACAAACATGGAGGTTGTAAAATTGCATGCATGATGCATACTTCAGGGTCGCACATAGCACGATCCCAGTATTGTACACGAAAGAGATATTTCGAGGTCGTAACTCCACCTTCCGGAAATTCCGCATCTGATGGATGGTGTGAGGTCGCGAAGTGTCACGTGGAGGTTAGTTCAGGGCCCTTTCGATACTTTGTGGCCTAACCTCGAAGTTTTATACATCATCCGATCAGTTTGAGGTCTCAGCACCTCATGTGTACTTTGGGGTCGCGTATTAAACGATTTTTGCAATGTACACACAAGGGAAACCTGTGTTCGCAAATCGAACTCCCCACAAGTATGCACGTGCTGAGGAGTTTGGGGTCACGAACGTAATTATAAGAGAATTGCATGTATGATGCATACTTGGAGCTCGTACATGAAACGGTTCCAGCATTGTACATCAGGAGAATACTTTGAGGTGAGGAATTCAAATGTCCGGGATTATGTACCTGCCGGACAGTTTGAAGTCACAAACATGGAGATTGTAAAATTGCATGCATGATGCAGACTTCAAGGTCGCACATAGCCCGATCCCAGTATTGTACACGGAGGGGATATTTCGAGGTGGCAAATACAACTTCCGGAAATTCCGCATCCGATGGATAGTGTAAGGTCGCAAAGTGTCACGTGGAGGTTAGTTCAGGACCCATTCGATACTTTGTGGCCTAACCACAAGGTTTTATACATCATTAGATCAGGTTGAGGTCTCAGGCCGAAGGTATACTTTGGGATCGCGTAATCAACGAGTTCAGCACTGTACACACAAGGTATACCCTGAGTTCGCAAATTAAACTCTCCACAAGTATGCACGTGCTGAGGAGTTCGAGATCGCGGACGTAATTATTGGAGGATTACATATATGATGCATACTTGGAGGTCGTACATGAAACGTTTCCAGCATTGTATATCAGAAGAATACTTTGAGGTGAGGAATTCGAATGTCCGGGATTATGTACCTGACGGACAGTTTGAAGTCACAAACATGGAGATTGTGAAATTGCATGCATGATGCATACTTCCGGGTCGCATATAGCACGATCCCAGTATTGTACACGAAAGAGATATTCCGAGGTCGCAAATACAATTTCCGGAAATTCCGCATCTGATTGATAGTGTGAGGTCGCAAAGTGTCACGTGGAGGTTAGTTCAGGGCCCATTCGATACTTTGTGCCCTCACCTCGAAGTTTTATACATCATCCGATCAGTTTGAGGTCTCAGGACCTCATGTATACTTTGGGGTCGCGTATTAAACAATTACAGCACTGTACACACAAGGTATACCCTGAGTTCGCAAATCAAACTCTCCACAAATATGCACGAGATGGGGAGTGTGAGGTCGCGAACAAGGTCTGCGAAGTTGTGTAATCCTACGAAAAAGGAATCAGGATTTGGGCATATGATCAATAGTCTCATTCACCTCAGAATGTTGTTTTCAATAAATTTCCATACATGAATGTATTTCTATTGCTGCCAAGGAAATGAAGCCAGCAAATAGCGCTACTTATCCTTGTAGGATATTTCTAGTAATTTCATTGGGTAATAAGTAAAGAATGAGGATATTTTATGTATACTACAAGGTGACACAGTGAGAGATATATGAGTAATCCAACTGCCCTTGTTTCCCTTAGAATCGCTGTAATTTAAACTGATGCAATTTTCCAAATGGCGCGCCGGGAATGTAAGTAGGTAAGGTGAAGAAGGAACAACATATTCAACCATCTTGTTTCTCCCTCAAACTACATGACAAACATTTTGTTTCTTCCTCACATTACGTATCTGCATTCCCGAAACGCCATCTGTAAGACTGCATAATATAATCACAAGATGGGGGTCAAGTTAGACTACCCATACTTGTTCTTCTACCGAATACAAGGCCGGTATACGCAACATTGCGGATTAGTTCGAATGGCAACATTGAAAAACATGGAAACGGGGGGCAAAGTTGTCAGACAAAAAACGCCAACTCCAGTGATTGGCTGTTTCTTATATAACTGACCAGTCATATCCTCAATTCTCAAAAAAATCACCAATCAAAAAGAAGTTGGCGCATTTTGCTGGCAACTTTGACTGGGTGTGCCAAAGAGGGCTGTCCAATTCCAAAAGTATTCTGAAGGATATCCATATGATACAATAAACGGAATAGAAGAAAGGATTTGGGGATATTTTCTGTACTCCCTAGAATTACTAGATCTTTATGTACTTATTTTACTCAAAGATAACCTGATAAAACAGAACAAAAAAACACTATCAAACCAGATCTTGTTTGGGATTATTCAGGGTATCCCGTAGAATCCAAAGTTACTAGATCTCTTTTCCCAAAATACTCAAAGATCACTGGGTAAACAGGAAAAAGTCGACCACCTAAACTCTCTTGTTTCTCTCTCTAACTATATACCAAGCATCTTGTTTCTCCCTCACACTACGTACCTACATTTCCGAAGCGCCATCTGGCAAACTGCATCATACGATTACAAGATGGAAAACGGAATTGGACTACCTATAAGGTGAAGTAGCGAGTGCCCGAAATTGCATTTACCCGAAAGAAAATGATTTTTGGATCCGAGGATAATTACTACAAGTTCCTAGCCCTCCTCAAATAATCACAGCCTTTACCGCTCTCGAGTAAATGGCCCTCCGGGTACTTGCTACTTTAGACTGGCCTCCCATGGACCAGAATTTCTGGCGAACGAAACGAAATCAAAAAATCCAATTGGTTTGTGAATAGTAACTTACCAGAATTTCCCGAGAATCCCCTGGAAATTCCGCTCCATGGGAAAGAAGCCTTATCCTACCTATACTTCTTTTACCCCGTGTTCTATACCAACAGAGAGTTTGACTGGTTGTTTTATTCCATTTTACTGAATCGTCTTTGAATATTATGGGTGAAGAGATCTAGTAACTCTACGGTTTACGGGATACCCTCGAAAAGTCTGACTTCTCAGTTCTTACCATTTTATTAGATTTATATCCGATTGGAACGAATGGAGACATGTAGTAACTCTAAGGACTACAGATGACTCTCAAGTGAATTCTGGCGTCGATAACTCAAGTCATTGGTTAGAAAAGGACGGAATGATAACTCACAAGAAAAATGTAATACCGCCGTCAACACCCCTTCAATACAGTACTGTAGTCACGGTAAAACTAGTATAGGTAATCGAATTGGCCTTGTTTCCTGTGAAATCGCTATGATTATCTAATGCAGTTTCACAGATGGCGCACCGGGAATGTACGCAGATAGTATGAGAGAGTACATATTCAACTATCTTCTTCCTTCCTCAAACTACATACCAAGCGTCTTGTTTCCTCTTCACACTACGTACCTACATTTCCGGAGCGGCATTTGAAAATCTGCATGATATGATCACAAGATGGAGAACAAGTTGGACTACCTATCCTTGTTCCTCCACCGTGTACAAGGCCGATATAGGCAATACTGCGGATTAGTTCGAATGACGACATTAAAAAACATGAAAACTGGGGGTACCAAAGAGGGCTCTGCAGTTCCAAAAGTATTCTGAAAGATATACGTATGATGCAATATACGGAATAAAGAATATGATCGGAGGATATTTTATGACCAAAATTATATACAGTAGGATGGAAAATAAAATAGAGAGTAGATTGGCAGAGGATCAGTTTGGTTTTAGAAAAAATAGGGGAACGCGAGAAGCAATCTTAGCACTCAGGGCAGTAATAGAGAAAAGGATAGCGCTGAAGAAATCTGTGTACATAGGTTTTGTAGATATACAAAAGGCTTTCGATAATGTGAACTGGGAGAAGATGTTTGCGATCCTGAAGAAGATAGGGAATAAATTATAAAGATAGAAGAATAATATACGAATTATATAAGAATCAAAGTGCAATAATAGACATAGAGGGTCAGGAAGGTGAAGCACAAATAAGAGGAGGGGTGAGACAAGGATGCTCATTATCGCCACTGATGTTCAATTTATATACAGAAGAAGCAATGAACGAAGTGAAGGAGGGAATTCAATCGAAATTACAGATTCAGGGAGAAAATATAAGTATGTTGAGATTCGCGGATGACATAGCTATATTGGCCACGAGTAGTACTGAGTTAGAAAATATTCTCAACACCATGAGAACAATATTATTGGAAAACTATTGTATGAATATAAATAAAGACAAAACAAAATTCATGATGTGTACAGCAGCGAAAACAGCTAGCAGAACGAGAATCAAAATAGATACCGAGACAATTGAACAGGTGAAAGAATTCAAATATCTAGGAAGCATAATTACAGAGAACGGCAAAAGCGAAAGAGATATAAGAGCAAGAATAGCACAAGGGAAACAGGCTTTTTATCAAAAGAGACAGTTATTATGCTCAAAAAATATAAGCTTGGAAGTAAGGAAGAAATTCTTGAAAAGTTACGTTTGGAGCACAGCATTATATGGTTGCGAAACTTGGACAATGGGGAAAACTGATCAACGAAGACTTGAAGCTTTTGAAATGTGGTGTTATAGGAGGATGCTCAGAATAAAATGGATAGACAAAGTCAAAAATGAAGAAGTACTCGAGCAGATAAATGAAGAAAGAAATCTTTTGAAACACATCGTGAAAAGGAGAAGCAATCTTATAGGACACACATTACGGCATGAGAGTTTATTGAAAACAATATTGGAAGGGAAAATGAATGGTAGAACTGGTAAAGGTAGACCTAGAGCGAGTTATATGAAGCAAATCGTACAAGACAAGGGATGTAGTAGATATGTAGAAATTAAACGTTTGGCGGATAATAGACAGGGGTGGAGGGTTTCATCAAACCAGTCGTAAGACTGATTACTTCATGATGATGATGATGATATTTTGTGTACTTCCTAAAATTACGAAATCTCTGTGTACTTATTTTACTCGAAGATAACCTGATAAGATATAAGGGACAAAACTACGAAACCAGACCCTGTTTCGAATTATTAAGGATATCCCGTAGAAACCAAAGTTCCTACATGTGTTTTCCCAAAATACTCAAAACTCACTGGATGAAAAGGATAAAGTCGACCAGCCAGACCTGGTTCCATGCCAACATATAGTCTAGCTGGTTCCTTCATTCCATTTCATTCAATCATCTTCGAATATTTTGGGTAGACAAATCTAGTAATTTTAAGGTCTGCAAAATACCCTTGAAAGGTCTGGCTTCTCAGTTCTCACCATTTCATGAGATTTATGTTTCAGTAAAAGAAATAGAGAAATCTAGTGAGTCTAAAGACTACAAAAAAAACTCTCAAGTGAATTCTGACGTCGATAACTCGCATCATTGATTAGAAAAGGACAGAATAATAACTGAGAAAGAAAGGTATGATACCGACACTAATACCCCTTCAATGCAGTGCAAATTTGATTTCTTATCAACCAGGAAGTGTTGATACATGGAGAGAAAAAACCAGCTCTAGGAGTATGACGCACTTCATGCTTCTAGAGCTTTTTCTTCCTCTCCGTGTATATAAGGAGCCTTCCCTGCTTCGAAAGCCATACAGTTTGAAACTGTATGGCTTTCGAATCAAAGGGCAGATATGATGAAAACAAATCACTCACTCCGGGAGAGTTTGAGGGACAAGGTGCCCCAGTTCGTTGACGCTCGTCACGGGCCCCCTGGTAACGAGACCTCCGACCTTCGTCACGGGCCCCCTGGTCACGAGACCACCGACCTTCGTCACGTGAATACTCACCTCTCTCTTCAACGCGGAACGCGGAACCTTTGGTTGAAGTGAGAGGTGAATAGTCCATCAATTTGGATACATAAATTGAATTTTGAAAGATGACATGACAGAGGAGAAAAAATTTGTAATAATAAAAGAAAAAATTGTTCATAGTATACCTTTGTGCTGTTTGAAAATCTCGTTGCAACTCGATAAAGAAAATCCCCAAAATTCAAAGATGCAATATATAACGCGAGTGAATAGACACGTCCCCCTTCACATTTCGTATTGAAATTATGCGCAAATCCCACGATACGCGATAACAGAATATAGAGTATCGACTCTTACATTAACGAAAAACAATCTGTAAAACAAACACGAAAGGATGTAGGAATACATTAATTCAATTCAAAACAAGTCTTCGATCGATAGAAATTTCTTGCTATTTTGACAAAACTATTCACTCATCAATATACATCGCCTTATCCATCAATTCGGACACATGAATTGAACTTTGAAAAAAAACATAACGAAAGAGCAAAAATATTTGTAATAATAGAAGAAAAAATTGTGAATAGCATACCTTTATGCTGTTTGAAAACCGTGTTGTAACTCAATGACAAATCCCGGAAATTCGAAATTCCAAGATGAAATATATCATAACGCGAGTATATACACGGATCCCCCTTCGACTTTCGTATTAAAATTATCCGCGACCCTCACGATACGCGATAAAAGAATATGGACGAATAACTCTTATAATAACGAAACGAAAATCTGTGAAACAAACACAAAAAAGATGTAGAAATACATTAATTCAATTCAAAACAAGTCTTCGATCGATAGAAATGGTTATTTTTCTTCAAATCATTTTATACAATCGTATTCTGTAAAATTATTTTTATTTACATTATCCTACAAATCCAATCATATGCGAGGAAAAATACAAGTATACGAAGAGACCTGCAAGATAAATTAAACAGTAAGTGATTATACATGTATACAGGGTGGGGCATTCAAAGTGTCGCGGGCGTTTTTTCCAAAAATAAAATGAGATACGAGAAAATTTTTCGGACGAAAATTGTAGGGTATCGAGGGGGACATCCGATGGTGGCCTTGGCTTTGACCTCAAATCTCATCTTCAAGGGCATCCTGAGGTCAACTCTTGTTTTCTAAATAGCATCTCATATTTTTTACTGCAGATTTGGATTCTAGGTCAAAAACCAAGGAACTTTTGTCTGAACCATTTTCCTGAAATCCGCAAAGATGGCGCTCTAATCGATATTGTTCCATACTGAATCTGACATTAGAATAACTCGAAAACGAAGGGTCTTGGAGGAGAATGTTTCGGACAAAAGTTGTCTGATTTCAAGGGGGACCCCTTGAACTGAAACGGAGGTGATGGGGTATAACAGACAAAACACAACACATTTCAATCGTCTACATCACTTGGATAATTTTAATGCAGTAGATGCTCAAAATGATGGCCTTCGACTTCAATACACATTTCAAAACGTTTTACAAAAGATTGCTGAACTCGTGCTGAAATATCTTCATTGATGCTCGCGCATGCATTGATGATTCGTTGACGCATATTCCCAGGTGTAGTCGGTGCTTGTTGATAAACTGTATCTTTTATGTATCCCCATAAAAAAAAATCTGGAGAAGTAAGATCCGGAGAACGGGCAGGCCAATGAACTGGTCCACGACGTCCTATCCATCGTCCAGGATAATCTCTGTCCAATATTTCTCGAGCGGTGACTGCATAATGGGATGGACAACCATCGTGTTGATACCACATATTCAATCGTTCCTGAATAGGTATGTCTTCAAGTAATGTTGGAAGTACTTGATCTAAGAAATGTCTGTACTTCTCTCCATTTAGCGTATCTGCAATGAAGTACGGTCCAATTACTCGAGATCGAAAAATACCACACCAAACATTCACAGCCCATTGTCTTTGATGCTCTACTTGACGTAACCATCTTGGATTTTCTGTCGCCCAGTAATGCATATTATGTCGATGCACTTGACCATGATTGGTGAACGTCGACTCATCAGAAAATAATATGTTGATGAAGTTGTTATTGTGCATTTGCGCTAGACCCCATCGACAAAACTGTACACGATTTTCGAAATCATCACCGTGAAGGTCTTGATGCAAACAAATGTGATACGGATGGAATTTGTGACGTTTCAGTATTCGAAGAACACTTCTTCGAGAAATTCCCGAATGGAGTTCAATTTCACGAGAGCTCACGTGTGGATTATTGGCTACTGCAGCTAGTACATCAACTTCCGCATTTTCTCCGCTAACAGTTCTCATTCGATGTCGTTTTTCACTTGTAACACTTCCCGGTTCTGAGAATAATTTTGTAATGCGTTGAAAATACCTAATGGATGGCGTTGTTCTTTCAGGAAATCGTTCTGCATACAAGTCATATGCTTGTCTGGGGTTCTTATGCACTTCACCGTAAATGTAGATCATATCGATCTTTTCAGAAACCGTGTATCGGATATCCATGATTTTCAATTTGTCATAAACCAAGTAATAATCAAATGTAACTGACAAACTGACTTTCAAAATCGTGAATTTTCACTGAACCCCGTCGTTTGTTTACATCGCGTGAGCTCTGAATGGTGGTAATGTAGACGATTGAAATGTGTTGTGTATTGACAACTTTTGTACGAAACATTCTTTTGCAAGACCCTTCGTTTTCGAGTTATTCGAATGTCAGATTCAAAATGGAACAATATCGATTAGAGCGCCATTTTTGCGGATTTCAGGGAAATGGTTCAGACAAAAGTTTCTTGGTTTTTGACCTAGAATCCAAATCTGCAGTAAAAAATATGAGATGCTATTTAAAAAACTAGAGTTGATCTCAGAATGCCCTTGAAGATGAGATTTGAGGTCAAAGCCAAGGCCACCATGGGATGTCCCCCTCGGTACCCTATAACTTTTGTCCGAAAAATTTTCTCGTATCTCACTTTATTTTTGGAAAAAACGCCCGCGACACTTTAAATGCCCCACCCTGTATATTAACATATAACTCAATAGAATTGGCTTCCTTTCAGAAGAATATTCACCAATTATGCTCATCCAAATAATGATTAATCAGCATTGAAATAAGCACTGAATGAAATTCATGACTGAACATTTAAGACAAAGTTCCATCAATTGTTTTCATCCTTTCACTTCTACCACACATTCCAACCATATTTTTCAATGATCCTCCATTCCAGACTTTACTTATGGAACAATGATATTATTCCAACTGCCAAAGTATTTGTCGGGTAAATATGAGTATTTTCCATTTTTTGTTGCAAAGCATCAAAATGTAATTCTTTTCAATATCATATCCTACTTCCAACATGAAAAGATTTTTTCATTCAGATTTCCATAGTAAACGCAATACTTTTTAACAAAAATCGTCAAGCCCCGGGACTCCAATACCGCCACCCACCCCTCACGGTTGACTACCCTTAAACCCCTCCCAACAAACCCGTTTAGAGAGTTTTGTCAAGCAGGAAGTCCCTTCCCCAACCCGTTCCTCTGGTGCTATCTTGTTGACTTCCCACCACATTGATGTCCAGGGACATCTAGGCAAAAAGCGCAGATACTACCCAGTCAGCCCAAAGGTCAGAGAAGAAATGTACAAGGGAGTAGATAGGATGCTGGCCGAAGGAATAGTCGAACCTTTTACGAGCGATTGGTCAAGTCCGGTCGTAATGGTGAAGAAAAGGAAAGTAGAACCCCAAGACGAGGAACTATAACGCATGATCGCTCGGGAAGGGGAGACCAAACCCAAGAGCGAGTACAGGTTCTGCGTGGATTACCGTGAATTCAACAAGGTAACGAAAAAGGACGCCTATCCCTTTCCGTACATGAGTAGTATTCTGGACAAATTACGTTCGGCCCGGTACATCTCCACAATTGATCTTAGTCAAGCCTATCACCAGATTCCCAAGGACCCTCGCTCGAAAGAAATCACGGCTTTTACGGTCCCTGGCCGTGGTTTATTTCAATTCACCCGTATGCCCTATGGCTTGACTAATGCCCCTGCCACCTTCCAACGACTCATGGACAAACTAATTGGTCCCTCCCTAGAGCCCCACGCATTTGCGTATCTGGACGATATCATCATCGTCATGGAAACATTTGAGGACCATCTAATCTGGTTGAAGAAAGTATTGGACAGGATAAGAGAAGCTGGGTTGGCCATTAATCCGGAAAAATGCGAATGGTGCAAGTCGGAGGTGAGGTATCTCGGCTTTCTGGTCAACCAAAATGGTCTTCAAATGGATCCTAGTAAAATCGAGCCCGTACTGAACTACCCTCCACCGACTAATCTAAATAGACTTCAGAGATTCCTCGGTATGGCGTCGTGGTACCGGAGTTTCATCGAACATTTTGCCACGATCGCCGCCCCGCTGCATAAGTTAACCAAGAAAGGTTCAGCATGGAAGTGGGAAACCGCGGAACAAGAGGCCTTTGAATCTCTGAAGGAGTCCATAGCTTCAGCCCCCATCCTGGTTTGCCCCGATTTTTCTCAGCCCTTCGCCCTCCAAACAGATGCCAGTAACACTGGTCTCGGCGCTGTCCTCACCCAGTCTTTGGAGGGGGAGGAGAGACTTATTGCATTCGCGAGCAGAACTCTCAACAGCGCTGAGAAAAATTACTCCGTGCCAGAGCAAGAATGCCTGGCCGTTCTCTGGGCCATTAAGAAATTCCGAAAATACTTGGAAGGTTACCACTCCACCGTGATAACCGACCACGCAAGTTCAAAGTGGCTATATCACCTTCATAACCCAACAGCGAGATTAGCCAGATGGGCTCTGGAACTCCTGGAGTATGATTTTGATATAGTCCACAGAAAAGGCGCCTTCCACCATGTCCCCGATGCCCTGTCACGGATGTACGAAGAAGATTCCCCCACGGCATCTGCCCTGAAACCTTCCACTTCCAAAGCCCCTGACCCACAAATTACCCTGCCCCAAAATGATACCCCCGTGGATTGGTACACCAAGAGATACAACGCCCTGCAGTCACACCCCAGACACTACCCCAACTGGAGGATCGTGGATGGCCGGATCTACGTCAAGCGTCCGGACCTACTGGTTAGTCAAGTCATGGACGACTTGAACGAATGGAAACTGGTCGTCCCTGATGCCTTCAGGAACTCCGTGATACACGAGTGCCACGATACCCCAGATGCAGGCCACTCCGGCGTCGAGAAGACGTACAAACGAGTGGCCCGGGAATACTATTGGCCAGGCATGTTCGGAGACATCAAACGGTATATCCGAAGTTGCGAGATTTGCCAGGAGGCGAAAGTCTCGCAACAGGCACCACCTGGCATGATGGGCTTCCGGAAGATCACGCAAGCGTGCAGCGTGGTGGCGGCGGATATCATGGGCCTTTTGCCCATGAGCGAGCTCGGCAATAGGTACCTCCTAGTATGTATGGACCTATTGACCAAAGCGATTGAAGTTGCCGTCATGCGAAACGCTGCTGCGAAAGCGATCTTGTCGAGATTGAACGACATGGTCGTGAATCGTCATGGTACTCCAGAGGTCCTCATCACCGATAATGGAACCGAATTTGTCAACCGAGACGTTACCCAGTATCTGGCATATCATGGCATTCGGCAGTCCCTCACCCCTGTATATCACCCGCAAGCGAACCCCGTGGAAGGGGGAACCGAGTATGGAAGACCATGTTCAGAGCTTACCTGGACCAAGACCATCGGGAATGGGACAAGTACCTCCCAGAATTTCGCATGGCGTACAATACAGCGGTTCACTCTTCCACCCACGTAAGTCCAGCCCTCCTTAATTATGGTTTCAACCCACGTCCTCCCCAGTCTTACCGTTGAGTCGTGGAAGGTCCCCAGAATGCCCTTGTAGACCTGCCCACCCGTACCGATCTGAGAAAATGGAAAGACCACATGTCCAGGATTTCCGCCCTTCAGGATATTGTCGGCCAACACCTGGACGAAGCTTTCGAAGGTCAGTCTCGCTATTACAACAGCTGAAGGAGGGACGTTGTCTATCAGATAGGGGATAAGGTGATGGAACGGAATTTTGTCCTATCGGACGCCTCGCGACATTTTGCCGCGAAGTTGGCTAAGAAATATGAAGGCCCCTATACGATAACCAATGTCTGCTCCCCTGGCGTGTACGAGTTGGCTGACGAACAAGGACAGGTGGCTGGTCGGTTTCCGATAGTAGATTTGAAACCCTATTACCCGCCCGATGGAGCCCCTTCCCAAACCCAAGCCCCGAAAAACCCGCATAATTCCTCTCCAGAGACCCTGAAAAGAACCCCCCCCCCATGACCCTACGATCCCGAAAACCGTGAAACCCCACAGAATGACCCGCTCTCCCCTATAGGTCTCTCCCTCTCGCTCCGTGGAATGATAGCACATGGTCTGGATTGGGAAATGGGAAGATACTATTCGTGTTGTCTCAGGTCGACGGTCTCGTAGGACGCGATAGGTAACCATCGCTTATCTTCACTCGTTATTCGAACTCGGCCTGACTACAAAGAACTGCCGATGACAGCGCTTTGAATTCCTATTCCCGGAATGACCGGTTCTCCTGAGGCTGAATCCACTCTCGAATGGTGTTCCACTGCGAAATTAGAATAAAATGTAACCCTGAGGTTTAGTCCGGTTCCAGTAACCGTTGGTAATTTAGGGCGGTTGTGACGTCTCAATCCGATTTCTCGTTTTAGCATTGGGCCCCACGGTAAGTGCGATTATAACCTATCGTGCTCCTTGCCATGCGCTCCCACGACACCTCTCGTACTTCTACCCGCACAGCATGGCCCACGACCGTAGCAGCCCCGGTGACAAGCCGGACACCCGCATGCGGCAGGCCGATGTATTGCTCGACCAAAGTTACCACTCGCACGCTCAGCATGCCGCTTATGACTGCCTCCTGCTTGTTACAGATATCGAGACGAAAAAATGCCACCTCAAACTGGTGAATCTGCCCCACCGGAAGGTGTGCCAGCACCGGAGGACGAACTGATCACAGTGTGAGACTCCCCCCATCGCCCCCGGGTGATGGCAGGGAGGCTCCGCGGTGGTCGGGGTTTTCCGACGACGCTGATACACCGCCTGGTCCCCACCACCTACCGTCACCTCCCCGAGCTCTTCCTCCCCTCATACAACCCATACCCGAATTCCCGCCCTAGCCTTCCGTTCCCACGTTGCCCCATTCCCATCCAACAACTCCCATCCCGCGTACCCCGAACCCCTCCATTCACCCCAGAACGTCCCGCCACCCCCGAGTCCATTGATTCCGAACCCGAAGCCCCCCTGAATCAGACTTATGTCGTCGTTCCCCGCCCTGGCTCGTCACCCAATCCCCGACGCCTACCTACCCGGATTCCCATATCTCTTCCCTCTCCCAGCCCGTTGACCCGTCCGCCAGAAAGAGCTCCCTTGATACATCTGGCCTCCCTGGAACAATTCCCCCTGACGTCCCCTCCCCCAGATTTCCTCCGTTTCGCGACCCGGCCCCGCTACTACACTCCCGACGTGCCCCAACTCCCCGAGCATGTTCAACGGGAGAGATTTTTCCGACTTGGAATATACTCTGGAAGGCGGAGACGGGGTCGACGACGACACGCTCGATGTCGTATTGGGACCGCTGATACGTCACGGCGCGATCGCCGTCTTCTCAAATGAAGATTCGGAACTTCCGAAGATGGAAGAACACCTGGCTTTCTTGCGACATGAGTATGAAAAGGATCGCCGTCGCTTAGATCTAACGCTCTTCACGCAGAAGGAACTAACCAACCTGTACGACCGAGAATTATTACTGCGTCACTGGGTCGATCCGCAAAACGTCAATCTGGATCACAAAAGGTTGAAGATCCTCTTAACGGATTATGTTGACGTGGGATTGGGTGAAAGCGCGCGAATATGGCGTAAAAGAGGAGGGAATGTAGCCGCTCATGAATCACTGCCCCTGGAAGATATTCACTTGATAGGGATTTGGGGAAAAATGTATCGCGACCCCATAATATTTTTATATAAAAGTATCGGCGAAGAAGAGGCGGAGAAATCCAAACGCGAAGAGCGTGAGAAGAAGGAGAAGGAGCAGCAGCAGCAGCAACAACAACGACAACAACAGGAGGAAGAGGAGGCGGAAGAATATACAAGGTCGCCCAAATAAGAGTATAAATGGAGAATATGTCGAGAAAAAATGGTTGAAACGGAAAATTAGTCATGGTGGTGTATAACGCGGCCGACAGGGTTTTATATAAATTTCATCGAGTTTAGATTTAATTCTATAAAATTCTATAAAGTGTGTGAGTGTGATGACAAGGTCAAATATGAGATAGAATTAGTGATGGGCGAGCTCAAGAGAATCGATTCTTTTCTATAGAATTTTGATCGAAATTTTATAAAAATTATACAAAACCCAATGAAAACTCGACAAATCTCATATAGAAAAGAATCGATTCAGTGAGAATCGCCCATCTCTAGACAGAATTGATTTTATTCTCGAAGAATCCCCAATTTTCGAAGATGAACGAATCTCAGGACTCAATCAAGGCCTACACTTAAAACTACACAAGAGGGTCATTCGGAGTGTTTGGAATTGCACCTTCAGTTTTTAAAGAACTCACAATATTCTAATGAATTCTTGTTAATCATCAAACATTCCAAATGAAACTCTTGTGTAGTTGTGAGTTCATGCCTCGATCAAGTCCTGGAATCCTCGCAGCTTCGGTTTTCGAGAAATCTGAATCTTTTCCACGGATTCTTAATAGTTATCAAATATTCCGAAGGAAACTGTTGTGGAATTTAGAGTTTATGCCTTGAACAAGTCCTAGAATTCGTTCATCTTCGAAGATTGGGGATTCTTCGAGAAAAAAATCAATAATTCCATCTCATATTTATATATCTTCCGAATAAAAAAGGATCGATCCTTTCTTATATAGAAGATATATAAGTTATATAGATTTCAATATAAAATAGATACTTTTTATATAAACAATTTGTTGAAAAGACAACCTTGAAAACACTCCTTGACGCAGAAGGAGAAGACCTCATTCATGCTCAATCATCAGTATGAAGATACCTGTCAAGCCGAAAGAATGGAAAAAGATGGAGAGGGAGAACGGGAAGACGGTGAGTTTGTAGTACTAGTAGAGTACAAGAAGTTAAAGAGGACGAGTTAGTGGGGAGTTTAATTTGGTCACACTTATATTTGTTTAGAATGTAAGTCCATATTTAGTGAATCCTTGGAATGTAAGTCTTCATTTACAATGTAAGTTCTTATTTAGTGAGTCCTTAGAATGTAAGTGCATATTTAGGATGTAAGGCCTGGTTTAGTAACTGCTTTATTTAGAATGTAAGTCTTCGTTAAGAATTTTCATCAAAATGTTGTCCTACGACAATTTGAATCGAGTTCCCCGACAACTTCACATGGGATGCTTTCTGGAAAATAACGGAATCACGTATAATATTACATATGAACTTCAACGTTCGTGAATGAAAATACTTACTTCGTACAACAGATTCATCAAATGGTTGGGATGAAAGCCATGTTTATCGCCTTTTTCCCCTTCAGCCATTCCCATTCTCGTAAGCTGTCAAATTTTATTTCTGAAATTCCAAGTTATGTAAATTATCATCTAGTTTCTCAATAGAAAAATTTTATTTCAGTGAAAACGGAATGTTTTTATGATTTTGATTTCACAGGGTTACCCAAGCAACAATGAAAGTTCAAAGCTTCAAATTTGTTACAATTTTTTCAGAGGTCTGCTTCTGACAAAAGGACATGGAAGGGGGGCAAATGCCGAAAATTTTAATGATATTTTAATAATTTATCTATTCAAATATGAATAATTTTGAATTTGTCTGATTTTTCATATCTATTATACTTTATACATTATACAGACATTTTTATATAATATGACAGGGTGTCTAGTAGTCGTGAATAACTTATTAATTTTGGAGTTATGTCTTGAAATGTCGATTTCCGAAAATAACCAAGGCAAAATTATTCAAATTAGTATAGAGGTATTTTTGTTTTTGTGGATCAGTTCACCTTCTTCCAATTCCTCGTATGTTTTATATGGATGTTTGTTATTCAAAACTTCCCAGATAGCGCAATGAATCTGATTTTGTATTAATCCGTTCAAAAAAGTGCATTTGCATTGAGGTTGATTACTTATACGATTCATGTATTCACAAAAAAATGTTATAAATCTGCGGTCGGTAGTCGTCTGCAACATTTTCTTAATATTAGTGAGAACAAACTACTGATCTCAATGAGTGTTGAAATTTTCATTTATTTCATTGTTACTTGTAACATGTTTTGCATTATAAAATGTTTCATTAAGTATTGCTCTTTTTTTTTTTTTGGTTTGTCAATTTTTCCTCGCATACTGCAGGATGTATCCATATAATCGAGCAATATTTTCCACCGTTTAATTACTCTTATATATATTCATTAAATATTCTATTGAAATCCCTACAACCTGTGTCATTTTTATAAATATACCTGCTATAATTTCCGATGAATTTGATTTCAGTCCCGATTTGTGCATCGATTTGTTGAAGTTTTGATAACAATTTCACTCTTCGGTATTCATGAACATTCGTCAACTAATTCGAGAGTATTCAAGTGGTGCATGGTTCAGTTTTTTTTTGACTTGATTCTTTCGAAAAAGATTACACTCGACATTAGGCAAAGATAGAAGATGCATCAGTTGAATGCTTTTGGAAAATTATTCTTTTGATCAGTTTTTTTTATCACGTCGCCATATTGAGAATTGATTTTTTTTCATCATCACTTCCGCGTATTGAATTTGTCATATTCTCAGCGTGCAGTCCTGATTTCTTGAGTGCAACTTTCACACGCTTCGATGTGTTTTGTACGGTTGAATTTCATACATTTCTAGGAAAATTACATCGATTCTGGTGTCCTAATCAGTGTTTTTCTCCATTATCTCAAAATCCGCCCGATAGGAAATCCTCCTAATATTCTTCCTGTTCATCTCTCCGAACCCCCAAAGTGATCAGCATGGTCAGAAAAAAATGTACCGTTGAAGGCCCCAGCAACCCAAAACCCTCCTGGGACTTACGTCTATCCTAACTTTTTTAGACATGTTTCGATCGCATCTGTTTCGGACTTCTTTCAATCCTAACTTTCCCGAAAACAACGTCTATCCTGACCTTTTGAAGATTCACATTCACACATGAAATTTCAAAAAATCCAGGTGATTTCCGAGAAAATCGAGGAATTTCCGGAGAATCTTCGAAGATTTGAAAAATTTTCGAAGATTTGAAGAATTTTCGAAGATTTGAAGAATTTTTGAAGAATTCAGGGAATTACCCAAAAATCTGATATTTTCAAAAATCCCGGAGAATTCGGGAAATTCCCCAAAAATCTTCGAAAATTCCAAAATTTCCCGAAGAATCCGGGTATTTTTTGAAAAATCTTCAAAATTTCCCGAAAAATCCAGGGATTTCCCCTAAAATCTTTGGAATTCTCAGAAATTCCCGGAGAAATCATAGATCTCCCGAAAATCTAGGGAATTCCTCAGAAATCTAGGGAATTTTCGAAAATCCAGTAATTTCTTGGAACGTCTAGGAACATTTTGAGGACCCAGGGACTTTTCGATCGAATTCTACGAATGTTTGGAAACCCTGCGCGTGACTTGTAAAAATTTCATAAGAATACTCATTTCCGAAGTTGAATATTTCTCGAATCTCTATCGATTGCGTCAATCGTTGTGGACTTTTGGAAAATTCTCGCATACTTTAACCCTGGAAGGTTTTTCAGTTTCCTTGAAAAAAAAAAAATTTTCCATTCCATCGGGTGCCTAGTTTTCGACGGGGAGTCGTTGGAGCTAGTTCCCGCGGGTTTTTCCAAAATTCTTGCATTCTTCGCCTCGGGAGCGTTTTTCAGGTATTCAAAAAAAAAATCGTCATTTGATGCATTCCCTAATTTCCGACGGGGAATCGTTAGGTCTTGGTCCCGAGGACGTTTGATGACTCCTTCCTAGGAATCTCGTCTCGTATCCGAATTTCCCGAACTCGGCCGAAATTCTAACCCAGTGGAACGTGTTCGCCGCGCAATTTCCCACAAAACCCACATATTCGGCTAACCCCCGACGATGCTCGTACAGTTTTCGGGCTTTTGGGCAACGTCTAGGGAATTTTTTCAGGATATCAAGTGTGGTGGAGCGAAGGTCGGTCATTTTCTCGACCCCCCGTGGAGTTCAGAAAGGTGTAGAAACGGGCCCGGGACCGTAGGGACTGTTTGGAAAAAAAAATTTTTTTGTCCCGAAAAATTCAGAATGGCCCGAAACGTCGAGAAATCAAAACCCCGAGTCGATCCCGTGATCGGGTCACTTTTTGCAGGCAAAACAAATTTGGGTTCCCATAGGGTTGCGGGCCGGTCAAACGGTGGATTTTTTTCTAATCATGTCTATCTTGTTTGAGGTTCCGAAAGGTATCCAGGAAAAATAATAGAAAGAGTATTCATCGAGCCCGTTCCGGGAAAATCTGGAAGAACCAAAAAACACCAAATACGACATCAGAATCGATCTAATTTTCCTAGAAATGTATGAGATTCAACCCTACAAGACATTATGAGGCATTCAAAAATTTCACTCAAAAATCGAGACTGCACGCTCGAAATATGAGAAATCCAATAAGCGGAACTGATGATCAAGCGGAGAAAAATCATTCCTCGATGTGATGACGTGATCAATAAATGAAATGATAACGAATTAAAAGGAGAAGTGACTCTTATGTCGCGTCCACTCGACAGATTCCTGTTTCACACGCCACAAAAAGCTACCAATTCAAAGCATACCAACGAACTTGAGAAAATACTTGTCCAAATACCCACTATGCTGAATAAATGTATATACTTGGAAACTTTCTCCTTCTTCTTCTTCTTGTTCCTTCTTCCTAAACTGTCAATCATGCTACTGTCCAATTCCATATGTTATCTAAATGTTGTACCTCATTCGAAATTTTCCTACATCGATGCGCTTTCCCCAATAATTCTGAATATCTTATTACGATCAAATTCAAACAATCTCACTTGATCATGATTCCTTTCGAATTCACTTTCCAAAGGTACCTAGCAAGAGTTGAAAGATCATGAACACACTTACCACATCCAAGACTAAACCAAAGACAGTTGGACCCCAGCCGGTAGCCGGAAGTCGCTGACTGGGCCCCACTTTTCTAGCATACCGCTTTCCTGGATATACACATATGAGAATACACATATTCCTTCTTCTTGTTCTTCTTTTCTCTTCATCCGCAATTTTCAGTGTTTTTCCTGTCAATCTGTTTTGTGTCCTCGATTCTCAAGTTCTTCTTCATTCAAACAATTGAAGAAACAAAGCATAACTGGTAAACCTCTCTGCACAATGAAAATCCAAAGATTCCTGGCAAAAGTTGACGAATCGAAAACACGTAGCACATCCAAAGCCAAACCCAATTGTATACGATTTGTATACAATTTCTGCACAATTGTATACATTTTTGTCACATGGGGAAGATGTTTCTGAAGAATTGTGAACCATTTTGAATACTATTTACACACACTGGAAGCACAATTTACCAAAAATCATTCACATATCATGTGAATAACCAAATGCACTTGGTAGCTCACATTGATTTCGCATCTTTCTTTTTCAAGCGGGGTACCTCCAGTTGTATCCCTTTTCGAAGTATCCCCGTGAGAACCTGTCAAACTTCAAAGACGGATATCTTGTAAACTAAGCTTCCAAGAGCGAAAAGGACGTTGATTCGACACCCCTGATGAAATCTCGTCCTAGGAGTCATAGTGAATACTTTATGAGATCTCCCAAAGAATCCGTCACTCTTTAGACGGGAATAAATCATTAAGTAAGCGTCTCACAGCGAAAAAGAATATAATTTGTGATACAGTACTGATAAAAGACCCTACGCGATGAGCATGGCATACACCATTCCTCACTACAATACCGTTGGATAAGTTTGCAAAATTTTGGCAGTCAAGTTCTTGCGAATTGAAATCCATATATCAGCACATTAGGATCATTAAAAATTGAATATTCACATATGCAGTGCGCAATTCTAGGCATGTATTTTATCAAACCATGTTGAAAATTCGTTTTTTCACATATTTCAAGGAACGAAATTTCCTGCGAAAATTTGTAGGCTTCAGTTATCGCGTCAAGATTTTTATCCATTTCTGCAACTTGTAACATTGAATTTCCATTGCATATACCACAGATGAGACTGCAGCGCAATGTAATTCAGTATGTAACCTTTTTTTTCATTTTCCTTCTTATTCGTAGTCCTGTAGAATTTGAAATATGATGGGTCATTGAGTCAAATAGGCCATTTTTCTTTCGCACAAGCTCGTATTCAACCATACAATGGTATTTTCAACAATATCAACACTTTTAGCTCAATACTAAGCAACATAAATAAATGAAAAAGGAAAATAAAAATATCAACTTATAGTAGAAAAACAGAGATTGGAAGAAAAATGAATCGTTCCCATTTCTTTTGCAGAGCATGGTTGTCTCTCGCTGGATGATTAGAGGATGTTGACTTTTTACATACAATAATGATCAGAATTGTACAATCAAGTAATATTCATCCACAATTTCAATCGACAATGCAAACTTTACCTCTTATGGTATGTCATTCTCATTGCTGAATCCAATTAATAAAAGTTTCTCCTTTTTACGTAAACTCGATAAAACTTCTACATATCGTGGCACTATAAATGCATTTCCTTTCATTTTTCTCGCCTAAAAAATTGCGCGGAATATTTTTCTTCTACAAACTCGTTGATTAATATCATTTACTAATTCTTCTTTCCTCAATCCTCGCTAATTATTCCTTAATTGTAAGAATTATATGTTAGGTAGGCCTTTGTTTTTCGTCACTTAAAATCCTAAAAGTGGACTCAAGTCAAAGTCAGATCTGGTAGTCCACCGAATTGTGATTCTATAATTTACAAAAGGGGGATAAAAGGCTGACGAGACAAATGTACAGTATTAATTTTTGTTGTACAAACTTCACGTTGATTTTGAATGGCCCCAATCTGGAAGAAAATCGAGAAACAATGATAATTGCGTTAAGAAAGAAGAAAAGCCATGGTGATCTTCATCAATAATAAATGCAGTTCCCTTGTTTACCTATTGTGGAATCGTTCGACTCATTTCGTAACCTCAAAAGAGTACGGAGGAAATCAGATTGTTTCACAGCTCAACTGGTTCCTCTGTTACGTTGCATGTAAGAGTGTGCAGCACTTGCACGCAGTCGGAAGATGAGGACACCTTGTTCCCAAAGTATGAATCACCGCATCTACCTCGGTCGAGATGACGGATTGATCCATTATTGTTGATGGTTGAATAATTCTTGTTTTCATCAAATTCTCGATATTTTCATGTACGTGGGCCCCTGTCATTTCTGTGGCAAGAAATTCAATATTTGATTAACAAAATACAAATTCACTTGAGTGTATATATTGTTTTATCACATGATTGATAATAACGTTTTCCTCTGCAATGCTTGTTGTCGATGGAATTCCCTGTGAAGTTTCCAGCCTCCTTCTTCTCTCCTCGATGGTTTCGGCGTCCAGGCTCGGAGCTGATTGGATAGTTTGTGTAACTGATGCATTCACGTGTCTCGTTTTGATCAAAGGCGGATTTCGCGATTGTGGAATTGCTAGGCCTCTTCTTAAAGCTCCTCTAGGTGGAGAGGGAGGTGGATATGATATACCTAGTGAAGTGAAAATGGTTAATCAGTCAAAGATTGATCAATTCAATCTTCTTCTTTTCTCAATACGTAAAATGCTTTATTAACATTGATTTACACGGAAGAGAAAGATCCAAGACGACTGTCCAGCAAATATAATTTCTGGAGTTTTATAAGCCGCAAAACCCTTGTGTTTCCATCCGGGTACCCACTGGCAAATTCCTTCTCATTCATTGTCAATCTCTCAATGAAAGAGCAATGATATATAAAAATCCAAATTATTCCGGTCGCCCACACAATGGTTTGGACCATGAACTTTTCAATGAAACTCAATTAATCCATGTTTGCGCAGTTGCATCGAGGTTGTTCTGAATTAAGTCTTATTTCAGTGGATTTGGATAAAAATGCATTAATTGACTACAAAAAAACCGGCCCGAATTGATTTGTACTTCCAATATGTTATAAACATTAGCGTATTTGTATTCTGATTCATTAATTAGAGATTCTTAAACACGCTGAAGGAAACAACATGTAACATTTATATATTGTCAAGTCAATATGTCAAGGATTTCCAAAATAGTTCGAGCTAACATAATTCCCCTACAAACAATGATCACTGGCGTTTCGATGGGCAATTGATGGCCCAACAATGCCAATGAGGAGCCATTACTGGCCCTTTGAAATGCATGCAGTCGTGTTTGCTGGGTCAAGTTGATTATACAAAAGCTAACGTGAGATATGCTACAGCTGATGTAAATCACATATTCCTCGCTGTAAAATCAACCAACAGTGTGGTAGCTCAAACTATTTTCTTCAAATTGTCCAAATATTGACTTCACAAGATGTAAATTTTACAACGTTTTTTTCGCTGCAGGGTTTCTCCTAATACAATTCTACTTTTCCAGTACAATTTGTGATTCCTGAATACATAGAAAAAAGTATTTATTTGAACCTAAGAAATTGTAATTTGAACAGATCCAAATGACAATTTCTCAGATTCAAATAAATGTTTTTCTGTGTACATCAGTACTCCTTTGTCACATAAAATTTATACTGAATGTGTACATGGATTTGTAATGTTCAAACCGAATTATACTAAACCGCACTAAATTGTACCCACTTCAAGAGCATCATGTAGCCCTGCCGAAAGGGGAATGTCAGCAATGCAATGGAGTTGCAGAAGTTGGAAGAGAATTTACACTAAGAGCCATTTCGAGGGTTACGAATGTGAAAATGATACTTCCTCGTGCAAAATCGTTCTATATTTCCACCGGATGAAACCGTTAGCTACTCGATTTGTCTATCCAAAATATTTCAACATAATTGGATGAAATGGAATGAGTAACCTGTCAGCCTCTCTATTGATATGGAACAAAGTTTACTCAAGGAGAGAGCAATACCTACAATCAAAATTACTGTGGCAGGTCACTATTTGTGGACTACATTGAAACTGAGACGAGAAATTATGGTATTTTCATCTGATTCCTCTGAAAAAGCCCGCAGTAATTTATGATGAGAATAAGAAACTTTCGTGAAAATCCATGAATTTCTCAATTCCAACGAAAGGAATTATTACTGTGTGACTTGAAAAAAGTGCATATAATCTCTCAAGACACATTTATTCTACTACGTGGAAATATAAATCTTTGTGAAAATCCGAAAAAGGTCCGACGTTGATATGAAACACAATAAAAAATTTGTAAGACATCAGGATATAGCATGAACGAGTGGAATAAGGACCCAATAAAGAATGTATTTCACTGGTATAAAACTGATTCATTCAAGTCACCGAGTGTATCGGTATTCTTAGTCAAATAAAACTCGTAGAAGGCTTTTAATATTAAGAGAACGACTCTCAGAATGGGATTCGGACACGAACGACGCTTCCCGTGTGTCTAACGTTTTGGCACCAACCCTCCCTAGCGAAAAAATTTCTCATAATTTCTCATATTTTTTCATCATTTTTTTCCATAATTTTCTCATAAAATCCCATAATTTCTCAAGGATTTGGAACATCATTATAAGATATAATGTTTCCATAATTTTCCATAATTTTCTCATGAAATTTTCATATTTCCTCATAATTTTTGCATAAAATTCTATAATTTCTGAAGGTGTTTGAACACTCTTATAAGAAATGCTTTTCTCATAATTTTTCATATTTTTTCATAAATTCTCATAAATTTTGGACAAAATCTCACCATTTTTCAAAAATTTCCAAATTTTTTATAATCTCTCCAAAACATATGTTCTTATCATTTATTGTTTTGATAAGACGCTATGGAACCTTCCAAAGTAGCTAATCCAAGTGATCCGGATCCCTTGGATCAGTTACTTCAGCAGGCTTCTATGTTTTCCTATGTGTTGATATTCCATATTATCCTTCTCGTCTTTACGGATGCGAGAAGGAACTGTATGAAATTTTTAAGAAATTAAGACATATGTGCAATTCTTTCGAGAAATTAGAAAATTATATGATGATACACTTTTATTTATGAATAATTGTAACTTTTTTAATGAGAAATCATGAGTTTTTATGAAAAATCATGACTTTTTATGAAAAACCATATCTCATAGTCATCATTATATTGATGAAAAATTTTCTGTAATTTTATGAGAAATGATGAAAATATATGAAATAATATGATTTCATTTATGAGAAATGATGACTTATTATGAGAAAACATTTCTCATACTAGATGTCCGAATTCCTTGAGAAATTATGAAAATTTATGACATTTATGAAAATATATGAGAAATTATAAGAAATATGAAAAAATACTGAAACATATGAGAAATTATAAGAAATATGAAACAATACTGAAACATATGAGAAATTATGTGAAACTTTTTCGCCAGGGCTATCTTCCTTCTCTCCGTCCGCCATACTTCTGAAGCCCTATTCACATCTCTCCTTCGTGCATCGTAACCGCTAGTACGCAAGATCCATATTGTCTAATTATATGTATAATCTTACGGCCTTACAAATAATATATTTCACATGAAAAAGTAATGGATTATTCTCTTCGTGTTAATTTTTCCCATTTCATTCAATCATATTCGAGTGTTTTGGGTACAAAAATTTGGTAAGTTTGCTTTCTACGGGATGCCTTTGAATATAATAAAATTGTATTGATTTGGTACACGAATGTATTACATAGTCATATCATATGTTTGGATGGTAGCACGATGAAAATGATCAAACATTTCGAAGCCGGGGAATTTTGAATAAAACTCTGGTGATACTGGATAATTTCATCTAAGTATGGATCTTTTTATAAATTCTTGGAATCATTGGGAAATATTCCTTAGAAAACTGTCAGAACCGCAGACAATAATTAAACGGATAAGCTGATAGTTGAGTAAATTCACTCGTAATATCATGAGTCTCATGCAGAAACATTCTATACTAAAACATTTTTTCTTCCGTAGGATTTAGTGATCTCAACTGTTCGATGAATCAAATAGATTCACTGTACACTACGCCTGAATATATGAAACAGCTATCAGAAAATTGATTGTAAAATATATCACTCATCAAAAAACTCCAAACAAGTGAACAATGCCAAGCACATGAGAATGTGATCAAAACTCAAAATTCGAGAAAATCATACAACAGGATGTACCCCGTCTAAAAAGAAATATGTGAGATTAATGTAAGCTATCAAGTACATTCGATATGTGAATGATTTTCTGTATATTATAATTCCAGTGTGTCTAAGCAGTATTCGAAGTGGTTCATACTTTCCAAAAAAACATGTTCATATTGAAAATATAGAGTGGAGTAAAAACAAACATTGGATTTATCTATTTCGCAAACTAGAAACAGCGGTAAGTTAGTCCAAAGCAAAGGCAAGCAAGGGTGTTGGTTTGGTTTGATAGATTTTGGAATCCACGTCGATGGGAAACACTTGGCGTCAGTGACGCCAGAATGGAGGGTAATGTTTCGTTCTCGTCCCGTCTGACCGAGACCGAAACTCGACCGGGTCTCGATCTCAGTCTCGATTTGATCTCGGAATTTATGATCTCGTTTCGGTCTCACTTTCGTCTCGACAAAATCAGTATCGTCTCGGTCTCGAGTCGAAATTCTCGCTATTCTCAGTTTAAACAATGCATTCTATACGTTTCGATATCGTCTTTATCTCAAAAAGTAATTGTTCGTCTTGTCTCGTCCGAAACACCAATCAAGGGCGAGGACCGTCCAGGCTGATGCCAGAAACCAAGTTTAGCTCCCTCCCTTAAGCCCCATCTGTATATAAATTCCACGCACACAATGAAGCCGCTGACAAAAGAAATTTTATTGTGTAGAGGCACAATGTCTTGATGGAGGGGGCAAAAGTTGACGAGAGTTAGAATTTCTGGCATCACTGGCGCTACACTCTCTCCATTACATTTCCCCTCCGGTCCTTTTCTGGTACGCACACCATCAAATTTTGTATACGTACCAAAAAAGAACCGTACGGGGAATTTAATGAAAAGAGGGTAGCCTCGACGGTTCTCGCTTTCCATTCTGGCATCGCTGCTTGGCGCGGTGGATTTCGTGAGTTTTGAACGTTCATTGTATTTAAACAATTCTGTTAAAAGTATGTGAACAGAAAGTTGGATAATAAGATTTTCATCGGCATCATCAATTTTTGTTCGAAATGACTCATCATTTTGTTTCATTACACACAAAGTCGGAAATCCATGTGGTAAATAAATATTCCATTGCAATACGTGAAAATTACGATGGTCGATTATTTGGCAGTCTCGACGAGAATCTTGCGTGTACCTCTAATCTGAATTGTGCGATCATTTCAAAGGAAGATTGATATCTCACTATTGAATACAAGCAAGGCGAGCGCATGCCATACACAATCCTCTTGACATTTTGAAATAGGCTAACCCCGTGTATATACTATACACGTTCATATTATACCTAAATATACTATGAATGTTTATGGTAAATGCACAACTTTTGGCTAATACTTGTGCATGTAAATACGCTTGTGAACAAATGGTGCTACTTTTTAGAGATTCATTTTATGGGCGTAGAACAATATCTAAGCGAAAGCAAACAGACAAAGCCATAAGAAATGTGTCGGTAATTGCTACCTCGGTGTCCTGGTGATAACAGAGTTTCTTTGCTCTTCGTTATTTGAGGAACGATGAGAAGAGAATTGGGCGGAGTTGGAGAAACCGTCGATGTTTGCGGTGAGGTGGCCAAGGTTAAATTAGGTAGTGACTGGCCTAAACTCGAGTAAGCTGGCACCTGGACGCTGAGAGTGTTTGGTGTCGGAGATTTACTAAGTAAAGATCGCCTGCATTGATCATAAATTCAGATGAATTGAAATATTCTTTTTGGTCATGTCTTTTCTGGAATGATAATGTACATTTCAATAACCCTTTCAGAACCTAATGAGAATTGCAATTGAGATTTTATTAAAATTTCCAGAGCCCTGTAATTTTCACAACGTTGGATGTAATGAACGGGTAAGACATTGAGTGAATTTTTCATTGGTTACCGAACTTTGTTCACATATTCATGACATGAATCCATAATGAGGACAATTTCTTTTTATAAAACAAACATTCAGTTTTCATCAATTTTAATACACTTTCGATCGAAATTCGGTATACTTTCCATAAAAACTCAGCGATTCTCTCTAGAATCGTTATCACACAAGAAACTTCATATACACAACCCTAGTAGCATATACTATCAACTATGAACTATGTTTTTATATATTATGCACGTTTATAGAATATCCGGAACGTTCTGGTGCTACTTGGGAGTAAAACATAATAAAATATGACCTGGGATTAAATATTCCATTGCTGAAGATAATTCAGGTCTGAAAGGGCTAAAAACTCGTTTATTGCATTCCATGAGGCCACTCAAATTCTTTACTTATTTATAAACAAAAATGTTCAATGAATTCAAATTGTGATACAATATACATAAATGTCGCGTGCCAAAAATGTAATACGGTAGGCGCGTAGATTTATAATCCCAGTAGTGGAACTGGAACTGTCTGAAAACTTCAAGTATAGCCACCCTGCATAAAGCTTTGAACAAAAGCGAGCAAAAATGTCGATAACATATCTAAAACGGTTGATTTCAATGAAAATATATGTCTGTTGTTGGTCCTTTCCTCACATGGTTTGATCATTTTTATCCGCTTTGATTTCAAACTTTATACATACATCTATACAGGTATACAGGGTATTCAACCTCCCCACTGTCATTAAAATTCGGATCGTTTATTGAAATGAATTCAGAATGAAATGTAATGAAATCTGATTCAATATTAATAACAATATTTTATACTCACTTTCTTTCAATAACATATTTCTCAAAGGATCTTTTTTGAATATGCTTTAGAAGAACGGAAAGGAGTGCCTGTTTCAGTATTTTTTAATGCGGTTACAAATTCATTTCAATCAACTTTTCAAACTTCAATCACATCCCTGCTCGATTGTTAGGAAAAAAATTATCGTATAGTAAATACTGGTAGATTCATCTCTTTTGGTCCGCTTCAAAGTCAACGCCACTCTAGAATTATGAAAAAATCGATTTCTTTTGCTTAAATAATACTTTGGGATCATAAACATGACATCCACTTGATTTCAAGTTGAAAATAATGGTATGGAGTATGCATCGCTGATCAAAGGTACACTAAAAAAAGACCAGTGTTTACGAAGATACGGTATAGTTGAGACAAATATTTGAAAGAAACCATGAACGCTAGTGCTGTGACAATGGTAACATGGTTGATGCAACGATCTGGTATCCGTCCTACAACGATACGAATGCTTTTTCCATCCACATGGATCGTTGTATCAACAATTTTCTCATTGCTATAGCAATGCGTTACGAATAGCATACAGTATCGTAGTAAGTAAGACCCTATTTGTTCCAGTGTAGAAAAAAATGAAAACTTTTGAACGCGTCTTTCTCTGAATCACTTTTTCGAAACTAAGAGAAAAGATGACTGGAACACTATGGCATCCATCTATTTGAAATTTCGATAGTAGCTCCAGAAGAACATTCCCTATGGAAGTACGTAGCCGTTTTTCGATTGGATGTAAATTTTGTTGTTATAAACAATTCAAGGCGTATCTTTCAGCCAAAAATCGGATTTCTTTTTCAAAAGGGCATCACTTGTACAAAACAAAGGACAAAAAACCCTGTATGCCCATTCATACAGAAACTGTGTGGTTTTTTCATTCCAGGTCCTATAATTCAGAAGAAATCCTTTCTTTCACCAAGGACTTGAAGAAAAACATGCTTTCGAAGAGAGTTGCTCTGTCAGCGTAATTTTTTTCACACTTCAATATGTGCCAAATTGACTGTCTGAAAGAAAATTCTGTTCCTTTTTACTCACTCTCACAATAAATTATCAAAAATGCGCTTGTTTTGTAACCCTACAGTAACGTTATGATTTAACGGAATGCACATTTGAACTTACAATTCATTTTCACAGAAACTTTTAGTTGAGATTAGATTTTAACAGATTATACATACCATTCCTACGCATTATCTACGCATTTGATCAAATACTTGTTACTGAAACTGATAATCTCATCAGTTATTTTTTAAAACAAACTAGATCAAATTCACATGTATAAGAGTTGCTCGATTGGATCAATGCCTTGGATAGACCACCATCACATATCAGAAGAGGAAGGAATTTAGATCAGTTCAAATCATACAGTGATTATGTACATAATTAGGGTGAGTCGGAGTCATATGCCACGTTTCATTACAAAATCATTTGGATGAGAACAAATTAATAATGAATTGATAAAAATGAATAAGTAGAATCAATTCTTCGAAAATATAATATTACACTGTAAAAAAATCCATATGGAAAGTCAGAAAAATTTATAGCATGGAATTACATTTTGACATTGTCTTCTTAATCATTGTCTTCTTATTCATTGTCTTCTTCGAGAATTACACCTAAATAGCAACAAAAGTTCAACGAATATTGGAAATAGAAACGTTCGTAGAATGTACGGATGAGATACAAAGAACATATAATGAACATTCATAGAATTCACGAATGCGAATGTTTTAAACATACTCAAAACGCACATAGTACGTCATTCGAAATGTACAATATTTATTCAATCGGCATTCAATTGACGTACTGTCGTATATTCTCGATACGTTTGATGAATGTGCATAGCACCTATGAAACTGTCTCGTTGGAATGTGCATAGAACATATTTCGAATATTCGAAGAACGTTCATAGTATATTCTGGTACTCTTTGGGCACAAATGTTAAAAGAAATGCAAGCAAATAACCTCCGTCATAGGAATACGAGCATTAAAATGAACAATTCATTCCAGCTCATTCTCAAAAACCTCTGTACGTTGAGCATGGAATTATCGAAAAGTGGCATATTACACAGACTCAGTCTACCAAAGTCTTCCCTTTTGAAATATAAGGTGGTGGGTTATTTGAGGCCATAGTCCAATCAACATAACTCTCCCGAACTAATTCTGTATGAACATTAAACATTTATGAACAAATCCATAAAATCCTTGTCCTAAATTCCGACAGGTTAATAGTTTCGGACGTATTCATAGAGAAATCTATACAAAATCTCTTAGTTCCTGAGTTGTACGTTATGAATTCATTCCGAATTGTTGTGATGCATGGAGTACATTGAATTATTACCAAAATAATAAAAAGAGGGAGTTAGCTCAAGTTGATCGGATATTAAAGGGATAACTAAAACGCGAAAAATGAAGTAATTGAATGACTGGGAAGATGGAAAAAAATTCAAATGAAATTCGATGTTGCCAGCAATATAATTTGTAAGAAACACAAAAATGATGTATTGAATTACCGGATTTGCAGAGGTCTATGATTATGTCCTGAGCCAATTTCACCACCCTCTTCAGAGGAGACACTCGATGTGCGAGGTGGTTCCGTGGTTTCCATGCTGATGTTTCTACTTTGATTATAACTAGGTAAAAAGTTGCTGCTACCTGGAGATACTCCTTCCATTTCCACACTTCCACTGATCAACGAAAGGAAATCTGAATTAGTTCGTTTCATAGTGTCGTGTGTATGTATATGTATATGTATATGTATATGTATATGTATATGTATATGCATATGTATATGTATATGTATATGTATATATATATATACTCTCTGAATTCAAATGAGTGAAATCTCACTGTTTCTGCAGTTAAAAGTCAACGACCGAATGGGATCAGTGGAATATCAGTGAATTTGAGTCATTGGTTAAGCAGTTGGAAAAATTCCTGGCTGATTAAATCAGTGAAATTTCACTGGTTAATATTCACTGATTGTACATTGTATATGAACTGATTCGCAGTGGTCATTTTTCATAGCAATCAGTGAAATTTCATGCTTTTGAATTTAACTTTCATATTTTATTTCAAGCGTTTATATCTGGCGATAGAACGGAATGGTTGGTATTGATCGTGAGCAATAGTCGTAGGAGTGGAATCGTAATGTGTTTTTTTGTTCCCTCGAATCAAGAGCTTTGTAACCGAGCGGAAGATGAAAGAAATTGTTTATGTCCGAAATCAAAACTTCTCATACCAAAACACGTTTGAGGATTCAGGGAACGAAAGCCATAACAGAATAAGGTTTCTGAATCTGCCCCCGCATCAACCCAATGAAATTTTTCTCCGAGAGCTGGTATTCATCTAACCGATCGATTCACTGAATTTCAGGGCCGTAACTTGAGAGGGCCCTCACTGAAGAGTTCTAGAAAATTCTTGGAATTTAATTTGTTTCTGCTGAACAGCAGGATGAATCATCATAGAACACATATATTTTCTAAAACGTTTTCACAAATAACTTTCAACATGTATACATATTCCACGGGATTGACCTTTTTTAGCCATTTACGAGAAATGAATGATATTTTCAACAGTTTTCAGAACTCTCCAGCAGAGTTTCCTTACAGTTACGGTCCTGCAATTGAGAGAATCGATCAGTTAGATGAACACCAACTCCCAGGCGAGAATTTCAGCGAATTAATACGAAAACAGTTTTGCTATCAAATTATTCTGCTGTGACCTTTGCATCCGTGCCCGTCTCTATACTACCTGTTTGTTTGTCTGTATGCATGCCAGGGCTGCGGAGTCAGACTCGAAGCCAAAAATTGGAGCCGAAGGAGTCCCAATATTTTGATACTTCAACATAGGTTTATAATATTTCGGTCGAAAAATGCGAGTCAGAACGATTTTTTCAAGATCCATTGATTTTTTAATGAACAATTGAATTGTTTGTAATGTTCTTATGGATACTCAATTGAACAAGGGGAGATTCGGATTGATTTTTTGAGACCTATTACCCGGTATTTTTTAATTTTCGAGAATCCAACTTTTGATGTTGACATATGACGTCACGGCAGAATACTTTTATCACGATTCGAGCACTCGGTGAGTTCTTCTTCCCCTGAGCTTAATTGAGATAGTGAACCATGTATTTGATTGGTTCTCGAGACATCTCTCTAGTGATATTACTCTTTTCATTGATCCATTCAAGATCCATCATGGATTGATCCAAAATTCCCCAGGATCAAATTGATCGATTCTTCTCCCGTTTCAAAGTTTGTTGACGAAATTTCATTCAACCCCCAATTTTGTTTACAACCAGAATGCTCGTACAAAATTGTATTAAACGTATTTTTGGAAACGAAATCCATAAATTTATTCGAATTGTGTCTTTTGAATCGATTATAATTGGAGAAATCCATAGATTCGAATTCAATAATGAGGTTTTGGAGAGGGGATAACAAATGCACGAAAATGAGAAAATATTCAGATAAATCAATGGATTTTGATTTTGGTAAACAAACATGTTATTTTACAATCGATTTGAACGGCATGGAGAAGAGAAAAAATTTTATATTAATACTCCGGACTTAGTTTCATCCGAGTTAATCATCATTTAGGCCAATTTTCATCCGAGTTTGCTGAATCTAATCATTTTTTCCAAATCGATCCTTGAAAATGCCAAAATATCGATACTGCAGAATCAATCCGATCCTCACTCAGGATCGACATCACTACATCCCTCTCAATACTTGTTACAGTGAGGCTTTCTCAGATTCGGCTATTTCCTCTGAAAATCTATCGCTGTCTCATCCGGTGGTGAACTGAGAACTTCTATATCTTTCTCCAACATACGCGAAATGAAGGACAAAAAGTGGGAGATCTCTCGCCTCTTATCCTCTTTTTCGCGCGAGTTGATAAATAGAGACATTATCAGTCCGCCACTGGTCTCCTCTTCTGAAAAATGCTCAAAGTGGAGCAATTTGTTGGCATTTTGGGCGCAATGCGTGACCTCATCAAAATATCTGAGTTTTTGAATAAATTCAATTGATGGCCCGTATGCTCGTCTTTTAGCAGAGTATCTCACGTAGTTTTCCCATATTTATACTCATCCAATTCCAAGACTTGAGCTAATTTGATTCTATTGATAAAAAGCTTGGCACTTGTGCATCGAGAAAAATAGTTAATTCGAATGAATGAATGTAAGCTGGTTCTGGAGATTGGTCCCGAGTAACAAAAAAACAGAAGCCAGTATATAAAAATTGAGGTGAAGGCAAATTCAAATTAGTAACAGTAGCAAAAGTCAGCGAGAGTGTATTTGAATGTAATCCATTTTAGTTATCAACATTTTAAAAATTATATCTGGATGTCGAAATTGATTTGGAGTAACAGTAACTAATGATTATTTTCGGTGTACGCTAAAAGAATTCATCATAACCTGTGGTTTCATGTTGCAAACAACAGATACCTGTGACTGTGAGCCAAACTGCTAACGCGTGACGCTCTGCTACTTCCTCGTGGGGTTTTTGGTAGACCTTCACATTCTTCGAGTTCAAAGTCTCCGTCACCTAGAAATGTGCTGATTTGTCTGCTGACCATACCAAGATTCATAGTGCTACCGAGAGGAGGGACTTTCATCAAAGCGAATTGTTGTTGTGCTTTTCTCAAAGACTCCATCCACGACTGGAAACAGAATTTGTTTTCTGGAATTGGCTGTTCATCGTAATTTATGTTGAATACCAAATACAATTTTCAAAAGAAAAATTGGCATTTCGAAGTTTTCTTAATTATAATAATAAATATGCCGTATTGAACTCATCACTACTGTAATTACAATAAGAACAAAAATTCCACTACAAAAAGTGAACTCTTCACTCTTATCGAAGTTGGAGTATGTGCGTAAACATCAAATCACATTCCGAGAAAGAATATACCCACACAGCACCACAGTCCCACAAGAATTTACAAAGAATTCTTTTCAAACTGGTTGTGTTCTTCATGAGTTCTTCAAGAATTCTTCGGGGACTGTGGTGCTGTGTGGGTATACTACATTATCACCTTCGCTAATTTTATTTCGCTAGCGCTAAGAACCAAGGCGGCTGAAGCTGCTCCATATTCATTCAAGTACACCAGCCCAAGACTCGACGGTTCTTTCATTTCGTGTACACGTATACGATCTACAACGTATGGTTGCCTAACGACTTTTAGTCCACCTCCGCCGCTTCCGAAAGTGCCACTCGATGAGACTTTTTTTGTAGACGGCTTGCATATTAGTAACATATCTGTCAGTAAAAGAACGTGAACTTCCATCTGAAAAAGGCATACACATTACTTGCGTCAATGAACCACTTATCGATTTGCAATAATCAAAAAATATGCATACATCAGAGCAAATACCCATCTCATTCAACACTTTTAGATATCTTTAGATATCACATATTTAAATTTAGATCTCACATAAGACATCTTAAATATATCTAAAACTTATCTCAAGAAATTCAATGTTCATTCGGTACCCACCTAACGCATCACAAATTTTGTTACAAGAATATTGAACGTCATGAAATTGTAACTCGTCATTTCATGCTCAAAGATCTAACAGGTTATTTTACAGCTGTTACATGAATATAAAAGTCCATCCACGTTAAATCGTTCATTTGAATTCTTAGAAAATACATTGCAGATATCTTTTTCCACTGTCTGTGACTCAAGAATGATGCCAGGAGTGCGAACATGCGGTTAACAAAATTTCAAAATTTTTCTTCAGTTTTCCCCCGAGTTCGGAAAAACATTATGGAGCAAGAAATTTTCATTTTAGAATCGATAAATTTTTCGATCCTTCATAACGATCACAAAACTCTTCTCTTCTTTTGAAAAACCCCGATGTGAGAAATTTTCATTTGGGAGAACAAAAATTATCCGTCCCTTAAAACATCCCTCTAACGAGGAAGCGAGATTTCCCGTCGCTGGGATATTTGGCAATATTTTTTGCTTCCTTGTTTAGGAGGAAGCTGTATGATCGTTTCGTGTGACACGACAATTTTTTTGTCCCCAAAATGAAAATTTCTTACACCAAAATCTTTCCCCAAGCTCGGGAAAAAACTGCTAATTAGCACAGTGATGGCAGAAATTCCAGCTTCCGCCAACTTTTGCCCCCTCCATCAAGAAATTTCGCCTCTACACAATCAAATTTCTTTTGTTGGCGGCTTCATTGTGCGCCTGGAATTTATACAGGGTGATTCAAAATTCGCGCACTCTTTTTTGGGAGTAGATTCCTGATGAAATTCTAAAACGATTTGTCCTTTTGCACAATGCTCTTCGACGCATAATTTCCGAGATATAATTAATTAAAGTTGACTAATTATGGGGTGGATCCATCGGTCATTCAGGAGCGTCATAACAGAACAAGAGAGGAAGGTGCTTGCAGAGGGCGCTCATACGATCAGCTGATCGGTATAATCGATACGATTTACCAACATACAAATTGGTAAATTTTCTCTGTAAAACGATTGAATTCGTCGACACTGTGGAAAAATTGATTCTTGTCATGAATTCTTATCACGATATGCTGTAGGTGAAAGTTGTAATTTCAGTAATGATTTTTATTACGCAGACAAATGTAAAATAGGGTTATTTCGTAGGGATAGGGATTCAAGTGGGAGAAAAAAGTATAACTACTCGTTTTCAATCAGAATTTTCATGTAAAAAAGAAAACATGAGAATTTTCATTCATCCGATACCCAATTTGAACGGTTTGATTAGTAAGTTTAACACAAGAGATTGGATTCCGAATCCTGTATTCTGATAGGTCGAGAATCAATGTATATTAGATCAATCCTCGGCCGTTTCAAATGATTCTTCTGAAGAATGTGTTTTCGACTTATCCCAACCACAACATTGAACAATGATGAATTTATTCGAATTCACCTTTTTTACATCATTCGATGATTATAAAGGGTTTATCGAACGTTAATAACTTACTTCAACTTGTACGTAATTAACGTTCGATAAACCCTTCATAATCATCGAATGATGTAAAAAAGGTGAATTCGAATAAATTCATCATTGTTCAATGTTGTGGTTGGGATAAGTCGAAAACACATTCTTCAGAAGAATCATTTGAAACGGCCGAGGATTGATCTAATATACATTGATTCTCGACCAATCAGAATACAGGATTCGGAATCCAATCTCTCGTGTTAAACTTACTAATCAAACCGTTCAAATTGGGTATCGGATGAATGAAAATTCTCATGTTTTCTTTTTTACATGAAAATTCTGATTGAAAACGAGTAGTTATACTTTTTTCTCCCACTTGAATCCCTATCCCTACGAAATAACACTATTTTACATTTGTCATTACTGAAATTACAACTTTCACCTACAGCATATCGTGATAAGAATTCATGACAATAATCAATTTTTCCACAGTGTCGACGAATCCAATCGTTCTACATAGAAAATTTACCAATTTGTATGTTGGTAAATCGTATCGATTATACCGATCAGCTGATCGTATGAGCGCCCTCTGCAAGCACCTTCCTCTCTTGTTCTGTTATGACGCTCCTGAATGACCGATGGATCCACCTCATAATTAGTCAACTTTAATTAATTATATCTTGGAAATTATGCGTCGGAGAGCATTGTGCAAAAGGACAAATCGTTTTAGAATTTCATCAGGAATCTACTCCCAAAAAAGAGTGCGCGAATTTCGAATCACCCTGTATACAGATGGGGCTTCATGGGGGGGGGGGGAACTTGGTTTCTGGCATCACTGATTATCACATGGCTTCCACGTTCATGTTGGAAAACACCCAAGAACGAATTATTTTCTCCTTCAACTCATTTCTCAAACAATGCATCAAAAATTCATATAAGACCACGATGATACCTTTCATGAGACCCCTCGCTCTTCGATAATCACATTTTAATGTGGTTACATGACAATTAGAACATAACCAAACAAGGGCCTCAAAAGATCACTCGGATCATCGATTTTGAAAAAACAAAATTTCCAACGTCCTTGGAGTTTGAGTCCTTTATTGAATGCATTAGTAATCGAATGAAAATTTTCTCAGCTGTTACGGACCCAATATCTCGCAGCACAATCTTCAAGCGATGTGCTCAATCCACAGCAGTTATTTTAAGAAGATGAATAACGATTATTCATCAGATTTTGAGAGTTTGAATTTTCGTTTCGTTTGTATAAACGATTCCAACTTCCCATCACTCCTCAACCCAATTGGCTGGAACTCATAAAGGACCATTATAGGCCAATCGCTGAAATGTGGTCTCATGAATAGAAGATGAAATAAGCGCGTTTGCAGAATGGACCTATGCAAACAACAAAAAAACATCCCCACACCAATCCAGACTATTTCTGATCCTCCGAACCAATTTAAAATATCACGAAGGCATCCCTACAAAAAATTTCTACGAATCTCGATTCTGAAAGAAAAATTCTTTCCTCCTATGTATTTATTCAACTGCCATCATATGAAACCAACATGGGAACATCGCACAAACATCTTACAAGTTTCATGAGAATGGGAGAAGCAGGAGGTGAGATACGCCCGTTCCCAAAAATCACATTTTTTATCACATTCATCCTTCCTCGTCCAATCACTCTGGACCATTTGTGCTGAAAGTCATATGGGACCAGCATTCCCTCAATCTACAACTGTGGTATAAACTTCATAACGTTCGCGAGCGTGCGTATCTGTCGTTTCACTCATCTGATTCCGATAAAATGCACACCTCGATCGTAGAGTGAAGTGATGGTGGTTTCGTGAAAGTTTCAACGCAATGCATTCAGAGCATTCGGATGTGAAACAATAAGTATGATGAAGAATTGCAATTTTTGCGAACGCGCGTATCTTATCTCCTGCTTTTCCAATTCCCATGAAATTTATAGTATGTTTCTGTGATAGTTACATGATGATTCCATATGAGTTTCAGTTGAATCAATTGAAAGGAAGGACAAATTTTTTGTAGACTCAATATTTGTAGAGATTTTGCGGTAGAATGCCTTCATCACATTGTAATGATTCGAATATAATGTGACTTCGTTCGAATGTGACCACCGAAGAGATAAACGTTCCATCTGAATTTCAAGTAAATCGATCCGGAGGATTAGAAATACGCTGTGTCGATGTGTTCATATTCTTGCTTTTCTCGTACATCCATTTGACAAATCCGCATGTATCATCTTAATCCGATCCTAATGAAATTCATACCAGATCTCAGCGATGGTCCTATTAAATGGCCCTAAATGACTTCTAGCCGAATCGGTTGGAGTGTCGAAAATTTTGTTCTTCCAAAATCGATGATTCGAGTTATTTTCTGACGGCTTTGTTTTGTTCTGTTCTAATGATTCTACTCCAACTGGAAAAATTCATATTAATCGCTTGATGTAAAATGGGTAACATTGGCTTTTGATATAATCCTGATGTCAATTATACTGTGTGGAATTCACAAATGCACCAGAACAACCACGGCGTTGCATCGGTGCATTTGATTCCATTACCCACATAGCACAGAATGTCTCAATGACATTGCCTGGATATTATATTTGAAATATGCAATATTCTGGCAAACATCGAAACATCTCAAGAATATTGTCAGAATGTCTCCAGAATGTCTTATGTCACCATCATTGTGACATTCTGCAATATCACTGAGATGATTGTCACAATATTCTGGAGACAGTCTGAAATATTGCTGAAATCATCTCAGGGATAATTTATACAGGAAAACATCTCATAATTACGTGTAATAACAATGGTATGGAATACCGCTTTTGGTAGAAAAAAATTTTCTTCAGAGTGAATTCCTTCACAAATGTTGTATAGAATATGATTTAGATGGCTTTATGAGAGAAATACACATTGATAATCGATTATTAGGAAAGTTTTCTCAGTGAGGATCGAACCCCAGTTCTTCGAGTCATATACAAAGCCTCCATCACCTCAGTTAACCACTGAGATGACTTCAATGCCTTCAAAGTGCCAATCTTCGTCATCATAAGGATGTGTTTCTGATAAATTCGTTTCCTTGGGATATAGACCAATCAATTCAGAATCCTCTGAAACTGGAATTGGATAGGTCGTGGGAGAGGTTTTATCGCCCTCGACTTGTAAATTTTACCAAGTACCAGGTCTGATGAATGAAAATTCTTACTGCCACATGAAATATTGCTACGGAAATATTCTCAGGATATTTCATTTGCGACAAACATGAAATGTCCCTCATCATAGATTCCCAAAACATTGCAGAATATCATATGTACAATTTTTCAATTGCAAGATTCTCAGAATATTTGTAATGAAATATTCTATCCGTAATATCTATGGAATCTCGGAGAAATATTTAATACAGAATGTTTCGAGTGAGATATTTGTGATATGCTGAGAATATTACTGAGACATTGTGTGCTATGTTGATACGGTCTCCAAGTGAAACTTTTTCAAGTTTCCTGAAGACCTGTCAATATTTTCGAACTTAATACTACCAAATACGAGATGTTTTAGTTCCTGTGCGATAACATACCTTGCTAGTGGCGGCATCTCTAAGTTTCAAGTCACCTTCCCGTAGAAGTATTCGCAACGTGTCCTTGGAACAACCTGGTATTGGAATGTTAGTAATATCCAAATTGCTATGAATTTTGATGAGTTTTTCCAGTTCTTCGTCTCTGCACTCAACAACGTCGTAACTTTCTATCCGAGATGCAGCACTAGCCAGTCGCGCTGACTCCTCACTCCTCCTCAACGCAGCATTTACCGAGGCTACAAAATCGTCTACAGACTTGATCTAAAAGAGTTTTTTTGTTGCCGTGAAAACTACACCGTCAGAAATATCTGGAGGTTTTATTCAATCACGTACATGAATTCAGGTTCATACACATTCTACATTACATTAAATTTACAGAAACATGAAACAACTATAGACAATGCTATAGTTTACATTGAATTTCATGTGAAATGTGTATGAAACTGAATTCATGCACGTACTTCCCGGAAAAAAAATCATTCATGACCATGTATAATCACGTAAGATCATGTGGAACATATAATTTTCAAGTTCGCTTGGGAAAGAATCATTCATGATCATGCAGACGACGGTTTTATCCACTGAGCCATGGACCGTCATTGCTATCTACCGCTTAAAAATATTATTTGAAGTCACAATACACATGATTCGCACACGCTTGATGTAACTTGCTATTACGTCATATGAAGCGTATGTGAAACGGGATCGGAAGCTGATGGAAGCGTGTATGGAACATACACAGTAAAAAGTAAAACTTAAAGTAATCCCGCATATCAGCTTGCAAATGCAGCCAAAAGTAGCGCCTATTCGAACTGAAAGTAAGCAATGAAAAAGACTGAATTTCAGTCAATTCCATCTTACTTTGGAAATTAAGATAGAATTTAGATTTCCAAAGTGAGATGGAATTGACTGAAATTCAGTCTTTTTCATTGCTTACTTTCAGTTCGAATAGGCGCTACTTTTGGCTGCATTTGCAAGCTGATATGCGGGATTACTTTAAGTTTTACTTTTTACTGTGTATGATTCTATCACTGTACAGCAAGCGGATATCACACGTTTCAGGAAGAGAAAATTGAAACATTTGTCGCTTCGTTCACGCTTGCTTTACGCTTTATGTATACGCGTCATTTTCTCCAGCGAAAGCAGAAACCATTCGAATGGGGAAAGGGGTGAGGGCTCTTATAGAAAGGTCGCACTGTACATCGTTTGTATTATATTTATCGTATTGCTCGACTGGAGGAATGATGTATATGTTTTTGAGAGGTGCTTGTATAACACATTACTGTTTTATATTCAATACATATTGGGGATCTATTGTCTTCTGCACATAAAGGAAAATGTATAATAAAAACAGGAACAGTAACAGTAACAATAATATAATAAAACCTATGAGAATCTTATATAATAAAGATTATTATAGGGTAGGCCGAGGTGAATCGGATCACTTTTTTTAATGAATAAAAATGATCAGAAGGAGAATTTTTTCAGTGGGTCTGTAGATAAATTCTCGTTGTATATATCTTTGGCTTCAGATCTAGGCAAAAACAGAATATTTACATACATAGTTCTTTGTTTTACAACGAAATAAGCATAAAATGCCAAATATCCGATTCGCCCCCAAATCGGGAGCGAAGAGGATCATTAATGGAAATCTAACGTATACTGATGAAAAACGAATTCACACTTTCGAATTCTTTTTTGAACCCTAAATACGTTTGATAAATGGAAAAGTTTTATTTCACGGCGTTGTGGCAAATCAGCGATTCTGTGTGACTTCTATTACCGGCACATTTTTCACAAAACTATTCTTTACATTTACTGCCCTGAATCCAACCTTCGTTGGGTAGGAGTACGAATTTTTCAGAGCAAAAGATCCGTGATCCGAATCACCCCATATACTATTTGAAAGAAAATATAATCCGCTCATGAAAGACGTGATAATGTTGTCTGAATAATTAACTCATCTAATTGAGTACATCACGAACTATACATATGAATCGGATTGGCATAATTTTCAACGTATGTTGTTGATAAAAATTTCAAGAATTGCGATAGCGTTTTCACATCAGTGATAAGATTCTTCTCTATGCACACAATGCTACAGCTTTTAACATTGCCCAAAACTGAAGGATGTGCGTTATGGTCATGCTATCCTTTTTTCCAGTACTTGGTGAGATTATGTAAGCACTTACACGTTAAAAGAGCGTAATTGACAATCAAAATGATCGACAACAGCTAATATGCTCATTTTTATTCGATTCGCCTCGGTCTACCCTACAGATCGCGCATTTACGGTATAATATAATGAATTTGATTGTATGCATAATAAGTTCTATGCATAATATCTTTTATTATATATTATAGCTATCCCAATTTGTGCTATCTGGGATTATACATATAATAAAAATTCCCCCAGTGCATCAGGAAAAAGGATTGAGATGGGTTTCGCAATGAATGATTTGCGATTCATCCACCTCTTTTGTTCAAAGATTGAAATGAAAGTAGTTGGGATCTAGAAAATAAATATAAGTGAACAGAAACTCATCAAAGTGAACAGCCAATCAATTCTTCAGGATTCATTTGAAAATAAAGTATAGAAAATTGAGGAATTTTCAAACCCATTCAAAGTTTATGCTCACCATATGCATCAGTTCTATTCGTTGATCTTCGTTTTCGGTATTCTTATGAATGGCCTTGAGGAGAAGTGAATACTTGGTCAATCTTTGCATCGGTTTCACGAGTATGTCCAGTAACCTTAGTCGATTACACTCCTTTCGCGTCTCGCACCACTGTTAGTATTTTGATTCATGTCTATCAGGGTTCTATTATTTATATAACATTTACATATACAGGGTGTCCCATTTTAATCTTTAAATGCAAATATCTCGAAAACATGCATCCTCAACCAAAAGTACTTCATACCAAAGTTGTTATAAAAAGAGGGGGCCACAAAACTACGATATCAGTTTCATCATAGATGGCGTTATGATCGATTAAAATGGGGTCAACATCATTTTTTTAAACGGGACCCCACTTTTTATTGCATATCTCGATTCTACGCAAAAAACTGAGTAACTTTTGCTTGAAACGTTTTTCTAAATTTTTGTAGATGGCGCCACAATCGATGAAAAATAAAGTCTATGAAACAATATGCGGATATCTTGAGGAATGCATCCAAGAGCCCAAATATCTCATTCGAATGTTGTTGTTAAGAGAGGGGACGACACAATGGCGATATCAGTTCCATAGTAGATGGCGCTGTGGTCGGTAAAAATGAGGTCAACTTCAATTTTTCAAATGGAACTCCTACTTTTTATCGCATATAATGATTCTACGCGAAAAAATGAGGAAGTTTTGTTTGAAACATTTTTCCGAAATTCTTGAAGATGGAAGCGGTGGGACATGAGTTTGATGGAAAAGTTCTACTGCAATATGTGTGAAGCAACGCTCAACAAACAAATCAAAGCAATAATAATTTCAGAGAAGAAATCGGACACAAAACACAACAAATGTCATGTCCAAAACATTGTAAATGACTTTAATTCAATGTTTTGGAAACGACAATAGAACTTTCTCATCAACCTCATTCCCCACCGTTTCCATCTTCAAGAATTTAGGAAAAATGTTTCAAACAAAACTTCCTCATTTTTTCGCGTAGAATCATGATATGCGATGAAAAGTAAGAGTTTCCATTTGAAAAATTGAAGTTGACCTCATTTTCACCGACCACAGCGCCATCTACTATGGAACTGATATCGCCATTGTGTCGTCCCCTCTCTTAACAACAACATTCGAATGAGATATTTGGGCTCTTGGATGCATTCCTCAAGATATCCGCATATTGTTTCATAGACTTTATTTTTCATCGATTGTGGCGCCATCTACAAAAATTTAGAAAAACGTTTCGAGCAAAAGTTACTCAGTTTTTTGCGTAGAATCAAGATATGCAATAAAAAGTGGGGTCCCGTTTAAAAAAATGACGTTGACCCCATTTTAATCGATCATAACGCCATCTATGATGAAACTGATATCGTAGTTTTGTGGCCCCCTCTTTTTATCACAACTTTGGTATGAAGTACTTTTGGTTGAGGATGCATGTTTTCGAGATATTTGCATTTAAAGATTAAAAGGGGACACCCTGTATATAAATATATATATATATAAAACATATATGAATTTATCTTGATAAACAAAAACCTGCTTTTGATGGAGTGTGGTGAATGAATTGATGAATTGTTCTTGGAAACCTGATATCTTGCAATTTAATTCTACGTTCCCAAAATCCAGAATTCGATAGGGTTTTGAGTCTTCATCAAAAATCAGAATTGTCTCATATGCCCTTAGAAAGAAAAATTCCCAGCACAATGAAATATTTCATTGAATAGTTGCCATAAAATATTTAGTTGATTTGAGTGGATATTTATGAAATCAATCGAATATTCATAGAATCATCGATCAAATACTTGGTATTCTCTAAGATAATTTGTGATAGAAAATGGATGTTGCTTACAGTATTAGAAACACCATTGTAAAAATTCATAATACAGATACGAAGGTTTTACGTATCAGTGGCACAAAATTTTGTATCATGTCAACACAAGTGGTCATATTTGTTTATATGATTGTTACAAGGTTTAAGATCAGTTTTGATGCAATATCGTTTTTGATACAAGATTTCGTATGATTTTTAACAGTGTACTCAATAGGCGAAACTTGTTTAACATGCGAGAGCTCAACAAATTTTTTGGTCTCAGAAATCAAAATTTTTGACATCAAGATAGGTTAGAAAAGTTGGGTACCAAATTTGGGGCTATGTTTGGTTCTACTCTAAAACCTCGCAATAGCGGTGCTCATCTTCTCTCTCCAGCGCATGGCAGAAACCGTTCGAATGAGAGCGAAGGAGAGCTGTATTATCGCGAGTTTGTAGTGTACTATGTCTGCCGGTTGGTCCACTGTCTACCTGTATTACCCTAAGGGAAGAGCGCGGGTATTTAGAGTCCAACTCTAAATGTCTTCCATTAGGGGTAATTAAGGGGGATGAAGGGGATCAAGCTTGCTTGAGACCTGGACCCTCTCCCGTAAGAGGTCGAGCTTTATGCTGGTAGTCCTGCGTCCCTGTGGCCCCCGCTGGTAACGCCTGCTTGGTCCATATGTGGGTCAATCAGGCGGCTAAACGGACTACCTCCCTTGGGACAACCTACCTCATTTGATGATGCGATCGAGTCATTGGACTCAGTAGCTGAAAATGAGAGGTTTTCCAAGCCACCCTGAACATAACATCTGAGTCAGGGGTTGCCTTGTCGGTGGTTTCGATGAAAGGTGCCAACTTTACCGGCTGTCATAATAGGACCTTGTCCTGGGGTGACAAATGGTGTTGCGCAGATTGGACGCACACCGCGGCACAATCAATTATTATGTCTACCTGTATGTCAAGATTTATGCGAAAACGCTTGTATTCCATTTCTATTATCCGATCTTTATGAAATTTCTGCTGCATATTGCAAACATTTTCATGGGAAACTTCACATTCCGTAAAATGGGATGAATAGAGAAACTTGTTCACAGATACGTTATTATATTGGTTAATAGAATGACATAATTATTATTATAAATGGCTTCAAATCTGGGCCTCAGTGTATTCTTTGCTCACTCATTTCAGAAGTATTGATATGTAGATTCTCGAAAAGATCCTGTGTCCACACAGAATTTAAATTTATGTGTATTTTTGTTTTGAACGATAGCACTGGTCAAACCCCCCCCCCCCTTGGTGCCTGAGGTTTGAGAACTGATTCGGAGTACTTTTAGAGCCCTAAATACGAAAATATCAGATTTGGTGGATCAGCTCACTTTTTACAATTCTTTATGTATAAAATACGTCAATTATATATATGATATATGAAAATTATGTATAAAAGATAATAGGAAGTGAGCTAATCCAAGAAATCTGATATTTGTTCCCCATTCAACCCACTAAAATCACTTCAAATCAGTAATCAGTCCTCGAAAAGCGAAAAAAAAATGGTTAGGAAGCATGTCAATCCTACGCAGGAGCAGCCTGTTCTTTTATTGCTTGATAATCACAGCTCACATGTGAACATTGAAGTTGTGACAAAGGCCAAAAGCAATTACATGATTATGTTTTCTTTTCCTTTTCATTGCTCTCACAAATTGCAGCGTTTGGACGTAGGGGTTGACGGTCCATTCAAAAATGACTTGAACAGATCACATACATCCTGGATGAACAGCAATTCAGGTAAAACAATGAACATTTATGATACTCCACCCATAGTAAAAAATAGTTTGCCTTTAGAAATGAACCATTAGTCAATATCATGAGTGGATTGAAAGCAACTGGTATTTGGCCTTTGAATATGAATATTCTTCGAGACTCGAATTTGTACACCGATCGTCCGAATCTTGATTCAGATATGACACAAGGAGCAAGTGCAATACAAAGTAATACTGAATTGTCATTGGATGTTGAGCATACTGGACGTCCACAATTCGGATCAGAGTTGGATATCAGCATTTCAAGACTGCCAGGCACTCACAATAGAACAATAGATTTTTCACCCTCAAAGTTGAGACTTTTTCCTAAGGCATCGGTTCAGAAACAGTCCGAAAGAGGCAGACTCAAAATAAAATGCACTATCCTGACCGATACACCAGAAAAAAAGAGATCAGAAAAAGAATGTGCGGAGAAAATGAATAAAAAACGGAGATCTCAAGTAAAACGAAAAGGAAAAGAAAAAGGAAAATTCGAAAAAACAGGTAAAACAGGAAAAGTTTCTCATACTTATACGGAAAAAGAAAGTATGTGCAAAATGTGGAATTCTACATACAAAATAATTTTGAATCTTTTTGGAATTTCGTGAACACTAAGCGATCATCCTGGAATACTTGATACTATGATGTTGAATAATGACGTGATTGACTCTGCGTCAGGTATTGTTGACTTATTTGCCGAGTATTCCTCTCCCGTTTTTGTTTCAAATAATTTCAATTCTGTTTTACAATCATGTTTGGGTAGTTCAGATACGCTCTCAGACATCACTATTGATATTGGAGAAATTTATATGAAACTTAGTTCTTTGGATATAAACAAAGGCCCAGGGGAGGATGGAATTCCTCCGATATTATTGAAATCATGTAAATTTGCGCTCTCTCGTCCGTGGTGGCCAATATTCGATAAATCATTTTCGACCGGTTTGTTACCAATATGTTGGAAAATGAATGCAATTTCTCCTATTTTCAAATAGGGCGACAAGGCTGATATAAAAAATTACCGATCCGTCAGCATTTTAAACGTTATGCCAAAGTTGTTTGAATCTATTGTCGTGGATAAACTCACCCCATTCTTGTCTAGTTTGATAATTGAACAACAACACTTTTTCGTGTCTAAGCAATCCACGGTAACGAATTTCACCAACTTTTGTGATTATGTTTCCACAGCGCTTGAAGATAGCACTCAGTTTGATGTTATTTATACTGATTTTCAAAAAGCTCTCAACACTGTCAGGCATGACATCGTTATGATTGATTTAGCAACGTTTGGTATAACTTATTGATTGTTGCTGTTGCTCCAAAACTAGTTAATGGATCGCACTCAAATTGTTAGAATCTAGAATAGCTTTTCCATGCCAATAAATGTTACCTCTGGTGTTTTCCAGGGTTCCCATTTGGGCCCTCTTTTATTTATCACATTCATCAATGATATCTCCGTGATATTTATGGCCTGTGATTTTCTCTTGTTCGTGGATGATTTAAAAATTTTTCAGAGGATAAACCGATCGCAGATGCGACCTATTCACAATCTATCATATCTAAACTCGAGTCTTGGTGTATCGTAGATTCTTTGAGCATAAATGTACAAAAATGCGGTGTCATGAAGATATCGCGTTTTAAAAATCCGTTGCTGTTTCCGTATGTTCTTGAGAATTTTCTTCCATCTCCTGTGCACTCCTACTGCGATCTGGGAGTTGCTATTAACTAAGATTTCGATTTTTCTGATCACATTGGAAACATCATTACTGCTGCACTAAGATCACTAGGTTTCAGTAAACGTTCTGGGCGTGATTTTAGAAATGTAAAAACACTGAATACTCTATACTTTTCCTTGGTGAAGCTACATTTAGAATATGCTTCACAAATTTGGTCTCCTTATTCAAAAAATGACATCATATTGATCGAAAGAGTTTAGCACAAATATCTACGCTTCGCTGCTTATCAACTCAATCGACCCCTGAGTATTTATGACCATGATTACATGAATATTCTCCGCGCTTTGGATATAGCTACGTTTGTCACTCGTAGAAGGAGGAATGATCTCCTATTTTTATTTGAAGTTATCAATGGTCACATCCACAGTCCCTCTATTTTGATGTCAATAAATTTTAATGCCCCACTTAGACCTGTGGAAAATGCTTCGTTAATTAAACCAGCACAATTTAGATCAAGATACGATAATTATGATCCGATTACTCGTATTTGTAAAATGGCAAATTCGCTTTCATCAATTAACTTGTTCAACTATTCTGTATCTAGTTTTAAGACGTCTCGATATGACTCTTTTAATAATAAATTCAATTAATTGTCGCGCATTAGTTAGTTAGTTGTTATTTGTACATCAAAAGGTGTTACCCGTTAATATGAATGAATAAATGAATAAATAAAATTGTGGATTCAATAAACGTTGATGTCCAAAAATATCGCATATCATATCTTCTTCAAAATGAAATTCCATTTTATAATCCTCTTGTAAATAACATTAAAACAACATTCACATGATATACAAAAGGCATTCAATTTTCTCCAATACATCTAATCTCGATTCCCTTTTAGGTTATTGTTTAGTTATTGTTTATTGGACGGAAGAAAATCGAAGACCTGGTGTATCGCGGATCAAAGTTGATTACATACCACTAAGTATGCCGTGAACAGTTCATTGTCGTTAAGTCGGTCTCTACAGTACTGTTGACACCTACTCTGTTCGGCGCAATATCTCGTGTAAGGTGCGAAGGTTTGCTCGAAAGTTTCAAAACCGTGTAAAAGATGACCAGGATCCAGAGGATGGCCGGTAGTCCTCGAAACATTGATCATAGCCAAGAGATGTTCTGTCCAAAAGTAACGATTTGCAGCATAAATTTCGGGTATATTGCTGAAAAGTTTTATCCTGTCGACCTCATTTAAGATATTCGAAGCCTGCAAGCTATAGAGGCACGCCATGAAAAGCTGAGAACACATGAAAATATAAACTCAAAAATCAATTAGAATAATGATTTTACAATTATACACAATGTCAAATTTTGTGTACTCATATCCAAAATTTATGTTCCAGGGAGTCTGCTTGAGGTTTCTGCTATTATTGATTAAACCAGATGTTGTTTCAACGGATAAGGCGGGGTAAACCATGTTTGAAAAATTTCCGTATGCCGTATGTACAAATTATTCAAGTTTATGTCAACATAATCGAAGTTCACATGAAAACACATACTCCGAGAAAAAATGTCATTACATCGTTTTTTAATTCAGCTTTCATTGAAGTGAATGAATGTTCTTTCACACAATAATTATTTGATGGGAATGATAAATGATTTTGTTGAATGAAAAATATTATTTAATAGAATTCAGTTTTTGTTTCAATCCAAGGGGTGTTTGTTCAACAGAAAGGTTGATTGTTTAAGTTGGTATTAATTCGATTCAACGTATTGGGTAATCATTCCAAGTCTGGTTCAGTACTGGTGCAGTATTGTCTCAATAAAATGACTGTGTTGTTGGGAGGATCAGTAGAATCCTAATCCACTACCGATTTCGTCTTTGAAGAACGTTGCATCAATACTGGTGCAGTATCGTTTTTCCTCTCATTTCACCATCCAACCAATTCTGATTCGGTACTGGCGTGGTTTTTTCAACTATTGAAAAAACGAATGGTTTTTAATGAATGTTTTGAATCGGTAATTCACTAGGATTTGTACACTGAGAGAAAAGTCCATTGTAAATTGTACTATTTTGATCAGTAAAACGTATATTAGTTACATTAACTAATGCCTCAATATATTCGTATGATAATAAAGCGAAAGTAACTAATTGAAAATAGTTGAAGATACAACAAAAATTTGGGACGAAGATATAGCGGTTGGAACTTATTACTTAGTAAAACTTTTCACTATCCTTGAATAGTAAAATCAACTCCGAAAACCTATTCTGATTTACAGTTCAGGTTAGTTCACTGAGAGAAAAGTCCACGGTAAATTGTACTATTTTGATCAGTAAAACGGATATTAGGTACAGTCATTGATGCATTAGTATATTTGCATGATCATAAAGTGAAAGTAACTAATTCAAAGTCGTTGGAGATACTACAAAAATTTGTGAAGAAAATAAAGGTAGTTGGAACTTATTCCTTAGTAAAACTTTCTACTATCCTCGAATAGTAAAATCAACTCCAAGAACCTATTCCTATCTACAGTTCAGATTACTTATTTTTGATTAGCCCACAAAAATTCGCTTAGTCAACATGACTGCTTTCCAAAGTACAAGATTTGGCATAATATCTACCATCTATTTATAGGTTAATTTACGAATGCTTATAGTAAGCTTTACAATTGCGATTAGTAAAAAATATATTGAGCAGAAAAACTAACTCTATATTAGTAAACTTGAGTAAGTTAATACAGAAAGTTCAATTACGTAAGAAAAATCCGAGACTATTGAAATTATTGATGGAATCAAGCTATACGTGTATCTTAGACAGCTGTGCTTTGGCTTTCATCCTAGTGTGGCTCAGTTTTCAAGATATTCAAGTTTGAAGAATGAACGCAAGTTGATATGGCCAGAGAAGATCCATATACTCAAGCGACCGGTGGTGGCTTCAGTGACAGAGTCTCGGCGTTCAGCCCCAACGTCCTGTGTTCAATTCTCGTGGAAGTGATTCTTGTTTCCCATTTATCCCTGATATTTTTTTCAATTACACTGAATAGTAAAAAAAATAGGTAAACTGACTAATGTTCAATAGCAAGGATCTTTCGTGCTGTTATTATTCGTAGTATTGAAGCAGCAGTTAATTTTACAACCAAAAAATAGTAAAAAAATTCTCTCTTTTAGATGGGTAAAATTGAATAGTCCATTTTACAATCAATACTTGGTGGAAAAATATGGTACTTCTTACGAACATTCATGATCTATTGAACTAACAACTTCTACTATTTTCCATAGTTGAGTCCTTCCACAACTCGGAAAAATAGTAAAAAAATATTAAATTCCACTATTTTCCTCTCTCAGTGTAGTGGTAAGTCATACACGAAGGAAACTGGTGTAGTAAAATATGGACGGACCCAAAATTTTGTCACTATAATCAATCACATCGTTATTCTAACTGAACGTATCATTAATTCAACTAGACATATCGCAATTTCGATTAAGTCGGTTAGTTCTTATGAGTGTGCAGTTTGGTCTGTCCATATTTTACTATTCGCTCAGTGATTATTACTACTCCGTTTTCTCCGTGGAGTGACCCCGAAGTGCAGAGACCCGAAGTCAGTAAACCCGAAAGGGAATAATCCCGAAAAAGGTTTAGTCACATTTTATTTCATTCGCATAGGCTTGTAACAAACTATTATTCTTTAGGACTATGTCGTTTCGGGATTACTCACTTCGAGTTAATTATGATTTATCTGTATAGTTTTGAATCGGTAATTCACAATTTATACTTCTCAATAGCATGCATAGTTTTCAATGTGGAATGAACTATAGCGTAATAATAGTTTGTGATAGTGTGAAAACTCACTACATGGGGAACTATTGAAAATAAACCGTATTATTGAAAAATAACTGGAACTCGTGCTTTCGAAAAATTATATCATGATTCAAAACCACACAAGCTATTGAAAACTATAAGTTCAATAGTGAATTATCGATTCAAAACGCTTATACAGTTTTTCTGTAGGAAATTCAAGCAGGGATACCAGCAGGTCTAGTTGGTTGATTTATTTTCATTTTATCAATTCATCTTCAAATATTTTAGGTACACGGAGGAAATGTATTCACGAAAGATCACCTAAAGTCAAGTGAAATGGGGGCATAGTAGCATTTCGGCAAGGTTTAAAACCTAGTTAACATCGTTTTACTCAACTGAAGATGAAAATTCATTAAAATGTTTCTTTACAATACTCAAATGGTGAAAATAATAAGAACGTTGGAATGAATTTTCATCTGTAGTCGAATAAAACGAAGTCAATAGGATCTTAAACCTTGCCGAAATGCAACTATGTACCCGTTCTACTCAACTGTGAGTATTTCGTCAATACATTTTCTCCGTGTAGAGAGATCTAGTAACTCTCGCTTTCACTGTATGTCCTTGATGTTCTTTGAAATTATTCAAATCATATTGTGTATCCAAAAACTATTAAGGATCTCGAATCAAATTGGACATTCGCAAGATGTTGGGAACCCGAATCGAATTGAATTCTTGAAAATTCGAAAAATTGAAAATTGGATTCATCTTCGAATTGAAACTTGGAACTTGGAAACTTGAATTATTCGAGTTCCTCCACATCCCTGTTATTTATTATATGATATGCGATTTTGAGAGAATTCATGTAACCTATGATTCCCATTGAAGTGAAGTTTTACAAAATCTCAATTCTCTCCCTCCTAAATTTGTTGCTCTAGTGGAAATTTGCCGCCCTGGGCAGTAGCCCCGATTGCCTCTATGCAAATCCTGGCCTGCTTATGTGAGAGAAAGACACACATAGTGCTTGAATCGAGAGTATACTGTACATAACTTTTTGATCAGGGAAAATAACAGTGAATATCTTTGTTTCAACGTTCGGTCCATTTCATATCAAATTTTGAACGAATCGCCAGAAACATAAATTTTGTATATACGTATACGTATTCATAAATCAACTTTTCTACTGTTCAATGCAAATATTCGTGTTCAGTACCACATACATCAGTCACAACTTTCAACGTTTTAATATAAGCCACTTCGGTTTGAGCCAACTCCCAGAGAGCAGTCTGTTGTTGTTTTTGTTTTTCCAATAGCTGATCGGAATTCTCTACTATATCACGCCAGTCGTTTTCCAAATTGTAGACGGCTATAACAAAATCAATTGACAAGCTGGGAATGGATTGTTTGTTTAAAATGTTTTCATCAAGGGCTTACGTGTAGTATACTCGAGTGAAAAAATGTAGATCAAAGATTGATTTGAAAAATCACTCCGCGATCATGTTTGACGTGATCACCAAGTCATATGAACAATGAGACTGCATGATCTTTTTGTTATCATTTTTAGATCAGTAAAGCAGCTTTTTCTGATGAAATGTTCATATGATCACTTTCAAATATGAACATGATCTGGGAATTATCAAAGCATGATTATTCCAAGATCACCGTAATATTCATAATTACACTAACAGAAATGATTTCTTACTGGAACCAAAATTCCAATTTGGAAGAAAAGAAACGATAGAGGCTGATTGAAAGGGTAAAGAATTGCATCAAAACAGATAGAAACCGGAAAGGATTCATAGTCTAATTGTTTCAATCTGCTTTTATAAAGTCTTCAACACTTCTAATCAGTCTGTATTGTTAATTTTCCTCATGTGGTCAGAATTAAGTCGGCCTCGTCGAGGACTGACAAGAATTAGGGATATTCACGAATCGTCCTCACCCGGATTGTGTTGCGTGATAGGGATGCGCGAGTATTGGTTTTTTTCCGCCCGGGTTAGGTTGGGTGATTTGAAGCGAGTGTCGGGTTGGATACTGCGGATTTTCGGGGAAGTTCTCGAATGCTGGAATATCATCGGGTTACCTAAGATTTTCGAGTAAGATTTTTGGATTATTGAAAAATGTCAATATTTAAATTCTTTGAGATATTCTAAATCAATCGAGTTGATTCAATATACGGGGTGACCCAAGTTGGATAGATTATATTTCAACTGCATATTATTCCTGGTAGAATTGAATACAAATTTTTTTAAGTGCTCCTAATTCATCAACACCGAGTAACTCGAAAAAGTCAAGTAACTCAATCATATCGGGTAATCCGAAACCATCGGGTAACTCGAAAAAATCGGGTAGGCATCAACACTCGATTGAAAAAAACCGACACTTGCGTCGGGGTACACGACTTTTCTGGGTACCCGCGCACCCCTACTGTATGGATAATATTCCCATATCCTTTGTATAACCGTAGAATAATTTTAAAATGTCAAAAAAATTCGTTCACTATATACTCGTAAATCGTGAGCGAGTAAATGATCTAAATAATCTATGCTACAATAGTTAACCCTTTCAGATCTAATGCTCATGACAACGGACATATTTATGAAACTTTCAAACTTCCGCGGTTCCCAAAATATTGGATTCAATGAACGGGCGTCACTGAGTGAATTGTTCATTAGTTACCGAACATTGTTGATATGTTAATGATGCCGATCCATATTGGAGACAATTTCTTTTTATGAAACATATATCTAATTTCTATATGTTTCTATACACTTTTGATTGAAATTTGATGTACTTTTTATGAAGAACAACGGGGCCTAGTAAAAATTTGAAGTTCGGTTCACCAAATGGGGCTGGTGCAGAGGTGTTGCGTTTTCATGCAGTGCTGTTGCAGTCGTAGTGCGTGCACATCACGTCCACAACAGTACCGCACAGAAACGCAACACGTCCGCACCAATCCCGTTCGGCGAACCCGAAAGGAAAATTTTTACTCGGGAAGTTGCTGTGACCCATTAAATTTTATATACATAGTAGAACACATCAAAATGTGGTTTCAAAATAATTGGTGTTCTCGAATTTTGAATCGTTTATAGGAACAAAACGAAGATGCAAACTCAGAATCTGATAAATCGTCGGTATTTATCTTTTCAACTTAACTTCTTGGAACTGGAAACATCATTAAGAGGATGTACTATAAGGTTTTAGGTCCTCAAAAGCTAATTATTCCATTATTTGATACCATTCCAATGAACTATTCAAACTACAGCGACATAATAATTGGTCCATCGCTTAAGATAATTCAAGTCTGGAAGGGTGAGGAATACTAATAACAAATATATCATTGTTATTCGATACAACTGTCCTTCTTTCTTTCGAAAATAATTATCAAAATTGAATTAAAGATAATCAACTGACCTTCCTCCTGGATAGCTAATTCGTAAGCAAGTTGCGTATCTGTCAGTTTTGGTACTCCATGTTTATTGTAGTCATCCAATTGAGCGGTCAATAGATCCATCTTTGTACCTTTTGTATTGGTGAAGAAACCGCTCCAGCGTTGCTTGCTAGCTTTGAGTCCTGCAGCCCCAGCAGAACTCCTACCAGAAGCAAGTGTTGTCGCGGCATTAATTTCTGAATCAATACTCGAATCTTCTGTAGAAACACTGAAGAAACGACCACTGCGGCCACGATAATTCTGAAATATTATGAGACATGCAACTCCCTTCCGAAATGTTCATCAATCTGATACATATTTGTGTATTAAATTTGATATTGATATGAATTCAACTTCACTATACGCACATTATTTGCATATGTTGTTGACATTCAGTTTTTCAAATTCAATTCATCAATATATGTAAAGAAGTTTTGAATCCTATATATGAACTTAAATGTATATAATTCTAACAGTGATGCATATATTGTCAAAATATTATATTGAAGTGCTTCATCGAAATGTTCAGGATGGAAGTGACACAAATAAGTAAGATGACTGGAATTTGAGAATTACTCACGATGACACGGAAAAAAATGACTCGTTAATGTTACTGGAAATCTGGTTATTAAATGGCGAACAGAAAATCTCTATCACCATCACCGGAATTTGTTGAATTTATCGAAGGCTTGGTTAATTCCACAAGAATTCCGGTATAGATAACAGGTATATTTTGCTGTCCAGTGACGTGCGGACAAGCATTGTGGTGCAACAAAATGGCTTTGTTGTGTCTTTTGAAGTATTCCAGCCGTTTTCTTTGAATGAACGGCTCAAGTACATCAATTGCAATTGGTTCTATTCGGTTTGTGCAGTTCATAATAAATCACGCCCCTCTAATCCTACCAAATACAGAGCAGGTACTTGGATCTATGGATATTCGGCTATGTCACGGATGGTAATGGTTGGTTGAGCTTAACCCATGACTCTCTGCGCTCTGGATTGTCGTAATGGATCCATTTTTCAATATCGAAGACAATTCAATGCAAAATAAGATGTAGAAATCGTCTGACTTTACATGAAACCTTCTCCTCCTTTTCGTTGAAGCAGCGATTCACACGTCAAAAGACGCGTCGCAATGTCCCTTCTTTCAAATTCAGATGGAACTCAATATCCCTCTTCTGCATCATGAACAAACTTGTAAGACGTTTTCCAGCCGTTGATAAGTCAACTTCCAATGATGAAGATTATTCTTGAAGTGTTCGAGAAGAACCTTCAATGAGCAATGTCTCCAAATTTTTCAGCTGGCCAGGTCACTCGTTGTCATCCAAGTCGGAATCACCAGGTTTGAAACGTGCAAAGCACTCTGATATATATCTGCTCAGTAAGAGCATGTTAGAGGTGCACGATATTTCACGGTATCGATACTTTTCATAGAAGCTTTGTCGAGTTTATATTGAATTTTATGAAATATCGATTAAAACTTCATGAAAATTGTATGTAAAATATCGATATCGTGGAATATCAAGCACCTCACTATTAAGTTGAACCAACATAAGACGCAAGTAGGGTCAGAATATACTATGAACCTTCTTTCAATATTCGAAATATGTTCTATGCACGATACAATGAGACTGTTTTATAGGTACTATGCACATGCATCGAACGGAAGTGAACGAATATACGACGGTACGTCAATCAAACATCGATTGAATGAATATCGTACGTTGCGAAGGTACCACATACATATTGAGTATATTTAAACCATTCTCATTCGAATATTCTATGAACGTGATCTCATTCGCACATTTTACGAACGTTTTCATTTCCAATATACATGTTGACCGTCTGTTGCTAATTGAGAATGAGCTTCAGCAGAACTTTTGTTTCATCATCATCATCATGAAGTAATCAGTCTTACGACTGGTTTGATGAAACCCTCCACCCCTGTCTATTATCCACCAAACGTTTAATTTCTACATATCTACTACATCCCTTGTCTTGTACGATTTGCTTCATATAACTTGCTCTAGGTCTACCTTTACCAGTTTTACCATTTATTTTCCCTTCCAAAATTTTCTAGATCTGACTCTGCGTTACGGAGCGAGTATGATTCTTTGATTAGTTGATCGAGCGTTGTTGTAGACTATGTAGGGTTTCACACGACAAGAACTGACGGTGGATTCGATTTACTGAGTGTGCGATAATAAGGACAATATCAAATCTTTATTGCGATCTATCGTGGTTTTAATCTGTTGGTCGTTCGTTCGTTACGCCCAAAATAACAGAGCTCAATAACAGTGGCTTTTTCTTTGCTGTGTATTCCATGATCGATGTTGAAGGACGCTCCTTGGTTTGTGTCTAAATACAACTCTTCATTACGACAATTCATAATGCCGATTGAAGTGTCGAAAGGAGAAAGGGACAAAAAAGAAGGATCATTGTTCATACGTGACGCTCCCCATGAAAAAAAAATTAGACCAAATAGGCCTAGGTTAGACATAAATTGTGTATGGAAATGGACATGCAAAAACTATCAATGTTATTTGCACAAAGTACCAATTGATAAGTCATTTCAACATGTGTAGTTTTCCATCCCCATTTCCATACACAATATATATCCAATGTTGATATACCAAGCTATGTCTAGTTTTTTTGTATGAGTCAATTTATGACAGTCATATTTTTAGAAATCAGTTTTTTGAATGAAAAGTTCATCGAATCAAAGATGAAAATCATTTTTTTTTGTATTTCATTAACATCACCAAGAGAATATCAACCTTCAGGAAGGTGCTTTGAATATCCCTGAATGTTTGCAAACGTTTTTGGAATGTTCCTGGGGGTTTATGTTCTCTTGGAGGTAACTTCTGTTTGAAATGTGTAGAATCAACTTACAGTTCGTCCAACCTCATCATTAGGGTGGGCCGAAAAAATTGAAATTTAGATTTTCATATAGTAATACTTGGGAAAAGTTGTCAGGTCACGTAAAAAGAGTGTGTGCACAAGACGAGCTGATTTAATTGATGTTTAGGTAGCGCACAAGTACCTTGAAGTTCCCAACTTTCAAAAATACCTCAAAACTCATAATTTTTTGAGATTTCACGCCTGCGGTTCACAATTGTTCCAATAATTTCCAAATATTCAGGCTTATATCTTCGAAGTATACCTCAATACATCAAAAACTGCTGGTTTGAGTTGTAATATGATGGAGGAAATGCTTTTGATCCACAGAAATTGACTCAAAACTTGTCAAGATTGTCAAATTTGTTTCACTTTTGTAGCATTTGCCTCATTTTTACGATAGTATGAGTCATTCTGAAAGGAAAAATGATTCCCCGAACTCACCACGAGAGGGTAATTGCAGTTCGAGCTCCACCCTTGCCCACCCAACCGTCCTACCCATGTGAACATAATCTCAGCCGGGATATCTCCTTAAAAATACCGTCTTGAGGTCCGTACAAATATTATGAAACTTTTTACATAATATGATCTGTTAAATTTCATAATATGATATTAATTTCAATAATATAATTCCTAGCCTCAAAATTTTCCTCTTAATTTTAATGAGATATTTGTAAATTTAATAATGATTGTCTTACATTCCAATTGGAAATTCTATAATTTCATAATTCATATTGAATTGAAGAACTCCATTGAATTTTATGTTGGAATATCAAATTCCACCAAAAATGTTCCATTAAATTCAAGGATTTCTCCAACAGTATTATTGTGAGAACTGCCATGTGAAATCATATTTCGTTTCAAAATGGTTTTTTGTGGCATTATTGATCAGCTTTTCTATTTCTCCTACACATCATGGCAAATACAAAGAATTTTATTCCAAACAATGCTAAAATTCCTTGTGTACAGGGTGTCCTTTTGAACACGCAACTTTTGAAATGCCCATCATCTCTGTTTTAGCGAGGTGGTAGCTTTGAACCTTACACGATTTTCATCTCTTGTTTTCGGGATTAATAGTCACAGCGTGCTGATCGTCTTTCGTTTTTTGTGAGAATAAGAAAGAAATGCTTCATGATAGAAAAGCGTCTCATCATAGTGAAAGCCTTTTACAAATTTGATGAATGCTGTGCGTACATGGATACGGGTTGAGCAGTCAATCTCATGACAGTCAAATGATTCGGTGCATGACGTTGATCAAAAATCCCGCGCAGTTCACGAACAATCTTTACCTCAACTACATTCGTGTTAAGTTTCCACTTTGGCAACACGCTATTCTCTCCTGAAGCGACCCATCCCTATCCATAAAGAAAATGAAGAAGAATTAAACGCCATTCAACACTCCGTGAGGACTGACTGCGCAGACAATAGATGGAAATCGGATAATATTGAATACTGCTACTTTATTACGACAGAAATGGTGGGCATCTCCAAAATTGCGTGCTTTACGGGAACTTAAAAGTTTTTGATCCAAGAGGTCATTGGAGATCGAATTAATGATTGATTGATTCGTCATCATCATCGACGCGAAGTAATCAGTCTTATGAGTGGTTTGATGAAATCCTCCAATCCTGCATATTATTCGCCACATGTTCAATTTCCACATACCTACGACAGCTCTTGTCTTGTATAATTTGTTTCATGTACTTAGTCTTAAGTCAAGACTTACACTGTTAGAATAATATTGTGAAGTTTTTTACATAAACATTTTATTAAATTTCATACGGAATTTTGTATGGAATTTCATATTTTCATATTAAATTTCATGTTTTCATATTGAATTTCATAATCGATCTTAAATTTAATATGGAAATATGAAATTTCATAAAAAATCTGGTATGAAATTTAATAAAATGTTTATGTAAAAAACTTCATAATATTATTGTTGAGCTTGAGACAGATTTTTCTAACAGTGTAGGTCTACTTTTACAAGTTATACCATTCATTTTTCCTTCTAATATTGTTTTCAATAAACTATCATGCCTTAACCTGTATCCTATCAGATTAATTCTTCTTTGAACGACATGTTTCAAAAGATTCCTTTTTTCAATCACCTCCTCGAGTACTTTTTCATTTTCACTTTCTCTATCCATTTTATTTTGAGCATCCTTCTACAACACCATATTTCATAGCAGAAAGAAGATGGAAGCTAATCATCGTATGACTTTGAAACCAATTGTAGTAACTATAAGGATGTGTTATTCCCAATGGTTGCAGTCTGTATAAGACAATCATTCGGAATTTTCCCGTAATTCAATAACCCTTCGAATTGAATACTGAGCCTGTGACAAGCTTCCCAACGGAAAAGTTGAAGAATTTATTTTATCGTTTTGTATGACGTCCATTCCGCTGGAACAGCCAAATGAGCACAATCAAATATGAACTATATGAGAATTTTTCGCTTTTTTTTTGCTAATTTTTTGCTATAATATCGAATTTTTCGCTCCGGTAGTTTTCGAGAAAATGAAGGTTGTGTCAGCGGAACAGTTCCGCTGGAACAACCATTGATATAGGGGGAATGAAATGGTAAAAGGAATGCATAGGAATTATTCGCTTTTTATTTGCTCCAAGAATATGCTAGATTAATCTCATTCGAACCCAAGGATAAGGGAATAACAGATATTCGTGAGGAAAATGAAATACTTGAATATTGGGACGGAGCGATATCGTCATAGGAGAGAAGATTTCTTGGGGACTTTGGCATTGTAGATCATACGTCAGGGAGACAGTTGTGCATACTAATCGAGATGTGGACGAATATAAAGTGTAGAAAGAAATTGGAATTTGAAAGTATGAATTATGCTGGAAATCTATACTTGTGAAATATTCACAAAATGTGAAATATTCGCGATTTTCTAATCACACTTTGTTTTTCGGAGTCAAGGAGACGGTTTTGCCTGAGGTATGAATCGGAATAGTTGTGGTAAACCTCAAACGATAAGGTGAGAACCAGCAAAAAAATCCAGGATGGTTTAGAGCAGAGCAAAAAAATCGAGGGTCGCTAGAAGTCTCGAATATTCGCGATTTTTTCGTCAAACTTTGGTTTTCTGGAACCAAACCACGTTTTTCCCTCATATAAGCATCAGAATAGTTGCACCACAACCCCTACGACCAGGTGATAATCAGCAAAAAATCCAGGACAGTGTAGAGCAGAGCAAAAAAATCGAGGGTCGCTGGAAATGTCCAATATTCGCGATTTTCTCATCAAACTTTGTTCTTCGGAGTCCAGATGCCGTTTTCGCTTCATGTATCATTCGGAATAGTTGTAGTACACCTCCAAAAATGCGGTGAGAACCAGCAAAAAAATCCAGGATGGTATAGAGCAGAGCAAAAAAATCCAGGATGGTATAGAGCAGAGCAAAAAAATCCAGGATGGTATAGAGCAGAGCAAAAAAATCGAGGGTCGCTGGAAGTCTCGAATATTCGCGATTTTTTCGTCAAACTTTGGTGCTCTGGAACCGTGCCACGTTTTTCCCTCATATGAGCATCAGAATAGTTGCACCACAACCCCAACGACCAGGTGATAATCAGCAGAAAAATCCAGGACAGTGTAGAGCAGAGCAAAAAAATCGTGGGTCGCTGGAAATGCAACTTGTTTCTGAAATGAGGGATGATACAGGAGGGATGGTGGAATTGAATATGATCAATGAATTTTATCACAGGAACGATTATCATATTTGATATTTTCAAAGCGCCCTGTGAGAAAATTGAGCTGGGTGATATCCCGAAAAATATAACTAATCCGTGCAATCTAGGAGATGAGTTTGAACTGATCGGATGTATGGATTATAAACAACCACCATGCAGTACGAGGAGATCTGGAGAAGAGGTCGTGGGCCATTTTACGGCAATTTCGTTGAGACGCGATCGGCAATGGGTTGAATACGACGATTCAGCCGGAGGAGGGGGAAAGGACATGAATGAATCATGTAAAGTGAACCCAGCTTTACTGTTTTACGGGAAAACGGGATGAAAAATTATTATTGTAAGGAGAGAATGTAATATAATATAATATATCACAATGGGAATTTTAAGAGAATAAACTCACTTTTTATTTTCTAAAATGATGCGATTCTGTATGATGATATCCCATGCGTTGGATATAATTGTGAATTCAGTGACAAGTATTTTCGGGTTACTGTGGGTCCCTAATGATTTCGGAAATCGAGGAGGAATATAGAGATATGGTTTCTGTGCATGGTTCTGGGCGGTTGCAGTTCTCTTCGACACTCGAGTTGTTGCTCTGCTCTAGAATTTCCTGCTTTTTTTTGCGGGTTCTCACCTCATCTTGGGTGTGCTGCATCTGATCTGATGACTTCATGAGGGAAAAAACGTGATCTGGGCTCCGAAAACCAAAGTGTGATAAGAGAATCACGGATATTTCGGATTTTTCGGGACACTCGATTTTTTCACTCTGCTCAAGAATATTCTGGTTTTTTGCTAGTTCTCACCTCGTCGTTGGAGGTGTGTTACAACTGTTCAAATCATCATATGGAGCAAAAACGTAATCTGGGCTCCAAGAAACAAGAGTTGATGGCGAAACCGCGAATATTTCAGATTTCCTGCGACCCTCGATTTTTTTGCTTTGCTCTAAACCATCCTGGATTTTTTTGCCACTGATCACATGGTCGTAGGGGTTGTGCTGCAACTATTCTGCTTCCTGTATGAGGAAAAACCGTGACTTGTTTCCAGAAAACCAAAGTTTCCCGGGAAAATCGCTAATATTCCACATTTTTTGAGACACTCGGTTTCCTCGCTCTGCTCTAAAGCATTCTGGACTTTGCTAGTTCGCACCTCGTCAGAGAAAGGGTGCTACAACTATTCCGATCCTTATATAGAAAAAAAAAACGTAATCTGGGCCCCAGAAAACGAAGTTTGATGAAAAAATCGCGGATATTTCACATTTTTTGAGACACTCGGTTTTCTCGCTCTGCTCTGAAGCATTCTGGATTCTTTGCTGGTTTTCTCCTCGTCGAAGGAGGAGTGCTACAACTATTCCGATCCTTATATAGTACAAAAACGTGATCTGGGCTCCATAAAACGGAGTTTGATGGAAAAAATCGCGAATATTGGACATTTCCAGCAACCCTCGATTTTTTCGCTCTGCTCTAAAGTGTTCTGGATTTTTCTGCGGATTATCACATGGTCGTAGGGGTTGTGGTGCAACTATCCTGATTCCTATATGAGGGAAGAACGTGACATGGTTCCAGGAAACCGAAGTTTGACGAGAAAAAGGCGAATATTTGAGACTTCCAGCGACGCTCGATTTTTTTGCTCTGCTCTGAAGCATACTGGATTTTTTTGCTGAGCATCACCCGGTAGAAGGGGTTGTGCTGCAACTATTCTGATTCCTATATGAGGGGGAAACGTGATTCGGTTCCAGAAAACTGAAGTTTCACAAGAAAGTCGCGAATATTCTACTTTTTTTGAAGCACTCGATTTTTTTGCTCCGCTCTAAATCATCCTGGATTTTTTTGCTGGTTCTCACGTGATCGTTGAGGGTCCACTACAACTGATGCGGCTGAAACATGAAGCGAAAACAGCATCTGGACTCCGAAAAACAAAGTTTGATGAGAAAATCGCGAATATTGGACATTTCCAGCAACCCTCGATTTTTTTGCTGTGCTCTACACTGTCCTGGATTTTTTTGCTGATTATCACCTGGTCGTAGGGGTTGTGGTTCAAGTATTCTGATGCTTATATGAGGGAAAAACGTGGCTTGGTTCCAGAAAACCAAAGTTTGACGAAAAAATCGCGAATATTCGAAACTTCCAGCGACCCTCGATTTCTTTGATCCGCTCTAAATCATCCTGGATTTTTTTGCTGGTTCTCACCTGATCGTTGGAGGTGTACTACAACTATTCCGGATGATACATGAAGCGAAAACGGCACCTGGACGCCGAAAAACGAAGTTTGATGAAAAAATCGCGGATATTTCACATTTTTTGAGACACTCGGTTTTCTCGCTCTGCTCTGAAGTATTCTGGATTCTTTGCTGGTTTTCTCCTCGTCAAAGCAGGAGTGCTACAACTATTCCGATCCTTATATAGTACAAAAACGTGATCTGGGCTCCATAAAACGGAGTTTGATGGAAAAAATCGCGAATATTGGACATTTCCAGCGACCCTCGATTTTTTTGCTCTGCTGTACACTGTCCTGGATTTTTTTGCTGATTATCACCCGGTCGTAGGGGTTGTGGTGCAACTATTCCGATGCTTATATGAGGGAAAAACGTGGCTTGGTTCCAGAAAACCAAAGTTTGACGAAAAAATCGCGAATATTCGAGACTTCTAGCGACCCTCGATTTTTTTGCTCTGCTCTAAACCATCCTGGATTTTTTTGCTGGTTCTCACCTTATCGTTTGAGGTTTACCACAACTATTCCGATTCATACCTCAGGCAAAACCGTCTCCTTGACTCCGAGAAACAAAGTGTGATTAGAAAATCGCGAATATTTCACATTTTGTGAATATTTCACAAGTATAGATTTCCAGCATAATTCATACTTTCAAATTCAAATTTCTTTCTACACTTTATACTCGTCCACACCTCTGTTAGTATGCACATCTGTCTCCCTGACGTATGATCTACAATGCCAAAGTCCCCAAGAAATCTTCTCTCCTATGACGATATCGCTCCGTCCCAATATCCAAGTATTCCATTTTCCTCACGAATATCTGTTATTCCCTTATCCTTGGGTTTAAATGAGATTAATCTAGCATATTCTTGGAGCAAATAAAAAGCGAATAATTCCTATGCATTCCTTTGACCATTTCATGCCCCCTATATCAATGGTTGTTCTAGCGGAACTGTTCCGCTGACACAACCTTCATTTCCTCGAAAACTACCGGAGCGAAAAATTCGATACTATAGCAAAAAATTAGCAAAAAAAAAGCGAAAAATTCTCATATAGTTCATATTGGATTGTGCTCATTTGGCTGTTCCAGCGGAATGGACGTTTTTGTATGGGGAATTTCGAGCAGAGAAACCAAACATGTTTTTCATTCATTACCATCTATTTGTTTGTACGAATGCATTTGTACTGTCAATATTAATATATTCTCAGTTAATGAAGCGTTTATTTTATTATTCATAAACAATTCATAAATTGTCACAAACTCCTCCCCTCCAGGGTTAGATTCGGTTGTTGATAATAAAACTTTAACCCTAAAATCGTATTATATGTCATTTATTTTTGTGTATTACAGTTTAGAAAATAATCGGAATTTTCCTATAAGCAGCAACCGGAAAATTCCGATTGAAATTCCGACCTTTTCCCAGTAAATATCCTGTAAAATACGGAAAATTCCTAACACATGTACCTACGTGTTAATTACTCACGAATATTCATGTGAAGTTTTCCATAGAAATTTTTTACAGTGCATATATTTCTTGCACTGAAACTAATTGTTAACTGATTAATATATTTCACATTTCACTTCACCTAGTTAAAAACTGTTGAAATGTTGAAATATAGTATTGATTGTGTTTTGTATATTACTTACATTTGACGATGTTTGTATATTCAGGAAAACTCAGTTTGAATTCCCGTTGATTGAAGTTGGTGGTATTCGTTTTAAATCATTTTGGGCAGGATGAGACTACTTTTTTAACTCCCATAAGGATTCGTATTTACTGTCAAAACGGTTGGTCTCCACGAACGCTTCATGCATTCTTCATGTGTATTTCAGGAACCCCCACATGCATTCATCAAGAAATTTTTAATAATTCCTTTCATGCTCCATGTGTTCTTCAAAAATACCACGCGAAATAGCCGAAATTTGACGATTCAATTGATACGACTTTTTGAAACAAGAAGTCACTTCCATCACCTTGAATTGTATGTGCCGCAGATTATAACTGCGGCTTGCTATTTAAGGGGGCACGAGCGGCGTGACAGCAACCAAATGGTTCATGACCAACTACGGGCAAACTCTTCAATTCAATTAATATATCGTTCTGTACAGCACTTCTCTGATTCAAGTAGAAGTGCCGTACAGAGCGATATTTCGATTAAATTGAAGCGTTTGCTCGTAGTTGGTCATAAACCATTTGGTTGCTGCCACGCCGCTAGTATCAACTTAAGGCGGATTGTCCTATTTCATATTTTGATAGAAATACTGAGCAAGAATCCGTTGATTTCGAATTCATGCAGTTCATTCAGAAATAAGGATTACTTACTCCACTCGCTTTTCGTAATGATACATTGTGATTAGCTCGTTGTGATTGATTGGTCGATCTTGAAACTGATTTGTCATCTTTGGCTGCAACAAGAAAACGGAAAAAAACATGAGAGGAGTAACATAATCTGGATTCACCAATAGAAAGAGGGAAGGTAATAATGCGTGAATTACAAGAATTCCACTAGTTGGAGAGCAAAGGATATCCATACTGCATTTTGATAGAGATGAATATGATTTTCTCACACCGGTTTGTTGATAGAATGAATAAGCACACGGAAAAAAAATCATGGAATGATCACTAGAAAAGATAGTTAATTGGTGACAACTACGAATTTCTGTTAGCAACTGTCTACCGAAATTCGTAGTTGTCACCAGTTTACTATCTTTTCTAGTGATAATTCCATGATCTTTTTTTTCCGTGCATTGATTTGGAAGATCAGATCCAAAGATGGTTCGTCACAATGTGGATATCCAGAAACTTGGATTGACTTCGGCCACGACCGCATTTACGTATAGAAGAACCCGGAGTATACATGTGGATTTCCAGGGCCGAATCGAAGTGCAGCCCTATCAGACTCTCTCACTTTTGAAGTTTTTTATCACCGTCATTACACTGTTAGAAATTTTTGCGAATTCCATAACCATTTTTAAATGGTAAACTTAATCAATTTAAATTTGTACCTTAAATTTAATAACTCTATGCGAAACCAACTTCACTACATTGATTGACAATGCAATCGACAATCAGATGTACAAATTCAATGTACGAATGTATATGAAAAAAACTTCTAAATCTGGTATACCAGGTGTACCGGTATGAAATGAGCGTTTTGTTGTGAAAATGAAACACTAATTGCGAATGGGAAAGTAAAAAAGTATATTCAAAGTATTGGTCATTGCTTTCTACACATTTTGACCAATCAGACACCCAACTTTGGACTTCTTCGTAGGAATTGAAGTGCTGCTCAGCCAATGCGTGTCCCATCGATGAAAACAAATGGTAGTTGGAAGGGGCCAAGTCTGGTGAATACGGCGGGTGGGGTGGCAGCTCCCAGCCAAGTGCTTTGATTGTATCCTGAAGCGGTTTCGCTTTGTGTGCAGGTGCATTGTCGTGTAATAAAATTACTTCGCCGTGTCTTCTGGCCCATTCTGGTCGTTTTTCGATCAATGAATGGTTCAAATTGATCATTTGTTGTCTGCAGCGATTAGTATTAACAGTTTGACCAGGTTTTATAAACTCATGATACACCACACCTTTTTGGTCCCACCAAACACAGAGCATTGCCTTCTTGCCGAATCGATCTGGTTTCGCAGTCGATGTTGATGGTTGTCCCGGATTAACCCATGATTTTCTCCGTTTGGGATTCTTAAAATAAATCCATTTTTCATCGCCAGTAACAATCCGATGCAAAACTGATTTTCATTCGTGTCTTTGAAGCAAAGTGTCACAAGTGTTTTTTCGGTTTCCCATCTGTCTTTCATTCAATTCATGTGGCACCCATTTTCCACACTTTTGGATCTTTCCCATAGCTTTCAAACGGTCAGAAGTTGTTTGTTGTGCAACATTTAACATTGCTGCCATTTGCTTTGGACTCAAAGTATCATCTTCATCCAATCCCAGTAAACACACGCACGTTTTAAAAACGTCAAAAACAGTCAATAACCACACGTTGTGAATTAGTAATATTCTTGCGTTGATTCAACGTAAAAATGTCGCGGCAGATCACGTGTTTTTCAACCATAAAATAACGTCATATCAACGGTGTGAATATCGTTTAAAAGACGTCGAATATTGACGTGGCCTAATGATGGTTCTAAAACGTGAATTGACCCCAACAAATTTTTTTTTGAAAACTTTTCATTCGATATCGAGAACAATAGTATTTCTGAGTATGACAGAATTTGGAAAGTATGCCACACTATTTATTATCTTGCTCTTTGTTGAAATTTTGACCACTGTTCGGTTTCGTTCGACATTTACAGCAGAATATATCTTCAATTGAAGTTCAAACACAAGGTGTTATAAACACATTTTGGACGCATGATTCAAACCCGTTCAAAACACGTTTTTTGAGGACGTCGTTTGATGGTTATTTTTGAATATTAATGTAAATTACACGTCATCAAAATGTGATTCCTGGTCGTCTATTTCCCTATCAAATTTCAACTAAAAATCAACGTTATGACATCAACGACTAACGTCCGTTTGACAGTCTAACGTTCTTTCAACGTTGAAATAACGTGTGTGTGTTTATTGGGATATTGCTTGCAGTTTGGCGTTTTCAAACTTTTTTGGTGGTCTTCCACGTTCTTTATTTCTTACATCAAAATTATTATCTCTGAACTGTTGAAACCATCTTTTGCATGTTGCTTCTGATAGAGCATGATCACTATATGCCTCGACAAGCATTCGATGCGACTCTGCAGCACTTTTCTTCAAACGGAAACAAAAAATTAATGCTTTCCGCAAATCATTACTTTCTGCACTGAGAAAAAGGATGGTTTGATTCAATCGAGTTTCAGTTGCCACTAGTCCGCCGCGCATTTGGATACGGCGAAATCAATCTAGGAGTTGATTGAACTGCCTTGCGGGTTTGGAAAATTAGTTGTCTCAATTCCGCGAGAAATTGAACCAAATCTTGAGGATTTAATTGTAATTCTAAAGAACTTGATTCAATTGATTCTTTGTTTTGAAACGACGTAAAAAATATTTGTATTGAATCAAGAACACTTTTAAATGACAATATTCAACATTTGTTTGGATGTTACATGCCTTGACATCAATACCGTACTTGAATTCATCAATTCCGTAAGTTATTCGCTCAATACAGTAGAACAATTCAATACAATGATCAAATAAAGGAAAAAAATGATTCCTTAGCCGGGCTTTCCGATGGATTTCACACAATTTTTCTGAAATTCGTTTTAGTGCTGTTTTCAGAATGGTTGTTGGCTCCTCTACCATCATCCGTCATCTTTTATCTCCGCCCGTTTTGTTGGTGGGAGTCGTTTTGCTGCTTCCGTCCGTGAGGCATGGACTACTTGATCAAATGTTTTCGCTGGACAATGTTTTATGAAGGAATTCTGGAATAAAAATTTCGCTTCACCGTTGACGAGAATCGAACTCGTAACTCCTAGTCTTGTAGACTAGCGCTCCACCCACTGAGCTATAGAGACTAATTGATAACTTCCACCCAGAAATACCATTTCAAATATGATTCACTCGATCCAGGAAATACAATTGACATGATGTCTCATAAAATGAATAAAAATTCATATCGAATTTGTAAATCGAAATGAATCATATAATATCATTCTACATGAAGTCAGGTGTTTTTTCTCAACAAATAGGAAACAATTCTGTATTCAACGAACACTTGTTTGTATCTGTATCCATTTTTTTTGGTTGAAATAGATTTTATGACACATTAACAGCGATCACATTGATGAGGTTGTTTCAAGTCCGCCAATTTTCAGTCAAACTTATTGAATATTCGTTCGATTAACCAATTCACTGGAAACAATTGGATGAGTACACTGAAAAAAATACTCCAGTTAATATATGGACAGCAAGAATTACTGCCATTTTAACCGGAATTCTAGGTCAATGAATCAAGTCTCCGGCAAATTTAACAAGGGCTCCGGTGAATTTAACAGGAAATCCAGTAAAAGTCACAGATATTCCTTGCTGTTCATATAGTAACCGGAATTCTGGTAAAATTAACAGTTCATTTTTTTCCGTGTATGTTATCTCAAACGTTGATTCTTTCCAATTACATCTGCATGCATTTTGATTACTCCAATACGTGATTGAAACAACTGCTGGGAATGGTACGTTCAAAATTTGTTGTGTTTCCATCAATGACGTAGCGATTGATTGGAACGCGCATCTTATTTGGTTATAATATCGCTGCGAGGTTGACTCAATCAAAAGTGTACATTTGTACCAAATGACGGGAAATTTATGTCAAACGTTATTCTGTTAACTCAACCGCATACCCGTCAAATTCCCGGCGCGCTTGACAAAAAACAATTTTTTTTCTCAGTGTGGTACAAAATTCGACATTTTTAACAGGATGGAAAAATATGATGTTGTTTGTTCAATGACTTGATGTTTATTAGATATGTTTGACGGATGTCATACCAACCAAACAGAACAAAAATTAAGGCTCGTTTACAACAAATGTTCCCTATTGACACATTTGTATCTTAACGCTCACTTCATACCGGTACACCTGGTATGAAATTTAACACAAATAATTCTAACAGTGTAGAACTGATCCGCAGTACAACACTGATGGTTTTGGTGGGGTGCATAGAATATACTCATGCTCAGTCGACCAATCAAATTAGGAGGAATAGTCCACACGGGCACAACTAGCGTTATCTATCAGTTTAATGTTTTCGGCTACAATAAAAATATCTTGTTTGTTATAGTTCAATCAGACAGTTGGATAGGGCTGCTCTTAAAAGCCCTCGTCGCGCCACCCCGAACCCGGCAATATGGACAGTCATGGCCGGCTCGGATGGCTATTACCACTCGGCCCAAAAAATTTGTAGGCAGCTCTGTATAGCATAATATATTGCATTAGTATTTGCGTGCACCCCTAATGTCGAGCACTCCTCAGTTTTTGGCGCGCTGCCTTAGAGCCTGCACTTTGGATAATCAGTGCGGACTCGAAGGATGTTACCGCTCGGCGTGAGAATCTTGTAGACATTCCAGTATGGTATAACATGTTGCATAAGTATTCACTTGCACCCCTAGTTTTGGGCACCCTTCAATTTTTGGCGGCCCCGAATTTCTGGGGCTCGTTGCCATACTGCCGATTGCGCCGCCCTGGAGCTGGCACTGTGGATGATCATATTTCCACGTAAAATTCATAATTTCTTACTGAGATACATAGAATAGTATTGAATTCCATCGACGCCCCATGAATGACCATATTTGCACACAAAACCACGAGTTCCCAATGAAAATTTCTAAAAGGGTTCTATATGAATACATTTGGATAATTATGAACTCTGTTAAAACTCTTGTGCTATCTGGGTATGATGCGCTCATATCTTCTTGATGAACAATCCGAATCTTCTTCTCCTGATGAAGAATTCTCCTTCTAAGAAATTCCATGAAATCCATATAATTTCTTTAATTTCCTTTTTGATTTACTATACTCATCTGTTCGGAATTCCAGTTGAAATCGGATAAGAAGCACACATTCACGTCATCTTATATTTGCCCGTGGATTACAAATATCTGCAAGACGATTGATACCGACTTGTATTTTGTTTTGGTTTTCCATATCAAACCAATCTGAAAATGTGACCGCTGGGTTTAAACTACTGTTTATAGTAAACATACTCAGTGTTGCCAGATGGGGGTTTCCCCCCCCCAGATTCAGGAGTTTTTCAGCCGTTTAGGGGGATTTTTGGGGGGTTGAAATTTATAGGGGTAAATTTAGGGGTTTCGGAGAAATTTGGGGGTTTTCGGGGGCTATTTTGGTATTTCTTCAAAATTTTCAAGAATTTAAGGCCTAGACACACAAACGCATAAGCGTGATGCACAAGCATATGCGTTTGTGTGTCTAGGCCTTCAGAGAAATTCAAAAAGATGTGAATTCTTTCTCTATTTGGGTCTACACGAATTTGAAATCCATTGATTGAGAATTCTGTCTGAGCTGTTAACCTGTTGTCTGAACGCTCTAAAAACCATTTTATGCAACGAAACACCTGATTACCTTTTTTTTGGTAGAAAGTGTCCGCATTTGCGTATTTAGGGGCTTTATTTAAAATCTAGGGGGAAACCGCGTGGGGTTTGGGGGGTTCGCATGGACGCCATCTGGGAACACTGAACATACCGTAGCGCTATGGTTGGTTAGGTAGGTAGGATGTTAGGCTCCAGATATTCCGATATTGTGATATTAGTGACAGATTATCTTATTCAAAACCATGCATTTCCAGAAGCAAAGTTGGTTCGATAAGGCTGCTTCGTGCTATCTCAAAATCAGTCGGATGGGGGCCAAATTAACGAAAAACCGAATCAACGAAACCGTCAGTTGGAAAGGATAACACATCATACATCATACATCTTTCTCTTTTCAATCAATGGTTTCGTTGATTTGGTTTTTCGTTGATTTGGCACCCATCCAATCAGTCTGCATTCACAGTTGCAGACCTGCTGATATTTGAATGGAATAGGCCTTCCAAAACTATGAAAAGTATCATTCAGGAAAACAGATTCATACCATCAAGATATTGCTGGTTGTGTTCACATTGGAATGAATCGAAAATATATTCTCGATACATTCAAATATGCTATTGCATAGAAATAAATCGATCTTAAGGGTACTCAAAAAATTTCAAGTGCGTTCAAGTCAGGCAGTTCCAGCAGAGTGGTTTTTTCTACACCGGGGAATGTAAATAAAACAATAATGAACCTTCCAAACAGCACAGCAGTCTCTGATGTATTCATGAAGAATTCTTGACGAGTTCTCATAGTTCCCGAAGTATCCTTTATAAATTAATACTGGACTGTTGTGTTGTCTGAGTTTTCTTACAGCGTTGAAATATTTAGTTTCAAATTATAATATAATATATCCAACATACGTGTGATTCGTAAATGTTTTCCACCAAGGCAGGAGGTTTCCGTTGTCAGAATTGGAAGTGGAGTTGAAAAGCCGTCCAGTAGAACATCAACTCGAGACAAGTCAATACCGCGTCTTTCGCAAACACCACTCAGCACCTGTCTATAAAAAAAAAGAACAAAATCCATTGCATTATTTCATCAGATACGAAAACCAAGCGCCCCGAGGGAAAATATTGCTTTCGTGACAATACTATTCAGCTGTTATCGCGGTCTGAAGGATAGAGATATCGGTATCGCTACCAAAAACTAAATGGATCGTTCCAAGAACGATCCAGATTAGTGTGAAACAATCTCGATCGTTATCAGAACGATCTACGGATCGTTACTGCAGCCATCTGTTATGACCATACTTCAGATTTTTACCATAACCACACATTTCTTTCAGTCAGTGGAGAACCGACTCCATAGCCGAACGGTTAACGCACCAACTCTTGGATATGGATGTCCTGCAGGCTTAGGGGTTCGAATCCCTCACTAATTGACCGCCTTTCTCCCTATCGGTAATCCCTCGTACGGAGGAAAGGTGGTTGGTGCGTCAATCAAAGTTACCCCAAAAGCGGATACCACAACGTATAGGAGGATTCAGATTGATAAGTTAGGGTATCTTACCTCTGCCGTTTAGGTCAAGTTAGCATGAAGCATTCAATCTGATTGAACTTTAATCGCCTCCTATTCCTCTCGACTGGATTCTATCGAATGACCAATAAAATCTACACATTCTAAGATCAAATTGGATATTCCACATAGAAACCTAATGAATTCTCAATTTTATCAATTTTCATATTAGTTCCGATAGATCGAGATTCCAGGAAATTCAGATACAAACTGATTGTCCAATGGGATAAAAAAATTCTAAAATTTAATTGGATATTTGTCACACAACTCATAGAATATTAGGATCTGGAAACTTTTCTACACTGAGAGAAAGTATTAATCGCCATTCTGTGAAAAATGAGTTAAATAACTTCTCAACCATTTTTTTTAGTATCACTTACGAATTTGTATTGCACGATATAACTAAAGATTAAGATCGTAATTACTTGATTTTGAGTAAACACAACTATTTTTCACAACTAATTCTCAATAGTGAGCTACACTATAATAGGATAATTCATAAATCCTGATTAAGATGACTTATAAATTCGTATAAAATAATAACCTAGATCATAACCTACAAAAATCATATGGAAAAGGTTGAAGAAATGACATTGGTTTCCATGTTTGTCTTATTTTTGGAAATTTTATCCACTTTTATCGCAATGTCGACCAGGGACAATATATAGTTTCGTTCTAATTTATAACCTATATCAATACTTGTTACTACGTTTCTGCGCATAAGAGTACATTTCTTCTGAAGATAGCACTCCCATTGTAGAGAAAATGATCCTCGACGATCTAAATTGCACAATTCAAAGCGGCAAATCATACAATTTTGACTCACGCGTCCTATACGTGTGAAGGAAAGGAAACTGTTCAAAAACAGTTGAATACGAAAAAAAGTGGATTATTTTGTTTATGGGAATGTATTTTACTATTAATAAACAAAAGCGTGTGACAGTGTCATGATGACTCATATAAAAAAATCTCCATGGTAAAGGTTTTTTAAATCTCACAAGGAACAAAATGAGCCCTCATAAGTCATAAACGGACCGAAAATAAAAATTTTTTAAGAAGAAAATCATGTCAAATTCCGCGTTGTTGTTACAAGGTTGTTCATTTATACTTCGAGTTGGTTCTTTTTTTGTCATAAATAAGAATATAAGTCCCAACGAATATGATTATCGAATTCCTTCGACCTTGGTGCTCTGCTTGACAATAATTTCCCTAATTTTATCCTGAATTCTCCCGGAGAACTACCTTAAAGAAACTTCTGATGAAAACCGTTTGCCTCATGAGATGAAAAAAATGTCAAAGATCCAACCAGATATTTTTTATACTTGTGAGCTACTAGATTTTGCTGCTCGAAATACTCAAAGATAATAAGGAATTAATAAGCATACAGTGATTTGGGCATTTATAGATGATGTCATGATATGTTACTTACGCTAAACAAGTTCCTTTGGTGGCAGGCAGGAATTCCTCTTGATCGAAGTTACCCGAATCATCATCGACCTCAAAACTCACGTTGAAGTATTCACTGCTAGATATCTGTGTAAAACATCAAACGAAGCAGGAGATTTATTTATCAACACGTATGATAAGAGTCTATTCCAATGATGAATTCATTCGAAATTGTTCTCAAACAATTGAACTCTCCCATTAAAACTGCATTAGTCGTGCATGATCTGACAGATACATTTTATAACCCGAAGAGAACATGAAGCTTCAGCGAACGTTCAGATCAGATGTGTATAGATCGGGCCGAAAGTTCATTAGAGCTAACTTTTGGATTTACAAACGTTTGACAAAGGTTCTACGGACGTTGAAATGTCCGCCTCGAAATACGTCCAGGAAACATAGATGGAACGTTCGCTGAAGGTTCATCGAAGGTTTGACGAAGCTTCACAAAAATATCTATACTTATATTAATTTTGATCAATTTATATGAGAAATAAATTAATTAATGAACACAAATTATTATACATTAATCTAAGTATAGATATTTTTGTGAACCTTCCTCAAACTTTCGAAGAACCTGCAATGAACGTTCCATCTATGTTTCCTGAAAGTGTTTTGAGGCGGACATTTCAGCGTTCGTAGTACCTTTGACAAACGTTTGTGAATCTAAAAGTTAGCTTTCATGAACCTTCGATCCGATCTATACAGATCTAATCTGAACGTTCGCTATAGCTTCTGGAAATGAATGTGTTCAATTGGTAATGTTTGAATTAATCAATATTCTGTTCCAAGTTTTGTGTACTCATTTACAACAAATTCTGAATATAATATGACAGCCACCTGTGAAAAATTGATATCATATCTCGTAGGTACAGCGCGAGCAACAATGTTAATTTTCTTCGCGTGACTGATGCAGTGTTAATATAGATGATAAAATAATCATTTTGATAAGCGCACTATTACATTCGATTTATCATCAGAGATTGATTCGAATCCATAAGATCTTCGTGATGGCTATAAAAACTGCCCATCGTTCCTTAGATTTTCCAAATATATACTTAGACACTGAATCGTTTAAAATCAAAAGATAGAGATGAATATGGAGATCAGAAGACAATACAGTAAACTTTCTACACGGAGAAAAATGAAGATCAAAAATATAGTAATCTTGATAAATAATTTGAGAATATTTCTTAAAATCTGTGAACATGTGGTCAAATCTGAGATTATTTCTCAAGTTCCTAATAAAGATAAAATGGTTCAGATTTTTGTTGAATTTCATTTGAAAAAGAATGTGAAATCATCAATACTGAATGAGTATTAGAAAAAAATATTAACTTTCCAAAAGTCACGCACAAATGCGGGTCCAATTACGGTTCATTTTCGGCTCAGACCAGCCAATCTTGGATCAATAATGGCCCCACGTTGATGCACATATGGGTTTTGGAATATTCATACTTATTTCCATGAAGAATAGAGGAAAGGAGTACGATCGCAGTACTTTTGAAGTGCCCCCGAAAACGTAGCCTAGATAGGCCTCGCAATTGGCGCTGTCGTACATGTTTACCAGTATGTACTGCTGAGTAACCATGGAAACGAAGTGTTCAACCAATTAGTCTCCGGTTCTTACTGTGGCGCGCGCCATCAAATGTGAAAAAATTGAAACTACCTAGAGCCCAATTTTCGGCCACTTTCCGTTGGAGAAAATCAACCCCGATCGTACTCCTTTTCTCTATTCTCCATGCTTATTTCTATTGTTTACTCCTCTGTTTGCATCAATATTGAGCTAATTTCAGCCCATTTCGGCAAATGCTGGTCAATTTCGTGCCATGAGAGGGCTGAAGTGGGCTCAATGTTTATGTACACATGCGGGTTGAGTAATGATAATTTTCTATTCTTTTTCAAATAAAATTTAGATCGATAGAAATTTGAACCGTTTCATCTTCATTACAAATTTAAGACATATTCTTAAATTTTTATTAAAAAATACTGTATTTTCGATCTGCGTTTTCCTTCGTATACGAGGTTCCTCTGACCTGCCCACACGACACACCAGTTCAGAAGAAGTTCAATGAGAACTCGAAGAATTCATTATGAATCCTTGAGAGTTGATTTTGAACTTTTGGACTGTGCCGGTCTCCTCTTCACATATAAGCACACAGGAAGTTGAAAAGAGATAAAAAAAGGTCAGAGGACAGTGAAAGGGGCTTTGTTGTATTCGGTTTCCTTCAAACACATAGTTTTTGATCAAGGTGAATGTAAGATCAATGCGTTGCCAAGAAAATTACATGTCCCATCCTCCTATGAATCAAGTGTTCTTTCCACTCAGGTTGGATCATTTTTTCTTCACTCTTTTTCCTCTTCTTCTACTGACTAGCGTACGAATGACACGTCCGAAATTCAAAAGTGTTCACATGAATCAACTTTAAGCGTTAAAAGTTTGATCGATACTGGGAGGTAGAAATATATGAATGTTATGACGCTGTTGAAGTTTGAATCGTTTACAGAAACCAACCGGAAATTAAAACTTCCAAAACCTGATAAACCATTGTTATTTACCTTCTCAAATTAAATTTTTAAAACTGGAAAAACTATTCCAAAAATGTGCGGCAAGATTTCAAGTCTTTAACAGCTTAGTATTTAATTTTTTTAATTACCAATTCGTTTCAATAAACGATTCAAATTTCAGCAACATATGCTATGTACGGGAGTTGGCAGAGATGAGATCATTTTTGTCTGGATGGAATAAAATGTTTTTCTTTGCCATATGTGGTCGTTTCTTTGCAATTTCAGCCTTCAAACGCTCCAATAATGCGATATAATATTCACTGTTAATGGTAATCCCCTTCTCAAGATAGTCGATGAATATTACACCACGCACATCCCAAAATACCGAGGCAACAACCTTTCCAGCCGATTGTTGTGCTTTCGGGCGCTTTGGACGAGGTTCACCAGTGGCTGTCCACTCAGATGACGATCTTTTTGATTTCGGAGTGAAGTGATGGATCCATGTTTCATCCATTGTAACATATCGATGCAAAAATTCCGGCTTATTACGTTGAAACATGGTCAAACACTGCTCAGAAGCATCAACGCGTTCTTGTTTTTGGTCAACAGTGAGCAAACGCGGCACTCACTTGGAACAGAGCTCTCTTATAGTTAAATGCTCATGCAATATAAAGCCAACAAGTTCTTCTGATATTTTTACGATGTCAGCTAACTCACGCAACTTCACTTTTCGATCATTCAAAACCATTTTGTGGAATTTTTTTATATTTTCTGGTGTTCCTCCTCACTTGGACGTCCACTGCGTTCTGCATCATCGGTGTCTCTACGACCACGTTTGAAGTCACCAAACCAACGTTTTATTGTGGTTTCTGATGGAGCGGAGTCCCCATAACACTTTTCAAGCCATTGCTTCGCTTGAACGGTATTTTTTCCCATCAAGAAGCAGTGTAAAATTAAAACACGAAATTGTTTTTGATCCATTGTTTTCAAAATAACAAAAGCAGAATCACTCTTAGTACAATAACTCACAAACTAATGAATAGAATATCATGAAATATCGACAGCTGTCTTTTGAAGGTTAGTACTAACTGAAAAACAGGTGAATGTAGTAAAATTCGCGCTATCTATGTGTTAGACCCAAGACTTTCCAGCTCATGTGTTGATAAAGGTATGCGTTACATGCTTAGAAGTGAGCGAACATTTGTTAGGTTGTTCAAAATTAAATCTCCTCTCCATCTTCTAGTGTGTCAAATGGCTGAACCAAGTCTTCGTTCTACTCCACTTTACTTTTCTCAATAAATTTCTTCTCTAACTCTCCTTTCTCAATTTTCTGTTGTCACGGGACGAATCTCATCTATTTTCTTCATGTATAGGCAGAACGATACACTTGATACTATTGATTTTTTTAACATAATCATTTGTTTTAAGAATCATGAATTACTCCGAATACAGTTTGGATAAACTGAAGTTACAATATATGGAAAGTCGTTGACGTACCACCTGGATAACCAAATGTACTCGGCAGTTTATATTGATTTGATATCTTTTTTTTTTAATGAAGCATATCTTAATATATCCCACTGACATTTTTAATGCAGTAAAATTCTCCTTTAGAATGTGTTTTTAGATTTTTTAAATTTCATTTTATTTTTCCTGTTCTCAGAGTATCGATCGCATTCTCATGTACTTTTCGCCATTTTTTCACTTCTTTTAAAGTTTTTTTTGGGGGTACAATTTACCGTACTTCGATGGCGATGAGTATCCCCTTCTCTCTTCTCCTACACGGAAAAAAATTTACTGTTGCTGCAACAGGATTTTCCTGCAGCTGCAACAGGATTACTACTGTTGTTGCGACTTAATAGTAAATTTAACCTTCAAATCGCACCTTATGACTCATTACGACGAACTTATGCTTCAAAATGGACCTTCAGTGAGGGTTACCATACGTCCGGGAAAACCCGGACATGTACTCTTTATAATACGGGTTTTCCGATATTAAAATGTAGATCTAATTCCTTCTCTAAAAAGAGAACAAAAAGAGTACCGAGAGTACAAGTCGAAAACCCTGGCGGATGTTCCCGCATTCTTGAAAAGAGTACATGTCCTGGTTTTTCCCCGGACACATATGGTAACCCTACTTTCAGTTCACTTTTGGTGCATGAGATGTGAGTCAAGAAATAAAGATATAAGAATGCCTGCAATGACGACATCTTCTACCAAAAATTTATCAGTCACTATAGCTATTCGAGACCAATTGAAAATGATTCATGTACCGATTTCCAAAAACTTGGAAAATAATATTATCAAAGAAAAATGCGAAGAATGTGACGAAGACAAAATGAAATACTTCCCTAATACTAAAATATCCGATGTCCAAGCTTTGAAATACATACACTATAATAGATATAGATATCAATTAGATACTGTAGTAGTAGTAGTAGATATTGATGAAAATGAAGGACCTCAATTTGGAAAAATTTATAAAATTTATAATGTGGCAAATGATCTTTACTTTGTTTTGAATTATATAGCTACTGTGGCATTCGATCAACATTACCATGAGTGGAATGTTCGAATTGATAATAATCGTAATTATATGAAAAAACAAAACCTGTTACCTCATATTGGGCCTTGTCTTCTTGTGAGAAAAAAAGGATTAGATTACATTGCAACAAGACATTTACTGCGATGTAATTCAATATTGGAACATTTGAAAGTGTAATAAAGTCATAAAAAAAGTAAATAAAAGCTTTGTATTTTATTCATTTTATATTTTAATCATTTTATAAAGCCTATTTATCCCATAACGAAGGATTTTGTAACATTGCCGCAGCTACAAAACCACTCCTGTTGCAACTGCAGGAAGATCCTGTTGCTGTAACAGGATTTTTTCCTGTTGCTGCAACATGGTTGCCTCCTGTTGCAGCAACAGTAAATTTTTTTCCGTGTACGGTGATCATACGCGTCTACCTATGTACATGTCCTCTGTCAAACTCAAGCATTCCAAGCAAGGCTATGAGAAGAAATGAAAGAAGAAAGCGAGAAAGTGAGAAAAAGAATTCAAATTCATACCAGTCAGTTATCATACGGCTGTAACTTCTTTGAGAGACCATACAATGCAATTCCTCATTTCTATGTAAGTTCGAGTCCCCCTGGAGGCTACGTTTTTAACCCCCATATTGACGAACAAGGGAGAGAATTTCCAAAATTTGATGTGACGAGACATTTAAAAAATACCACATCACGGAGTATCCCATCAAATCAAGCGGAAACAAAGTCTGCGTTTGATCGACTCGAAAACAAGATTAGGCTGAAATGGGGACCGTATTTGTTCTGTTTGTCGAAATTTACAGGCAAGAATAGATCACAATTTTCACGCGAAGTAGGATAAAAATAGTAATTAAAGAGCACAAATTGCGAATTTTCCGCAGAAGATAAAAATAGTCTGAATTGTGCAAGCGGAGACAACAGTTCCTGTTATCGTCACGTACACATGTTTGTAGAACAAAGGGAAATTATTGTCCTGAACACATCACCCACTGATGGGTTCAGTCACCTCGACGTAAAATTTAGATGAGAGAACGGTGGATGAACGGTTGCTCGTCGGAATAAGTGACGAGGAAGCAACGAAGAAAAGTCCGCATGGAAATCAAAGCCTGACGTTTCTTCGTTGCTTCTACGTTGCTTCTCCGACGAGCAATCGTTCATCCACTGATCTGCCTCGCCCACCAATTTTCCACCTAAATTCTACTTCAAGGCGACCTTCATTGCTAGTAACTCGAGAAGCCCATGAATAAGATGTTATTTTAGAAATGAAACTTGGTCATATCTTATTTGGATATAGTATGCGACAAGCATCTGAACAGATGCAGATATGACATTGTACACGCGAGTAGGAAATGTCAAGATCATTTACGTATTATTACAAGGCCATGCTAGATCAATTTGAATGATTAGAAAAATAAACCGATGAAGACATTATACACGGATTATTCAAGTCCTAGTTATTTGATTACAGCACCAAAAAAAAGTAATCTGAAAATGAGAGGAAAAATCTCTCTCAATCAGAAGAGATATTCCACTTTTGTTTTCGTCTTCAATTGAGAATATATGCCTCTATGAATGAGAGTATGTTGAACAAATGACAATTCTTTCACCACCAACGACTAATCCTTTCAAATGGAGAGGAATACTTCTTAGAGGAGAAGTTGCATCAAAATGAGAGGGATACTCTCATTTGAGGATTAATTTTCTTCAGGTGAATCATTCTATGAACACTGGAAAAAGAACGATCATACACTCACAAAAATGTTTTTTCTGACAAAAATGAGAATATATTTATTGTCTCGTCGACAAGAAAAATTTTCTTGATCCGAGTAATATTCTCTCAAGATTAACAAATTTCACTTGAATCAAAAACATCTTTCACGTTGATGAAACAAGAATACCTTTTTTTGTCTGAAAAAAAACACTCCGTGTGTGCAACGTACATATATGGAGAAAAGGAAACAGTCGCCGTGACTGTTGTCGCATTTATTATGAATGTAACAAAATTCCAAACAATTTTCACAGTTACTCTGAATGTCCTCACATAAACTGTCCATGTGAACACGTTCACCGTAAATGTGAACACACTCAGAATAACTGTGAAAATCGTTTGGAATTTTGTTAGATTGAAAGTAAATGCGACAACGTCACCGCAACCGTTTCCTTTCTCCAAATATGTACGTTGCACACAGAGGAACGTTTTTTTTCAGACAAAAAAAGGTATTCTTGTTTGATTAAAAGAAAAGATTTTTTGATTCAAGTGGAATTTATTGATCTTAAAAGAATATTACTTGAATCAAGAAAATTTTTCTTGTCGAAGGGACAATAAATATATTCTCATTCTTGTCAGAAAAACACTTTTGTGAGTGTATGATCGTTCTTTTTGCAGTGTTCATAGGATTGTTGTAAACAAATAACTAGGAATTGAATTGGAGAAACGTACTGTGACAATGAGTTTCAGGCGAATCAAAATTGAGGAGAGAAAAGGCTAAGCAATTAATTTGAAAATCTCGTGAATGCCGCTACTATGCGGATATCTTCCGTTCCTATCATCTAATCCTTATTGAATTTCCACCACAGGTATATGCAGTGTCAATAGTGGTTTCATATAAGTTTTAACCTCATGCTTATAGGAAAACGAGAGAGGGAAAGGAAATATGTTACTGAAAATTGTGATTTTGTAACTATTCACCCCTATGTTTTTGGTCATCTGGTTGCAATTGAACTTATACCACATTTCAGTGACGATTTCATGCGAGTTTTGTCTCAATTGGTTAAAAGATGTGGAAACGATGTTTTTGCAATCCGCAATACTTGATATTGTTTTAAAATTAAGTAATATTTTCTCTAATTTTTACAAAATGCACAGTAATATTTGGAGAAATTCCTACTTGTCCCTCGATAACTGAAATTTCACAATAATTTTTCAAATCAAATTCTCTCAGTGTACAAGGCCTAGTCAAGAGGAATAATTCAAATTCATACATTACTTCTGAGGCAAAAGCATATCACATATACACGGAGAAAATATTTCATCAAATATTACAGTGTACTACCGAATCAGGGCGCCATATCAGTTACTTCGACAAAAATTACTGTGTGATTCCGTATATGTAGGGGAATATACTCTATAGAATACTTGTTTTCTGTTGGCTTCTACAGAATCACACAGTAATTTTTGTCGAAGAAACCGATATGGCGCCATGATCCGCTAGTACACTGTAATATATAATGAAATATTTTCTCCGTGTACTATAATCGCTTCACGGCAAGTTTGTTATTGTCGTATTCTCCTACTAGAGTCGCCGGTGGATAATCAAATGGATCATACTGCTCAAGTGGAATGATCCAAATTGATTCGCAATCTTTCTACCAATCGAAACGTAACGGATATATCATAACTTTTGACGGACAGCCAGCTTTTGTCGGACTCTCGGATTAGGATCATAGGTAATTGATGAAAAAGATTATACCAAGCCTCCTTCAGGATAATTATTCAAGTTTATTTGTTATTCCTTCACAGGCAAAATTATAGTGGATGTACCATGACCCTTGATGGACAGTCCGCTAGTGTATACTACTTCCTAACTAGAACCGTGAGCAGATGATGAAGGAGATGATGTTGAGCCTGAAACATTGCCCCCCTTGCATACCCTACATGATGACTACACTTAAGTGTAATTCTAGCGGAGATGTAGTTCATTCTAAAATAACTGTTCCAAATCTTTTTCATCTCCCTTCAGAGAAACTCTGAAAATATATCTGGTAAGAAAAGGTACGTTTAATATGATTTTACTATCTGCATAGTTTTGATCAAAAATATTATATCTAATCACAATTTCTTTATAAGAACAATCATAATGCATACGCTAAAAATCCTTGTGTTTACAGAACTTTTGTTTCTTCCTTCAGAATAGTGAACAAATGTAAAGTGAACTATACAAAGTCCGCATGAAGAAAATTGAACATACAATGTTAACAATTTCTGGATGAAACTTCAAATATAGGTAACCGAAGCAATATCCAATCACGTAACTGAAAATTTAAGGGTCATGTGTATGAAATTTCAGTTACGAAAATATATATAAATGTGTTATATAATATGGTCAAAATTGGAAAAATCAATTACTTGGAAATGAATTTTGAATTCAAATACCAAGAATTTAGAATTTCAGTTGCAAATGTGATTGAAGAAGTAATAAAATTTCAAACAATTTTTAACCGTGTATGAAATCATATCTTCTAAATAGACTAGCTTATAACTATTGACGAGTAATTGTAGTTCAGCTTAAATGAAGCAATTGGATAAACGACTTATACTTTGAACTACACTGAGAAAAATTTGACTGTAAAAAGCCCTATCATTGTCAGCAAGTTCAGGATACTCTTGAAATCCAATTGAATGTTAGTTCAATTTGATGGAAGTTTACTCCCCAAGAGAACACAAACCTTCTACGTTAAATTTACGTCCATTGTACGTGGATTTACGTTCATGGAACGTTCAATGAACTTTCAAATGTCCAAACGTTGAAAAGACCTCTATTGAACGTTCCGTGAACCTTCATGTTCTCTTGGAGCTGTCATGATAACTCATGTTATTATAGTATGTTTGCACGTGATGAGTTTTTTGATTTCATAAGATTGAACTTACATTCAGTTAGATTTCAAGAGTATCCTGAACTGACTGACAATGATAGGAGTTTTCACAGTACAATTTTTCTCAGTGTAATGTTATATCCGAAATCAAGGCTTCAAGTCACAATGTATTCAGAGGTAAGATGTAATTGTGGTATTTTACACACAATGATGTATTTAGGTCATTTTAACGTAAGCCGTGTCTCCACTGATTTCAGTCAGACTGAAATATAATTGCCCTTGACCAATTTCTATGAAGAGAATACTGTCGCATGCATTTAATGTTCCTTGCAAAGATCTTATATCATCTGTCCTGCTCCTGTCTGCGAATCATAATGAGAACGTCTACAGCAATGCACTCGACACTAAAAATTTAGTATATCTGCTATACTGCAGTTTGTACAGAATCTGTGAATGAAAATTATAATAAACTATGTGTTTCGTGAATTCCAAAATCTCACAATCAAACAATCATATAAAGCTGATCTTTTTTACTTATGTACTCTACAGACGTTTGGCGGATTATAGACAGGGGTGGAGGGTTTCATCAAACCAGTCGTAAGACTGATTACTTCATGATGATGATGACTCTACAGACGCGTTGGTAAATGAGTAAGCACACTATTCATGATTCACTCGATCGGAATTGAACACTTACAACAATATTGTGATTATAGACATTGATTTATATTCAGAATAACTGGAACGCAACTACACTAAAGTGACTGAAGATATAATTCATATTGAAATCTTCTTGCCAAAAGTCTTACCTCTCCAATTACTCTATTCAAGGTGGATTATATTCATATTCTTACAAAACTCTATTTTTATTTTTATTTTCAAATGATTCTCTTCTTGAATATCATCAATACTACTCAGCGAAGAATTTATGATTGAAACGAATAGAAGAGAATTGAAATCTAAAAAACTGGATTGGAATTCATCTCAAAGAAATTTTATTCTCCTCTGCGCACCTTATTCTACAGTGGAATCGCATTCTGAATTTATGGTTTCATTCCTATTTTCCCAATCTCAAGCTCAGAGTAGAACTCATAGGTTGGAATTGAATGACGATAACAGTTTTGATTCAACATTTTTCAATTTCAAATCTTTTTTTTTTTTACTTTGGACAACTTGAATGTACCTTTCAATGACACTGTATTTGATTGCGATTAATGATAATTTTATGATTATTTTGTAAACTTTCTTGTCGTTGATATTTAGAAGTGAGAAAGAAATTACCTCTCTTCTGCTCTCAAATATTATTAATTGGGAAATAATGATGAAGTTATAAATAATTTATAAAAATGAGTGAAATCCCCACAAAAAACTCCAAGAAAGTAAAGAACAACACCCAAGTTCATGAAAACATGTCAATCTCTCACAATAATAACTGATAGAAAAAATTGTCGGAACAAATACTTCACTCTGCCCAGAATTTTACTTGAACTAGCAAATATACAGGGTGGGGCATTTAAAGTGTCGCGGGCGTTTTTTCCAAAAATAAAGTGAGATACGAGAAAATTTTTCGGACAAAAGTTGTAGGGTACCGAGGGGGACATCCGATGGTGGCCTTGGCTTTGACCTCAAATCTCATCTTCAAGGGCATTCTGAGATCAACTCTTGTTTTTTAAATAGCATCTCATATTTTTTACTGCAGATTTGGATTCTAGGTCAAAAACCAAGAAACTTTTGTCTGAACCATTTTCCTGAAATCCGCAAAAATGGCGCTCTAATCGATATTGTTCCATTTTGAATCTGACATTCGAATAACTCGAAAACGAAGGGTCTTGCAAAAGAATGTTTCGTACAAAAGTTGTCAATACACAACACATTTCAATCGTCTACATTACCACCATTCAGAGCTCACGCGATGTAAACAAACGACGGGGTTCAGTGAAAATTCACGATTTTGAAAGTCAGTTTGTCAGTTACATTTGATTATTACTTGGTTTATGACAAATTGAAAATCATGGATATCCGATACACGGTTTCTGAAAAGATCGATATGATCTACATTTACGGTGAAGTGCATAAGAACCCCAGACAGGCATATGACTTGTATGCAGAACGATTTCCTGAAAGAACAACGCCGTCCATTAGGTATTTCCAACGCATTACAAAATTATTCTCAGAAACGGGAAGTGTTACAAGGGAAAAACGACATCGAATGAGAACTGTTAGCGGAGAAAATGCGGAAGTTAATGTACTAGCTGCAGTAGCCAATAATCCACACGTGAGCTCTCGTGAAATTGAACTCCATTCGGGAATTTCTCGAAGAAGTGTTCTTCGCATACTAAAACGTCACGAATTCCATCCGTATCACATTTGTTTGCATCAAGACCTTCACGGTGATGATTTCGAAAATCGTGTACAGTTTTATCGATGGGGTCTAGCGCAAATGCACAATAACAACTTCATCAACATATTATTTTCTGATGAGTCGACGTTCACCAATCGTGGTCAAGTAAATCGACATAATATGCATTACTGGGCGACAGAAAATCCAAGATGGTTACGTCAAGTAGAGCATCAAAGACAATGAGCTGTGAATGTTTGGTGTGGTATTTTTCGATCTCGAGTAATTGGACCGTACTTCATTGCAGATACGCTAAATGGAGAGAAGTACAGACATTTCTTAGATCAAGTACTTCCAACATTACTTGAAGACATACCTATTCAGGAACGATTGAATATGTGGTATCAACACGATGGTTGTCCATCCCATTGTGCAGTCACAGCTCGAGAAATATTGGACAGAGATTATCCTGGACGATGGATAGGACGTCGTGGACCAGTTCATTGACCTGCCCGTTCTCCGGATCTTACTTCTCCAGATTTTTTTTTATGGGGATACATAAAAGATACAGTTTATCAACAAGCACCGACTACACCTGAGAATATGCGTCAACGAATCATCAATGCATGCGCGAGCATCAATGAAGATATTTTAGCACGAGTTCAGCAATCTTTTGTAAAACGTTTTGAAATGTGTATTGAAGTCGAAGGCCATCATTTTGAGCATCTACTGCATTAAAATTATCCAAGTGATGTAGACGATTGAAATGTGTTGTGTTTTGTCTGTTATACCCCATCACCTCCGTTTCAGTTCAAGGGGTCCCCCTTGGAATCAGACAACTTTTGTCCGAAACATTCTCCTCCAAGACCCTTCGTTTTCGAGTTATTCTAATGTCAGATTCAGTATGGAACAATATCGATGAGAGCGCCATCTTTGCGGATTTCAGGAAAATGGTTCAGACAAAAGTTTCTTGGTTTTTGACCTAGAATCCAAATCTGCAGTAAAAAATATGAGATGCTATTTAAAAAACAAGAGTTGACCTCAGAATGCCCTTGAAGATGAGATTTGAGGTCAAAGCCAAGGTCACCATCGGATGTCCCCCTCGATACCCTACAATTTTTGTCCGAAAAATTTTCTCGTATCTCATTTTATTTTTGGAAAAAACGCCCGCGACACTTTAAATGCCCCACCCTGTATACGATTAAAAAAACAGATGTGAAATCAATATCAGTTACCAAGTACATTTGGTGGTCCAAATGGTATGTGAACAATTTCTGGTATATTGTAACTTTTGTGAAAAATGCATTCTAGTGGTTTGTGATTTCTGGAGAACATCCTCATCTTGAAAATATATATAAAGGAAAATAGAACAAAAATTAGGTCCATTCACTTCACACACTAAAGACAACTCTTAGTCACTGTACACCAAACATGTTGGTTGTCTCAAATATGTTTTGAAATCCACGTCGATGCGGAATACTTGGCGGGGTCGATAATGATTTCGTGAAATCATATTATTCAAGTTTCTATCTTGATGCTCTTGACAAATTCTTTTAATGTAATCAAAACTGAAAACTCATGCTATCAGGATAAGGTTCAAGGAACGTTCAATGGAGGTCTATTCAACATCCGGAGATTTGAAGGACGATCGAACATTCCATGAACGTGATTTCACGTACGACGCACGTCTATTCAACTCGAAAGGTTTGTATTTTCTTGGGATAGATAAGTAGATATATCAGATGTATACGCAGACCAGACCCAGACAGCACAAATGATCATTTTTGATTCATAAAAACTTCTCAAAGAATTCTCAAACCGTCCCGGTTATGACAGTACACGTAAATTCAATATGAATTCAAGGAATTCAAAATGAATACATGTTGTATGCCTGAATGTTTCTTGATATGAACGCTTTTCGAACAACCGAGTGGTTCATCAAGAATTCAAATTGAATTCAAAAGATTCATAATGAATTCATGTTTAGTGTCATAACAGGTGCTCTTTGAAGGGACTATCACATATAGATTATATCATACATATTATATACTTTTCGAGTACTCGAAAATCTACCAGATTCTCGAAAAATTTTCGAGTACTCGGTGAATTTTGAGTACTTGGCTTGACTCGACTCCAAACTTAAATTACTCAACTCGAGTCGAAAAAATCACTACGGGAAAGTCAAGGAAATATAAATCAAACATGGTTTAAATAAAAAAATACAGAATAAGAGTAAAAAGTTAGTATGTATTGGGTGTGTGAATATGACTCCGCCCTTTCATAACACACGTCGTTGTTAATATTGCTTACGTGTACTAATAGATGGCAACATTTGTATTCGATAGTACTTTTTGTCAGCTGTCAAACGCACTACGCGACATTTGGTTTGAGTTGTGAGCAACAAGTTTTTACCTCCTCGAACATGTCGGTTTTCCTTCCAAGTGAACATCATTTGCGGGAAGTGCTGTTACACTATTTTATTGCAAAGAAAAGTGCAGTGGAAACGTATTGTTTGCTTGTGGGGATTCACGGTAAGCATGCTCCATCTAAAACATCTTGCAAATAATGGTTTCGACGATTTCGAAATAATGATTTTGGCTCTGAGGACAGAGAACATGGGAAACCACCAAAAAAATTTGAAGATGCTGATTTGGAAACATTATTGACAAAAGATTCTTGCCAGACTCAAGCAGAACTGGCTGCAGCATTGAATGTTGAACGATCAACTGTTGCGAAGCGTTTAAAAGCAATGGGAATGGTTCAAAGACTCAATAACTGGGTTCCACATGAATTCAAAGAAAGAGACATGCAATGCCGAAAAACAACTTGCGAAATGCTATTTCAAAGACAGCAACGAAAAGGATCTTTGCATCGAATAGTCACAGGAGATGGGAAATGGATATACTATGAGAATCTAAAACGCCAAAAATCTTGGGTGAAGCCAGGTAAACCGGGCCCATTACACTGAGAAAAAGGTTTTCTTCTGACAAATCAACGCATTTGGTTGAGCATTTTCAAGAAGTATCATTTCATACAAATAAGACATATTGATTATAACCAAACATTGTGTTCAGTCAAGGAATTCATATTTATTAACTATAACCAAATCATTCATTTGATTCAAACTGATCGAAATTGATTTGAATGAATATGACTTCCTCTCAAATTTAGATTTATCGGATCATAATCGGTATGAAGTTGACTCAAAGAAATATGTGGTGTATTCAACAACTATGTGATAAAATGAATATTAGTAAATATTTCTTTGCTCGTATCCAAATATACGATTTATTCACTGTAAACAAATCTCATTTGAGTCAACGAATCCTTTTTCTCAGTGTACAGCCAAAGAGAAATATTCACTGTGCCAAGGTTACGTTCCGCATTTGGTGGGATCAGAGAGGTGTTATATATTATGAGTTGCTCGAACCCTCTCAAACTATTGATGGAGAACTTCACCGACGACAACTAATGCATTTGAAGCGAGCCATAGGAGAAAAAACGACCAGAATGGGTAAATAGACACAGTAAATTAATTCTGCAACATGACAATGCCAAACCGCACACCGCACGAGTCGTGAAAAAATATTTGGATGGACAGGACTGGAAAGCACTATTCCACCCGCCATATTCGCCAGACATAGCCTCGTCGGATGACAACTTATTTCGGACAATGCAGTCAGATCTTACAGGATAACGGTTCACTTCATACGAAAGTATCAAAATTTGGCTTGATAATTGGATCAGCTCAAAAGATCAGGATTTCTTCAAGCAAGGAATACGTGGATTGCCTGAAAGATGAGCAAAGGTTGTAGCTGCAGATGGAGCATACTTTGGATAAACTGTTCTTCAATTTTGTGAACAAGCAAATGTGTTTTATTTAAGAAACAAAGGTCGGAGTCTTATTTACAAACCCAATAAAAGTGCGAAGTATGAAAGTGTCAAGATGAGATGAATAAAAAGCAGTTATAAACAGCGATTATAAACAATTATTGATAGACAGAGGGTGAGAAGAGCGGAAATGTGTACAATTTTGATCTTCTCTGTTCGGACAAAGGATTTGAGTTGGTGGTGGGAACGCACGACGAGTGAGAGAAGTCGTTTCAAGCTCAGTAATTAAGTTTCCACATCATTGAAGTCCTGTCAACATTAAGAATCGCGGTAATTTCCGTTTCCCTCAAGATTCAGTTCTTTTGGTTCATTCCTCCCTGGTGAGAATGAAGCGAGCTCTAAGCGTGCACATCCGCGAAATTACTCTCTAAAGGTTATCTATCTCTTTCCACACGACTTATTCGAAAAGAGATAGATAGCCTCTGAAGAGTAATTTAGCGGATATCCACGCTTCCCTGGTGAAAATGGAAGCAGGAAGGAAGAGTAAACGGAGCGTATGTTGGAGGGTAACCGAAACGTTAATGAAAAATATAAATAAGAGGGATACAAAGAGTATGTGAAGAGGGAATTCAAGCAAAGGAAGCGTATAGAATTGATGAGATGTGAATAAAAAAATTGCACCTCAGAGCGAAAATCCAACCGATGACTTTCACCATGGCAGACGAGGGTTTTATCGACTGAGCCATGAATCGTCGTTGGTATCACCTGCTTAAAGATATTATCTGATATCAGAGTAGGTATGATTCGCACACGCTTCATGTAACCTACTATTACTTCACATGCAGCCCGAGTGAAAGGGGATCGAGAGCTTATGAAGCGTATATGGAATGTACGATGTCATCACTTCACAGCGAGCGGGCATCACACGCTTCAGGGAGAGGAGGGAATTGAAACATTTTTCGCTTCGTATGCGCTTCTTTCGCGCTTCGTGTATACGTTCCATTCACCAGGGTTAGACCACGCTTCATTTCGCCAGGGCTTTACCTTCCAAATCACTCACTTGCGGAAAATTTGGATGGTGGGAGCAGCATTCTGAATTAGAAGAGCGATTTCTATTCTCTCAATGTCCAAGTCATATCACGGTAGAAGGGTATTGATGGGAAGTGTGATGATGAAATGTGAGTGAACGTTGTTTAGCCATTTTTAGTATGCAGAGAGAGAATTCTACTTGATAACTAATGTGATCATCCTCTCCTCGGTCAGCTGTTCACGAATCAAGATGGGAAACGTTCACTGAACAAAATGTAGCGGAATGTTTCTGGATTGTCCCAGATACTGCTAATGTCATACCATTGCAATGTTACGAATTAAGTGTTTCAGAATAACATATCTGAAACGCTTTTGAAACATAAAACATTCCTGGAACGTTTCAGAGATATTATTTTTAAACATTTCATCCGAAAGGTTACAAAGGTAGGGCTTTAACAGTGTCTGGGACGTGCCACAAACGTTTCGCAACATTTTGTTCAGTGGGCGTGGTATTCAGGGAAATTTCACCATATAAATTTTATTTTTTGATTCCATCAACTTTCCTTCCCTAGTGAAGATGAAGCGTATACACAGGGCGTGGAAGAAGCGCGAAATAAAAAATGTTTCAATTCCCTCTTCTTGAAGCATGTGATGCTTGCTTGCGGTAAAGTGATGAAATCATACGCTTCATAAGCTTTCGATTTCGTTTCGCACACATTTCATGTGACGTGATAGTAAGTTACAACAAGAATGTGCGAATCATGTATATTATTACTACAAATAATATCTTCAAGCGATTCATACCAATGACGATTCATGGCTCAGTGCATAAGACACTCAACTGCCATGGTAAAAGTTACCGGTTTGATTCTCACTATGGATTTCAATTTTTTCAATTAGGTGATTTGAATTTTATGCACTTCTTTTGTTTCAATTCCCGCTTCATATACTCTTTGCATCCCTTCCATTCAAGCTCCGTATACTTTTTATTAATGTTTCTGTTACGCTCTAGCGTAAGTTTCGTTTACTCTTCATTGCTGCTTTTATTTCATTGTTCCTGGAGTTTGAGTCGTTTATAAAAACGAAACGAAAATTCAAACTCACAAAATCTGATAAATGATCGGTGTTTATCGTTTTGAATTAACTCCTTGCAACTGAAAATATCACTCAAAAAATAATATGCAGTATACTGCAAGAATTGGGGGCTTTGAACGATTGCGTATTTCGTTATTCGATTACCAATTCGTTTAAATAAACGATTTAAACTTCAGCAACATTCGATTTCACTAGAGTTGGAACGTTGAATGATATTGTTTGAGTAAAAACATCGTGACTTTAGCAACCTGAATACTACGATACATAAATTTGATTGCAATGTACATTAGCCTGAATACAATCTTGAACTGTACTATAGCACAACGTTATTTGAATAATCGTTTCTTCTATTTCAGAATTTCGCATACTTCAATCTTTCACAAAAATTCTCAATCTTGATATGGTTCATATGTGTCACAGAAAAACAGCATGAGAAAGGGAATGCAAGAAAGAATAAGTATAACGCTCGGAATTATCTTTCTCAATAAATGTTAGTAGTTTCGATACATAAATTATTTAGAGTGGAAGAGCTTTTGAAAGGTTTGTATCATTATATTTTTCTATTGTTCATTGTTTCATATCTTTCACGATATGAAATATACACACCAGTGATTCCATAATGCGGGAGTCAGGGGCTCCCACTTCGCGGGCTTTGGAAACTACCACAGTTTTCCATCCATTTGTTCATGGACTACAACATTGTAGTCCGTGACTTCACTGTGCTACAACATGTTTTCCTTCACCGGGCGTGCGGTAAGACTTTGCCACTGAGGGTGGAATGGTGGGGGCCGTTAGTTCCCACATTAAAGGATCATTGACATATATTTTCATATGTGATATATACTTATTTTTTTCTCCTCAGATAAGAAAACAATATATTATTGGTAAAGTCTTGTTTGAAAAGAACTTGATGAGAGTCTCTCGACAATTTTAACCAAGAGGAATGAGGGAAACCAGGAAAATACATAAAATCGTGGAGGAAGGATGATAGAAAGGGATGGGCACTTCACTCTCCGTTTCCCGAACACTGAATGTTTGGACAATATAGTAACTGGTTGATCAGCGATTTAGGGTGTAGTTCTAAAGTGCATTTCTTCATCTATCCAAGATCTCCTCATCCACGTGGAAACAGATCTACGCGAACAAATATTACGCAAATTCATACAATATACATACACACATGTGCAGTACTCATCATTCATCTCTCAAGGGCACAGCAAATAGGACAGTGAAATGTTCTCTGGATCGGGTTACGTAAATTTCACGATTAGAATCTGTTCACTTGGATGACTTGCAGTGTTTCATTTTCACCACATTACCCAGGAACTATCTGTTCATTCTTCCCCTCTCTCTCCTTTCATACTCTCTAAAAGAGAATATTTTTGATGGAGATGTTTTTTGTCGCGTGGATATTTATTACAAACGTGAAATGTAAAAATATGACCATCAGATTTTCATATTTAGCATTGTTCTTAAATGCTAATAGAAATAACGTCCCCAAGAAAACAAAAGAAATTCGTGAATAGATCGTGAATAAGATTATGATATCCCTTCCAAGAATTGAATTCATTATGCTTAATTATGTCAGTTTGTTCCTTCCTATGAAAAATGAGATTTTTCATTTCAGTTTTGAATGGAATCCAGAGATACTATTCACAGAGAAAATATTCCTTGAAATATTATAGTGTAGGAACGGAGCATTTCAGTGAATACCATTCGTAAAATGTTTTTTACGCATTTTATAAGAACGAGTGTTATGAAATAGTACATCATGCTACGAGGGAGGGAAATGAGTGATTTTCACCGAGGGTGATATTTGTTGCCCAAGCGAAGCGAGGGCAAAAGTTACACGAGGTGAAAATCATTTCCCTCCCAACCCTGCTTCAAAAATCTGATTAAAACCTACAGAAACCGATTCGATTCCGATGTGAATTCCGGGGGAACAAATCGGTGGTCATAAGAAGTGATCGAAGGGCAAAAATTTCTTACCTACGATTAATAAGAATCAATAGGAATAAATCAGATGCTCTTTCTAAATCAGACGAGTTCAGAAATATCTGAATAAAAAGTACTCCTGGAGTTGGGTTGATGAGAAATTTCCGATGCAAAATCCGTATACATTTCGATTAAATTTTGTAAATCGGTTGTGATAAGATTGTTTAAGCAGGAAAGAGACATACTAGATACTTTCTCTTACCGATTTTGCTGAAATAGTGAACGCCCTTATATATATTTACTAAACTCGACATTATTTCTCAAGCATTTATTCCTCCCTGTACTCCTCCCACACGGAAAAAAGAAAACACTACTGGTTACTGTGAACGACAGCGATCGATTGAAAAACAAATGAGAACACGCTTGGATAATGAGGATTAGTGCGATCACAGTGATGGGCACTGTAATGAAATGCGTTAACGCTGACTGGACAGTAATGAGGACTGGGAAACGCAGTACTGCATAGGATGAATTTGAGTTTCAATGTATTTTTGTGATTCACAGTAACCATTGCTGTGTTCTTTTTTCCGTGTAAGGGAGTAATGAAAACGTATTGCGCAAGCGCATTCGACTACACACGCGCGCTCTTCATTGATCAAGACCGGTTAGGAATACGTAATTTTGCTCCCGCATTATCCCACACAGCACCACCGTCCCAGAAGGATTCATAAAGAATTCTTATTGAACTGATTGTATTCTTTATGAATGTTTTAAGAATTCTTCTGGGACTATGGTGCCGTGAGGGATACACCGAGAGAAAAAGCATGCTCTAAACGCAAGGGAGCTCTTCACGCTGCTATTGCTGTGGTTATAACGTACTTTTAACGCATGGCAGCATGCTTAGAAGGCATGGGACTCATACTCAAAAAGCATGGGCTCATGCGTTTAACGCACGTTATAACAAATGCTTTAGAAGCGTGAAGTGCTCCCTTGCGTTTAGAGCATGCTTTTTCCCTGGCTGTTCGTATGAAATACGACTATTTCAGCGGAGCAGGGTTGGGAGAAATGAGCGATTTCAGACGAGTTTGAGTGTCACGTGCCCGAGGTGGAGGCGAGGGGGGCAATCACACGGGTCGAAATTGCTCATTTCTCCCGAGGGGAACATACTATTTTTTTAGACACACGGAGAACGATGAGATTTATTGTATGTGATGCATGTAATTACGTTGACACACAAATTTGAAAGTAATCTGGAAATGAGAGAAAAATTCCTCTTAATCAGGAAAAATATTTCCCTTTAGTTCCTTTCTGGATTGAGATGGTGTCTTTACGATTGAGAGTATTTCCCTAGTAACACAACATTCGGAAAGCATGCCGAGAATATTCACAGCACATGCATAGGACATTCAATGTGCTAAAAAGGTTCGCAGAACATGCTATGGACATTCGTGTGTTACTTGGGTTTTAACAAATAAAAATTCTCTCACCACTAAGATGAATTTTCTCCAATAAATAGGAATACTTTTGATACTATATCAGAGGAGAAGTTGCATCAAAATCAGAGGGATACTCTTATTTTGAATTAATTGCTTCCTCGTTAGAGGGAAGCTTTGTGTTCGTTTCGGGGGATCGAAAATTTTTCGTGCCCAAACTCAAAATCTCTTAAGCCGAAATGTTCCTCTGAACTCGGAGAACATTTTTGGTTTCGTGTCTTTGTGTAGGGATGTGAAGTACATTGCGACTGCGCATATCTTCTGTTCCTATTATCCAATGGTTATGAGATTTTCACCACCGACATATGTAGTGTTGATGGTGGTCCCATATAAGTTCCAACCTGATTATCACAGAAGAATCAAAAGGGTGATGATACACTGAGAAAACGTTTGTTTCGGCGAAACAACATTTTGGTTGAAATGAACGCAAAGAAAGTTCTTGGTTGGCTGAAATAAAATTTATTTAGGATAAACAGAATTTATTTGTCTGTATGAAAGCCTTAATTATTGTGAACCAAATTTTGTTCACCCCAAATAAATTTCATTTCAGCCAACCAAAAAGTTTCTCTGCGTTCATTTCAAACAAAATTTTCTTTTGCTAAAACAAACTGCGTTTTCATGCATTGTGAAAAAAATTTTGATTCTGCGACAGCGCATATCTCCGCTGCCTACACGGAGAGAAGAGAATGGTCAATATTACCATTCTCTTAGGAAATGTAGATTTCCTATCGGTCCGATTGTGTACTCGTCTGGAATTGAGTACTTTCTCGCCCAAAAATAGGTCACAAAATATGTACTTTCCGTGCAAGAGTGTGAAAAAATATTTTCTGGATTCAAGAAAATTTTTCTTGGATCTGTAACACATACGCCGCAATCAAGAGAATGCAATTGCTTATTACAGAAAAGTTGTTTTTAGTGGTATCATGAAAAACATGGAAGTGGTATGTTTAGATGTAGCTTCATACAGATTTTTTATATAGAATGAGTCAAATGTTGATGGTTATTCTGTTGAGATCTATAAATATTTTTCCTACAAAAAGGCATCGATCCCATTCCAGGTTTCACGTTACTAGAATGCAAACAGTTGATCTGTATAATTGTTTTTCAACATACTTGTGATCTCGAGAGTTTATGTCTGGTTCGATGAGGATGTGTATTCTCGTCAGGGGTTACGTTTGGTACAAGGAAGCGAGGACTACTTTCGATGTTATGAGGATGTTGTGGTTTATGGTATAGATGGAGAGCTGGTTGTTGTTGCTGCGAGGATTCACTATCGAGATCATGATCTTCCGTGTCCAACATACTGCTTCCTAAGGCGTCCAATTGGGTCAAAGATCTTGAACGCACCTGCAACACAATCATATGTTGTTGTTATTTAATTTGTTATCAAATACTAATTGAAGGGGGGGGGGGAGGTTCATGTAAAATTAATTTTTTTGTATTCTTTTATTGCTTTGAAAATGTATTTATCACATGAAGAATGTATTCCCGAAGTCTTAAGCCTGAACGAAAGTCCTAAGTGTCCCTAGGAACTCACCAATGTGATAGGCTCAAAGGTATTGGGAGCAAGTGAATAAAATTAAAGTTATTGAATTCGTTGAAACAGCTATGTGCTTTGAATCAATTCAATAACTCCCCTCAGTTTTGTGTCATGAACTATTGAAAAACAGGTAGTTTGAACATGAAGTTACTCCTCCTTCAACCCACCGTCCCAAATAGATACAATGAAATGTCGTATCTTTTTTCAAATCTGACAAAATCCAAATCAACAGAGTCATATCAAGATTCACTCTCGAATCTCGGTCTTAAATTATGTCTAATCTAAAAGAGAAATCAGTGAACCCTGGTGAAAATATTGCTATGGAATTTCTCCTCATTGTTCAGTTTTCCAAAATTCGCGGAAATTCGGAAGAAAAATTGGTAAAAAGTTTCCACATATTTTCAATTTTTCCCGAAAATCTGATTTTTCATCCGGAACATTCACAATTTCCACTTTTATACAAAATATGAGGAGTGGCATGAACGGAAAAATCCTGAAATACTCCACACTAACAAATTTTCATACACAGTTGAAAATTTTGTGTAAATGTGTTAAAACATCCGTGTGTCATGAATTTTCTGTTGAATATTCAACACAAACACGTGTAACTTCTATAGACAGTCCTTGCGTAATCAGGTCTCAACTGATTTATAATGTGAAATCATTCAAACAAGTGAAAAAAAAGTGTCAAAATAACACAAATTCTATTCAACTTAAGATTGAACACACAAAATTGTGTTATTCTCAACTACCAAGGGGAGATCGCCAGTGGTGGAAGCTATTTTTTTATGAAACTTCTATGTACGTGTCACTTTAGTAGTGGTCGGAAGAACTATTCATTCATCTTGGCTTTAGCTTTCATTCTAATGGGAATTCGTTTTCTAGATATGTCAATTTGAAGATAGAGTGCGAGTTGATATACGCAAAGAAAGTACACTCAAACAATGGACCGGCAGTGGCCTGAGTGATACAGCTTCAACATTCGGTCCCGACGATCCATGTTCAATGCTCATTGAAGTACTGTTTTTTTCAATTTATTCTTATGCATTGTTTCAACACAAAAGAAGTGTGATTTTCACATTTGATTGATGTACAAAAATCCATAAATTACACTGAGAAAAAAAATTGTTTTTTGTCAAGCGCGCCGGGAATTTGACAGGTATGCGATTGAGTCAACAGAATAACGTTTGACATAAATTTCCCGTCATTTGGTACAAATATACACTTTTGATTGAGTGAACCCCGCAGCGATATTGTAACTAAATAAGATGCGCGTTCCAATCAATCGCTACGTCATTGATGGGAACACAACAAATTTTGAACGTACCATTCCCAGCAGTTGTTTCAATCACGTATTGAAGTAATCAAAATGCATGCAGATGTAATTGGAAAGAATCAACATTTGAGATAACATACTCATCCAATTGTTTCCAGTGAATTGGTTAATCGAACGAATATTCAATAAGTTTGACTGAAAATTGGCGGACTTGAAACAACCTCATCAATGTGATCGCTGTTAATGTGTCATAAAATCTATTTCAACCAAAAAAAATGGATACAGATACAAACAAGTGTTCGTTGAATACAGAATTGTTTCCTATTTGTTGAGAAAAAACACCTGACTTCATGTAGAATGATATTATATGATTCATTTCGATTTACAAATTCGATATGAATTTTTATTCATTTCATGAGACATCATGTCAATTGTATTTCCTGGATCGAGTGAATCATATTTGAAATGGCATTTCTGGGTGGAAGTTATCAATTAGTCTCTATAGCTCAGTGGGTGGAGCGCTAGTCTACAAGACTAGGAGTTTTACGAGTTCGATTCTCGTCAATGGTGAAGCGAAATTTTTATTTCAGAATTCCTTCATAAAACATTGTCCAGCGAAAACATTTGATCAAGTAGTCCATGCCTCACGGACGGAAGCAGCAAAACGACTCTCACCAACAAGACGGGTGGAGATAAAAGATGACGGATGGTGGTAGAGGAGCCAACAACCATTCTGACAACAGCACTAAAACGAATGCCAGAAAAATTGTGTGAATTCCATCGGAAAGCCCGGCTAAGGAATCATTTTTTTCCTTTATTTGATCATTCTATTGAATTGCTCTACTGTATTGAGCGAATAACTTATGGAATTGATGAATCCAAGTACGGTATTGATGTCAAGGCATGTAACATCCAAACAAATGTTGAATATTGTCATTTAAAAGTGTTTTTAATTCAATACAAATATTTTTTACGTCGTTTCAAAACAAAGAATCAATTGAATCAAGTTCTTAAGAATTACAATTAAATCCTCAAGATTTGGCTCAATTTCTCGCGGAATTGTGACAACTAATTTTCCAAACCCGCAAGGCAGTTCAATCAACTCCTAGATTGATTTCGTCGTATCCAAATGCGCGGCGGACTTGTGGCAACTGAAACTCGATTGAATCAAACCATCCTTTTTCTCAGTGTAGTTTATGCATAAGTTATACTACTGTGGGCAAAAAGTAAGGTAAATTTGTTTGTAAAATGAAAAATCTTCATTTATTCTTCTACATCAATTTCATTAGGGTACCCAAGCTATAATGTAGAAACCAAAACACGAGTTCCAGCGCCGCCTACCGCAACTCTGCGAACCAAAAGTCACAAACACAAGTACACCATGTATACTTATATATGGTGTACTTGTGTATGTGAACTTGTGTGGGTAAACTGGTGTATAAGTATACATGGTGCATTTGTGTATGTGACCTTTGGTTCGCAGAGTTGCGGTAGGCGGCGCTGGGACCTGTGTTTTAGTTTCTACATTGTAGCTTGGGTACCCTGAATTTCATCCCCTTCAAAGCAATCCCCTCTCGATAAAATACACTTATGCCAACGTTTTTTCCAATCATCGAAACATGCCAAATAGTCCCTTTTCGATATAGCCATCAGCGCCTTCTTCGATTCAGCTCTTATCTCCTCAATCGACTCGAAACACTTTCCCCGGAGTGGTCTCTTGAGTTTTAGAAATAGCCAGAAGTCACACGGAGCCAAATCAGGCGAATACGGTGGTTGCGGAACGATATGCGTCGAATTTTTGGCGAAATGGTCACGAAGAACGAGTGCAATATGAGACGGTCAGTGTTGCCACCACGATGAAGGTAAATGTCGCTTCGGTGTTGTCGAAAAGTCGCTAAATGTCGCTAGATTATTGAAATTGAAAAGTCGCTAGATGTCGCTAGGTGATTGAATTAAAAGTCGCTAGATGTCGCTAAATTATTGAATTTGGGAAATCACGGATTTGAAACATTGAACTCTAATTTTTATTGAAATGATTGCGACCCCCTACATAGCACGCCGGTCTCGATGTGATCATAAAGAATTCTTGGTGAATTCATCGTGGGATTCTTCAAGAGTTCTCATTATGACAGTTCAAAATGAATTCTCTATGAATCCTCGGTATTGACACAGAATTCTTCATGAATTATTTCGGAACTGACATAACGGGAGTGTATTTAGGACATGCTGGTGCTGTGTGGATGAAGTGGAATTTGTTATTTTTTGTTATATAATTTTTCGATGTATTCCCAGATTATCATAACCTCAAGTATTTCAATGAAGAGGAAATGTTTGTACCCTCAAATTGCACATTGTGTAGAAGAAACAATATGTCACAAATTTTACTGCTAGAATAGGTTTTATTAATCCAAAAAGGTTAAGAAGAACGTAACAGGGGAAATATTTTGATTTCAAATAATGTAACCAGTCAATGTAATTTCAAGAACAGAAAATAAAAACATTTTTTTTCGAAATAAATATAGTTTTTAGATACATAGAATCAGTGCGGTAACTTTAGAAGTCTTCTATTCCGTCATCTTCAGAACTATCCCATTGTCTAGAAAACATACTATCAATGCTTCCGGGTGCAGTATAAGTACTTGAAGATGATGCTTGTGGCTTGTTGACACTTTTAAATGAATAAGCTTTGCTTGAACCAATATTTTTCAAAACGTCTGGAGGTAGTTCATACTCAAAACAACTTTTGTTTACTCTTTTCAAGGAGTATCTGATCATCAAAATAGAATTCAATGTTCTAAGATTCATTCGATTGCGAAGTTTTGGCTTCACTAAATTCATCGTACTGAAAATTCTTTCAATTTCTGCGTTTGAATGTGGCAATGACAATATAGTGAATGCGAGATTGCAGAGATCTTTGAATGGGTTTTCGTCGGCAGCATCCTTATATTGATCAACTTCAATCCAAAAGTCTACGGTGTTTTCAGTGTTTCGCCATTTGATAAAATTTATATTCTGCCATTCCAGAGAGATGTTTTCCAGCTGTTGGATGTCTTCAATTCCCGTTTCTTTTGCCAAATCAATGATATCATCATTCTTATTTTTTGTTCGCAAAACCTCACCGACAGATAGCATGTTCATTTTTTTCAAGATCTCAATATTAGGTGGAAGTCTATTTTGTAGTTCTTTAATTAACTTTAATGTGAAATCGATACATCTTTTCTTTATCAATTTTACGCTGTCTTCAGTTAGATGCAAGTTGCGAACGCAAGTCTCAAAAGCGTACCCAAGTGTAGCAAAAGGATTGAGATGGCTTTCTTGAATTGTTGTGGTCAGTACATTTATCTTCACATGTGGATAAATCACTCTTTTACATATGGATTGTAATAAGAAAGTTAGAGTATCAAGCAATTTCATTGGATCAGCATTATCACTTTCAAAGACTTTCAAAGCCATTTGGACTTCTGCTAATACACTTTGAATGTATGTTAGATAAAGAAAATTTGTAGAGTCATCGAACATGGCATGAAGAATTTCCGCTGTGTAGCAATTTTCTTTACTTTTACATATGGAAAAATGTAATTTCAATTCGTCCCATTGTTGTAAAATACGATTAACTGCTGGCTGTATTGAAAGCCATCGTGTAGCACATACTTTGAGGATTTTTAAGGGCGGTGAGCCACAATTTATTGTCTCAAATACTTCATTGTATTCAGCTTGTCGTTTGGAAGAATGGGAGAACCAATTGTAAGTTTCCCTTATTAAATACTCAATATTACGCGGTAAGGTATTTTCAGAAGCTTGACTCACTGCTAGTTGCAGTGAGTGGCACACGCATCGTACAAGCACTAAATGAGGTAATCCATATTCTTTTTTCAAAATTTGGTGTAAACCATTGTTCACGCCAGTCATAACTGAAGCATTGTCTGTGCCTATGCCAACCAAATTTTCAATTTTCAAAGCGTAATCATTGAGTGTGTCTTTAATTGCTTCAGCCAGACTTCTTGAATCAGCATTTTTAATACGTACTAATGATAAAAAAGTGGACACTATTCTATTTTGAGCTTGACTAATGTATCGTATTGCAATTCCTAGATATTTCGTCACACTAACGTCTGTTGATTCATCTAGGATGAGGCTGAATTTTTGATCCCCAATGTCAGATTTGAGTGATTCTTTAAAATGTGGACTCAACACTTCATTCATCAAATGAGAACATTTAGTTCGATGTAATTGTAAATCACGACCAAATTTTGAATCTGAAAATATTCTCTTACACATCTCTCCTAAATGATCTACTGTCGAAGTCGAACAATGTTCTGCAATAAAAAGGACGATCTGTCCTTCCGCTTTGCTTGAAGATCTGATAGTATCAATTTTAATGCACGGTAAAGGTCGTTGGGTGAATTTGATATTCATTTTCTCTTTATGTTTCTTAGTTTCAGCGTGCTTTTTTATATCACTCAGTTTAGCAAAAAATTCGGCATGACAATAGCGACACATTCCTGTAAACAAAAATTGATCGACAACAATTGACTTGAATAGAGCTATGTCTATATCACAAATGTGAATGTTGATGAATGAGATATAATGAGATAAAAACTTTTACTCGGAAGAAAAAATATCAAGAAACAATAGAGATAACATTTTTCAGAAATAAAAACGATGATCAACTGCAGATGATTTGTCTCAAAATTGAGAATTTTCAATTAGAGTCAAATATTTTCGAAAGGGATACCTTTGGTGTCATTCCCTGGTACTGGCACCAACCATCCCTTGTACTCAGGATTCTTTTCCCATTCTTTTCTAAATTTTTGTTTATAACTCTTTTTCTTCAAAGGTAAATCCATCATGTACAAAAATGATCATAGATTTTTATGCACACCAATTATTGTAAGTATTGATAACCTAAAAATCGTTTCAAAGCATGATTATTTTTTCATTTATAGAAGTATTTCTTCCAATAAAATCCACTGAATAACTAATAATAAGAAAAGACAAACCACAATTCATCACCATCAGGTTGAAGTAAGAAACATCAAAGAGGCGGTTTATTTCGATCCATTCGATGTGTGGGGATTCCCCGTCTGTCGTATCGTGACCTCGTTTTATAAACGCATTTCTTATGTGTCCAATAATCACTCAAGTAACCAATAGAGAATAATAATGTAGGAGGGGAGAGAGTCCTGGCAATGGTAATGGTAGTATACCACTCAGAGCATATATTACTGGAGCGAGCATCTAACCACATCTAACCAAAAAAAAGGTTCGAAGTATGTTGAGTGGAAGAGATATAGAAGTCAGGAGGATCTCTCTTTCTAGTTGATGTTCATTGGCTGCCTTGACCCAACCAATCAGCCCAAGATACAATGGCTGCTGTCACGTTCAATTTATCACAAAAATCATGTATTGCTCCAAGAGAATCTCAACGTTTAATAACCCTTTAATAAATGTGAAATGAAGCTATGGACATTTGAAGGTTTAATGAACGTTCGTTGAATGTCAATTTGTGTAAAATTAACCGAGAATTGATCCATTCGGCTCGTGTTCTCTTGGGGTTGCGAAGGTCTGTATCTTCTATGCCGTGTGTAGGAGAGATTGGTGGAGATCAGTGTATCGGAGTCATTTTTTTCTAACAGCATGACTGTATTATGTTTTGGAATGGGAATAAAAATTTTAATACAATTGGAATTCAGAAAGATCACAAGACATGACTTCCAACTCCGACAGAGACCACATAAATTCTCAAGAACTAAGGAATTGAAAGAATTCATAAATGATATTTTAAATCCTCACATACAAAAAAATTTTCGGTCCCCCGAAACGATCACTAAGCTTCCCTCTGACGAGGAAGCAAAACATATTGGTAGTTGCAACTCTCGATCGTTTTGAATGGAATACTTTTCAAAGACGGGCTCAAGGAGGAATTCGAAAAGTCGCTGGAAAAGTCGCCAGATTATTTTTGTCGCTAGATAGAAATCAAAAGTCGCTGTGGTTCCCGAAATCTCGTTAGATCTAACGACAAAGTCGCTAAATTGGCAACACTGGAGACGGTGCATTATCGTGATGCAAAAACCAAGAGTTGTTGGCCCATAATTCTGGTCTCTTTAGACGAATTGCTTCACGCATCATATCAGTAAGGTCTCTAACAGTCAACCGACGATTTTTGAGCACTAATTCCTTCACTTCATCGACGTGTTGGTCATCTGTTGACGTCCATGGTCGTCCGGAGCGCTCCAAGTCATCAACACGTTCTCGACCCTCTTTGAAGTCTTTGTACCACTTATAAACATTTTTCTGCGTCTTGGTAGAATCACCAAAGGCCTTCCGCAACATCCTCAAAGTTTCCGCAGCCGAAATTTCATTCCGCAAACAAAATTTGATTGCACTTCTCTGCTCAATTAAATCAGACATTGTAAAAATCGAAAAATGCACTCTCGGTCGTTTGGTAAACACAAGCGTAAATGTATTACATACTGATAATGACATTGACAGGAAATTTGGCACAGATGTCATTAAAAGTCCTGCCAACTTAAGAAAAAAAGAACTAGCCTGAAATGTCAAGCCCGCGAAGTTTAAATTAAAAATTCACCTTACTTTTTGCCCACAGTAGTACATACCCCGGGTACTCATGCTAGCAACTCTCGCGCGCGACATCATTAGGAGGAAAAAGAGATCCGAGTTGAAAACATCTTTCCTCTTTTTTCTTCTAATGATATCGCGCGCGACAGTCGCTAGCATGAGTACCCGGGGATTCTATGAGAGTTATATATAATCCTTACAATTTCTTTATTTGGAAACTAAAATAGTTACACGATGTATCATTTTTGGATTTATGATATACGAGGTGTGTTCAAAAAGTAAGGTGACTTTTCAAATTTCGCGAGCAACGTACTTTCGATTATCGATTTTTTTATTTTGTTATGTTGGCACACTCTTCCCGAACATCTGTACCAAGTTTCAAGTGTATAGCATTTTTTGTTTGGTTGTGAGAGGCGTAAAGGTTATAAGTGTTTTGCGTGCTCGGCGATTTCTTGCTATCGAAAAATATGGATCAAAGGATTTGCATCAAATTTTGTGTAGAAAATAAAATAAAGTGCTCCGAAACACTTAAAATGTTGACAGTAGCATACGGTGAAACTGCTCTGAGTAAAAAAAATGTTTACAAGTGGTACAAACTCTTCCAAGATGGCCGGGAAGATGCCAATGACGAGCCTCGCTCTGGACGCCCAAGCCCGTCAACAACTGATGAAAACGTTCAAGCAGTGAAGAAAATTGTTTTGGAAAAACGTCGAATCACCATCAGAGAAGTTGCTGAGGATGTTGGTTTATCACTTGGCTCGTGCCATGAAATTTTTTCTAACGTTTTGGGCATGAGACGTGTGTCAGCGAAGTTTGTTCCGAAATTGCTAAATTTTGACCAAAAGAACCGTCGCATGAGCATCGCTCAAGAACTGTTGAATGACGTCAACGACGACCCAGATTTACTCAAAAGGGTCATAACTGGTGACGAATCATGGGTATATGGTTATGATGTCGAAACCCAAGTCCAATCGTCCCAATGGAAGACCCCAGATGAGCCAAGACCGAAAAAAGCACGCCAAGTTCGATCAAATGTCAAAGTTTTGCTCACTGTTTTCTTCGATTACCATGGCGTGGTGCATCAGGAGTTCTTACAATACGGTCGTACGGTCAATAAACAGTATTATCTTGAAGTTATGCGCCGTTTGCGAGAAGCAATACGAAGAAAACGTCCAGAATTGTGGAAAAATAATTCATGGCTTTTGCATCACGATAATGCCCCTGCTCACTCATCTTTGCTTGTGAGAGATTTTTTGGCCAAAAACAACACCACAATCATGCCTCAGCCACCATATTCACCGGATTTGGCCCCATGTGACTTTTTCTTGTTCCCAAAACTAAAGAGACCTATGAAAGGACGGAGATTTGCAACGATTGAAGAGATAAAGACTGCATCGCTGGAAGAGCTCAAGGCTATGCCGAAAAGTGCTTATGAGAAGTGCTTTGAGGATTGGAAAAACCGTTGGCATAAGTGTATTGTATCTGAGTGGGATTACTTTGAAGGGGACAACATAAATATTGATAAATAAATAAATATTTTTTCTTAAAAATACAAAGTCACCTTACTTTTTGAACACACCTCGTATAACCTTAGACATGTGAAAGTGGAATAATAAGATCATTTTATATTGAGAGTTGTTATACCGCAAGTAATTTTCATGTGTCGAAGTGATAAACAAAAAACTTTATCTCAAAAAGTATAATCAGGACTATTATTTCATGAAACGATCACTTTTTTGCTTTAACGCTTTTGGGTCACAAAGGCCCCATCGCTAGCACTTGTGGGAGAGTCCCCAGATTTCTTGTTACGCCCCTGATTATAACTGATGATTTCACAATGAAATTCCAATAAGACGCAAGTATTGGATTTCCCCGTAAGGGTCATGATAACTAAAACCAGCGTTATTAGTCTCCTACTTCGTCCCATGAAACAGCATGTCGCGTACAGGTTCTGAATGAAACGTCAGATAATGGAAGTTCAAAAAGCAAGAGGTGGGCATTTCCGACTGGGAATATACTTGCATTTACTAAGAAAATATGGTTGCAATCTCGTAGACTATTCGTTTGTTTCTAATATCAATTAGTAATGCACGATATTTCACAATATCGATCTTCTATCCACAATTTGTATATATTTTTCATCAGTGGTTTTTATAAAATTCAATATAAACTTGAAAAACTTTTCATAAAAAATATAAGTACAATGAAATATTGTGTATCACTAATATCAATGACTCATGTTTTTCTTGGTATGATCATTGGCAGTAGAGATTGATCAGGTAACAATACACACTTGTTTCTTCCACATCAAATCCTTTCGTATCTTAGAAACGCGGAAGATTTGAATCCGACATACAAAACTAAAATTTAGTTGCAGCAGCGAAGTGATTAGTAAGGAGACGGATAGCCCAGACAGTAGAAATAATCCGTTTGAATTCTTGCAGATTTCTCAAAGAATTCTTGAATGGTCCCAGTTATGACAGTAAAAATGAATTCATTATGAATCCAATGAATTCAGAATAAATACATGGTGAATGCATGAAGAATTCTTGATGAGCTCACAATATGAATTCTTCCCGACTACTAAGTTATGAATCATGAATTCAACTTGAATTCATGTTTACTGTCATCGCGGGAGCGCTTTAGAAGGACTCTTTGGCTGTATGGGAACGAATCAATTAGCTCCCGCAGCTAAATTTTAGCTACTACGGAAAACAATTTCGCATTTGTAGCTAATCTGTTTGTCTTAGCAGTTGAAATTGTGTGAAAGTCGGGCTTCCATGGCTGTCCGTATCCGTGCTAACCACTTGGCTGTTGCAGCTACATTTGTTTTCGAGTAATGAATTTTTCCATTGTTGATACAAGTTTCAAAGCAGAATATGAATATAAGTTTGAAGGAAGTTCGAAAAGAAAAAACGAAAAAAATCAATAATGTCCACGTTCCCTCCTTTTCTCTTTCTGCAGTAGCGAGAAATATGGAAATCTAAACACTTTGCGCATGCACATCGGTAAATGATGCTACTTCATTGAATTTCCAGTTACATGTGCGAACTTTCATAAGGATTCTGAAGCACAAAAGAAACAGAGAGAGAGAGAGAGAGAGAATTTTCACTTTGTCCTTCCATTCAACTGCTGTATCTTCAGACTCATCGATTGAGCGTATCCAACGTAAGCGCGAGAACTAGGCCAGAGATTTTGCGGTCCACCACGTTCGCTCCCTTACTTCTCGTTCATTGTAAAATATGGTTTACGATAGAAAGTATATCGATCCTCTCGATCTTTTCAATAGATTTCAAATTGGAGTATATTTTCAAATGAATCGAGCACGTGAAAAACAAACACGACTAATGAGGATGTCAAATAACTGCCTCAGAAAAAGACGCATCAATTATTCGATATACAAGACATTTCAGCTGAAGAAGTTCAGTCATTTGGAAGTTACTTTGAAAATACAATGACGGAAGGAATGAAACGGTCGCAGCTGAGAATTTTGGTAATCAAGGAATCTGACTGTGAAAAGGCTTCCCTCTTTCCTTAAGAAGAGAGAAATATATCATAGAGGATGTATTTTTGCAATTGCTACAAATTTATTTTGTGCGAAATCTATTGATATTGCGTTATTTTGTTGAACTCACAAATGAGAAAACACATGTTTTCTCATATTGTTCCCACTTTACATTGAAAGAGTGAATTTTCATCCCATTCCTTTTCCACATGCAAAAGCTTCAGGAAGATCATCAAAGAAATTTGAATCATAGGGGAGTAAATGAGATGTTTTCGGGGTCACTGATTATGAATCTCGCATGAAAATTGCGGAATTCAAAATGGCAGATTCAATGTCGGGAACCCCACAATAATCACTGAAAAAAGGTGTGGCTCTCACAGCTCTACTATTCATGTGTTCTCGCTGTCAGGAGGTATAAAGACGCCAGTATAGCTCCCACAGCCGAACGCGTCGCTATCATAGCAATCTGTCAGCTGTTGGAGCTATACTGGCATCCTTATACCTCCTGACAGCAAGACCACATAAATATTAGAGCTGTAAGAGCCATACCTTTTTTTCAGTGATGATGTACGATTTTTGACAATATCGATATTTTTTATAGAAACTTTGTCGAGTTCATATTGAGTTCTGTAAAATATTGATAACATCTATATACAAAGTGTATATAAAACATTGATATCGTAAAATATAATGCATCACTACCACACTCCATGGAATTCTCCGAGGTGTTTGATACCGTGGATCACAGACTTATAGAAAAATGTGTTAAGCTCGAATTCTCAAAACATGTATTCAAGTGAAACTGGTTTGGAGTGATCAATATCAGGTAGTTAGGACCAATGTAGGTATCTCCAGCTGAATTTAAGTTATATCTGGTGTCCCGCAGGAATTTGTCACTTTTTCACCTATTACCAAAGATCACCCATCCCCGTCGTTCAAATATGTTGGGTGTAGAAGGTGGTTTTCGTTAAAATCATTCGCATTGCATATGAGTAAGTATATGGAATTTTATGTCTTTAGTTTGTATTTACGTGTTTGAAGTTTATTCATAGAATGTAAAGAAATATGAAATAAGTCATTGTAAAAAACACCCTTGATCCTTTGTTCAATTCACAAAACAATTGTTACACTCTTGACAATGTAGGATCACAATTTTCAGTTAATGAATAAGTGGCAAACTCTAATTGATTCGTTAAAGTCACACGATGTTCAGAGTGGAATGTTTGAGAATCGTCATTTTTGTTTTTTGATCGTCAGAGAGATAAAATTAACGAGTGTGTCGTACGAGGTTAAGAGAACTAGTCATGATCCAATTTATATCCGAATTGTATTCATTGTAATTTCTATTTTATAATCAAATAAACCCGGATTACAAAAAAGTCCTCACAAAAAATGAGGGTTCGTCCGGGATTAGAACGGACATTAGATGAAAGCCGAGATGAGTAATTTTCGTACGAAAAAATTTAATTCGTGAGCGTGATATTTGTGTCAATTGTGAGAGAACCAAATGAGTTTACGATGAGTTGAGAGAAAAACTCAAGAATTTGGGATCACTATATGATGGAAACAAGTCAGGATTAATACTTCATTCGAACGAGGCCGATCCTTCAGATACGGGGGCGGAAATATCTAATGAAGAAGACAATACTGAGGATACGAGAACATCGAAGCACACAGAATCAATGGGAGCTCAAATCGAAACGTATCGTCGTGACAAAGAGCGGGTGGAAGCTGAGTTAAACGCTCTTCGACGAGATATTACACTTCTGAGAATGGGCCCTCTAACACGAAACAACGGAGGGAATCCTCCTGTCGATCCAGAAGCTATTAATGTTCAATTACAAATAAATATCAACGCAATAGCAGAATTATTGTGTACTTTACACAGTGAAAAATTTGGTGTCACAGGAAGTCCACTCAGAGTTTGTGTTGAAAACAACATATCAAATTCCATAATTCACAGATTTCCAATGTAAATTTAACATTTTTGTGTTGGTTTGATACACTTTTTGTGTTCATATTTAACATAGATTGCGAGTGGACCTCCTGGAACATACACGTGTGTTAAAAATATACAAAATGTTCCACTGTGTAGGAACGTGTGGTGGCTGTAATATCTGGGAGAGGCAAATACGAATGTTGAGAAGGGCATATAAATTAGATGATAACCATGTTAAAATGTTGATAGGCACGAAGCTGGGATGAAAAGCGTCAGAATGGTTTAATTCTAAGCCCGAATATCTAGAGATCTCCGTAGAGGCTTTGGTTTTCAAGATGAAAAGCATGTTTTGTCATCGACTAAGTAGAATGACACTGCGTAAGAAATTTGAAGATCGTGTCTGGCAAAGAGGAGAAACTTTTTGTGATTACGTCCATCAAGAAGCCATTTTTGGTAATCGCATTCTTATCAAAAAGGATGAAATCGTGGAATATATAATTGATGGAATTCCTGATACAAATTTGAGGAAATCCAACAGATATAATGAGTAGATGAAAAAAATAAAGGCTGCAACGAGAGACATGATAAAGTGATTTTACAGCATGACAATGCTCGACCCCATGTTGCGAAAGTGGTCAAGACATACTTGGAAACTTTGAAATGGGAAGTCCTACCCCACCCGCCGTATTCTCCAGACGTTACTCCCTCGGATTATCACTTGTGTCGATCAATGGCACACGGCCTAGCTGACCAGCACTTCCGGTCTTATGAAGAAGTAAAAAATTGGATCGATTCGTGGATCGCTTCGAAAGATGACCAGTTTTTTCAACGCGGGATTCGTATGCTGCCCGAAAGAGGGGAGAAAGTAGTGGCCAGCGATGGACAATACTTTGAATCATAAATGTATAACCAGTTTTTTACAATAGAGCCTCGAATTTCGGGAAAAAACGGCGGAAGCAGAGTTATATACCTAATACATTATAGAGAACGGTCAAATATTTCCATCCGAACAAAAAATGGGAGCAGTACGAAGCTTTCCAGTATTTAGAAATGCGAAACGAGTACAGAGTTTTCTGGGATTGAGCGGATATTTCAAAAAATTTGTGTCGAAATATTCCATTATAGCTTGTCCTTTGACTAATTTATTGGAGGACGATGTGAAATGTGAATTTGAAAATGAAGAAAAGACGCATTTATCTGTCTCAAATCAATATTGTGTGATAGGCCCGTATTATCATTATATAATTCAGATACTGAAACTTAGCTGCATACAGACGAGTCAATAGAGGATTATGGAGAAATTTTGCTACGGAGCGTCCCGAAGATTGGCTTCTCCATCCAGTGTATTATTTAAGTCGGAAAACCACTCCCGCTAAACCATAATACACTAGTTATGAGTTGGAGATACTCTCCATTGTGAAAGCGTTGGCAAAATTCCGCGTCTATTTATTAGGCATACCACACTGAGAACCCAATTTCTTAGATTCAAAGAAAATTTCTTTGCCCCCATTCAGATAAATCTTGTTTTCAATGAAAAAAATTTTCCATTGAATTGGAATCATATTCTTCCCCAAGTAGAAATGGTCTAGTTATTGACGAGTTTTTTTACGCTTAACTAGCCAAATAGTATATATATTTTATAGATATATCAAGTATTTTGTGCTGTATAAGAAGATCCTGGTATGATCAACTGTTCACAATCAGCAAGATAAATTAATGTTTACTTACTTTCCATGCTTTTGGAAGCATCAAAAAGGTTTCTTGAATCCAGAAACAGGTTGTTCAACTTTTGTCTATGTGACAACTCTACTGGGACTGTAACGTTATTCACTTGCGTTACACATTATATATAAAATATATATTATATATAATATATAATAATATATTTATATTGTATACAAATTATATTTTTATTATATATTTTTTATATATAATGAGTAACGAAAGTGAATAACGTTACAGTCCCTGGTGACAACGCACTGTGCGACGAAGATTCTCGATGGTAGTGAATTTTTCACCAAATCATCGTGACGTTGAGCAACGCCGATATACTGAAATTTCATGTGTGCTTGAACAAAACATCTGAAAAATATTGGAGAAGATTGCACATCATACACGATCAAATAATATGTAATTACCTGGACCCGACTCATCGGTGGAGATACAACAAGGAAGATTCTCATGGTGGCTTTGAGGAAATCATCTTGATGACGCTGGTTTGATTCTTGCAGAGTAGTTTCGGATATGCTAGCACTGCTTTGTGCCGTTCTACGACGTACCTTACGTCTGATGCTGCCGACCAATCGTCGCCAATCTTGACCAGTAATAGCACTTGATGCTGCCCCAAAACTCCCATCCCCAGCAGTAGTGCCACCCCCGCCCCCGTAGGTGGCTGCATCGTAGCAACTTGACGACGACGCTCCTGGTTTCTTAGAAGTTGAGGGGCTCAAGTCCCGACTGGAGCGTCGGTTTAGGGTACCACGACCCGACGAGGCTCCTGATGCAGACACCGTGGTGTTTCCGGGCCCTACTGAGCCGTCATTACCACTGCCACCACCGCTGTCACCTCTCCCGCTTCGGGCTCTTCCGCCACTCAATCTATCCACTAGGTTACGCAAGGTGTTTTTCTGTATCGCCGCCTCTATTGTTTGACTTCGTTAGGTTTCCACTTTGTTATTTCTATTGATTTCACAATCAAACTCGATACTTCGGCGGAATGATAAATATCTTCGCGTAATTATTATATCTATAACATCTAATATTTTATTAACATTTGTATGCTTATCCTTCTTTTCCCCCACGTGATATGAAGGATATTTCAATATTGTTTGGCAGCGTACAACGATTAGTCTGGTTGTGTTTATATTTTCAGACTTTTCATACATGTGATGGTCTATTACGGTTGAGAAAATCAACGTGTATGTTGAGTCAGTGATTTAGTCTCATGAAAAGAGCACACATATGTTCTCATCGGTGCAGATAGTAAAACTTCCATCAGTGCCACATTGTTCAACCGAATAAGCAATACGTGATTGATAAGAGGGATGTACGACATGAACAAATCAAATTCGGGGTGAACGTTCGAAATTCAAATTCATTTTCCGTCGTATTCTTTCCATAAAGTGCGTGGTTAGGTGACGAAGAGAGATACATTTCCTACGTTCAACTTTTCTTACAATTTTGCTATACCAAGCATAGAGATCGGCAACCTCAAAGAAACAAGGGGAAGAACTCGTGCTGTATTCTTTGGAGATGTTTAATGTTGTTCATGAGTTATTTATTGAACTCGTATTGGACGTTAATCGTGAGGTTTTCTTCTCTCTTCCAGCTAATCTTGTTTCATTCAATGGTCGTTGGATCGTGGGAAACTTTTACAACTGAAAGATTCCCGTTTCTTCTTCTTCATCAACGATCTGATTTTTGTGATGTGATATTATTGTAATAGTTCATGTGGGATGATGATTGAGCAATCGCAATCTACGTAGATATTCCATCATATGTCATCTGTGAGGAAAAGCGAATAAGGGGATTTACAAAATATGCTTTCTAATCAAGGGCGTGTCCGATCGTCATGATTTTTATCTGTTCTTTTGATGAATTATTGTGTATGTGTTGTGTCTATTTATGTAACTTCTAAGATAAAAGGTCCCTAAAAACTATTGCAATACTATGATTGTTCGTGTTCTTTGAATACAATTTTTCTATGTAGCATATGAAAAATGCACTGTGAAAAATAGATGTAAACTTACTAATCCAGAGACGAGGTAACGTCTCGACGCCAGGTATATGAGAAAATCTTGAGAAAAAAACATTCAAATCGAATAACAGAAGTCATGCGCTACCGTGTATCTGTACACGTAAACCAAGATTGGATATAGTCAAAAAATTTTCAACCCACAATAACTCAACGCATATTTGCGTTGTATTTTACGAAAAAATAAATACCCTTTGATGATGCATTTCAACTATACACTTTCGATTAAGCGCGACTACGAACTTGATCCGTTTATGCAATACTGAGATATAGAACGTTTCAAATTTTCATGCAATCAAAGTATCAGGATTCTTGTCCGTCATCGTCATCAGTTCCCGATTTGTTCCAATCAGGATAGTTTTTTCGCTATCCTAGGTGTGCGTTTCAATATTCAGTGTCCTCTAGATGAGTTATCGAACGATATAGATGTATTCTATCTCTCTCTTTCTTTCAACATCCACTAGCGTTTATATCAGTATGTATATATGTGCATGCATAACGGTGTGGAGTTCAATATGTCAATAGTGTTGACAGGTTATGATACTCTATAACACGAGAGGTGGGTTGCTTAGTTGATTCTATCGTCATATAAATTACAATACATGAAAAAATAGAATGACAATCCGAAATGAATGAATTACAGGGTAATATTATGGAATAAATTGAAATCAAATTATAATAAATGGCATGAAGTAGATGATTCAAGCTATCATCAGAGACCGGATTATACCTCCGTGAACTTGGCCGGGACCCGGAACGGATTTGGAACTTATATACGGCAATCGAAAGAGCATCGTTTGTACCTGATTGTACCGCAAAAATTTTCGTTTGTACCTCAAAGGGGGCGGAGATACGGCTCGGGGGCTTATGCCCCCGCCTGTGACTGGAACCGATAGGGACGATCTGGGTGTCATTTGAAAGGGCTGCGTTTGTACTTGATTGTACCGATGATATTTTCGTTTGTACCTCAAAGGGGGAGGAGATATGAGGAAAAATAGTTTTGAGCAATTTATATCGACTTTTTTGGGGATTTCTGATTAGGAGGACTCTGGATTGCTTCAGACTGTATCCTGAACTGTGTGAGATCTTGAGGCAGAGACCCATACACCTCAAGAGTGGAATCCTGTCGTTTGTACCTTCTCAGTTTTGCAACAATAAGCCCAGATTGCCCGAAAATCGATATAATTTCACGATTTTTTCTCTATCAGGACCCAGGATTAGTCCAGGCTATGTTCTGAACGGCATGAAAACTTAAATTGAACCTCCTCACATACTAGAAAAATTATTTCGTCGTTTGTGCCTCCCCGGTTTTGCCACAATTAGCCTAGATTGCCTAATCGATGTATTCTCACGATTTTTTTTCCATCAGGGACCAGGATTAGTCCAGGCTATATTCTGAACTGCATGGAAACTTAGGCAAAACCCCCTCACATACTACAAAGATGATTTCGTCGTTTGTACCTCCCCGGTTTTGCCACAATTAGCCTAGATTGCCTAAAAATCGATGTATTCTCACGATTTTTTTTCCATCAGGGACCAGGATTAGCCCAGGCTATGTTCTGAACGGCATGAAAACTTAGATTGAACCTCCCCACATACTAGAAAAATGATTCCGTCGTTTGTACCTCCCCGGTTTTGCCACAATTAGCCTAGATTGCCTGAAAATCGATGTATTTTCACGATTTTTTTTCCATCAGGAACCAGGATTAGTCCAGGTTATGTTCTGAACGGCATAAAAACGTTCTTTCTAGTATGGAGGGAGGTTCCATCTAAGTTTCCATGCCGTTCAGAACATAGCCTGGACTAATCCTGGGTTCTGGTGGAAAAAAAATCGTGAAATTATATGGATTTTTGGGCAATCCAGGCCAATTGTGGCAAAACTGGGGAGGTACAAACGACGAAATGATCTTCCTAGTATGTAAGGAGGTTCCATCCAAGTTTTCATGCCGTTCAGAACATAGCCTGGACTAATCCTGGGTCCTGATGGAGAAAAAATCGTGAAAGTATATCGATTTTTGGGCGGACTAGGCTGATTGTGGGAAAACTGGGGAGGTTCAGACGACGAAATCATTCTTCTAGTATGTGAGGAGGTTCAATCTAAGTTTTCATGCCGTTCAGAACATAGCCTGGACTAATCCTGGGTCCTGATGGAAAAGAAATCGTGAAAGTATATCGATCTTTGGGCAATCTGGGCTTATTGTGGCAAAACTGTGGAGGTACAAACGACGAAATGATCTTCCTAGTATGTAAGGAGGTTCCATCCAAGTTTCCATGCCGTTCAGAACATAGCCTGGACTAATCCTGGGTCCTGATGGAGAAAAAATCGTGAAATTATATGGATTTTTGGGCAATCCAGGCCAATTGTGGCAAAACTGGGGAGGTACAAACGACGAAATGATCTTCCTAGTATGTAAGGAGGTTCCATCCAAGTTTCCATGCCGTTCAGAACATAGCCTGGACTAATCCTGGGTCCTGATGGAGAAAAAATCGTGAAAGTATATCGATTTTTGAGCGGACTAGGCTGATTGTGGCAAAACTGGGGAGGTTCAACGACGAAATCATTTTTCTAGTATGTGAGGAGGTTCAATCTAAGTTTTCATGCCGTGCAGAACATAGCCTGGACTAATCCTGGGCCCTGATGGAGAAAAAATCGTGAAAGTATACCGATTTTTGGGCGGACTAGGCTGATTGTGGCAAAACTGGGGAGGTTCAGACGACGAAATCATTTTTCTAGTATGTGAGGAGGTTCAATCTAAGTTTTCATGCCGTTCAGAACATAGCCTGGACTAATCCTGAGTCCTGATGGAGAAAAAATCGTGAAAGTATATCGATTTTTGGGCGAACTAGGCTGATTGTGGCAAAACTGGGGAGGTTCAGACGACGAAATCATTCTTCTAGTATGTGAGGAGGTTCCATCTAAGTTTCCATGCTGTTCAGAACATAGCCTGGACTAATCCTGAGTCCTGATGGAGAAAAAATCGTGAAAGTATATCGATTTTTGGGCAATCTAGTCTAATTGTGGCAAAACTGTGGAGGTACAAACGACGGAATCATTTTTCTAGTATGTGAGGAGGTCCAATCTGAGTTTTCATGCCGTTCAGAACATAGCCTGGACTAATCCTGGGTCCTGATGGAAAAGAAATCGTGAAAGTATATCGATCTTTGGGCAATCTGGGCTTATTGTGGCAAAACTGTGGAGGTACAAACGACGAAATCATTTTTCTAGTATGTGAGGAGGTCCAATCTGAGTTTTCATGCCGTTCAGAACATAGCCTGGACTAATCCTGGGTCCTGATGGAAAAGAAATCGTGAAAGTATATCGATCTTTGGGCAATCTGGGCTTATTGTGGCAAAACTGTGGAGGTACAAACGACGAAATCATTTTTCTAGTATGTGAGGAGGTTCAATCTAAGTTTTCATGCCGTTCAGAACATAGCCTGGACTAATCCTGAGTCCTGATGGAGAAAAAATCGTGAAAGTATATCGATTTTTGGGCAATCTAGTCTAATTGTGGCAAAACTGTGGAGGTACAAACGACGGAATCATTTTTCTAGTATGTGAGGAGGTCCAATCTGAGTTTTCATGCCGTTCAGAACATAGCCTGGACTAATCCTGGGTCCTGATGGAAAAGAAATCGTGAAAGTATATCGATCTTTGGGCAATCTGGGCTTATTGTGGCAGAACCGGGGAGGTACAAACGACGGAATCATTTTTCTAGTATGTGAGGAGGTTCAATCTAAGTTTTCATGCCGTTCAGAATATAGCCTGGACTAATCCTGGTTCCGGATGGAAAAAAAATCGTGAAAATACATCGATTTTTAGGCAATCTAGGCTAATTGTGGCAAAACCGGGGAGGTACAAACGACGAAATCATTTTTCTAGTATGTGAGGAGGTTCAATCTAAGTTTTCATGCCGTTCAGAACATAGCCTGGACTAATCCTGGGTCCTGATGGAGAAAAAATCGTGAAATTATATCGATTTTCGGGCAATCTGGGCTTATTGTGGCAAAACTGAGAAGGTACAAACGACGGGATTCCACTCTTGAGGTGTATGGGTGTATGGGACTCTCTGCCTCAAGATCTTACACAGTTCAGGATACAGTCTGAAGCAATCCAGAGCCCTCCCAATCAGAAATCCCCAAAAAAATCGATATAAATTGCTAAAAACTATTTTTCCTCATATCTCCTCCCCCTTTGAGGTACAAACGAAAATATCACCGGTACAATCAAGTACAAACGAAGCCCTTTCAAATGACACCCAGATCGTCCCTATCGGTTCCATTCACCGGCGGGGGCATAAGCCCCCGGGCCGTATCTCCGCCCCCTTTGAGGTACAAACGAAAATTTTTTTCGGTACAATCAGGTACAAACGATGCTCTTTCGATTGCTGTATATAAGTTTCAAATCCGTTCCGGGTCCCGGCCAAGTTCACGGAGGTCCGGATTATAGGCAATTGCATATTTGCATAAAGAAATTGCATATTTTACCCACATTCAAACTTTTTGCATATTTTGCTTGTAATCGGTTGCAAATTACACGTTTTTGATAATTTCGGAAAAAAAATAATAATAACTTCAATGAAAAAAGTTCTTGACCTTCGGAAAATTTTGGTGGTTGACTGTAACTCACATTGCATAATTTCGAATTCTCCAAATTGTTCATCGGTTGAAAAAATACTTTTGCAATTTGGGAATATTTGGAAACATTATTCAAGAACAATATCTGAAATATTTGAGAAATACACAGTGGCATAGGAAAAGCCCTCGCAACCCTCGCAATACGGGAAGGCCCCAGCTCACTAGGGGCTTGCAAGCAGTATCAAAAACAAAAATTCGCCATTAGGATTTTGAATTTCTTTGTTTCTTTTCACATTACTGCAACTTTTTCACTGATTGATTCTGAATTCTTTTAAAAAGTCCATACAATCAGTTTGGTTTCAATAATATACTCCACAGTATTTAAAAAAATGCACTGTAAACACTTGCACGCAATAACAAAACCCGAGTGAAAAAAATTTTAGAATTTCTTTGTAGATTCATGAAAAAAATTCAGCAGTTTTCTACACAAACATTTCTTCTAATGTATTTTCGAATAAAATTTGGGGAAAAACATTTTTTGTTAGTTAATCAAAAGTTTTGATTTCCTTCAAATTTTGTTTGGAAATCCACTGGAAGAAATGTCCATTAAAGAACTGCCAAATGTTTTCATGAATTTACAAAGAAATTTATTACAGTGTATATATGATTTACATATAGGTCAATATAGTTTGTGTATAAATCATATATAACTCTATGAAACTTATACAACAATAATTTAAACTTATATACAATAATTCTGGAAATTTTTCAACTCGAAAACCAAAATAGTCCCCTATATATTATAAATAAATTATATGGGTGTTTCCGATAACTGCTCTGAGCTGGAAACATTCTATATCCCATTTCTAGATTTGCAATATATGATCTCTAAACTTTACATGTATGAAAGTAAAATAATAACAAAGTCAAAGTGAAAAGTCGAACTGGACTTGGCTGCATCTTACTTGAAAACTGGACTGAAATTTAGTCTTTTCCATGGTGTCGACATTTGTTCCCGGTGCTTACTTCCAATTGAAACAGGGCTAGTTTTGAGTACATCTTAAAATCAGCTAATATTCAAGAAGACAGGGTGTCCCATATTTTAACACCGAATTTCGGGGAGGACTCCTATAGAATCTATAATAGGTGCTAATTCTGACACTGCTTTTTTTACAGTGTAACATGCATTGTTTTAATAGTTTGAAATATTTCATAGGAATACTCAAGGAAATTTGTGACGATGGGAGCTTCTTTAGTTCATATAAAACACAAAAATGAGTCATTTATGAATGTTTTTTGAAAAAGCAGCAGTTTACAATGACGAATGCTCAATCGTTAATGCACTGATGCACTGACCCTATTTTATGAAACGATCACGTTTTTTCCTTTCGCTTTTTTGATAGAAAATTGCCTCGTCTGTAGCATTTGCGGGAGCGTCTCTAGGTAGTCTGTTACGCCAGTGAACATACACAAATCCTTCATTTAGTGGGTTCAATTGATATAGTGTTTAACTCATATTAATACATAGGTTTTGATGATCAAAGAACGTTCAACTGTCTGACATAACGACATAGATTCACAATATAAATTTTCGCATCATTGGAAGCAATGGAATGTATTGAGTAGACACCTACAATTTCGCATGTCTATACACTATATCTTTATGCCAGTAATAATTAAGTTGTCACAAATTCATTTATTACTTTTCAGAAAATTGTCATCAACAACACGTTCTTGCAAATACTCAGTTACCCATAAGAGGATGCATGTGAAAATAGTCCGATAATTTACCAATTGTCGTATAGAAATTCGAATTCCTTCTATGCAGACGGACTGAAAAAAGTACCTATTCTTGAAAGATCATTAAAGCTTCAAGGGTACTCCTAGATTCCTTCAATGGATTGATTTTCACAATATTGCGCATAGTCAATTACTTCACTATTGTCTGCATTATCAAGTATTATATAAATCTAAATGTTTATATATTCCAAATAAATGGTTTATTGAATCGACATCATTAACGAAATTATGATGAGATTCTTTGAAGAATTTGATTATGAAATGATGAATTCTTTGGGAATAATTGATAGCTCGAGGGGATACTGCAGTGTAGGATTAGAAAAAAGTGAATTATAACTGAAATATTTCGATGTGACTCAAATTTTTATCAATCAAAGAATGAAGGTGCATCGAGGTATCTCAGTTATACCCACCCTTCCAGTAAAAGCTTGCAGAGGAAATCAGTCAATCCCGAGTAAAAATGTTAATTTCGGTTCGCCAAACGGGACTGGTGCAGACGTGTTGGATTTTTGTGCGGTACTGTTGCAGATCCAGTACGGGCACATCACGTCCGCAACAGTACCGCAGAAAAATGCAACACGCCTGCACCAGTCCTGTTTAGCGAACCCGAAATGAAAATTTTTACTTGGGATCTCAGCACTGCTAATCCTTTAAGGCGTAGAAAAATGCTGAGAGGAGGAAAATTAAAAAGAACCAGGTGCAAGAATCATTTTCATCGAACGTTAATATTCGATTGAAATTGTTTTATATATGAGTTTGTGTATTTACTTATAATATTGATCGAGGTGGCTCAATATATTTCATTGACATTGAACGAGAATGCGAAGCATAACCAGATCAACCGTACAATTGTATAAATTATATCCACTTGATTCCTCCGTAGTAAGGAAATAGTATATTGTTCATCAAGGGGGGAAATTGGGAAATTTCCACTCGTGTGATTGTCTCCCTCGCCTTCGGCTCGGGAAGACAAACTTCACGCTCGTCGGAAATTTCCCACTTCTCCCCGAGGTGAACATACTATTTTTTCCCACAACTGCAAGGAAAGTGAAAATCATCTGTTTAATTGCATATAAAATATTCATATGCATATTTCAGAACGAAAAGATAGTTTGTATTTTCCTCCCACTGTGACACATTCGCTTGGAATTCAGCACTTTCTCCCCTAAAAATAGGTCAGAAAATATCAACTTTCCGTGCAGGTGTGGGAAAAATGGATATTAACGAATGTCAAAATGTTCGCATGATGAAGATAATAGTTCTATGATTTATGATGTATGATGGGAACAGTTGATCAGTATTAAATACTATCCAGTGCACTGTCAATCAACCATATAGACATGGATTTACCCTCCTTGTTGATGAATGATTTTGGATTCGAATTAGGGATATATTTGTAAATGTGTAAATGAATCACATGGATCAAAACAAATTTCCCTTTGAATTTTCCATATTCAACTTTTAAAGGTTCATATCTTATAGATACATTCTGTCAAAAAAGTACCAGGAAATCTTGAATAAGACACAAAATACTTTTAATTCTTCCAAATCTATTGTATCGCCTTCAAAGTAGTCCCCTCCCGAAATGATACATTCATGCCAATGAACAATCCAATCATCAAAACATTTTTTATACGCTTTTTCCGGAATCGGTTTCAGTTCTCGCCACGAATTCTCTCTAATATCTTCTATCGATTCAAAACGGGTGCCTCGAAGTGATAATTTAAGTTTTGGGAACAGAAAAAAGTCGGCTGGAGCCAGATCAGGTGAATACGGTGGCTGTTCGATGATATTTGTTGAGTTTTTGGCCAAGAATTGGTTCACAATGAAAGCCTTGTGAGATGGTGCATTATCGTGACGCAAAATCCATGAATTTTCTTTCCACAAATCTGGCCTTTTTCGACGAATTTGCTCTCTCAAACGCCCCATAACGCTTAGATGATATTCTTTATTCACCGTCTGACCCTTTGGCGAGAATTCCGAATGTACAACACCGTGATAACCAAAAAACACAGTCAACATTACCTTCACTTTTGATCGGCTTTGGCGTGGCTTTTTCGGTTTCGGCTCAGTTGGAAGCCACCACTCCGAAGCTTGTTGACTGGTTTGCATGTCATATTCGTAAACCCATGTCTCATCACCTGTTATGATGCGTGTTATGAATGTGGGGTCGGAATTGTCTCGTTCTAGCATGTCTTCAGCGACCTGTACGCGACTCAGTTTTTGGAGAAAATTCAAGTCTTTCGGAACTAATCGAGCGGCAACGCGTTTCATGCCCCAACAATCATATGAAATAGTACGAACTGATTTGTGAAACATGGAAAGTTCACCGGCTATCTCTCTCAAACTTAAGTTACGATTTTCAGTCACCATTTCCTTCACTTTATCGATATCAACTTCAGTTGAAGACGTCGATGGACGACCAGAGCGAGACAAATCTTCCACCACATCTCGACCACTTTTGAATGCACTGTACCACTCATATGCACGTGTTTTTGATAGAGTCAATTCACCGTGATTCATCCGCCTTCTCCAACATTTTCAGCGATTCGGCACACAAAATTCCATTTGCAACGCAAAATTTAAGACAAATTCTTTGTGCAATCTTTGTATCCATTGTGACAATCGCAGGACACACTTGAGAGAACTAAAAGCATCGAGCCCTGTGAACAAACCAAATGACAGATGACAGTCGAACTCTGCGTCAATATACAGGACAAATGTACCAACTTGACAACAAAAAGAATGTTGACACACCCGTTAGCCGCACTTTTGAAATGATAAATTCTCGGTACTTTTTTGACAGAGAGTACTAGAAACATTGAATTCCTAAGACTGTATGGAAAATCCCCATTGAATCAATCCATCACCATCCCATGTAAGAATGGCTAGAGTTGTCAAAAGGCGCAGTACTGGCAAGGTTGGTTCCGTCATAGTTTGGTGGAACCAAGAGTTTCTATTTAGGATCACGATTAGTTCTCAACTAGCACCAAATTGTTGGACGGATCTCAAAAGATACCGAGCCCTGTAGACACCCATCGGTAATTTTCAGGCATTCATCGGTATACGTAGTATACCAAGCACGGTGTAAACCAGCTATCGTACCCTCTGACCGTATCTTCAAAAGTATTCGAGTAATCCAATTGGCAATTGGATAGTTTTTCATTTCTTGCGATACTGATTGATAATCTTTGAGATTGTCTGTATGTATGTCTGTCTGTCACTCTGTCTGTATTCGGGATATCTCTGGAACGAGTAGACCGAATTGGATGACATTTATACAGGACCTTCTTCAAACTCTTCCCCAGGGACGATTTGATTTTTATTGCAATCGGACAAGTCCTTCTATTTTTCAATCATTCTTTCTGTAAAAACAAGTAACCTCGGAGAAAATTTTCTCCGCTGCATACATACACATACAATTCGTTTTCTCCGCGATGTTTACACGTCTGTTATTCTGGTTTGCATACACGGATGTTTATAAAACAGGGATCCAAAGGGTTTCCAAAGGTGGAGAATTCAAATCTGATGTCAAAAAACGAATTCAAGATGGCGGGTCCAATATGGTGGACGTGACTTCAGTCGTTTTGGAATTTATTACCGGATTCTCAGGAAACATAAGTCCTGAAGGTTTTCGAGGGTGCTGAATCCGAATCTGACGTCAAAAAGTTGATTCAAAATGGTGGATCCAATATGCTGGACGTGAATTCAGTCATTTTGGGATTCATGGACAGATTATCATGCAACATGAGTTATAGGAGTTTTCGAGAATGCATAATCTAAATCCTCCCCGTGGGATGATTGCGGGTCTTCCAGGGGGATATTCTTGATACCTGTCCTTGATATCCTTTTTATCCATCCTTGGTAGTATCTGCTTCCTTTACGTGGTGGGGAGGATAAGTATCTCAGATTTGGGTCTCTTTTTCGGGTGGAATAAGCTACTCGAGAGGGAGAATACGAACTGAGAGAAACTAAATCATCCCAACGCCAGGAACATCGGCAGAAACGGAGGGAAAGCAAGGGGAAACTACCTTCCTTGACATCTTTCAATATTCCCGAGGAAATGAAATCTTTTCTCCAAACCTGGAATTTTGAATTTGGATTTATTGGAAAACAAGCAACAACAAAAACATGATGGCGTCCTCTCGGGTAAAATATTCCGGAGGTGAAATAGCCTCCCGTTCGAATCTCCGGGTGGAGGCTGCTCGAGAGAACCTCATCAAACAAGATAGAAACCCAAAGAAGATAGGGCAGAAAGAGAACATTCTTCGAGTCGGAGAGTGGAATGTTAGATTACTGAGACAAACAGGAAAATTAGAAAATTTGAAACTGGAAATGAAGAGGTTGGGTATCGATGTAATGGGAAGTAGTGAAATGAGATGGCCACAAGAAGGGGATTTCTGGAGTGGGGATTATAGAATCATTCACACAGGATCAGAGAATGGTCAAGCAGGTGTGGGAATTATAATGCATAAGAGGGTAGGGAATAGAATAGAAAATTATTTGCAACATAGCGAACGCGTAATGATGGTCAGAGTTAGAACAAAACCGGTAGACACTGTTATAGTCCAAGTATACATGCCCACATCTGCATACTCAGAGGAGGATATCGAAAAAACGTACGATGAAATAGAAGAAGTGATAGAATATGTGAAGGGAGAAGAAAATTTAATGATCATAGGCGACTGGAATGCGGTAGTAGGGCAAGGAGAAGAGGCCAACATAATAGGAGATTTTGCGTTAGGAAAAAGAAATGAAAGAGGACAACGTTTAATCGAATTCTGCGAGAGTCATAAAATTGTTATTACCAACACATTATTCAAAAATCATCCAAGAAGAATCTATACTTGGAAAATGCCAGGAGATACAGCAAGATATCAAATTGATTACATATTAGTAAAACAAAGATTTAGAAACCAAGTGAAAAGCTGTAAAACTTATCCAGGCGCGGATATAGATAGTGATCACAATATGTTGCTGATGAAATGTTCTCTGAAATTCAAAGCTCTGAAAAAGAAAAGGAAAATGCAAAAAAGATGGAATTTGAAGAATCTCAAACAAGGAAAAACACAGGACGCATTCAAAGCGATGTTGGACGAAAAATTGGAGGATCGACAAGAGAAAGACTTGGAAATAGAGAGTAGATGGACAAATGTGAAGGGAAACATAGAGCAATGTGCAGATGAAATTTTGAAGAACGATGGGATAGAGCCTAAGAAACCATGGATAACAGAAGAAATTCTCGATTTAATTAATGAGAGGAGGAAATACAAGAATAAGAATAGTGAACAAGATCAGCAGACATACAAGGCACTGAGGAATAAAATAATCAGAGAATCAAGGAAAGCAAAAGAACAATGGTTGGAGGGGAAATGTCAAGATATAGAAGTGAGATTACATTTAGGAAAAATTGATGAGGCATATAGGATTGTTAAGAGATTTTTTGGACAAATGAAATCTAGAAGCAGTAAAAGATTAGAAATTCTCTAGGAAGACAATTGATAAGAACGGAGGAAAAAATAGAACAATGGATTAATCATTTAGAAGAGCTTTATAAAGGAGGCGATAATATGGGATTCTTAGAGAGGGAGGAAGATGTCGATGAAGAAGAATTGGGAGATTCAATTTTGAGATCAGAATTCGACAGGGCTCTGAAAGAATTGAAAAATAATAAAGCGCCAGGAACAGATGGCATAAGTGCGGACCTTATCAAAGCCTCCAGTCAGGGAACTCGTGACGCACTGTTTGAATTGGTCAGAGATATGTACGAAATAGGCGAAGTACCGAAAGATTTCCAGAAGAATAAAATTGTCACCATCCCAAAAAAACAAGGAGCAGACAAATGCGAGAACTACAGAACGATTAGTTTAAGTTCACATGCTTCGAAAATACTGACAAAAATCATATACAGGAGAATAGAGAATAAAATAGAGAGTAGATTAGCAGAAGATCAGTTCGGTTTTAGGAAAAATAGGGGAACGCGAGAAGCAATATTAGCACTGAGAACAGTAGTAGAGAAAAGTCTGGAGTTAAAAAAGTCTGTGTATATAGGTTTTGTAGATATACAAAAAGCATTCGATAATGTTGATTGGGAGAAGATGTTCACGATTTTGAAAAAGGTAGGAATTAATTTCAGGGATAGGAGAATGATATATGAATTATATAAGAATCAAACCGCAATAATAGAAATAGAGGGTCAAAAAGGAGAAGCACAAATTAGAAGAGGGGTGAGACAAGGATGCTCACTATCGCCATTGATTTTCAATTTGTATATAGAAGAAGCGATGAACGAAGTGAAGGAACAAGTGCAATTGAAATTACAGATTCAAGGTGAAAATGTAAGCATGTTGAGATTTGTGGATGACATAGCTATATTAGCTACGAGTGGTGCGGAGTTAGAAAATACTCTCAGCACTATGAAAAAAATATTACTAGATAAATATTGTATGAATATAAATAAGGACAAAACAAAATTCATGATTTGTACAACAGCGAACACATCAAGAAGAACGAAAATCAAAATAGATGCAGAGACAATTCAGCAAGTCAAAGAATTTAAATATCTAGGGAGCATAATTACAGAAAACGGTAAAAGCGAAAGAGATATAAGAGCAAGAATAGCACAAGGGAAACAGGCTTTCCACCAAAAGAAACAGTTACTATGTTCGAAGAATATTAGCTTAGCAGTGAGGAAGAAATTCTTGAAGAGTTACGTTTGGAGCACAGCATTATATGGTTGCGAAACTTGGACAATTGGAAAAACGGACCAACGAAGACTTGAAGCTTTTGAAATGTGGTGTTATAGAAAGATGCTTAGAATAAAGTGGATAGAGAAAGTAAGAAATGAAGAAGTACTTGAGAAGGTAAATGAAAAAAGAAGTCTCTTGAGACAGGTCGTGAAAAGAAGAAGTAATCTGATAGGACACACATTGAGGCATGATAGCTTATTGAAAACAATATTGGAAGGAAAAATGAATGGTAAAAAACGAAGAGGTAGACCTAGATTGAGTTATATGAAGCAAATTATACAAGATAAGGGTTGCCGTAGATATGCAGAAATTAAGCGGTTAGCGGATAATAGACAGGGTTGGAGGATTTCATCAAACCAGTCATAAGACTGATTACTTCATGATGATGATGATGATAATCTAAAAGTAACGTCACAAAACGAATTCAAGATTGCGGATCCAATATGGCAGACGTGAATTTACCCGTTTTTACATTTATGGCTGGATGCTCATGAAACACGGGTTCCAGGGGTTTTCGAGGATGGGGAATCCAAATCTGACGTCAAAAAACAAATTCAAGATCACATATCCAATATGTCGGACGTGGAATTAGTCATTTGGGTATTCACGGACAGATTTTTATGAAACATGAGTTCTAGATGTTTTTGAGAATGAGGAATCCAAATCTGATGTCATGAACGAATTCAAGATGGTGGATCCAATATGGTAGACATGAATCCACCCGTTTTGGCATTTATGGCCGGATGCTTATGAATCACGGGTTCCAGGGGTTTTCGAGGGTGGGGAATCCAAATCTGACGTCAAAAAATAAATTCAAGTTGGTGGGATCAATATGGGGGCATTTGTGGACAGATTTGTATGAAACATGGGTTCTGTAGGTTTTTAGGGTATGCTGAATCAAAATTTGGGATTAAATGTTTAAAAAAAGTAAGAATTGTGATCTTCCCGTGTAAGCTTTTTCGCTTCCGACCACTCTCCAGAAGCTAGTTGACGTTATAACAACTGCACACCAGTGAGAATCCAATAGAACGAGAAGTAGTGAATGAAACAAATGAAGCGTGAAAATGTTTCAATTCATCCCTAAACTATGCCCAAAGGACTCTTCGTTACGCCCAAATGACTCTCACCCTACTACGCTTTTGTCGCACTCCCAGGCTTTATTTTTCCAAGAGAGTTGTCCAAATTCTGCAGTCATTCAGAAACATGTTTCTAAATCATTTGAAGATGGTATAAGAACTGGTAGTCAATTAGTTTCAGGCTTTCCAAATATTACACTTCAAAATTTTTTTAGTTGAGTGAAAAACCGATGAGTGCCTTTTTTTATATCCCCGGATATCTGAAACCAAACTTCGAATAAGGCGAATTTCGAGGGGTGTCGGCCTGCTGAACGAAGCGGGGTGGAACCCTCTAGTTGTTGATACTGCTTGAGGGCCCCTAGTGTCTGAGGGACCCTGCGATGTGGGGCCTTACCCTACGCTTTTGCTTGTAGCTTATACTCCGTCCATTACATTTTCAGTGCGAAGCGCGAAGAACATGTTCTACATTTCAAATGAAAAAAGCATTAATCAATAATCACTTTTTCAAATTTTTCAAACTCCATTGTTTTTGTTAGAGTTTTACGAATAAGATTGTGCAATACTTATCTCGGCTTGTCAAAAAATCAAAAAGTTTAAATGGCTTTAAGAGGATTCAAGCGCCGAGGAGACTCCATCTGATGACATTTTTTCGTCGACAAAAATTTTCGAAACCGAACGCATTGAAAAATCTGAAATTCTCAGGAAGGAATCTTCTAAGGTTTACCTCTAATAGTTTTTTAAGGACCTTCTTTCGAAAAATCAAACAATTTTTTCTAATTAACCCTTGAAGTACTCAACTGTTTTTCCAACCACATATTACCAGGCAAATCAAAATTAATTACAATACTCAACTTAAGTTCACAGCATTTATAATCATACCAACAGTCTTATTCATTATCTGATCGAAACTCCACCATTCGCTTGTCATCAAGCAACGATAAAGTTCACAATACAGTGGTCGTATCCCAATACGTACACAACAACAAACTTCTGTTGTTATATACTATACATCAGTTAGAAAATTGAGATCGGACACGCCATTCTATCATACCCAATCGTCAATACAATGCAATATACAGAGACAAATAACAAAATAATGCAAATATCATTCGAAATGGAAGAATAGTATACCAATAAATTTGTCTCTGTGTTCGAACGTTTTTTTTCCAACTCACCTAGGTCTCTTATCCTTTTCATTATTATCAGAAAGGAATTCTTTTTTTCGTCTTCGCTTGATCTTAGTGTTTTTGAATTGCTCAAGTAAGTACAAGAGGCATAACGTCTTCACGATTTATTTCGAATTTCTTATCGAAAAAGCAGGTGGTCCTCTCTTCTGATGATTCCATTCTCCACCTTGGTGGTATATTATTGCACACATAACCTCGCGTAACCTCAGTGCATCGATCCTATTCATTGTTCTATTCTTCGCAACATGCTACATAGTCCTTTGTTATTGTTCCATCGTAGGTTACAGCTACTCCAAAAGAGAAGTGAAGTCATCCTTTAAGCTCTTATTATTTCAGGTTTCATTGTATTACGGTTCGATTACATACATCATAATTTTATATATTATTCATGTAATTTGGTTGCAATTAATGAAGTATGACAATTGTTAGAATAATGCTTTATCCCTCAATGAAATATACCTGAGGCTTGGATCTATTTCCTTTATTTATTTTCATTTCATATCAGTTAAACCATGGATACTGTTTATCAGATTCACCGCACTTTCGAAGTATCAGGATGAAAACTTACTTTTCATAGTATATTTATTGGTATAATTCTCGCCTTAGTGGTATTGTGATAGAATTATTTCATTTATTGTTTCTGTTTTTCGTATTTCCGATAAACAAGACGAATTGTAATTTCTGTGTTGTTCGATTTTTTTTACTATCATATAATCGCGTTCCGTTTAAGTCTCGGGGGCGAGGGCGACGTCGATCCTGCCAGCTTTAAATTGCGCGTCACACTGAAGGGAAAATTCGACTCAAGCGAAGCTTTCATTCTGAATGTGGTGGCGGTAGTAAGGATGGTGGTAGGAGAGTATGTTTTAACCAACCCTCTTTCGTATCGACAACGCCGAGGTTATGCTTCTGTTGTGCTGCTTTCTTGACCCACCAGGAATAAAGTGCCGAAGAAGTAGAAGGGATTGTGTTTGTGACCAATGGAAATGTACGGTTTATATTAGATTACTTCTCCTTACTTCCTTAAGGGATCTCTTTCTTATAGCACGGTTTATTTCTTATGGAGTGAATTCCTGTCTTGTCTTGCAAGTCTTATCAGTAGTAAGTCCTAGCAGTACCTTCTCCTCCCATGTAGTCATTCACTCCAAGCAGCAACAGAACTTCAAAGTATATATGAAATGGAAACGTTCGTAGAATGTACAAATGATATACGAAGAACATGTAATGAACGTTCATAGAATATTCGAATTAGGCTGGCTTAAGTATACTTAGAACATACATAATATATTCGAGATGTACGATATTTATTCAATCGACATTCGATTGACGTACAAAATTATCAACAAATGAAAAAAATGATTGACGCTATTAAGGTGACGAATGAGACAGGAGAGAGTGGAATGAAATTAATTGAAGATGATAATAACAAACTGAGCACACAGGAAGATCAGAAGCAGTGCATTTTGAAAGTTATTTCCGCTCACAGGAACCCAAGTAGCACCAGAATATACTATGAACGTTCTTCGAATATCCGAAATATGTTCTATGCATATTCCAATGAGACCGTTTCATAGGTGCTATGCATATTCATCGAACGTATGTGATTGAATATACGATGGGACGGCAATCGAACGTCGATTGAATGAATATCGTACATTTCGGATGTACTATGTACGTTTGAAGTACACTGAGAAAACAGATATCTTGAAAAACACCATACTTTATGGATTTTTGGTGTTGGTCTGAACCGTGTCATAATATTTACATAAACGAACCTCTAAAAGTCCCATAATTTCTTGGACTTTTATAAAGAAGTATGGTGACCTTCCTCATGAAAGTCTCAGCCATTATGGTACTTTTAGAGGTATCTTCAAGTAAATATTTTGACTCGGGTTAGACCAACGCCAAAAATCCATGAATTATGGTATTTTTCAAGATACCTTTTTCTCCGTGTATATTTAAAACAGTCTCATTCAAATATTCTATGAACGTTCATTATATATTCTTCGTATCTCATTCGTACATTCTACGAACGTTTCTATTTCGTATATACTTTGAACTTCTGTTGCTGCTTGGGAAGCGATATTCAGATTCTAGGAAACAAACGCTGTGTTCAACAATACAAAATTCGGTACTTATTGGAATGGATAATTAGAATTTTAATACAATCAGTTGTGCATTCATTCACTTTATAAGACTCTGAGAATGTTTGGCTTCAATTTTCAATAAAACATACAATACAAATTCCCTTCTGTAACTCCGAACTCTGTGTGACATGGGTTGAAGCTTTCAAATGAGGTCGGGTTTCACCTACATTCTCTTTTCATGGGAAAGAAACATTCTAAGAGGTAGCACCCAGAAAAAAAGTTGAAAAAAATTCTGTTTCTACACGTAAGGACCACCCTAGTTTACAGTATTTAGCCTCAATATTCAAACTTGAGAAAGTTATGATTTTTTTCAAAATAAAGACATCATGTTTTCAAAAATAAAATCTTCCGACCATTCTCTTCGCAATGTTAATAACGAAAAATTCAATTCTCATTATCTAGGTCTCTTTTTCAATGTTTCTACTATGCTTAAAAGTTTTTCTCATATTTTTATCATTCTTTTTTTTTCAAGTTCCAAACAATTCAAAATCAACAGTGTCATCATGACTCTGGTGTGCATGTTACGTTTGAAAAAAAGAGGAGTGCATTTTGAGGCTTAATCAAGCTAGTCGAGGAATCTATGTGCCTGTCTATTCCCATCCAGCATAAACATGTCTCAAATTAATTCCTGTTATGTCAGGTGCAGAATTATTCATAATGAATCCTCAAGAATTCTTTGACCAGATCCAAATCTTTGTTTTGGTTTTCACAAATACCAGGGATTCATAAAGAACTCATTCTAAATTTCCATAAAGAATTCTTTATGAATACATCGGAACCAACGTGCTTTGTGGGTTAGCAAAGTATTTTGGAACGTGAAAATTACCTTGTTGAATTCTTCATGAACTCAATAGATATATAATTCCCTTGATATGTCCAGTATCATGATTGACAAGGTGATAACCTTGTACAGATACTACGATAGGTAAAATCAATATGACAAAACCTGACTTTTGTATTACGCCAATATCAAATGAAAACACAACAATAAGAATGGAATACTGAAAGAATTTATTGTTGTGGCAACAAAATTTTTGTCATTTCAACAAAGAGTTTTTGTTGGAATGTGATAACAACAACTTTTGGTTGGAAACACGAAAGTTTTGTGCAGTGTACAAAACGTTAGTTATCGTAACAAAACATGTTTATGATATTAACAAAATTGTATATTGATGTAATTCATTGAAAATTGTTTTCAGTGAAGGAGAAATAGTTCCTAATATCCATATGCTTAGTCCCTAATATCCATATGCTAAAGAATAGAATACAGATTATGATGAACAATAATAAATTATTTAAGACTAGTGAGACTATCTGAGGGGTATAATCTAGATACTTGTCCTCATATACTAACCAGTATAATAGTTCTTATACCCATTAGTACCTATCTATATCTCTCCGGGTGTGTACGGTTCATATATGTGTCACATTTTAATGAATACAGAACAATCTATTTGATAATTTTACAAAAGCAATATTTCGATTGTTACGCTGCATGTTGATTCACCATAAGGGTGCCCTATTGGCTTGGTGACACTGAAATAAAGGCAGTTCAGTCCATTCATTTTTTTTCAGTGGAAATTACTCATATACAGGGTGGGGCATTTAGAGTGTCGCGGGCGTTTTTTCCAAAAATAAAGTGAGATACGAGAAAATTTTTCGGACAAAAGTTGTAGGGTACCGAGGGGGACATCCGATGGTGGCCTTGGCTTTGACCTCAAATGTCATCTTCAAGGGCATTCTGAGATCAACTCTTGTTTTTTAAATAGCATCTCATATTTTTTACTGCAGATTTGGATTCTAGGTCAAAAACCAAGAAACTTTTGTCTGAACCATTTTCCTGAAATCCGCAAAAATGGCGCTCTAATCGACATTGTTCCATTTTGAATCTGACATTCGAATAACTCGAAAACGAAGGGTCTTGCAAAAGAATGTTTCGTACAAAAGTTGTCAATACACAACACATTTCAATCGTCTACATTACCACCATTCAGAGCTCACGCGATGTAAACAAACGACGGGGTTCAGTGAAAATTCACGATTTTGAAAGTCAGTTTGTCAGTTACATTTGATTATCACTTGGTTTATGACAAATTGAAAATCATGGATATCCGATACACGGTTTCTGAAAAGATCGATATGATCTACATTTACGGTGAAGTGCATAAGAACCCCAGACAAGCATATGACTTGTATGCAGAACGATTTCCTGAAAGAACAACGCCATCCATTAGGTATTTCCAACGCATTACAAAATTATTCTCAGAAACGGGAAGTGTTACAAGGGAAAAACGACATCGAATGAGAACTGTTAGCGGAGAAAATGCGGAAGTTAATGTACTAGCTGCAGTAGCCAATAATCCACACGTGAGCTCTCGTGAAATTGAACTCCATTCGGGAATTTCTCGAAGAAGTGTTCTTCGAATACTGAAACGTCACAAATTCCATCCGTATCACATTTGTTTGCATCAAGACCTTCACGGTGATGATTTCGAAAATCGTGTACAGTTTTGTCGATGGGGTCTAGCGCGAATGCACAATAACAACTTCATCAACATATTATTTTCTGATGAGTCGACGTTCACCAATCATGGTCAAGTAAATCGACATAATATGCATTACTGGGCGACAGAAAATCCAAGATGGTTACGTCAAGTAGAGCATCAAAGACAATGGGCTGTGAATGTTTGGTGTGGTATTTTTCGATCTCGAGTAATTGGACCGTACTTCATTGCAGATACGCTAAATGGAGAGAAGTACAGACATTTCTTAGATCAAGTACTTCCAACATTACTTGAAGACATACCTATTCAGGAACGATTGAATATGTGGTATCAACACGATGGTTGTCCATCCCATTGTGCAGTCACAGCTCGAGAAATATTGGACAGAGATTATCCTGGACGATGGATAGGACGTCGTGGACCAGTTCATTGACCTGCCCGTTCTCCGGATCTTACTTCTCCAGATTTTTTTTTATGGGGATACATAAAAGATACAGTTTATCAACAAGCACCGACTACACCTGAGAATATGCGTCAACGAATCATCAATGCATGCGCGAGCATCAATGAAGATATTTTAGCACGAGTTCAGCAATCTTTTGTAAAACGTTTTGAAATGTGTATTGAAGTCGAAGGCCATCATTTTGAGCATCTACTGCATTAAAATTATCCAAGTGATGTAGACGATTGAAATGTGTTGTGTTTTGTCTGTTATACCCCATCACCTCCGTTTCAGTTCAAGGGGTCCCCCTTGGAATCAGACAACTTTTGTCCGAAACATTCTCCTCCAAGACCCTTCGTTTTCGAGTTATTCTAATGTCAGATTCAGTATGGAACAATATCGATTAGAGCGCCATCTTTGCGGATTTCAGGAAAATGGTTCAGACAAAAGTTTCTTGGTTTTTGACCTAGAATCCAAATCTGCAGTAAAAAATATGAGATGCTATTTAAAAAACAAGAGTTGACCTCAGAATGCCCTTGAAGATGAGATTTGAGGTCCAAGCCAAGGCCACCATCGGATGTCCCCCTCGATACCCTACAATTTTTGTCCGGAAAATTTTCTCGTATCTCATTTTATTCTTGGAAAAAACGCCCGCGACACTTTAAATGCCCCACCCTGTATGTACTACATATGATTCCAACAAAACGTATACATTGAGAAAACAGATATCTTGAAAAATACCATAATTTATGGATTTTTGGCGTTGGTCTGACCCGAGTCATAATATTTACATGAACGAACCTCTAAAAGTCCCATAATTTCTTGGACTTTTATAAAGAAGTATGGTGACCTTCCTCATGAAAGTCTCAGCCATTATGGTACTTTTAGAGGTATCTTCAAGTAAATATTTTGACTCGGGTTAGACCAACGCCAAAAATCCATGAATTATGGTATTTTTCAAGATACCTTTTTCTCCGTGTATGAGCCATGTATGAGTCACAATGATTCCATAATGTGGAAGCTGGAAACCTCCATCATGCGACCGTGAATAATAAATCACATTTTCCCCACCTATCTGAGTCAAGAAAAAATATTATATTGTGACACGTATACCTAAGTATTAATGCTCTAGTCATTGCCGAGTCTTGTAAGCTTAACTAGCCAGAAACTAGACACCTGCAAGTGGGGGAAAATCGGGACCCTTCGTACGCGGGGCACATTCATACAGTAGTTATAAAATACGAATGAAAAGTTGTGCTAACATGAGTATTCATATACGAGTAAGTTGAGTAGTCACCATGATGTCTATGCAGTTTCAGGTCATTCGTAGCAGTGAGAGTGGAGTTATAAGTAGCATTGCATTTTTGCATTTCGTAAGTAATTCCTTCATCGATGCTTCTAGCTATGTTTACTCTCGTTATATGTTTTTCTAAACTATATGTTCTCAATAACGAAGACACATTCCTGAAACATGATTTTAATAATCAATTTTTGTGGTTTGCATATCAATATAGTGGGGAAATCATGTTTTATTGTTGTTTCGTTAATGGGGCACATTCGTACAGAACCAGAAAGAGCACATTCAGACACGTACGGAAGTACCCCTGCAGACACAATAGGTGAACGGTAAGTTACTAACGGTTGATTTTGTGTCTCATGGATGACAAACCAATGTTTCTATATTTTTATTCTGCTATATTGACCATTTATTTATCAAAATTTTTTCAACAAGAGCATGGGACGCAATTACACAACAAAGAACACGTAACAAAGTTGTGGATATCCAATAATTGTAGTATTACATTGCATTAATTATTATAAATGTTAGTTTTATTGTCAAATGAAAATTTTTCATGATGTATTTCTAGTTTGAATTCATTGTACAATATTATCCCATAGTGTCCGAAAGTACCCCATAAGTGGGGAACATTCATACGAATTTCGAATTGACTTTAGGTTGTTATTAGTTAATAAATATGAGATGTAATCAACTGGTAATTTTTTCGCATTGAACCTAGATACATGTACTATTGATGAATACAATCACTTGAATTTTCGATCAAATAATTGATTCAAAAACATGAAAAATGTAAAAACCGTACGAAAGGGTCCCTACTTTCCCCTACCTCCCCAGGCTCTTCCGAGGCACTTGCGAGCCTCTAGTTTTTGGCTAGTTATATATATATATACACGAGGAGAAAAGATCATGGGACGATCACCAGCAAAGATAAACTAGCAAAGGTAAACTGGTGACAACTATGAATTTCTGTGTACAGTCGCTAACAGAGACGAGTAAGGGTTCCTATTTTGGTATACTCAAATGCAGTATAGTATATCAAAATAGAAACCATTACTCATCTCTGTTAGCGACTATGCACAGAAATTCGTAGTTGTCGCCAGTTTACTATTTTTGCTAGTGATGATTGCATGATCTTTTTTCTCCGTGTGTACACATAAGTGAATGAAATGACGAAGGAGAGAAGACGAACGAGGATGAAAAAAGAATGATACTTATGATAAGTCGACGACGATATTGAAGGGAGGGCCCGGTTTACTATTGAACCTGAGTTGATAGAGAATCTTGTAGATGCGAACAAAAGTATTGGTCACGGTGAGGGTTCTAACTCAGGGTGGAACATGAGGAAATCCCAGCGACGAAATTTTTTAGTGAAAAGGAATATGAGCCCCTTCAATGGAAACTTGAGGTCATGTGTCAAATACATAACCCAGGGAATTTATAAAATGAGAGAAACCAAAAACTCCGATGACTTGTGTTTTGGAATAATTTAGAGAAAGCACATTTAGAGAACACTACCCACGTATTCTTTGCAAATCCTTATTTATCCTGATATAATACATTCGTCGAAAGTGTCTACGCTAATACTAAATAGAAGTTGAAAATCATCCGCAAATTTGACATATTTACCATGCCGGATGCAGGAATTAGTATCAGTGGCGTAAAGAGGCAGAATGCAGGGCCTAATACAGACACTTGACGAACCCCACACTGAGAAAAAAAATGAATTGAGCTCAACTTAAGCGTGTATTTGGACTGTATATAGTTACCACGAAGGAATTGTATTTGAACTAAACATAATTTCGTTGAGGCATATATATATATAGTATCCACTTGGGCATTTTGATCAAGCGCAGAGGACACGACATGAGAAAAAATAGACAAGTTAGTCACGGTATATTTTCCAGAAGTGAAGCCATGCTGGAAATCAGAAATTATATCAGAAAACAGTGGTGTTATTTTATCAGTAACTATATCTTCAAAAATTTTCGGCATAACGTTCATGATACTAATTGGTCTATAGTTTCTCACGCCAGAACGGTCCCCAGATTTGAAGATAGGAGTAATTAAGCTGGATTTCCATTGAAAAGGAAATATCCCAGAGGATAAAGAGCTGTTGAAGATCAACCACAAAGGCCGAGAAATGACGAACTTGCAAGATTTTAGAAAATTAGGAGGAATACCATCATCACCAGGACCGGAATAAGTTTTCAAGGATGAGATTTTATTGAACACTTCACCGATATTGATGGATAAATCGGAAAGATTGACATTGAGAGTAGATTCTGGTAAATTACAAGGAACAACGGGATAATTTTGATAAACTGATCTGAAATAAGATGCAAATAAGTTCGAAATAGCAATACCAGTATTGCCAAGTACCAAGTTTACCAGTAGTACCGTTTAAATGCATCACCAGGGGTATACCGTTCTGATTCCGCTTACTATTAACAAAGTTCCAAAAGCTTTTGACATTTGTAGGAATGGACCCTTGAACGTAATGAAGATGAGACAAGTAACATTGGCGAGTCAAAATTTTAGATTGAGCTTGCAAGTGACTGAAGATTAAGTAATTTTCAAAGAAATTTGACTCTTTGTACCTATTTTGAGCAATTTTCTTTTGACGAATAAGTTTAATTAATTCCGAAGAAAACCATTTTGGATAAGAACTATTCCTTAATACATACTTGGGTACGAATGAATCAACTGCATTATATAAATGAAGATACAAAAAATCAACAGCTTCAATAACATTAAGATTACGCAATTCATCGTCCCAGTTGATAGAACCTAAATATTCACAAATTGCACTGTAATTCGCCTTATTAAAATTATACTTGATGATTTTATTGGGGACCAGGAAAACACTTTCACGTAGGTTGAGCTTAGATACAAGAGAAGGATGAAAGTTGTCACACGCGAGAAAAGGATCCAGAGCAATATTGACATCAATACGATCGTTATCAGAAAAAATAAGATCAAGTATGTTACCATGAGAATTTCTGAAAGTATTAAGTTGAAACAAATTTAATTCATTGAAATATTCGAGAACATATTGCGCAGAAGTCATTTCATTGAGAGTCGAACCAGGTAACACTGAGAAAGATAATTTGGAATCAATATTGCTCCAGGAAATATGAGGTAAATTGTAATCCCCGTATAAGTATAAGGAGTTAAAGTTCTCCTTGAGGAGGATTTCGCCAACGCTTTTACAATGGTCCAAGTATATTGAAGAATCCGAAGAAGGTGGAATGTAGGCAGCCCCAAACAACAACGACAAAGAACCAAAATAAACTTTGACGTAAAGATGTTCAACTTTGGAATAAGAAGATGAGACGACACAGCTCCGATGGGTATCCTTAACGGCGATTAAGACACCACCTCCCCGTGAAAATTGACTGGTTATTCCAATTAGAGCCGTTTGTGTAAATTTCCCCTCACTCAAGCGAAATTGGGAAGGATCAAGTAAGTTATTATCATCTAGAAGATATGTAAAGTATCGATTTTTGCCCATCGATGCAAAAATGAATGAAATATGAATTTTCATAGTTTTTGAGGTGCTGAAGTCAATAGTGACCACGGGAAGCCCGAAAATCCATGGGCAAGTGGGGAAAACTCGTGTTAATCGTATGAAATTCGTACTTCATAGAATACATATGCACTAGGATTTGTGTAGCAGTATGGCGTTGAATATCGGTCTGGATAGAGCATCGCTCAGGTAATCTTTGTGTGGCTGAATTCAATAATGAATTTTTTTCCCGACTCCGCTCAAATGGTAGTATTTCATACGTATAATGCGGGAGCGAAATGACGTATGCCTAACCTTATTTCTACATCAAACATCATCCATCATTCAGATCCCAACTATCTCACAAACTTTAACATACAGTAGAACCTCGATTATCCGAGCTCCGATCAACCGACGCTCCGCGGTATCCGAGGCCTGGACCACTTCGGATTAACCGAGCTGGATCCTCGGATAATATGGAAAATATGTGCACATGGAGAAAATTCTAAACTAGTGATTACTGTAGCCCACACGACTGTCTCGTGTTATGCAAAAAAATCATTTCAACACTACTGGTTACTATGGTAACACGGGTCAGTCGTGTCTGCGCACTAAAGAGTCGTTTTTCTACACTATTCTCTACTTTGAAGACACGACTGATTCGTGTTACCACAGTAACCCCAGTGGTGTTGAAATGATTTTTTTGCATAACATGAGCCAGTCGTGTGGGCTACAGTAACTACTAGTGTAGGATTTTCTCCGTGCATGTGAATTCAACTCAAATGATGAGTCCGATAATGATCAAGATACGGATTCGTACAACATGATGATACGAATTCCTGGCTGTGAAAGTGTTGGGGAGCATGAAATAAATCAATGGGTTGGTGGAGATGAATGTGAGCATGAACTTACGCTGAGAAAAAATATAGTGGAGCCAACTGCATATGAGTTTGGATACGGCGAATCTCGCCGCGAGGTTGACTCAACTGAATATCGATTGAAGTAAATGCTCATTCGGTCATTTCAATCGATATTCAATTGATTCAACCGCGTGGCGAGATTCGCCGTATCCAAACTCATATGCGGTTGGCTCTACTATATTTTTTTTCAGTGTACTGATGAGGAGATTGCGCGATTGGTTAATGTTGAAGACACATCTTCAGATGAAATTGGAGATGATAAGAGGTCAGAGAAACCACGCATTAGCCACGAAGAAGGTTTCAAGGCTTTTGAAGTGGCTCTCTTATATGTGGAAGAACAATCAGAAGTGACTGCACCTGATCTTTTATTGATTAAAAGATGGAAGGATATCGCAGCTCGAAAACGGATAAGCAATTTAAAACAATCTTGCATCATTGATTTTTTAAAATAAAAAAAATTTGTAGTAATGCATGTTTGTATAAATGATGTACCAAAGAGTAAGACATATTTATTTTCTTTTCACACTCATATTTCAATGTTATGAAGATTATAAAAATATAAATATATCAGGAATATGTTGAATAATATTTATGTACTATATTCAAACTGCACAATAAAGATTTTGAACACTTGAGGGATCAAAATTTCTCAAAAAATATATATTCTCTGTATCATCCAAGGTTTCAGTTATCCGAGGTGAGCTCTCTCCACATTACCTCGGATAATCGAGGTTCTACTGCATTTGTACTCATTAGTGTTGAGTTCGGGATGAGACGAGAGTTCATAAAGTTTCGTTTGGGTCTCGAAAAACAAGCTAAATCTTGAACTCACCTTGGTCTTGTTTCGATGTCGTCTCGGTCTTGTGTGAATTTTGAGAAATTTTGATAATAATCTCCTTAACACGAAATCAAAAGATTTAAGTTACTTTTCGAAGAATAATCTGTTTTCAGCAGATGCTGTACAAGGAAATTACTTTTGATTTTCCAGTGATGTCAAATCAAAAAATCTTGGAATTAAATCTTGATTCATATTTGAAGGACAGTTGGATGAATTCAATTGATCGAAGTATAATACATAATAATTTTGAGATATTTGAATGAGAACATATTTCGAAAAACAGCCCATACCTTGTATATGATTAGTTCTTCTTGCCAACCTCAGGGAGCCCATGAAAAATATTTGTTTCAGGAGCGAATGGGATTGTCTGGAAATACTTTTCGAACTCATAACTTTATGAAGAGTTCTGAAAGCGTGATCTTTTGGAATTATTAGGGAGTTCCCGTGTGACAATTTTTTCCGGCTCAGACCCAGGCCAGGTTTATAATCTTCACTTGAAAATTGGCCCCGACTTGAAATGTTACACTTTCCAGTATAGGACCCGTAATGGTATTTGAATATCATTCTAGTAATTGAATTACTGACCCTACGAAAATTTTCTCAGTAATTGTTTCCAATTTTAAATAGAAGCATCACAGAACAAAAGTTGTCCTCGATATCACAAGACTCTTGCACGAGATTTTTTCCCGACATCGGTCTCGTCTCGAAATCAAGCCGAGACGAGATCGAGATTTTGTCTCGTCTCTAACTCAGCGCTAGTATTCATGTAACTCTGGTTCATATAATTCTCAATGGACAGAGTCCTGAATTCCAGGGTGCACGCAGAGACCGGGTCTATTAATATTCAGAAAGAATTTATCAACGTTTAGACAAATGACTCAATTTAGGGAAAAAGAGGATCGCTGAAAAATATTCGTAGTGAGTTTACCAAAAATTCGTAGTCAAAATATTAACAGTTGATAGTTTTATTGGTATTTTTCATAGTGAAACTATCAATTGTTAATACATCGACTCCAAATTTTTAGTAGACTCACTACGAATATTTTTCAGCGATCCTCGTTTTCCCTAAATCGACAGTCATTTTTCTAAATATTAATAGACCCGGTCTTTCCGTGTACATCATCGTTCGGTCCAAAGTTTTCGAATGAGAATCAGAAAACAAAAAAGAGGCGATCCACTCTCTCAATTTCTCGCAGTAGAAATCCACTCTTAAGAAGTGATAACACTGTAACTCTGATGAGAATGAGAATTTCACTGATTGAAACAGCGTCAGCCCCTACATGGTACATTCGAAATGTACGATATTCATTCAATCAACGTTCCATTAACATATGCTCGTATATTCACCTACGTATATTCAATGGATGCACATCGGACCTATGAACCAGCCTCATTGGAATGTGCATAGAATATATCTCTAATATTTGTTGAACGTTAATAGCGTATTCCGATGCTACTTGTGTTGACTTTAATGTAGTAGAATTTTCACTTTTATGGGGGTTGCAATGTTTTCACTCTTTAAGGGTGGATTTTTACTCAAAGAAATTTTTAGAGTATAAGTTTTCATAAAATATGCGCAGCTCACAAATGGAGATCTGACTAATGTTTTTATATTTTTCTTAGGGCCTCAAATCTGCAATCAATTATGTTCAATTGAAATTTGAACTAGAAGACATTTCAATTTACAATGCGCTCTCCGAATAGTGCCGAATGGTGTCTTCCTCACTCTATCGAGGTAGGCATTCGAGCGAGGAAGAGGTGCGCGGCACTATTCAAAGAGCGCATTGTATTCACATTTAGACACATTTTGAAATATGATGATTCGAAAAAATACAAAGAATTTATTAAAAAAATATTCCTCTAATAAGTAAAAAATCTGCCCTTTTGATCTTGTTACTATTTCATAAAATCATCTTTAAATACACTGAGAAAAAATGCAGTGGAGTCAACCGCATATGAGTTTGAATACGACGAATCTCGCCGTGAGGTTGACTCAACTGAATATCGATTGAAGTAAATGCTCATTCGGTCATTTCAATCGATATTCAGTTGAGTCAACCTCACGGCGAGGTTCGCCGTATCCAAACTCATATGCAGTTGGCTCCACTACATTTTTTCTCAGTGTAGAGTGAATAATAACTTTCGGAGCTACCTTCAAAATCTGCTTGTAATTGCCAATCGATAAAATATTAGGTGTATAACTTTGCTTCCGCCGTTTTGCGATAGATGGCTGTAGCGGTAAGTGGTAGTTGAAATAAATAGATCATAGATGTCATACAATAAGCTTAGGTATTTGTAAACATAACGCCATCGAAATATTAATCGATTTGTATCTGCATCATAAAGTTATTCTCGATTAAACATGTCAGCTTACGAGCCAAATTCTCGTCATTTGCAGGAGGTTTTAATTTAAATATGGAGAAATCTGCGGCTGAGGCTCATCGAATGCTCTCGAATACCTATGGTGAGGCCGCTATTAGTGAAAGAACGTGCCGAGAGTGGTTTCAACGCTTCAATGACGGTGATTTTAACGTCGAAGAGCAGCATGGCCGTGGAAGAGAGAAGGTTTCCGAAGATGCAGAATTGGAGGCATTACTTGATCAAGACTTGTGTCAAACGCAACAACAATTGGCAGAATCATTGGGAGTGACGCAACGAGCCATTTCAAAACGCCTTCAAGTCATGGGAATGATTCACAAACAAGGAAATTGGGTGCCGTACGATTTGAACGGCGTTTGTGTGTTTGTGAACAGCTGCTTGTAAAGCAAAGACGGAAGGGATTTCTGGATCGCATTGTGACTGGGGACGAAAAATGGGTCCATTACGATAATCCCAAGCGCAGAAAATCATGGGGATATCCCGGTCATGCTTCCACGTCAACGGCCAAACCGAATATTCACGGTTCCAAGGTTATGCTCAGTATTTGGTGGGACCAGCTCGGCGTAGTGTATTATGAGTTGTTAAGACTGAATGAAACAATCACAGGCGATCGTTATCGAACGCAATTAATGCGTTTGAGCCGAGCATTGAAAGACAAACGTCTGCAATACAACGAGAGACATGATAAAGTGATTAGACAGCTGACAATGCTCGACCCCATGTTGCGAAAGTGGTCAAGACATACTTTGAAACTTTGAAATGGAAAGTCCTACCCCACCCGCCGTATTCTCCAGACGTTGCTCCCTCGGACTAACACTTGTTTCGATCAATGGCACACGGCCTAGCTGACCAGCACTTCCGGTCTTATGAAGAAGTAAAAAATTGGATCGATTCGTGGATCGCTCCAAAAGATGACCAGTTTTTTCAACGCGAGATTCGTATGCTGCCCGGAAGATGGGAGAAAGTAGTGGCCAGCGATGGGACAATACTTCGAATCATAAATGTATAACCAGTTTTTTACAATAGAGCCTCGAATTTCGGAAAAAACGGCGGAAGCAAAGTTATACACCTAATAGTTGAAAAAATTGAACGTAAAGGTAAAAGCAAAAGCGACTGCTTCCTTGCTTCAAAGGAAGTAGCTTTTCCAGTAAAAAAAAGTATCTTATGAAGTTATGAAATCCGCTATTTGACGACCAGGAATGTTATACTCATGCGACTGTTGATCCATGAGATACATACCCGTATGTACAAACATACGTGCGTTGCAACCAATGACTCGAAGAACGTATGAGAATAAATTTCACATCGTATCAATCTTTGTAAGATTCTTCGTTCACAGACAGCGCCGGCCCGAGAAATTCTCCCGTTTTCTTCATTTGACGTAGAACAAACAACAGCGTATAAGGCGGCCGCCTATCCTTTGTTTCACGTTGACTGAAGGAGGAGAAAGAATTCCTTGGGGTGGCGCTATCCACAAATTCAATAATTGTCCTGTAAATCCTTAGATTGCATTATCTAGTTCTATTGTTCAATGAAATGAGAAATGATATGTTTTTGGACATTCTCATTTCACCTTGAAAATTATTAATCAAGTATTGAACTCATCCTTACTATGTTTTTCGCAATGAGAGTGCGTATTCTGGTGATGGATTTCCTTGAATGCTTCGAATCTTGTTCGAGAACATCGGTACTTCGAAAATCCGGACTACCGCATGTTCCTGAATCTTCGTCCTCGGCCAAAGAACTAAGACTGTTGTACCACTGGGCGCTACTTGTTCTGTACGGTTTTTGCGGTTGCGGTTGAGGTTGATCATGAACACGGTTCAAATCCTTGCTGAAGCTTAAACTACGTGTAATCGGCCGTAGGCCTCGGTTGATCACAGCTGGTAAGTCAGTGCTCCCTCTCAACAGTGCGTCGAATTTTCGACGGAGGGAAAATTTACGTTCAAGTTTACTACACGTCTCCTTCGTCTCATGACAGCTTGCAACGGATTCGTTGGATTTACTTTCACAGCTTGTCTCAGTTTCTGGAAACCGTAAAACGATAAAAATATAATTTCTCTCATCAAATACGGAGATAAGTGGAATTGTGATGTATGAAGAGACGCAGTAGTGTCTCGACCTCAAGTTTATGAGAAAATACTGAAAAGAAACATATGAGTGGAAAATTAGAAGTCGTGCGCTACCGTCTATCTAGACACAAAAACCAAGATTTTCGATAGTCAAACAAACAACCCACAATAATTCAACACACATTGTATGTCACGGGAAAATGATTGGACTTTTATTATATAATTCTCTTATTATATAATATTTTTTCTGTATAAAATTTTGAATGGAATTATCGATAATGTTCAAGTTCGCAGCCTCATCAATTTCAATGTTCCTACCCACATAGCACTGAAAGTTCTCTAAACGTTGTCAGAACCTTTAGAGAACTTTAAACGTTTTAGGAACGTTCTCAGAATGTCCTCAAAACTTTCATGCTATGTGGGTAACAGATGTCTTAAATCTCATCAGTTATTTAAAACTATAATGTATAAGTCCAGATTTGGTCACAGTGACCCTTTGAATCGCATTTGTCTCTATGTGAATACTCATAGTATCAAGATAGATTTCTTTGCTCACTCTGTCAATGAGTTTCGGAGAGCATGCTCCCAGTTTATCAATAACTAATTTTATCTATTTTATTGCGAAGTTTCTGGATGTCCTATTTCTCCTTATTCCAATTGTATGTACTAATTATTCTTTGTTTTTTGTTTTCTTTTGTATTTTACTTGGTATACTAATGGGTTCAACCCGTATATGAATGAATAAATAAATAATTCGACTATAAACTCTTGATTAAGCACGCTGTGAACTTGATCCGTTCATGCGATACTGAGATATAAACATTCCAAATTTTCATGCCATCAAAATATTACGATCCTTCTCCATCAACAGTTTTTCCTAATCACAATTAACTTCTGCCCTCCACTTTCCGGGTGGGTTTTCAATGGCATAGAAGTATTCTGTCTCTTTCTCTTTCCCAACATCCAATGATAGATATCTATTTTGTCTTTTTCTTTCTTCAACATCCAACAGCCTTCATCTCAGTATGTATACCCTGGTTACAATATCCAAGCAAACTTAAATATTTTTGGAGTAGATGTTTTCAAATCACTTGGGATCTCTTCCGAGTACTTCCGGACGAAGATTTTACACATATAGAGAGTTTCCAATCACTTGGGATTCTCTTCCACATGATAATTGATTCCACTAACTTCCAAAATCCACACATAGAAATTTTGACACACCCGATCTGGTCCTGGTGAGACCCTGATTTGGCACTCCTGATTAGAGTTCACAGATGTGGCCGTGGCATGGTTGTAATTTGGCAGGCCTCATCATAGTTCGTTACATCGGGCTTTGATACAACAGTGCGTTACTTTCCACATCAGACCCTGATTTGAGATAAGGCTTTCTAGATCTGGTCCTGATCGAATACCCAATATGGCTTTATACTCGGGTTGAGTACCACCACCCAGACAGCACAGAAAGTTTTTTGAACGTTTCGAAAACGTGCTCTTGGTTTTGCGTGATTTGGTCCCGCTGAAGCAAGTTTTACAAACGTTTAAAGTACCTTCCCATTTGATATCCTTGATTACGTTCTAACCACGTTTTTTTGATCTACTCCCAGACGTTGTCATCATGTCTTCTAAACGTACTTTCATGAAAACTAACCTTGAAAAACCACAAAGTCACACGGGGACATAGATAGAACTAACCGAGACATTTGCATGTCCCTGGGACATACATGCGACGTTTTTAGAACATCCTGAGACGTTATTTGCACGTTCTCTGTGAAATCAAGCACGTCTTCTGAACGTTCAAGAAATCCCCCGGTGCTGTATGAGCACCATCAATTTCATTAGGTGGTGTCGTAAGCAAATAATGAAGAGGCAAAAGCACCGTGGATATAATACAGGTTCTTGCATCAGGGGCACTTCACAAGTCCATAAAAGAATGAGTAAGCTGTCAGTTCGATGAATATTGAGTAGATATAACAATATTTCGATTATACGAATTTTTGTTGGATAATTGAGTCAACTTGTCTAATGTGACTGGAGATGTAATTCATTCTGAGATGTTCTTTCCGAGAGTTTTATTCCTTCAGTTGTTTCACTCAAGCTGGAGAATATTTCTATACTGACAAACTTTTATGTTTATTTTTAATTATCTTTGTATGAAAATAATTCAATTCTCAAATATCATCAGTATCGAACATTTTTATTTTCACATATTTTTACACTCCCAGATCGTTATTCCCAAATATGTGTTGAAAATGAAAACAATTTTATTCAACAGCAAATTTTTCTCTTTGTTTCAACATATGTTTGAAAATGTAGATCCGCGAAAGTAGAAATATGTGACAATATATGTTTCTCATCAATAATATTTAAGAAAAGAATTATCTGAGAATGAAGAGAATTAAAACTACAGATCTTTAATGGAAATATATTAGGTGTACAAATAAGTTTCCGCGGTTTTTTATAAACAATTAGGAATTTATTGTAAAGGAAAAGTACATTACGTTTTATTCAAAGTATTTTCCATCATTTGCCACTACTTTTCCCCATCTTTCTGGCAACATTCGGATACCCCGTCGAAAAAACTCTTCATCTTTTGACGCTATCCACAAATCTACCCAATTTTTGGTGTCTTCATATGATGTGAAGCGCTGCTCAGACAGACCATGTGCCATCGACCGGAACAGGTGATAATCAGAAGGGGCTAAGTCTGGTGAATACGGCGGGTGGGGTAAAACTTCCCAGTTGAGTGTTTCCAAGTATGTTTTTACCGGCGCCGCAACATGTGGACGAGCATTATCGTGTAAAAGAATAATTTTGTCGTGTCTGGAGTAGTAATGGGCGCGTTTTTCCTTAAGTGCCCGACTCAATCTCATCAATTGTGTTCGGTAGAGAGCTCCAGTAATGGTTTCGCTTGGTTTCAGCAATTCATAATACACGACACCAAGCTGATCCCACCAAATACACAGCATGAGTTTTTTTCCATGAATATTCGGCTTAGCTGTCGATGTTGATGGTTCGCCGGGCTTAACCCATGACTTTCTCTTCTTTGGATTATCGTAGTGAATCCATTTTTCGTCACCAGTGACTATACGATGCAAAAAACTCTTTTTTTTATTCCTGGCAAGCAGCATTTCACTCATGCATAATCGGCGTTCAACGTCTCTCGGCTTTAGTTCATATGGAACCCAATTTCCTTGTTTTTGAATCATTCCTAACGATTTTAAATGATGTGGAATTGCTTGTTGAGTCACTTGTAGAGTAAGTGCAAGTTCTTTTTGCGTTTGGGACGAATCTTCCTCCAATAGTACTTCTAATTCCATGTCTTCGTACACTTTCGGCCTTCCACTGCGTTCTTTGTCTTTAACGTCAAACTCACCGTTCTTAAACTTTTGAAACCATTCCTGACAACTTCTCTCACTTAAAGCAGCTTCACCATATGCTTCTAGAATCGATTCTAGCAATCGATGCGCCTCAGCTGCAGATTTTTTCACATTAAAGAAGTAAATCAAAAGTTCCCACAAATGATGCTTATTCGGAATAAAACTTGACATTTTTGCACGAAAAAAATTACGTGATGCTGATACGGAATCACTAGTACTTTAAGGTTATGGTGTTGCCAGATGACTAAACTTGGGATATTACGTTTTACATCTGACAATTTCTCCATAACCTTCTGGTGGGGCCATCTTTTGACAAACCGCGGAAACTTATTTGTACACCTAATATAATGAGAAGTAGAGTATTTGAGAGTGAGGATATTTTGGAATATTATGTACGTTATAAATGAGACTTATATTCATAGAAATTGTTTCGGAAGAATTATGAGTCAACTTGACATATGTGACTGAGAATAGAACTCATTCCAAAATGTTCTCTTCAAAAGTTTCATTTCTCCAATTGTTCAATTCGAGCTGAATGATATTCTTATTCATACAAACTTGTATTCTTATTTTTTATTATCTTTATTTGCAACTATTTTATTTTAAAATATCATGAATGTTGATTATCTTTAATCTTTTATACTTCCATGTTTATGGGTCTTTATAAATATTTGACGAAAATGAAAACAAAGATCCTATTGAAGAGCAAATCTTCCTTCCCTTAACCATTGGACTCCATGTTATGCTGGAATGAGCAGTCCCTAGGATCCTCACCGTCGGAGAAAAATAGCTCACATAGCACACGCTGAGAGAAATTTGGCGCTTCTTCTATACTTGAGGTTCACTGGCTGCACGTTTGAGCCAGTTAGCGCCTGTACATGAGATCGGAGTAGCAGCTACTCCGATCAGTATACATTGTGGGCAATGCGGAGTAGCTCCAACTCCGATAACAAGTAAAGCTTGTACACGGAGTATTTGGAGTAGCAGTGGGGCAGGTAAAACGCAGTAGCTACTCCGTTGTAGCGCGTAGACCGTCCTTACTGATGGGCGTCGCTGTTGTTCTGAGCCGAGTATAACCTGTGCACCAAATTTCTCTTAGGGCAGAGACTTCTAAAATATATCTCAAGAAGTCTTGCAGATCAGCATTGTAGAAGATATCTTTAAGAACGCTTCTTCTGCAAGAACATTGATGCTATGTGGGAGTTGAGTCATATTAGAAAAAAAATAACCTCATCCTTCCAATTGAAAAAGAAATATCACACTTTATATGTCCGAAAGAAAAAAAAACACTCCAGTAAAGTGATATGTGACTGGCGAGACTCAACTATTGAACTATAGGGATTGCTCATCGCAATATACATACAGTTCAACATATTTCAACATATTTTCAAAAATTAGAGGCTATTTATGTTTTCAAATGCAAGATAACTTGGAGTTCGCAAAACGTTCATCAAAAATTTTATTCAATCACTCAAGTTCTTGGAAAGTTCTTTGACAATTCATCAACTATCTGTGTCTGTGCTATCGGGGATATCATCAATGTTAAATATATTCATTCTCACCTATTTTCACTCTCGCAGAACTTCATTTGTAATTATACATAAACACTGGAGAAAAATCTTATTCAACAGCTTTCTTGTTTATTCCTTTGAATATACACTGTGAAAAACTAAAAATTTATTGTATCTTGGTATTGGAAAATTCCAAGACTTAGTAATGGCCTGGAGACTTACCAGAGTGATTTCTACTAGGGAACAACCGATGTAAAATTCACGCGGGATTTTTGCCGCGAATTTGTGAGTTTTATGATAGCCGTATCCAAATGTATGTGATATGTTGAAAAAATAATACATTAAATAAGATAAGAGAATGTTCATGTTGTAACTCATTGTATTTATCAACGAAGCACCTCTTCTAAACTACATATGTTATGGATTATCCTACCTGATTCTGCCTTAGTTTTCTTGACCGAGCTCCCTCTTCGCATATTCGAGATCCCGCTTTCAGTGAGTCCTTTTTGATTTGACTTACTTGATTTTTTTAAACTTTTTTTACTCTGTTTCGTAAGTGTCATGATAACGCAGAATAATAAACATTGTTGCAGTATTACAGTATTATTCTTACAAGCCAGAATCTTGTTTGAAAAAACTCATTTGAACTTCTCAAGCGATTTTTGAATAATCAACATCAATAATCCACATTCATTTGATAACACTTGGCATGATCCACACGAACGAACGGCTTATTATTTTCAAATGATTCTTCAAATTTAATGATTTTCGAAAACGGTCTACTGTGTTTTTATCTTACCATTATTACCAAGATTATTCAATACCGATATTCCGACGGAATCGCGTCACGGGACTACCGACAACAGTCTCGTATTGTTATCACAATACACCGCTAACTACTTTATCGTTTGTTATCGTGCTCCGACACATCAACCGTATCACTTTTCCAATCGAATCGCATGTTTCTGCTTCCGTGTATATTGAAGTGACCTCTAAAATTTTGTATGGGAATCTTCGACTGTTGAAAAATTGTATTACAATATATATATATATATATATATATATTTCTCAGTTTCACTCTTTTACCTTCTAATCTAAGAATCAATACGATTCATTATTGTTCAATCGATGGTGAAGAAATAAAAATCAATATGATTGTAATCGAGTGCGAGAGTATCCAAGGATTATAAAATGGAGAAAAAAGAAACGAAAGGTGAGAAGATAAACGTTGTTTTCCATTATCTTCTCCTGTATCTCTCTTTTTAAACATCAAGGAACAGAACCCGGGTAGAAATGATTTTACTCGAACAAAAAATTCGTTCATTGTGGCATCTCAGTATCCCTTGTAAGAATAATTATAGCGGTTGTCTAGCGCTTTTCAAGGCACTAGCAGTGAAACTAGTCATTATGAGGTGGCTAGAGTCATTTCTGCTAAGGATGTGGGATCCGATACACTATACATACCATAGAATAAACAAACTTTGGACGCAATAAACACATATATTTGTGTATGCAATTTACCACAGGTTTTATGAGAATTCAAATCAAAATCCAGTATGGAAACAGTTTTAACATAATTTGGTGTTGGAATTTTAATAGAGAATATGGGAAATCCAATACAAAAACATGAGTGTAATTGCTTTTAAATTTTCTGTATTGAAATCAATAAAATCAAATGTTTAGGGGCTCCATTCAACAATTTATAACAGTGCATTAGATATTATACGAGATATGCGATCGCAGATATTTTCCATACTCTTTGCCTCTACATCAGAATTGGTAATGTAGGAGGACAAAATTTTCTGAGAAATACTCAAGTTAAATGGGACGATTCAAGGGCTTAGCTACGCCGAAGATTTGCATCCAGTGGATGATAGTGAAGGGGTAGTGAAGGGAAATATCGCATCCACTATTACTATGGAAAAATAAAGCCGAGATGGAGATGACAAACAGGAGCGTGATACAAGAAACTATAGTTAAATGCCATTGTGAAAAATTCCTCCGGCTAATTTCTCATGCATATATGCTGGGTGATGAATATATGCATTGATCAGGAATTTTCCGTACATTAACAATATTGCAGAAACTCGAATCTTTTCTTGGAACAAATTTATAATCTAATATTTAAAAAACCTAAAGAACGATCATCAAAAGCGATTCAATTAACTTCAAATGTCCTCCAGATATATTAATCTATTCGAACAGTTGAAATCTCATCATTCATGCAGATATTTGTCTTATTTTCAACTGTGAATTCGTTTCAATAAACGACTTAAACTTCTGAAACATACATTAACAACCCTAATGGAACAGATTTGAGAAATATATTTCAGATATCTTGTGTAAGCATTTCTAAGATAGCTGTTATAAGACTTCTAATATACATGTATAAGATATCTTTTAGACACCTCCTTTTCTTTCGACAGATATCTCATATTTAGTCATCGCTCTTTCAGACCTGAATTATCTTCAATGATGCAATACTCATTTTGAGGGCATATTGTATCAAGTTCCACTGTGGCCAGGTTGGCCTATTTTTCGCCGATTGGGCTACTCGAAGGACCAATCGGCGAGTGATTTTCCTGCCACGGCGACTGATAGCCAAATGGACTATCAGTGTGGCTTAGTTACCCTTCTTTTATTGCAGGCACGTTGCGTATGTGCACTGAAAAAAATACTTCCAAAACTGCCAAAGAAAGTTTGGCAGTTTTTAACACAAACTTGCTTGGAAAATCATTGTAAAAAAGTTTGTAAATATTTCAAAAGTTTTATAATTTTACGGAGATGTTCGAAACCTCTCAAACTTTTGTTGGTTAATCAACAAAGAAAGTTCGAAAACTATTTTCTTAAAACAAGGTTGTAAATTCCCAAGCATTTTTGTTTGGAATTCAACAACTTTTTTTTACAGTGTAACATCCCATGTGTGCATGGATGGACGTACCGGAATCGGTTCAACGGAACGTAGATGGTGGTCCGATTCCAGTATGTCCGTTCATTTTTCTGATTCTTTTTCTCGGAATGAAAATTTATCGAATATTCAATAATTTCTGCATTTTCTTCGAGAGATTTCTTCTTCTTTCGCATATATATAACCAGTGGTATGCTCTGAACGTCGTATGTCCCTGGAGGAAGTAATGTTGGACACAAAGCATCGTATGCCAAAATCTAACCGATATAATCTGATTCAAATGATTAGATGTATTTATGAAAAACTTATCTAAAAACATTAGGAACCACAATTCACTTCCACAACAACGGTGAACGCGATAATATATTCTCGGCTTCAACACTGTAGATCAATTTTTCCTCTCCTAACAATTAACTTTGTATTTATCATCACGACTCCCAAAATTCCCAAATATTTTTCCAATAAATTTTCAAAGTTTTTACTTTATCGTTGCGTCGGATTGTTCTACTCTTATCGATTGGTGAAAAGTCATCATTGTTACTCATTTCATCTATATGTATCAATTATTTTGAATCAAATGAAGTTCATATGAACTAGAAAGATCTGCTACATTCATAAAGAATCATAGATGAGCGGCAAGGAAATCGGATCTTAAATCGCAAGGATGCAAGTTTGATTCCGAATTACATCTTCTTTATTTTCATTTCAGTTGTGCATTATAATGTTTTTCCCGGAGATCAGAATTTCCCAATTCGATTCGTACGGTTGAATAATCTTCCTTTGGTATTTTTATATTTTAGTCTAGAATTTCCTTATTTGATCACTTTTTTCAAATATTATAAGTATATAAATATAAGAATAAGGATGTATCAGCCATCTTGGATGATTATCTATAATTGTCTCTTGTTTAACAATTATTTCATATCGTCCGGCTCTCGGTGCAACAATGTTTGGTTTATTCAATCCGCCCGAATAACAGCCGTTGTTACCATTGCCGAATTCAGACTGTCATCCACGTTGCGTTGGACCGATTCCGGTACGTCCGTTCATGCACACATATGTAGAGAACCTTCTTGTAATGATTCTCAATCTACATAACACTGCAATGATATAATTCTTGCAAATATGTTTTTTTATAAAGTAGATACACGAATGGTGTAGTGATATCGCTTCATGATATTCCGAACGCGGAATGAAAGTCACATTGTTGCGACCTGTTGTAATATCATGTGTTCAGTTGGTAGGATTCGTAGATGTTGACCACACGATTTTGTAAATTTCAAGGTCTGAGTATCTGTTACTTGAAAGATATGATAATTTAAACGCAGCCTTGCACATTTCCACTCGAAAAATATGCGAATCGTTCGTCACACTTATGAAACAAATCATCACATCTCTGAAGAAACAACATTAAAATAACCACACTTTTCAATTGAGAAAGGTTTTCTAAAATAGTGAGAACAATTTTCATTCCTCGTTTAGAGGGAAGCCTCGAAGGATCGTTCCGAGGGATTTTTTCATGTTCCAGAAGAATGTTTGAAAACAAATTGTTATGAACAAGGGTTTCTGAATGAACCGATTATCAAGGGTAGAGGGTTGAGAAAAAATGGTTGTGAACTCTGTTTATCAGAGAAATAGCTCTGTAGATGTCATTCAATTCGATTTAGTAGATTTCAAGATGTAAAAATTGAAAAAAATTCACGAAACATTGTCGATTTCAATAACTTGGCAACAAATTTTTTTATTGAGAATGCCTTTGGGGATTGAATCAATTTTGCTATCGAAATGCTACTGATTCCACACTTTGACATGGAAAAACAAAATTAAGCGATTATGAGTAATCCGTTTCACGAATTCTGACTGTATATGGAGCTCATTCCAAAAGAGATATTACATGATTGATTCATTCTCCTTGCACTAGAACAAATTCTAAGAGACTAGTCTAACAACTAAAATATACTTGTCACAGTGAAGGTAGGTTGAAAGTATCTGATTTGGAATCGAGTCTTTATTTTCAAATAAAACTCATCATTTAATCATTCCTTCTTTGAATTCCATTGTGGGCTACGTTTGGGCTCCAACAAAAATTTATAGGCGACTTTGAACTACTTCAATGCTCTCTTTGCAGCGACGTAGCGACAAATTCTTCTTCCTTCTTCAATCGACGCGTAACAAAGGACAGATATGTCCTTGGGCTGCAGTTGGTGATGAGAAACTAGCTACACTGTTACATTCCATTATGTACATAAAATTTCATATACAATATGAATTTCGAAGAGCATCGATTGCATTTTATGAAAATTATATCAAATTTTGATCGAAAATGTATAGAAATTGATAGAAACTACATGTGTGTTTTATAAAAAAAAAAAAAATTGTCCTCATCATGAATTGTCACTAATATGTGAACAATGTCCGATAACTGATAGAAAAAAACATTGCTCATTAGCACCTGACTTCCTCATTTGTATTAACACCACTATTACTAAGTTCAGGGAAACCAGAGTCTCTCCATTGGTCGTTGCATTCAATCAAGCCTATTCATCGTTAGATTCCGTAAAGAACCCCCTTAACTTGGCAACTCTGGTTGACACCTACATAGGAAAATGTCTCAATAATGCCATCATAATGGTGACAAGCACGTCAGAAAATGTTTGCAGATTGCCAAGGTATTTCCGCACAATAAACCGTTATTGATAGCAAACCGAGTTGATGACACCATATATTGGGAAAAATGACGTTGAATGACCTTGAACTCAGCAAGCAGTCAGTATCATGTGAATTCAACTTGGAAGCAAGTTGTTTCCGCATGTTTTACAAGTAAAAACAACATTGAACGACTATATGTGTTTTCTCTGTCATTTGAACTTGGGATCACTGTTAGATCAACTTGTTTCCAAGTCGATTCAACATGGTCTTCCTTCCAGTGTAGTAAAGATATCGGGTTTACAATTTATGCATCACCATAAGCTGAGAAAAGCTCATGATAATATGTTTAAGGCACGTTGTCTTATGAAATGTTCAGAGCTTGTTTTTCTATCTAGACGGAAACGCAAGAGCACTTATCATTTAGGGGAGAATTTGGTATGATGGGAATGGGGTTGCATTTGATTCCATACAATAAGGTATGAAAGTTGGAATTTTTGGAAGCTTGCATGTGCTATCTTGAGGAGAAGGAATTCAACGTAATTTTGAGATACATGAACGCACGTGAATCTTGAGCTGATGCGCTAGCTCATCAATTCCTCGGAAACCGAAAAGTTCGAGTAAGGTGGAATATGGACTAAATTTGTTGAAAACAAATATACACGTACCTTGAAATTCAAGTAACGATATTCATTCATTCTGAGCTTGTAACTGACAAATTCCAAGTAGCACCAGAATATACTATGAACGTTCTTCGAATATTCAAAATATGTTCTATGCATATTTCAATGAGACGGTTTCATAGGTACTATCCATATTCATCGAACGCATGTAATTGAATATACGACGACACGTCAATCGAATATTGGATATCGTACATTTCGAATGTACTGTGTACGTTCTGAGTATATTTAAAACAGTCTCATTCGAATATTCTACGAACGTTCATTATATATTCTTCGTATCTCATCAATACATTCTACGAACGTTTCTGTTTCGTGTATGCTTCGAATTTCTGTTGCTGCTTGAGATATCCCATTAACGCCCAAGCGCCTCGATTTTGTGTCAACTTTTCGACGCGATTATTTGTAATGTTATCGTCTTTGAAAGAATTCAGTTTTCACATATTTTGGCGTGAAATTTTATGCTCTTTCAGGATCCGTGGTCAAAATTATGGTTAGACTTCTAGGAAAAAAGATATGGCCGATTTGAACTCAAAAAACGTGAAAATTGGAGGAAAAAAAATTTTCTTGATTTTTTTTTCATAATGTTATCGTCAATAATTTGTGCTCTAATTATGGACAAAGGTGGACAAAATGCTCCAGGTTTGAGGGGAGATTTTTGTTATCGAAGTGAAATCGCTTTTTTTTACAAAATGGCGGCAATAACGTGAAAATTTCATGAAAAACATACTTATTTTTTTCTCGAAAACTATGGACTTCATCAAAAAATTCAAGGGAACAAAAATGTCTTGTAATTAGTCAAGGAATACTCAAGAATTTTTCCAAATATTTTTGACACGTTTTTGAAAAATCAGATTTTCCGAATTTTCAAAAAAATCTAAATTACCTCAAAAAATTTGTGAGCGTTCTTTGACTGATTCTAAGACACTTTTGTTCTCGTAAACTTTCCGATAAGATCTAGTTTTCGAGGAAAAAAATTAATTACCGCTCAAGCGTCCCAATTTTCCAACAATTTTTCAATCTGATCATTTTTTGTTATCGACGTTGAAAAAATTTTCTCTTTTACATATGGCCACATAATTTTTCTGACTAAATGAAATCTAGGGAAAAAGAATAGTTGAATGTCAAATTTTTCATTTATGATGAGTGGAACGTTATACTTGATTCAAGTGACTAGAGGAATTTCGCTACGTTCAATTTTTCTCTTACGTCTTTCAGGACAAAGACAAAAAATTATAATTTCATCAAAGAGTGTTCGTTTCCAGACCTCGATTGTAGTGTAATAAATAGAACATAAAGGAATTATAAAATTTTTGTGAAAAGAGCAGTTTTTTTTCATTTCCTAATGTTACGCTAAATTTGTAAAAAAAACAATTTGTTGGTTATTCTCTGGTCTGTGACTGAAAAAATAGTGTAAAAATAAAATAATTTTCATTTAATTTTTTTCAATTTTTAATTTTGTAAAATGTATCCAAAACGAGCACGGAATTCTGCTAATAGTCAGAGACTTCGCGAATTTGATGATTCTCGTAATAACTACGACGAAATTATTGATTTACCAAATCCAGATGATTCTGGAGATTCTAATTCCGGATCCGAAGGGGACCAGTTTGATCATGAAGATACTGAAAATATTGTATCACAGTATCCATGCAGAACTATTTCTAAAACTTATTCAGACAGTCAAAGTAAACCAGAAAATGATCCTATTCATAAGTGGGTAACCGGTGAAAAAATATATAATGCGAATCTTCAAAATGAATTATTGCTAAATAATACTAAGAAGACCAAAATTTGTGGATCTAGTTCTGTTGAATTATTTGAGCTATTCTTTTCAGATGATATGAAAAGTTACATTTCAGAAGCTACGAATGAAAACGGCTACGATCTTTCAAGAATGGACCTAGAAACTTTTTTGGAAATAATTATTCTATCTTCTTTCAATAAAAGGAAATCCCAACGAGATTACTGGTCATCTGATGTACTATTATCTTGTGGTATAGTTCAACAAGCCATGTCACGATCCACTTTTGAAGGAATCAAATCTCATCTAAAATACTGTACAGCTAAAGATCATAATCCTGGTGACAAAGCATGGAGAGTCCGAGTTCTGTTGAATAAGTTTTGAAAACATATTCAAGATTTTGGATATATAAGTACAGCACTCTCCATAGATGAAATAATGGCCAAATCATATGCCAGAACCTCCCTAAAACAATTTATTCGCGGTAAGCCTATTCGATTTGGTTTGAAGTTTTGGGGGCTTTGTACATCAGATGGATTTTTATTAGATTTAGATTTGTACTGCGGCAAAGATTCAAGTGTGAATATTCTGAATAAATGTGCTCTTGGTTCAAGAGTAGTAATGAATTTATTGGATCCATTTTTTAAGAAATCGTCAGGTTTAGAAATTCCTCAATATCATCTATACTTCGATAATTATTTTACTTCTTCCGATCTTATATTACATTTACAAAAACTGGGCCTAAGATCCACAGTTACAATAAGAGAAAATCGCGTACCTAAAGAAGTGAGACAAATAATTGATAAAAAGGCTCCGAGAGGTACTTGTATAGCACAGCATGACCAAAACAGTGGAATAAATTATATCTCTATCGAGGACTCTAAGCAAGTATCAATAGCTTCAACTGCCGCTGGTGTAACTCCCCAATCACCATCTAAAAGATATAACGCAGAGAAGAGAGCGAAAAATGAGATACTTTTTCCATATGCTTTTCATGCTTACAATAAGTTTATGGGGGGCGTTGACTTGCACGACAATCATTGCAACAATATTCTGCCGTGTATAAGGTCCAAAAAGTGGACGTGGGTAGTATTTATACGACTCATACAATCTGCGATTGTAAACGCACTAGTGTTGTACAATTCATGTAATGCAGAAGAAAAAAAGGGATCAAAAGATTTTGCAATGAGTGTCACCAGACAATATCTTGAAAACGGTAAAAGGTATAGAACAAAATCGCACGAGGTTTCTTATGTAAATCCTAAAAAGAACTGCTCATCGCAACAATGTCCGATTAGAACCTCTGAATATTGTAATACATGTGCTTTGTATTATTGTAAAACTTGTTTCAATAATAATCATTGAAGATTACTCAAAAATACTTCTACAAAAGCCCAAATTAGAAAAATAACAAAAATACATAGTTTGAGATTTACAGAAAAAAAAACAAAATTTTCGGAAAGCTAGAAAAAAATGAAAACAAAATGGAAAAGAAAATAAAAAAAACAAGTGAAGATTGAAAAAAATTCAAAAAACAAAAAAAATGAAAAAGAAGACTCTCGACCGTCCACCTCCACGTGGTGGAAGTTGACAAACGTTTTTTGAAAACGGTGAACGGACGGAATATACGGAAACAAATTTTTTTCAACGTCGTTAACAAAAAAATCATCAGATTAAAAAATTATTGGAAAATTAGGACGTTTGAGCGGTAATTAATTTTTTTTCTCGAAAATTAGATTTTATCGAAGAGTTTATGAGAACAAAAGTGTCTTAGAATCAGTCAAGGAACGCTCATAAATTTTTTTAGAATTTCTTGAGTCAATTTAGATTTTTGCGAAAATTCGGAAAATCTGATTTTTCGACAACTCGTCAAAAATATTTGAAAAAAATTCTTGAGTATTCCTTGAGCAATTATGAGACATTTTTGTTCCTTTGAATTTTTTGACGAAGTCCATAGTTTTCGAGAAAAAAATAAGTAATGTTTTTCATGAGATTCTTACGTTATTGCCGCCATTTTGTAAAAAAAAGCGATCCCACTTCGATAACAAAAATCTCCTCTTAAACCTGAAGCATTTTGTCCACCTTTGTCCATAATGAGAACACAAATTATTGCCGATAACATTATGAAAAAAAATCAAGAAAATTTTGTTTCCTTCAATTTTCACGTTTTTTGAGTTTAAATCGGCCATATCTTTTTTCCTAGAAGTCTAACCATAATTTTGACCACGGATCCTGAAAGAGCATAAAATTTCACGCCCAAATATGTGGGAACTGAATTTTTTCAAAGACGATAACATTACAAATAATCGCGTCGAAAAGTTGACACAAAATCGAGGCGCTTGGGCGTTAATGGGATATATTCTAACGAGGGAGCAAAACACGCAACTAAACCTCATATGAGACTATTATGCATCGTTATATCAGATATTTACCACTTCGCTGATCACATTCGAACGAGCTACATGATATTAGGATCATTAGGAAACGCCGAACCAAAATTAGCTAATTGCCCTTAAAAAAAGGGGTATTAGGTGAAAATTCTTTGGTTCCCGTTCTCCTCATCATCACTTTCTGATTGAACTCGACACCTGTTGGATTTTCGTTTCTCTGCCCTTCAGAGTAACTGTAATTAATGATGTCATCAAGCAGCAACAAACACTAACCTGGGTGCGAGATTTTTACACAAAGCTGACGGATTCGAATTGTGCATCGTTCATGTTTCCTTGCGTTCTTAAGACCTCCGTGTAACGTTCACTAGACCATAAAATTTGAACAAATCTTCTTCTCCTTCGTCTTCTATTTCGCATCGGATTAATTGGAAGACCTTGATCAGATGATATTGTAATTTACAAAGTCACTGAGCAGTTAACCAAATTATGTAATTCATTGTCACATAGATTTATCACTCGCTGATAGCGTTATCACGTGCAGAATTAAAAGATACTCTCATCACGGATTTACTGTTTTGAGCTCCCTGCTTTAAACAAAAATGAGGTATAAGAAGAATACAATTTTTCAAGGAATCGACGCAAATACTGGTATCTACATATTATTGGATCTTGTTTATCTATAACTACTTTCAAGTACTTATCGTTATGAGATGGTAGATGATTCATCACCACTGAACACTATACTCAACCACTTATGCACACGCAATCGCGGGATTCCAAACAATCCAGACGAATTTTCGGAAGATCAAAAAGAAAAATCGAAATGAGGAAAGCTCTTAACCACAGTTCAGATCATGGAGAAAATGAAGATGAATATTGATGAATATTCCTCGATTCTTCGACGGGAAGGCAATTTTCCATTCATGACTTTCGATGAATCTGGAAAGCCTTTGATGTATCCGAGATATTTCTGGTTAGTTGATTGACTTTGTTGTGTTATGACAGTACATAAAGAGTCCGAGATGTATTTAACAGAACTGACTGTGGTCGACCGCATGGTGAAGTACCTGACACGGGGTGGTACACTTGCCCCCACCAAACCAACCATTCAAACACTCCTACCATACTTCGATTCATTCCGTGACGGTACACGAACCACCCTCTTTTCTCTCATCCCTCTGTTCAACTTTCTCCTACGCCAGAAGACATGAACCCAATGCGAATGAAAATATGTTTATTGACTCATATACATTAATTTCATCATACAATTGTATATGTCCAAGAGCCGATGGTAAAGGTAAACCAATATGGCTCAAAAAATTTCGATTGTTCAACATACAAAGTGTTCCAAAATTCACAGACCGGATTTCACAGGTGCATTCTGTAGCCAAAATGTAATAATTCCGCGTATTGAACAATGTGTTTCCAGACTTAGTTTTTGAGATATCAGTATTCTTAGATTTTTTTTTAATCCAAATAACTCGACAGCATTGTGTGCTACAAACTTCAGCTCAACACAATTGGCTCAATTGGAAAACGGTGGATCTCTGGGAAAAAATTAAGGTATTCTATGATGTCTCAATTCAAAGTTATAGAAATTTGAAATTTCGAAAGTTTCAAGTCTTCGTTGGTCAGTTTTTCCCATTGTCCAAGTTTTGAAACCATGTAATGCCATGGTCCAAACGTAACTCTTCACGAATTTCTTTCTTACTCCTAAGCTAATATTCTTTGAGCACAATAAATGTTTCTTTCGGTAGAAAGCCTGTTTCCCTTGTCCTGATAGTAACTAAATTCAGAGAAATGTTATCCAAATATCAACAATTGTATGTAGTTGCTGGAACTCATTTAGAGTCAGGGTAACTAATGATTATTCTCGGTGTGTCGAGGCAGTCTCATCTTCAAACGAAACAGATGCGTGAAATCGTCAAACTGGAGAATATAAAGGATAGCAACTATTAATTCTAAGAGCTCAGAGGATCGCTTGTTCACTATGAAAATCTTGATCACCCTCGGGACAACTCGACGTATATATTCAAGAAACTTGAAAGTGAGTAGATAGGGTCGATATAGCTAGCATATCCTTCATGTCACGTGTGTTGTTGAATAGATCGATGATGTAGGTGTTCATTCGGTTGTTTCTCTTGCGAATGAGTGAAACGATAATAATAACGTCGAACGTAACACACATACATGAAAAAGTTGCCTACATATGCGAATAAGAACACGAATGCATCAAAACTTAGGTTAATCCGACATTTGTTACTCGGTAGTAGTCAAGGAATACTTTGATTCACCGGCTTTTGGCACGCGATAGTTCCTTAAATACGTACTGAAACATTACGAACGTTAGAAATTAATGGACGCGTAACAGCATAACTTTGCATTTCTTATTCTACTTGAATTTTTGAACACCATTTTGTACATTTCAGTATAGTTCCTGTAAGAGGCTTTGAAGATCATGCACGTTGGAAAAAAAATAGTAATGAAATCTGATATGACTTTGTATACTATGAAACAACTTTGAATTACTGAGTCCTTTGTCGTCCTATTTATTCCAAAACCTCATCCCTTGTTTTCATTGCAGATGAAACTTAGTGAGCATTAAAAAGCGAAAGAAATCCGCGGGGATTTGAAATTGAGGGGCTGGATCGAATAATCGGTTGTGTGCATGTGACCTCTCTTTTACCCTGGTGAAAGGGAAGCGTGTAATAGAAAGTGTCAGGAACGTAGTTGGAAAGTATTTGGAACGTGGATTTAAGCGTATACCGAGCGTCAAGTGGAACATTAGGAGTGGTTCGAACGTATATTTGAAGTGTGTGAAGCGTATCCGAAGAAACCCCAATTTCATAGAAACCGGGCTTTACAGACGGAAGCGTAGTCCAAGAGTGGATAGGAAGCATATGAGAAGTATTAGGAAAGTAATCTGAAACATGCTTACGCTTCCGTTACTCTTTATGACACGCTTCCCTTTCACCAGGGTAGTGCTCCTGGAAGGAGACAAACGCCACTTAATCCCGTTTTAGGATCTTTATGTTAAGAAAAAGTATGAAATTTGCGATACTAACAAAACTTTTAGTGTACACGTTGTTGCAAATGTATTCAACAACAGTCTAACAAATTATGAGACAATTCCGAACTTCCCAAGTCTTTCTCTTTTTGATCTCCCAATTTTTCATCCAACATTTTCTCGAATGCCTCATGTGTTTGTTTTTGCTTGAGGTTCTTCAAATTCCATCTTTTCTGAATTTTCCCTTTCTTCTTCAGAGATTTGAATTTCAGAGAACATTTCATCATCAACATATTATGATCACTATCTAAGGTAGATGACCCCATTTATGAACGCGACCCCTTTAATGAACGTTTTGGTTTTTGATTCATAGTACTTTTCATTTAGTGCTTTAATTTCATCCAAGCATGACTGACTGGATACTAAATCAACCGCTGTTATGTAAATAAATTCAGAATAATATGCCATAGGAAAGATATAATGGATAAACGATTGTTCGCTAATGGGGGTTAAGGTGTTCATTAATGGGGCCTGTCACCTTATATCTGCACTGGGATAAGTTTTACAGTTTTTCACGATAATGAAACCAAACGATAGATTTCCGATAGTATTGATACAAATGATGATTTAACGATGAAATTCCGATATCGGGTTTTTTCATCAGCTAAAAAATGCTGCTCAAATCAATGGTGCTTGAGTCACCATTAGATGTTAGATCATAAATAATTTGAAAACGGTTACGAATTTTCAAATCACGGATCTTTTCTAATTAGGTTGAGTTCAATTAATTATTTATGTAAGTTCAAGTAAATTTTTCCGCATAGAGAGTACCACACGCACTTGGAAAAATCAAACGAAAAAAAAAAAAGAAAAAACATGGATCTCTTATAATTTTTAATTGGGAGGACGAATGGTGTACAGAACATCAACCTGTATCGTTGTATAATAAATAATGCATACAAAAAATTTTAAATAAGTGAAAAAAATGAAATGAGTAGAAACTTACTTCGTCTAAGAGTAACAAAGTCATCATCTTATCCGGATTCTGGGAAAATTTCCCTTGTAAAATTTGGAAGGCTTGCTCCCAGAACCGAGTTTCACCGGTCAATTGTTTTAATATTTGCACATATGCTTGTCTTGGTTCGGTCAATCTCATTCCATTAATTTGTACAAACTCAAATTCATCGAATTTTCCTTTGGTTACAGCCTTTTGCAAGCATTTAACAGCTTCCATAAATGTAGCTGTTTTCCCTGTTCCTGGTGATCCACTGATTTGAAAGGATCTATACAAAAAGAACAGTTTGCAAATTCAAGAATATATGATACAGGATATTTGAACACTCACCCGCCTATTTTGTTTTCTAAGTGGGATTGTAAGAACAAATAAATATCATTGAATTCTGCTTCTCTGCATGGTAACGATCGCGGAACAGCGCTGAACAGCCTAGATCTAACTTGTAGCAGAGGAGTCGTTGCTATGTCCGAATGCTCAGATTTTTTTGGTACGGAAGGAGCCAAAGAACAACATTTTATTTTGATTTTTGATTTTACAGTACCCACAGAACTTTTTGAATTTGGTGGTTTCGCTGTACCTTCCTTTCTAGTTTTCAACACCCATGTCCTTTCGGGCGTCATGGTTTTTTTTTATTTCAGGTTTTCTTAGACCAGATTTTTTTGGTACGGAAGGAGCCAAAGAACAACATTTCATTTTGATTTTTGATTTTACAGTACCCACAGAACTTTTTGAATTTGGTGGTTTTGCTGTACCTTCCTTTCCAGTTTTCAACACCCATGTCCTTACGGGCGTCACGGTTTTTTTGATTTCAGGTTCTCTTTGACCTTCCTCAGGAGTTTTGTGAATATCCGTGGCAGTCTTGCAAGTTTTAGAAACTGTGTTGGAACAGTGTGTATGTCTTCCAATGTATCTTCGAGGGTCAGAATGTAGATCGTCCAGGGGAAGTTCTCTATAATTGCATTGCTTAGCAGGTCTCAAGACACGAATAACAGGTTTTTGCCGTACCCCAAGTCTCAGTACACGAGAGGTTTGTAGCGGTGCAGAGATACCAGGAGGCGATTCCATGATTGTTAGAAAAATTGAAATTTCTCACAATTCTCAGTCGTACAATACAAAGTCTTTGTTTTTGTTCCACAACAAATTGCAAAAACAGAAAAAAACCATGTTCCACGTATATAATATTTTTTGTCCAAACACTAGAGCCATAATACAAATTGCCATCAAAACAGCAAGTTCAAGTTCAATCAATTCATTGAGATTACTGGATTTTCACTTAACTCTCATCAAAACAGAACGGTACATTAGAGGTTAGGTATTTAAATGGATACGAGCGCACAGCTGACTTCATCTGGTGGCATTTTTTTCGGAGTAAAATACTGGAAACTGGTCAATCGTTGAAACGTCTACACATCATGGATGCACCAATGTATGCAGGCGCCTTCTCTCCGATCCGACATTGTGATTGGTGCATCTATACTGTATAGACGTTTCGACGATTGACCGCTCGATGGCGCAACGCAACTCTCATCTTCTGGTAAACCAGAATAAACCCGAATACAAACAATCCCGAAGCGCAGTAGGCTCGAAGTTCATAATCCCGAATGGCAATAGTTCCGAAACATAACTATACGTTACTAGTAATCTGCAAATCGGAAAAAACATAACCAAACTTTTTTCGGAACTACTGCCATTCGGGATTATGAACTTCGGGTCTACTGCACGTCGGGATTGTTTGTATTCGGGATCATTCTGATTGACCTCATCTGGTATATTCTATAATCCCCACTCCAGAAATTGCCCTCTTGTGGCCATCTCATTTCGCTAATCCCCATTACGTCCATATTCAACCTATTCATTTCTAATTTCAAATTTTCTAATTTTCCTGCTCGCCTCAGTGATCTAACATTCCACGCTCCGACTCGAAGAATGTTGTTTCTTTTCCCTATCCTATTCTTCGGTTTTCGTTCTTTGCTGATGAAGCTTCCTCGAGCAGCCTCCACCCGGAGATCCGAACGGGAGACCAGTTTACCTCCGGAATATTTTACCCGAGAGAGCGCCATCATGTATTTATTAATTTGTTCGTTTGTTTTTGTTACATAATATTCCAGGTTAGGAAAAGGTTTCATTTCCCCGGGAATATTAAAACATGTCAAGGAAGGTAGTTTCCCCTTGCTTTCCTTCCGTTTTTGCCGATGTTTCTGGCATTAGGATGATTTCGTTTCTCTCAGTTTGTATTCTTTCTCTTGAGTAGTTCATTCCACTCAAAAAAAAGATCCAACTCTGAGATACTTATCCTCCCCACCACGTAAAGGAAGCAGATACTACTAGGGATGGATAACAAGGATATCAAGGACAGGTATCATGGATATCCCCCTGAAAGACCCGCAATCATCCACGGGGAGGATGCTTTGAAACAAGGAGCAAATAATAAGTTTGTTGAAACTAACAAAATATTGATTTCAGCCAAATAAATATTTATTCTGACCTATGCAAATCACAATTTCTTAGATTGAAAGGAATACCTTCATCTGTGTAGTGGAAATGAATCATATTTGACCCATAAATAAGTTTAACAAAACATATCCAACTATATATGTCCCATATATGACCCTTATAAGTTCCATATATGGCCTATATATATATGGCCGAAGGCTCATCAGTGACACATGTAGAGCATACATGATATCGCGCGCAAAATATGTTTTCCGGGAAAAAAGTTGAAAACATTTATATGATTCATATTGGGTATAATTACCTATTTGCCATATATAGATTATTTCATGTCGGATTTGGAAAGATTTCCTGCATATTTTTGAAATGATTATTCTTGAATTCTCTGTTGGGAAATGTGGGAAACGTATCATTTGCAGTGTTCCCACATAATCCCCCCTCTAAGAGAATTGATCAATCATGAACTTGCATTGACTAGAAAGCTCAATCAAATTAAGGGAGAAAGCCCCTTTGTGAAATCCCCTTTCTTTTTTGTGAAATCCCTTTTTTCTTATTCTATTATGATTTCCGGTTTATATTGGGAGTACAAATTAGTTAGGTCCGGTTTGAAAAGATGCCTCTCGCTCTCATGAATGTTTCAAAGTCACAACCGATTTCAATTGTTTCAGAGAGGTTAGACACCTGTGAATAATATTCAGTTGATATCACTCCGAGTTCCTTCTAGAATCCCGATTTTTACTCAGTAAAGTATGTCAAATTTCGTTTTGACTGAGCAGCATTTGCGGGAGGTGCTAGTCTTTTGTTTTAATTGGAAAAAAGTGCAGCTTAAGCTCATCAAATGCTCTTGGAATTTTATGGTGACAATGCTGCAACCGATAAATCACGTAGGGAATGGTTTCGACCTTTTGAGAATGGTGATTTCAGTGTCGAAGACAAGCCTCGCTCAGGACACCCACAAAAATTCGAAAACGAGAAATTGGAGGCTTTACTCGAAGAAGATCCAAGTCAAACGCAACAGGAGCTTGCGGGATCATTAGGAGTTACGCAACAAGCAATTCCCGTACGATTAGAATCCATGGGCATGATTGAAAAGTAAGGTAATTAGGTGCCTTATGACTTAAAGCCTAGAGACATTGAAGGGCGATTTTTCACTTGCGAGCAGCTGATTCAAAGACAACGAAGAAAGGGGTTCTTACATCGGATTGTGACAGGAGATCATCATCATGAAGTAATCAGTCTTATGGCTGGTTTGATGAAATCCTCCAACCCTGTCTATTATTCGCTAACCACTTAATTTTTGCATATCTACGACAACCCTTATCTTGTATAATTTGCTTCATATAACTTGCTCTAGGTCTACCTTTACCAGTTTTACCATTCATTTTCCCTTCCAATATTGTTTTCAATAAACTCTCATGCCGTAATGTGTGTCCTATGAGATTGCTTCTCCTTTTCACGATGTGTTTCAAAAGATTCCTTTCTTCATTTATCTGCTCGAGTACTTCTTCATTTTTGACTTTCTCTATCCACTTTATTCTAAGCATCCTTCTATAACACCACATTTCAAAAGCTTCGAGTCTTCGTTGGTTCGTTTTTCCAATTGTCCAAGTTTCGCAACCATATAATGCTGTGCTCCGAACGTAACGCTTTAAGAATTTCTTCCTTACTGCTAAGCTAATATTCTTCGAACATAGTAACTGTTTCTTTTGGTGAGAAGCCTGTTTCCCTTGTGCTATTCTTGCTTTTATGTCTCTTTCGCTTTTACCGTTTTCTGTAATTATGCTTCCTAGATATTTGAACTCTTTGACTTGCTGAATTGTCTGTGCATCTATTTTGATTTTCGTTCGTCTTGATGTTTTCGCTGTTGTACAAACCATGAATTTTGTTTTATCCTTATTTATATTCATACAATAGTTTTCTAGTAATATTGTTTTCATAGTGTTGAGAGTATTTCCTAACTCAGCACCACTCGTAACTAATATAGCTATGTCATCCGCAAATCTCAACATGCTTACACTTTCAGCTTGAATCTGTAATTTCAATTGCACTTGCTCCTTCACTTCGTTCATCGCTTCTTCTATACACAAATTGAAAATCAATGGCGATAGAGAGCATCCTTGTCTCACCCCTCTTCTAATTTGTGCTTCTCCTCTTTGACCTTCTATTTCTATTATTGCGGTTTGATTCTTATATAATTCATATATTATTCTCCTATCCCTGAAATTAATTCCTACCTTTTCCAAAATCGTAAACATCTTCTTTCAATCAACATTATCGAATGCTTTTTGTATATCTACAAGACCTATATACACAGACTTTTTTAACTCTAGACTTTTCTCTACTACTGTTCTGAGTGCTAATATTGCTTCCCGCGTTCCCTTTTTTTTCCTGAAACCGAACTGATCTTCTGCCAATCTACTCTCTATTTTATTCTCTATTCTCCTGTATATGATTTTTGTCAGTATTTTCGAAGCATGTGAACTTAAACTAATCGTTCTGTAGTTCTCGCATTTGTCTGCTCCTTGTTTTTTTGGGATGGTGACAATTTTATTCTTCTGGAAATCTTTCGGTACTTCGCCTATTTCGTACATATCTCTGACCAATTCAAACAATGCGTCACGAGTTCTCTGACTGGACGCTTTGATAAGGTCCGCACTTATGGCATCTATTCCTGGTGCTTTATTATTTTTCAATTCTTTCAAAGCCCTAGCGAATTCTGATCTCAAAATTGAATCTCCCAATTCTTCTTCATCGATATCTTCCTCCCTCTCTAAAAATCCTATATTATCGCTCCCTTTATACAGATCTTCTGAATGATCAATCTATTGTTCTATTTTTTCCTCCGTTCTTATCAACTGTCTCCCTAGAGAATTTTTAATCTTACTGCTTCTAGATTTCATCTGTCCAAAAAATCTCTTAACCATCCTATATGCCTCATCAATTTTCCCTAAATGTAATCTTACTTCTATATCTTGACATTTCCCCTCCAACCATTCACGGAGAAAAAGGAATTCGCTGTGGCAGCGCAATCTACTTTTGCTGGGTTCCTTTTGCCAGAGCAGCAAATTTTTCGCTGTGACAGCAAACTATTTGCTGTTCCAGCAATCTTGTTAGCTGCGACAGCGAATTTTTAGCTGTGGCAGTAAAAAATGTTTGCTATCCCAGCAAAATTTGTTTGCTATTCTGTATATAATACTGAAAATTTGCTGGCGGAGCAAACATTTTTTGCTGCCACAGCTAAAAAATTGCTGTCGTAGCTAACACGATTGCTGTTATAGCAAATTTTTAGCTAGGTCAGCGAAAAATCTTGCTATTCTATATATAATACCTCGATTTGCTGCGTCAGCAAATTTTTTCTCTCCGTGTTGTTCTTTGGCCTTCCTTGATTTTCTGATTATTTTATTCCTCAGTGCCTTGTATGTCTGCTGGTCTTGTTCACTATTCTTATTCTTGTATTTCTTCCTTTCATTAATTAAATCGAGAATTTCTTCTGTTATCCATGGTTTCTCAAGCTCTATCCCATCGTCCTTCAAAGTTCCATCTGCACATTACTGTATGTTCCCCTTCATATTTTTCCATCTACTCTCTATTTCCAAGTCTTTCTCTTGTCGATCCTCTAATTTTTCGTCGAGATGGATATTCTACGATAACCCCAAGAAACGAAAATACTATGCTATGCTCGGTCAATCGTCGCCATCGACTTCAACACCGACACCAAAGAGGAATATTCACGGTTCAAAGATCATGCTGTGTATCTGGTGGGACTAAAAGGGTGTTATATACTATGAGTTGCTAAAACCTGGTGATTCTATTACGGGTGATCGGTATAGGCTACAATTGATTCGTTTGAGTCTTGCGTTACGAGAGCAACGTCCGGAATACAAGGAAAGACATGACAAAGTTATTCTTGTACACGATAACGCTCGGCCTCATGTAGCAAAAGTAGTGAAAAATTATCTGGGAACGTTGAAGTGGGATATTCTACCGCACCCGCTGGACATTGCTCCTTCTGATTACTGGTTATTCCGACAGATGCAGCACGATTTGGCAGGCTACCAATTCCCTTCGTACGAAGAAATCGAAAATTGGCTCCTAACTTGGATCGCCTCGAAAGCCGAGACGTTTTTCCGTAACGGGATTCGAAAATTACCCGAAAGATGGGAAAAAGTAATAGCCAACGATGGACAATACTTTGATTAATTTGATAATTCATGTTCTTCTGAAATAAACGCATCTTTAACTGTAAAAAAACGGACCGAATTAATTTGTACTCCCAATAATATGTCAAAGTTCTTGGTTTTGACAGACCCAGTTTTTTTCAATGCCTGTATCTCGGAAAGTTTTCAACACATAAATTTATTATCAAGGCATAAAAGTTACACTAAGAAAAAAGATATTGGACTCAACTACGCACGGCAGTTGAATGTGTTCAACCACAATCATTCATCAACTGAATCGAAATGCAAGGTTCATTCGATTATGCGTAGAGTCAACTACAAATCTAATTGGATCGACCAATTATTGCAGTTGAACGTATCCAACTGTCTCACGTAAATGGGTCCATTATTATTCTCTGCAGTGTAGGGACCTTCTTACCTTTCCACAAAGTCAAGAGGAAATGCCTCTCCCAGGACGTATTTTATTGTAATTTGACGTTGAAAGTAAAAAGAGTTTCATTCAAATTTTGGAATATTTAATTTTCAAATTGAACAGGCATAACTAATCTGTGGAACATGAATATAATTTTTGTTCCGTTCCCGAAAATGGTAACTCTACGGCATTCAAGAGATATAGACAAAATAAGAGCGGCGTGAGAACTCCGCGTGTTCAATTATTCATGACTTGTAATGCAGGATAGATACGTGACTTTTCATTGGCGAATCAATGTGTGATTTCAAATCATTGGGTCTTCTATTTTGTTTTGTTTTGTTTATACTTCTTGAATGTCGTAGAAAATGTCCACTGAAAAAAAGTTGAAAGTCTCAGTTTCCCCAAATTACCGTGTGCAGTGCTCCGACAAAATGACGTACCTGTTCTTTCAATTTGGATAGACAAACTCCCCAAGATAGGAAAACAGTGACCCCACGCGTTTAGGTGATCAGCTGTGCACCTGCTGTTTTCCTATTTTGGGGAATCTGTTTACCCAAAGTGGAAGAACGAACACGTCAATTTCTGGAAGCGCTGCACACGGTGGTTTTGGGAACTTCCAACTTTCTACCAGTGTATCATTCTCGGAAACGAACCCGAAGTATTGTTATGCACCATAGATTGACCGTGTCTGTTATATTTAAAAATTAACCCGTTGAAGTCACACTTCCAAATACTTACGTAAAGGTCACACAGGGTGTTTTGGACCCCAAAACAAAGAAACAGATGCCGTTCACACAGTGTTTCGAATATTGTTGCAGACATCTCGGTAAAATTTGCATTGTGCAAATTAGAATGCGCATAAAACATAGTTCGAATATTCGAAGAAGGTTCATTGTAAATTCTGGTACTGCATGGGTAAAATCCAAACAACAATGTCTGTAATGACATATGGCGTCCACTAACACATGATAGAATTTCTTATACACGTGTCTAACACATGTTCACGCTTATATCGGTATTTTGCACGAAGAAAAGTAAATTGGACAAATTACCATTGACCCTGGTTCTCATTACGATTTTAGAATAGAAAGTGAGTGATGACTCGCAATTTAGTGATCATTATGATGTCAACCTATCGTTTCCATGGTAATGTAAACAGTTTATCTTTCTCCTTCGTTTTCTGAATCGGACCATACACTTTTCTCCGCGTGGTCTCACTTGGAGGTGTCACAAAGTATATTATATTAGCAGTCTCGTTATTATATAGAAGTCTGTGATAGTGTCAGCTACTCTAGGGTTTATTATAGAATTAATTAATTTTCCAGTACTTATGTTCAACTGACCAACATGCATATTTCAAATTGACCCATAGAATGATTCCTATTATATTCTTAAAAAGTTGAACCATCAATTGAGCAATGAGGAAAAAAATGAATTTTTTGAAATAATTGCACTAGCATGAGATATTGATCAGACTGTTAAACCCATATGGAGTTATGAGAGTTTGACATGAATTTAAGTTCAATCGGCGGAGAAGTAAGATATCAGTGTAAAAAAATCAATTATTGATTCAATCAAATCAGCCAAAAGAGCCAAGCGTCTACCTATTGGCAAAATCTTTATGTTACTGAAGTTTGATTCGTTTATAGAAACGAAACGAAAATTTCAACCCACAAAATCTAATGAATGATCGTTATTTAACTCTTCAAATTAACTCTTGGGAACTAAAAACATCGCCTCAAAAAAGTACTGCAAAATTTTGGGTCTTTAAGGCGATTCACCACAAGCCAAGTTACTAGATCTTTCCCCCCAGTTTTCTCAGTAATCAATGAATGGAATCAATTTTGATGAGCAGGTGCATCTTCTTAGGCTATTGAAAAAAATGCAGCTACTCATTATTTTTCATTTTATGTGTTCGTTTCTGAGAAAACTGGGGGGAGAAATTTGGAATCCAGTAACTTTTGCAGGGAGTAATGAATCCCCTTAATAATTGAGTAATTCGTTATTAAATCACTAATTCGTTTCGATAAACAATTCAAACTTCAGTTGCATAAATATTTTTTGTTTCTTATTTTGGAGAAGATTTTTTTTTCTGTCTCTTGTCGTTTAAATAACACATCCTCCGAATCTCGAGTGCTTGGCAAGTCTTATAGTCTGACCTTAAATTCGTAATTTGAATGACATAATTTTATTCCGAAGTTCAAGAATTTCCTTAATAGTGCGGTCAAAAATAAAGTTTTGAAGCATCGCTTAACGGGATACCAGCGTAACATCCGAGTAAAGATTTTGTCTGCAAGATTTCTCCGAACTAAATTCATGAAACGGTCTGAAATTTTCAGGGAATATCCTTTCATATTTTACAAATGGCGGTACAAAGCCCGAATTTCAAATTTCGAAAAAAATCTCTCTGTTACCCACTAAGAAAAAAGAAGCGTTTTCTCGAAATTTGAAATTCCGTCTATGTACCGTAATTTGTAAAGTATCAAAGAATATTCCCTGAAAATTTCAGACTGTTTCATGAATACGGTTCGGAGAAATCTTGCAGACAAAATGTTTACTTGGATGGTACACTAATATCCTGTTTAGATTGCAAATTGAAAAAATATTATGAGGAAAATCATGTGAACGCAATCCGATATCAAGTTTTTTTATCAAGCGAATACCGAGAATTATGATGGTAAAGCATTCATTTATTATTAATAAAGACCAACAGATTATTGTAACAGAGAAAATAATTGGTTATTCTTACCACACGAAGAAAAATGCAGGTCGAAAATATAGTAATCTTTAATCAAAATTTGAGAATATTTCTTAAAATCTGAGCGTTTTTCTTAAATGCATAATAAAGATAAAAAGGTCCACTTTTTTGTGGAATTGTATTCGTAAAACAATGATAAATTATCGATACTTAATAAAAAATAGAGAAACATGAACTTTCCAAAAGTCGCGTATGAAATTTTACCAAGTGAATAGTAGGATATGGAAATTTTGTTATTGTCTTTGTGAAATTTCACGTGCAACTTTTGGGAACTTTATATGTTTCTCTATTTTTTATTAAGTATTGGTAATTTTTCACCTGTTTTTCGAATACAATTCCACATCAATGTGAACCGTTTTGTCTTTATTATGCATTCGAGAAATACTCTTGGATTTTAAGAAACATTCTCCAATTTTTATCAAAAATCACTATATTTTCGCCTTGCATTTTTCTCCGTGCAGTGCCGGACTGGCCTGTATCAAGGCCTCCGCCTGAAAATTATGTTTGGCTGCCTAGACGGGAAACACTCTTCAGAAAATCAAGATTTCATCATAAATCCTAAACAAAAAAAGGGAAACTGAAGAATGAATGGACCCTCAAATACCGAAGGGCATCTGGCGATTTCCGGGGAGCCGGGTGGGCCATTCACAGTTGAAAATTTTGTGTAAATGTGTTAAAAAATCCGTGTGTCATGAATTTTCTGTTGAATATTCAACACAACCACGTGTAACTTCTACAGACAGTCCTTGTGTAATCAGGTCTCAACTGATTTACAATGTGAAATCATTCAAACAAGTATAAAAAAAGTGTTAAAATGACACAAATCTTATTCAACTCAAGATTGAACATAAAAATTGTGTTATTCTCAACTACCAAGGGGAGATCGCTAGTGGTGGGAGCTATTTTTTTATGAAACTTCTATGTACGTGTAACTTTAGTAGTCGTCGGAAGAACTATTCATTCATTTTGGTTTTAGCTTTCATTCTAATGGAAATTCGTTTTCTATATATGTGAATTTGAAAATAGAGTGCGAGTTGATATACGCAAAGAAAGTACACTCAATCAAAGGACCAGCAGTGGCTTGAGTGATACGGCTTCAACATTTGGTCCCGAAGATCCATGTTCAATGCTTACTAAAGTACTGTTTTTTTCAATTTATTCTTATGCATTGTTTCAACACGAAAAAAGTGTGATTCTCACATTTGATTGATGTAAAAACATCCATAAATTACCCTTGTGAACTGCTGATTCATTCCTTATTTTGGATTTGATTTGACAGTACTTAGGTGTTGAATTTACACGATCGGAAATTCCAATCAAAATTTTATCAACATCTTTTTGCGTTATATTATTTACATCGAGCTTGAGTTATTAGCTAACACAAATACATTATGTGATATCGACACAAAAATATGTGTGGACCGTTTGGGACATGTGAAATGTGTTGAATTTAACACAAAATTTCCAACTGCGTTCCAACATTGATTCTTACCCCAAATTCATTCCGACAACTAGATACAGTTGTTGATGCGCAAATAATTAAGATTGTTGTCGGCCAATTACATTCAAATACACTGTGGTTGACTTTCACTGTTGTTAAGGGTATTTCGTAGAAACCGAAGTTATTAGATTGTTTTTCCCAAAATACTCAAAGATGACTCAATAGAATGGAATATAACAACCAGCCAGACCTTCTTCCATATCAACAGAAGGTCTGGCTGGTTGTTTTAATTAATTTTATTCAGTCACCTTCGAGTATTTTGGGTAGAGAGATCTAGTAACTTCGGCTTCTACGGGATACCCTTAATAATGAAGTTGCCTCTACTAGAGTTTGTATTACCGCCTTATATTTTTCATCACACGGAGAAGAGTAAGCAGTAACGGTTACTGCGAGTGGCAGCAATCGGTTGAAAAATAAATGAAAATACCGTTGAATAGTAAAGATTATTGCGACCACCGCCATAGGGACTGCGATTAAATTTTTCATTACTAAACGGGCAGTAACGAGTACTACGAAACGCAATATTGTATAACTGCCTTCAATTTTTTGACGATACTGTCATTCGCAGTGATGGTTACTGCTTACTTTTCTCTGTGCACTCGAGACCAATGCCCATACACGGAAAAAAAAGAATGGATAAATTTATTATTTAGGATGAGAACGCGTAGCTTCGAGTCTTCAAATATAAATTTGTCTGAAATATATTGTTAAACTCATATTATGAGGCAAATACAAATTTTTCAATTCAGAGATTCGAAGCGACGCGTGTCATCCTATTTTTTCGTGACATACAATATTAGTTGAGTTATTGTGCATTGAAGTTTTTCTCAGTCGATAAAAACTCGCTTTACGTGCGTAGATACACGGTAATGTACGACTTCTGCTTTTTCATTTTAGATGTTTTTTTTTCCAAGGTTTTTTCATATATTTGGCGTCGAAACGCTACCGCATTTCTTGATAAATTTTGTTTTTCGGTGTGCAAGAATGATATTTTCATTATGGCATTTTATTGATTCATCAATTCAGCTAAACTTTGGTAATGAGCGGATTACCGATTCAAGAAGAGAAACCCTCATTCAGATTTTGGTATGGTTGATCTATTTTTAAATTCACAATCCGTACGTTTATATACTACAATTTGTTGAAAACGAGGTCGATTATCGCAATTTGTGTCGGCTGATGGGCACGCGAGTCGACTATTGAGCCAGCCCTTCCCTTTCTCCAGGTTTCAAGACCGTCGTCCCGATCATACTCCGATAATTTCTAAATAAGTCACCCTCCAGTCTCAAGGAGTTTTCGTCGATGTATTTTAAATCTCTAAAAAAAATTGTTTCACCGTATACTTACATATATATTTTGTGTTCTACAATGATTCACCTATGTCCATTAACCTGAAAGTAATATCTTGGATCTTTATGACAACAACGACCAAGTGATCTTAAAAAATTCATGCGAAGTGGAGAGTTATAGAGTTCAAATAATGATTCATTTAGGTGCGGAAATTATTTCTTTGCGTTTTTACATAGATTGATCTGCATTTGGAAGATCATAAACATTTATTTTGATTTTTTGGTCATCCTGAAGTTTATGTTCCAATTTTACCTGGATTCGGGATTATTTCTCAAATTATTGCTATAGAAAGAGGGAAAAAGAAAACTTTCGGAATATTAGGAATAATTCATGCAATAAGAGCTATTGGATTACTAGGGTTCATTGTACGAGGTGTGTTCAAAAAGTAACGAGAATTTTTAAATTTCGCGGGTTTGGAGAGTCCGCCTGTATAAAATTTTTCTTTATTATGTTGGTACACATGCCCCTGAAGTACAATAAAATTTCCAGTAATATTCATTGCTTACTCTCCAAGTGGCAACCGCTAACGTTATGACGTGTTTTTCGAGCTTGGGAATTTTCGTTTGTGAAAAAAATGGATCAAAGAATGTGTATTCAATTTTGCGTTAAAAATGAAATAAAGTGTAGTGAAGTTTGTAAAATGTTAACAAAGGCATATGGTGAGTCTGCTATGAGTAAAGCAAGGATTTACGAGTGGTATAAGCGTTTCCAAGATGGCCGCGAAAACGTTGAAGATGACGAACGACCCGGACGCCCAAGCACACCCTGGTGAAAGGGAAGCGTGTAATAGAAAGTGTCAGGAACGTAGTTGGAAAGTATTTGGAACGTGGATTTAAGAGTATACCGAGCATCAAGTGGAACATTAATAGTGGTTCGAACGTATATTTGAAGTGTGTGAAGCGTATCCGAAGAAACCCCAATTTCATAAAAACCGGGCTTTACGCACGGAAGCGTAATCCAAGAGTGGATAGGGAGCATATGAGAAGTATTAGGAAAGTAATCTGAAACATGCTTACGCTTCCGTTACTCTTTATGACACGCTTCCCTTTCACCAGGGCATCAACAACCGATGAAAACGTGAAAAAAGTGGAAGAAAGGGTTATGAACGATCGCCGAATCACAATCAGAGAAGTCGCTGATGATGTTGACATATCAGTCGACAAGCAATCCGAAAAAAATGCCCGGATTTGTGGCAAAACAATTCACGGCTTTTGCATCACGATAATGCACCTGCTCACACTTCATATTCGCCAGATATGGCTCCATGTGACTTTTTTCTATTCCCAAAAATAAAGAGAACATTAAAAGGCCGTCGTTTTACAAGCATAGATGACATTAAAAGCGAATCGCTGAAAGAGCTAAAAGCTATTACAAAGATCGAGTTTCAAAAGTGTTTTGAGGATTGGAAAAAGCGTTGGCACAAGTGTATTATATCCAAGGGGGATTATTTTGAAGGGGACAAAATAGATATTGATGAATGAATAAATATTTTTTTCATAAAACGAAAATTCTCGTGATTTTTTGAACACACCTCGTATGAGCTCATCATATCTTGACAGTAGGTACACGGAGAAAATTTTGTAGTATACATTGCATAAAAAATGTGTTCAATATTACTATGTTTTTGTAAAGTTGGACCATACTGACATTACGAGGAATATTGCGATGATAATGATTTAAATTACGATAGATTATAGTAAAATTGGAAACAAAACAAAGAAAGGTTACAATGTCTCAATCGTAAAAAGGGATGCATGCAAAGCATTTCTGAATAAACGTTTAGTGATTTTAGTCAGAGTGTCAGTATAGTCCAGCGTTACAAAATAATTGTAGTAATCTATATTACAAAATTCTCTCCGTGTATAGATATTGTTACACGAGCTTATCTTACTTGAGCAACAATGATTATTGGTATCCCAACTGGTATTAAAATTTTTAGATGAGTAACAACATTATGTGGTTCTGAATTGATTTTAACCCCTGCTTTATTATGATCTTCAGGTTCTGTATTCTTATTTTCTTGAGGTAGGTTTACAGGAATTATTCTATCAAATTCATCATTACATTTTATTCTTGATGATCTATATTATTCGTTCTTCATTTACATTATGTTTTATTAATAGGAGCTGTATTTACAATTGTAGCAGGATTTATTAATTGATGACCTATTTTCTCAGGTTCAACTCTTAATGAATTTTGATCAAATATACAAATTTTTAAATATTTATTGGGGCAAATATAACACTTTTCCCACAACACTTCTCACGATTAGGAGGCATGGCTCGTCGATACTCATATTACCTTGATGTTGATTTGACATGAAATGTTATTTCATCATTAGGCTCCTAAATCACATGATATCAATTTGAATATTTTGAGGATTTAGCATCCTGTCGACAATTATCATTTGAATTTTTCAGACAAAATAATTCAGAATGGATAAAATTATACCCAACTTCCCATACCCAAGCAGCAACAGAAGCTAAAAGTATTTACGAAATAGAAACGTTCATAAAATGTAGGAATGAGATACAAAGAACATATAATGAACGTTCATAGAATATTCGAATGAGACTGTTTTAAATATACTTAGAACTTACATAGTACAGTAGGCTCTCGTTATAAGAGTCATGTGTGTCCTTGTTCCACTCGGTATCTAATCTTATGTGAGAGAGAGACGCAAATAGCTTATAGCGACTCTTATAGCGAGAGCCTACTGTACATCCGAAATGTACGATATTTATTCAATCGACGTTCGATTGACGTACCGTCGTATATTCGATTACATACGTTCGATGAATGTGCATACACCTATGAAACGGTCCCATTGGAATGTACATAGAACATATTCCGAATATTCGAAGAACGTTCATAGAATATTCTGGTGCTACTTGGGTAGGTAATATATTGGAGTCCCTTCTTCATACTTGAATAAATTCTAAACTGGCAGATTTAGGCCCCTGATGTTAAATATCGAATATAAAATTTTATCATTTTTCCAGAAATTTTTAATTAAAAAATAATCTCTTCTCAAGACTCAGCTTCTTTTATCATAAAATTTATAATTTATTTTCATTATAGAGCTATAATGATCATTTTAACTTTAATTACTCTCCCAATTGTTGATATAATTTTAATTTTAATTTTGATTAAATTGAAAAATTTATATGTAATATAATTACATATAATTACTATAATTATTCCAATTTTTTCAGCTATTTCTTCACTCCAAATTCTTCATATTACAGAAGAAAATGATCCCCTAAATTTAACAATTGAATCAATTAGACATCAATGATCCTCAAGATATGAATATGCAGATTTTAATAATATTATAAAACTAGCACCAGAAGCAGCACCAGAATATACTATGAAAATTCTCCAAATTTTCGAAATATGTTCTATGCGCATGCCAATGAGACCGTTTCATAGGTGCTATGCATATTCATGGAACGTCTATAATCGAATATACGACGATACATTAATCGAAAGGCGATTGAATGAATATCGTACATTTAGAATGTACATATGCACCAGGTATATTTGAAATAGTCTCATTTGAATATCCTATGAACGTTCATTACATATCCTTCGTATCTTATTCGTAATTCGACGAACGTTTCTGTTCCGTATATACTTTGAACTTCTGCTGCTGTTTGGACATTGACTTGTCATTAATTTTTCCCAAACTTCCATGATATTGTCGTCATTGAGACAGTTTTACGAATCAGAATCCGTAAGATTTATATCGATACGTCGAAAAATAACCGGATTCGAACGAGTGTAATGTTGAAAAACACTAATATTTGATGCAAAAAAATGTGCAGCTTTCATTTATTTATTTTTTTCACAAAAAATATTGATCACAGAAAAAATGGTATGAAGAGACTTGAATTGATTCTTCGAGACCTATGACCCAGTATTTTTCAATTTCCGAAATTCCACCTTTTGATTTTGGCATGTGACGTCACATTTTGGACAATAGTTCTTCGTGTTTCCGAGCGCAAGTCTGGTTATTATATGCGATGTCTCAATAATTTATTGAGTATCTGCGCCAGTCTGTGACGGATAGAATAATTTATTCGAATTCACTTCTAAAAGTACCATAATTAGATGTATTCCCGGGAGAAAAAAAATTCAGACCCACGTAGATCTAATGAGATCTTGCTGAATCTAAAAAAAATGGAAAATGTAGTTCTATTCAGATGTCAATGGATCTAGTTACATCTATGTAGATTTACGTAGTTCTCAATCGACAAATATTTCACCTGAATTATTTGCAATTTACATGCATTGACTATCATATATATTATTGAAGTTTGAATCGTTTGAAGAAACGAAACGAAAATTCAAACTCACGAAATATGATAAATCATAGTTACTCATCTTCTCTCCTTAACTCCTTGGAATCGGAAACGTTGTTTACAAAATGTACTAAAAGATTTTGGGTCTTTGACTGCGGAGTATTTTGTTATTCGATTATTGATTTATTTCAATAGACGATTCAAACTTCGGTAACATTTAACTACCTATTTCCTTCGCTTTTTTCATTATCATTATTTGAAGAGTCTGGCAAAAGTATAAGAAACTCCTAAAACCCATATACTACTCCACATACTGTTCGGAGACTATGCTCCAACCCTAACAGCACCACAGGCTTAGAAGAATTCTTAAAGAATTCATAAAGGACACAATCAGTTCAATACGAATTCTTCATGAATTCTTCTGGGATGACAATGCTGTATGGGAATATTCTGGCGAGACTCTGAGCGAGACTGTTCCCACACTCTTGCCATACTATATGCCTTCTTCCTACGCGGGAAAGTAGACACGCTTCAGAATTTTTTTTCGAAATTCATCGGATTCCTGCACTAATGATACATACAATCCACAACTCTCTCCGAATTTCTTCTAACATATTTCCAGCTAGAAGATGAGGAACCTTTCATGATATAAGAGAAAATACGGGAAATTTCTCCGAATATCTCATACATACAGTATTCCAGAATTTCTCCGCTCATGTCATTCTTCATGCTTTGTATATCAACAAAGAAATTTTGAATGTTTCGGAAGAAAAATTAATTTTTCGTGAAAAATTGGAAATATGTGAAAATTCCTTACAATTTTCTCCTGTGAATTTCTCTAAATTTTGGGAAACTGAAAAATTCGTAAAAATATTTCCCCCGGGGATATACAAAACGCTAGGAAATCCGCTAATGTAGAGAATTTCCTATACGCAGGGAACTCACGAGATATTACATCACCTAACCTTTCCGTGATTGGGTGCTTTTTGATCTCGACTCCGTGGCAAAACATAACATCGGAGAACATAAATTTCGAATCTCGGTGATATTACTTCACCGTGGAGTTGGAGATCTAAAACCAAAGAGTTTGGCGATGAAACATCACCAATCGGTTGATTTCGTGTCATGTCAATTGCGAGATGAAGTCACGAAATGTTAGGTGATGTGATATCTCGCGGGTTCCCTGCGTGTAGCATTTTGCTGAAACAACAACCCAAGCAGCACCAGAATATACTATGAACGTTCTTAGAATATTCGAAATATGTTCTATGTACATTCCAAGAGACCGTTTCATAAGTGCTATGCATATTCATCGAACGTATGTAATCAAATATACGACGGTACGTCAATCGAACGTCGATTGAATGAATATCGTACATTTCGAATGTACTAAGTACCTTCTAAGTATATTTAAAACAGTCTCATTCAAATATTCCATGAACTTTCATCATATGTTCTTTGTATCTCATTCGTAAATTCTACGAACGTTTCTATTCCGTATATACTTTGAACTTCTGTTGCTGCTTGGGAAATGTTCCAGTAATTCAGCGACATAAATCTTGTAAATTCCATTTCGGCAAAACTTTCCTCTCTAAGTGTACGGAGAAATTGTCACACAAATATTCAAAAGTGTGTACAAAAATGGCAATGTGCAATTAACAGTATTTTCTCCGCATTGATTTTCAATGCGCTAACACAAATGTTCAATGTTCATACATCAACCATCAGCGATTTCACCCCGAGAAACAATGTGAAAAAGTTGCTTTTTTATTTCACATTGACCGTCAACGTGCAGTTTTTGGTTATCTACGTGACAATTTCTCCGTGTATTAAGGCGATTCACCACAAGCCAAGTTACTAGATCTCTCCCCCCCCCCCCAGTTTTCTCAGTAATCAATGAATAGAATCAATTTTAATGAGCAGGTGCATCTTCTTAGGCTATTGAAAAAAATGCAGCTACTCATTATTCGTCATTTGTTGTGTTCGTTTCTGAGAAAACTGGGGGGAGAAATTTGGAATCTAGTAACTTTTGCAGGGAGTAATGGATCCCCTTAGGAGGATACCAAAGTTACCATCTGAGCACATTTTCTTACACTAAAATACTCAAAACTGAAGTCATTTAAAAATCTGAAATTCCCAGGGATGATTCTCTGAGACTCCATCTAGGTCTGTACAGAGCCCGAATTTTGAATTTTGAGAAAACAAATTTGGAAAAAAGAATTTTTTTCGAAATTCCAAATTCGGGCTCTGTACAGACTCATATGAAGTCTCAAAGAATGATTTCTGAAAATTTCAGATTTTCTTATGGATTCAGTTTCGAGTATTTTAGTGCAGGAAAACGTGCTCCGATGGTAACTCTGGTATCCTCGTCAATTCCAGAAATTTCAGAGTATGTACAATTATAAAATTTCCTTCATGAACAGACCTACCTGGAAAACCACGTACCTACCAGCTGGTGAATACGGATTGATATCTGCACAAATTCTTGAGTTTCATGCAATGTTATACAAATACAAAAAATCATATGTTTCGCATTGAAATTTGAAATAAATTATGATTGTAAACCTCACCCAGTACAACGTTCCACTCGAACGTTCATGGAAGGTTCATAGAACGTAAAGGAGGTTTCCTAAACGTTCAGAAAATATCCCAGTAGCACAGTGTGCTGTTAGGGATAGAACTGTTTGACGCTTTAACTGTTATGGATATCATGTTAACATTACGTAATCCCTTACCTCATGTCAATAAGGTATATCAAGATCAGATTTTTACGTGATCAACCACGTAGTAGAAAAGATTTATGATGAGAACAGAATATACCAGAAGAGAAGCTTAAATATTCCTTCCAGATGGCAGTACTAAACTGACAAGATTCATCAGTCAATTATTCAAGCATGACATCTTCCTTTAAGACGATACCAGAGTTACCATCGGAGCACGTTTTCTTGCACTAAAATACTCGAAACTGAATTCATAAAAAAATCTGAAATCCCCAGGGATGATTCTTTGAGACTCCATCTAGGTCTGTACAGAGCCCGAATTTTGAATTTCGAAAAAAATCTTTTTTGTCAAAATTTTTTTTCCGGAGTTCAAAATTCGGGCTTTGTACAGACCTAGATGGAGTCTCAAAGAATCATCCCTGGAAATTTCAGATTTTTTTATGAATTCAGTTTCGAGTATTTTAGTGCAAGAAAACGTGCTCCGATGGTAACTTTGGTATCCTCTCAATTGCTTTTCATCGACCACTGTAAAGCTGCTTTATCTTCTTTAGATACTGATTTCAACTACTCTCTCATAGTATCGAGTGAGTAGTTGAAATCAGTATCGAAAGGTGTAACGTACTGTCAACAGCTCCACATAAAAAGAATTTGCTTAATATTAGGAGCAGAGACATCATCCCAGCCAAAATCATGTACGTATTCTTATAAAATTCATATGAAATACATAGTACTCTTCGTGAAATTAATTTGATTCTAAATTCTTCTCAAATAGTACCAGGAAATATGATGAACATTCAACAAATATCTGAAATATATTCTGTGACACGATTCTAATGAAACCGTTTTTAGTTCCTATCCAAATTCATTGAACGTCTGTAATCTAATATACGACGGTACGTTAATAGAGCGTCTATATACGTACTGAGTATATATTGAAAATAGTCTCATATGAACATCTTATGAATGCTCACGACAGGAAAAAACTGCCCACACAACGCGCAGCTCTTGAAGATTTCGCATATGTGTGAGAGGTCTGATAGAGCTTTCAGAAGGTCAACATGAAGATATCAGGAGGTTATCAAACGCGTCGATTTTTGAGGAAAATGAGAAATTGTCAGAATTTTATCCAAACGAACTCTTTGGAGAATTCATGAGATTTTCTGAGATCCTCGAAAAATGATATCATTCAGATATGAAGATGATAACATAGACGAAGCTCTTTCAGAAGACTTCTCAAAGAGTTCTTCATTCTAAATTCTAAAGAGTTCGTCATTTCTAAATTTATCATCATAATCAGATGGTAATCCCACTGAACAAAATGTAGCGGAATGTTTCTGGAACGTCCCAAATACTGCTAAGGTCATATCATTGTGATGTTACGAATCCCAGTAAACAATTTTTGACCAACATTGAAAACTGTCATAATTTGATCTGAAAGCTGATGAAATGATCTTCAATGCGTCCATTTTTGCCACTTTTTTGATGTTTTCTTAAGAGTTCTAAATGCTATCTAAAAGTTATTCGTCATATCTTACATATCATGTGATATATACATTTTTTCCTACGAACTTCAATAACCGGTGCACGATGCAAAATTGTGATAGATTTCCGGTGTGTGTTGATAAATAAATCGCTGTATTTAACAAACTAACAATCCAATCGATCAGAACCCTAGCGTGTATGAAGTCTGGCCCACTCTGGTCCAGTTTGGACCCATGGTACATATATGCTGAGGAAACTTTTCAAAAAGTTTGTTGATACCCTAGCGAACACCTTTGTCGCTGCACGGGAAAAAGAAAACATTACTGGTTACTATGAATGACAGCGATCGGTTGAAAAACAAATGAAAACACGCTTGGATAATGAGGATTAGCGCGATCACAGTGATGGGTATTGTAATGAAATTTGTCAGTGCTGACTGGACAGTAATGAGAACTGAGAAACGCAGTACTGCATGGAATGAATTTGAGTTTCAATGTATTTTTGTGATTCACAGTAACCATTGCTGTTTTCTTTTTTCCGTGTGGGAGGTTTTTGTAGCTCATACTTCCCCCATGACCTTTTCAACGCGGAGCGTCTAAAACGTGGTTTTCACTTTGAATTGAAAACTTATCAATTTTTTTTATAAATATTTACCCATTTTTTCAACATAGTCGTCTTCGGAAAAGTTTTACAAATCAGAATCCATTCAATGTACATACGAAACAGGAACGTTCGTAGAATGTACGAATAAGATACGAAGAACATATGATGAACGTTCACAGAATATAAGAATGGGACTATTTTGAATATCCTCAGAACATACATATTATATTCGAAATGTACAACAGTCATTCAATCGACGTTGGATTGACGTACCGTCGTATATTCAATTACACACCTCTGAACAGGGATGGGCAGCCTTAATTACTTGTTGTACTTGAATTATTTTTTTTTTTCTGTCAAGTACTTGTTTATTTCCATAACATAGAGATTTTTGATGTCAAATTAACAAGTACTTTACAAGAAAAAGTACTTCAAGTATAAAAGAGTAATTGAAGGGATGCTCCAATTTAGTAATTCAGGACAAAATCGTGTAGAAAGTTTTTCAAGTCCTGACCGGATGTTCAGAAACAAAAACCGTTCAAAACCTGACAAATATTTTTAAACTAGACCACCGATTCAATATGTCTTTGCAACTATTGCAGGTGGTGTTGAGAACCCATTTGTGCACCACACTTGATCCATTCCCAAAGCAAAAATGTCTTTGAAAGTCTCAAGAGTACGTCATTAAGGTCTTTCTCCAAAGAGTGTATTATGAACTTGGAGCAAATATAACAACAGATATTATTATTTGAATCACAGTTATATAATTGCCAGACGACTTCGGCTTTATTCTTGCAATTCTCAATTTCATATTAACTAACAAATTGTTAAATCAACAACCAATGTAAAGCTACTGTTGCATGATAACACCTGTGGGCCCGCTTTTTCACCTTGACCAACCGTCGATACATAATATACATCTTATATAAAGCATCTTTATACATAAATCCACCTCCATTTTCTCATCGACATTTCCAGGGAGGAGAAAATGTATCGCATTTTCCTTCTCCTTGAACATTCTGGGAACAATCTACCACACATCCGTGAAATCATCTCCAAGAGAAAGTGCCTTGTACCTTTCTCTCCGTCAAAATTTCTGGACAAAACTCTTGCGTCCCCCCTTGAATATATCCAGAAACTATTTACTTATTGAATTCAATAAAAACTCGGCATTCTTGTCGTATGCCTGCGACGAGGGTCCTTTGATTGTTGTATACGGTTTACCGGGGTAGACCGCATGCTGCAGTCCGTAGGATTGTTGTGTGCGGTCTAGACGGTAGGCCGCATGGAGCTTCCCGTGCAGTTGTTTTATGGGGTCTACCCTGATTAGAATTCATATAACTACGATGTAGGTTGTAGTATGCGGTCTACCCCGGCTGGCGGGAAAAACAAACCCAGCGAATACCTACTTTGTGTACTCCGTAGTAGAAATTTGATCAGGCATACCCTATTTTCAATCAGGTCCTGATCAGGTTAGAATCCATAAACCATAAATAAAAAAAATCTTATAAGGCGCTTACAACGGCCTTACCTGATTTCCCTAATAGGATTCAAAAAAGGTTGTGACACGAGGGCACAATAAGGTTCGGATAAGATTTTCATAAAATCGAGCAAAAAAGGGAAAACCGTGATGAAACCTGATAGGAAATCAGGCATGCCTCCTCAGGCCCTCGTATTTTCTCGTCCAAAATTTCTACTTGGGCTTATATACATGTATTTACCATCTATTTATTATTTGTTGCTTGTTTATTTTTCATTACTTATTAATTCATACTTATCTGAATACTCGTTAGGTGTTTCCTTCTGTTGCCATCAGTTCCTTCGTGTGTGTGCCTACAGTTGCCTTCAACATGGTTGGATTCCCTTACACATTCTTCCTTGATTTCTATTATTTATTAAGGTGATACCAGCGACTCTGAAGATGCAACCAGACCCATTGGTTAGAAAAGGACACAACCAAAACTATTTTGACAAATTACTCGAAAACAAAGGAATGAAAGCGAAATATCGCTCTGTACAGACCTTCTTCGATCAATAAAGGTGGTCTGTACAGAGCGATATTTTTCTTTTCTTGCTTTATTTCCTAATAATTTGTCAGAAAAGATTTGGCTCAGGTTGCATCGTCAGGGGCCGCTGGTATCGCCTTAATGTTGAGATTTTCATTTGACACACATTCATCAGCATAATATGACGTGATTATATGTACACTGTGAAAAAAACTGGAAATTTACTGTGCAACTGCACTGGAAATTTACTGTGCAACTGCACTGGAAATTTCCAGTGCTAGTACTGGAATATGGATATTCCAGTACATGTACAGAGATTTTGTTGGTACGGTATTGAAAATTTACCAAGCATAACTGAAAATTCAGTCTTTGTACTGGAATTTTCAAGTTTGGGATTTTGTGCTGAAATTTTGCTATGATTTGGCGAAAATTTCACTGGCTTGTACTAAAATTTTATAGTTCTTGTGTACCAGAAAAAAGTATCCCCTCAATCAGGACTTGGGAAAAATTTCGAATTTAGAAAAAAGAATCTAATCGTTGGTATACTGAAATTATACAGGTTTTTAACTGCAGTTTTCAGGTTTTGTGATGGAATTTTCCAGTTGCTATGCAATTGAATTATACAGGTTTTAAACTGCAATTTTCAAGTCGTGTGATGGAATTTTCCAGTTATGCTGGAATTTAATCACTGTTGCACTGAAATTTTCCACTTCAATTGGACTTCGTCATTTCTGGCAGGAAACATTTCAAGTCTTTATATTCAAAATTTCCTGATTGAGATTTTGAATAATAATTGCAATTGTAGCAAATAAAATTGATATATGAGGTTTTTCAAAGACTTATTCTCTTGTGTATTCTAGATATGAAGCACATGTAGTAACCCAAGCTGGCCTTCCGACATATCGCGCTATAGCTCATCGGTTAGGTCTCAGGTTTCAGTTGGTAGGCAGGTAGAAAAGTGTAGGTTCCAATCCCGTTAAGTAGACATGAGTTTCTGTTCATCCAAATGAACGATCAAGCTTCTCAATCATCTTGAAACCAGTGATGCCAGAAAATTCAAGAATCGCCAACTTTTACCCCCTCCATACCCATCACACTAGGGATGGGCGATATAAAAATTTGTATCGATATTGCGTATCGATACGTATCCACGAATCCTATATCGATACGACCGATGTATCAGGGAATGAATTTCGATATTCCGATATATCGATATAATAATTCCAATTGTACAAGGAAAAATATTAAATTCAATTTAGCTGTTACATGCAATTTTAATTGTTTGTAATAAAAGCATACAAATGGTATATGTATATACCTATTCAAAATTCCAAATATAATATTTCAAAGTTTTTCAAGAAACATCTTCCCTTTTGCATGTTTCTATTGTGAATATTAAAAGTCAGAACAAACACATAGAATTAAAATGAAATATGCATGAAATCAATATAATCTGATAAAATATTCTAATTAAATCATTATCACACAAATTCTTCAAATCCCCCAATCTTCCAGTGAGAGTGAGTTAAAAAATAAAAACATTTTCAAATGCTCAGGTGTCAGACGGTTCCTGAGTCCAGTTATTACGAGTCCTGCTTTGGAGAATAACCGTTCGGATGGTACCGAAGTTGCAGCAATCAGTAAATAGCGTAATGTTAATATTGCTAATGTTGATGATGGGCCCCGAGTTCTCCAGTACGCGATAGGATCCAGTTCTCTACTTATTGTTTAGCTATTCAAATAACATTGCAATCCTTCTGGCATACAATCGTGATCCTGAGTATCCATTTCCATATCTTCGTTCAAGTGAACTGCTTGATCGTGAAACGACCAAAATTGATCTTTATTTTCATCAGTATTCCCGACTTCAGTTCTCTGTATGGTTTCAGCATCACTGTTTGTATTACGTATCATTCTGGATATCTCTTGTATAGCGATAGAACATGTCACAATATTCAAAAAATGAATTTTTTTGAAACGAGGATCTAAGATTGTGGCTATACCTAATAAAATCGACAATTCCATTTATTCGAACCTCTTCTCGAAGTCTTCGATTAGAAGTTCTTTCAAGCGCTGTCCATTTCCGGTATTAGAATCATATGTTTGTAAATTTGTTGATATCCATTTTACTAATGGTATAATTTGGCTGGATGTAACATATTCTTCCCCGCATACTATGAGAGTTGCTTCTTTAAAGGGTTTCAGCAAATTACATCTGACACCCAAGAAAGAGAGCTCAATACATACTGGAGTAAGCGAAGCAATCAGATTGAGTGTACAGAGAAGACGATGCTATCTATTGAACAAAAATAGAAACACATCCAATTGATTCTCTCTCTCACTATTTTGATGGAATAGACAAAGACACATTCACATCTATTCGTACCTCTCGCTCTGTATACGCGCTTGTATCGTTGTGCCCCTTGCAGTACGTATTGAACTCAATAGATCGAATATAGTTAGAATTCTCGCTCTCTTTCTGATATATAAAATGTAGAAAGAGGAAAAAAAACAAATTGACCTGATGCAGGCGCGAATTTCGTACACAATTCCTCGGTGTTTCTGCATTTCTTGGGTTTATGTTCCAATGAATGGTCTAAACGATCCTTTATGATGAATTTGACTCAATAAAAATCAAGATTGATCGCGAATAGAGGTGATTTCAATTGGAGTAATGAATTAAAGCAATTTTGAACCATTCTAGTAAATCTTCATGGGTTCCAAAACTGATTGAAATGCTTTCAAATATGGTTTCCAATGTTTTAAATTTACTTCAAATTCGTGTATCGAAATTCGATATTGACTAACTTGATATCGATACACGATATATTGTGAAGTGAGATATCGATATTTTATATCGATATTTAGGAACAAAAGTATCGATATATCGATATATCGATACGTATCGCCCATCCCTACATCACACAATCAAATTTCTTTTGTCGGAAGCTTTATTGTGTGTGTGAGATTTCTATATAGATGGGGCTTGATGGAGGGGACAAAACTTGGCGTCTGGCATCATTGCTTGAAACACAAGGACCCTGCAAAATCACTTTGCGTGAGCAATTTTTTTTCAATTTTCATGGATATTTTCAGCATTAGTTTTCCAGTACATGTCCTGGAAAAGTCCAATTCGTGTACTGAAAAATTCCAGTACTGAGGCTCAGAAAATTTCCAGTTTTAATGCTGAAATTCCATAAGACTTGTACTGAATTTTTACAGTACAAATGTGCTAAAATTTTCCGGTACATGTACACTGTGAAAAGTTTATATTACAGATTACCATAATTATATTGTATCTTTGGGATATACTTGATTATGTCGTTCTGAACCACAAGTATTCGAGCGTTTGCTATACTCTCTCGCGAGGGCAACAATAAATCTGTTATCATTTGAAATAAATATGATTCAGAGCCTCATAATAAAGTATATCCCACGAGTACCATAAAAATATGGTAATCCTTAATATAAACTTTTCTCTGTGTACAGGTTAATTGCTTCCAGTACATGTACTGGAATTTTCCGGTGAAATTTTTTTACAGTGTATGTACACGTGTGGCCGTGTGCTGTGTACATTGTGTTAGGTTGGATGATTTAATATGTCACTTAATATATCGTTTTCTCCGCTACGTTATGCTGTTTACACACTTGTTTTCTATATTGTAATGAGTTTATATTGGAATAATGAATGATTGATAATTATAATCGTTTTGGATTAATAATTAATTTGAATTAATAATTGATGAATTTATTTTTATATCACTTATTATGGATTCTGAATCAATGATTATGTTTTTTTTCTAATTCTACACTGGGTTCTTTGTTTCGTTGCTTGCCGGGGTAGATCACATACGACTTTCTGCGCAGGTAGACCGCATATAACAACCGGTCATCATCATGAAGTAATCAGTCTTATGACTGGTTTGATGAAATCCTCCAACCCTGTATATTATCCGCTAAACGTTTAATATCTACATATATACGACAGCCCTTATCTTGTATAATTTGTAACATAACAACCGGTACCGTTGTTATATGCGCTCTATTCAGGTGGACCGCTTACAACATGCATATGTAATGCAATGCGCGTTCTGCTGAGGTAGACCGCATCTAGCATTCGTATATGTTACAGTATGCGTTCTACCCCGGTAGACCATAACTTTCTGGTAGACCGCATACGACAAGAATGCCAAAAATTCTCTACCAAAATAAATCAAGAATTTTTCGATTCTTAGGGCTAATTTACCACCAACCTACGTCGCGGGATTCCATGACTTGGAAGCTGTTAAAACTATGGAATACAATCCTCTTGGGAAAACTGGTCTGATGGTCAGCAAATTGTCTCTCGGTGGAGCTCCACTTGGTATTCATTATGGGTGATGTCGGAAATTGTTTTTTTCGACCGATCTGCGAATTTACACTTCGCAATATCTTATCTTATGTTTTCAGAGAATATTTCAATCATAAATCGGTTATTCAACTCAAAATGACTTTATTCCAGTGATTATGATGAAGATGCAGCCATAGAGATGGTGAAGACGGCCATTAAACAAGGTATTAATTATATTGATACGGCACCATTCTACGGAGAAGGAAAATCTGAGAAAACACTTGGCAAGGTACTATCCAAGATAACCTTGATGAAATACAAAAATTTTCTTGATGTAATACGCAGAATATGTTCGATTTAAGGTCTGCACGTATTTATGAAAATTTTGGTGGTGAGTAATGTACAAGTTCTGAGGAGTGTAAGGATCATTTTGCTTCAAATCAGAATTTGTAAAACGGATCACTCAAAATCACTTGATCTTGGTTTCAACGTCAACATGTATCGATCCTCAAAGGCATTTTCAATCAACGAATATTCTGTTATGTTGTTGCACCCAAGTAGCATCAGAATATACTACATGGAGAAAAAGGTTCAGTTGAATATTAGACAGCTAGGAAATTTAGGCGCTCTAAATAAAAATTAAGTTGAACCAAATAAATTTCAGTTATCATAGCTGAATTTTTTATTCACATTGGGTGAATGATTTTATTCTTATTTCAGACAACTAGAATACAGAAGTTCAAAATATTGAGAGAATGTAAATTATCAAGAATTAAGTCAATATTTCTTTTTATTGTTTTCCAGATTTTTGCGAGGCGGAGAACATTGTTAAACATCAATTGTTTATAAACAAATTACTTGAAAATAATGAACAACATTTTTTGGGCTCCATGAAATAATTCATGTAATTCAATCAATTATTTTCAATTCAAGCGCTTGTGCGTCCGAATCGATTGAACCATTCAAAAGTGATAAATTAAAAAAAAAGGTCTCTAGAACTCCATTTATGCATAACTTATGCAAACACAAATTTTTGCTCAATCCTTTGGCAGACTCATTTTTTCTAACATAATAACTTTCGTTAATTGTTCATGCTGTATTGATTTATGCTCATATATCAGCATGAATTAATCCAAATCATCAAACGATCGTCTGATTTGTGTTTAGAATCTTGCACTTCATACACTTGCGCAGTACAGACCATTTCCCCTGGTTGGATTAATATGTTGGCCACACGGAGAAGAATGAGATTTCGAATATTACAACATTTTGTCCTAAAATAGCAGGATAAGTGGATTGGTGTGATTTTTTACAACACAGTGCAGTAAAAATTCATGCTTAAAGGTGTGAAGTGGCTCCAAATTAAAAGATCCTTCAAATTATTACGCATGAATTTTCACTACACTGTGTTGTAAAAAATTATGCTATTTCACTTATCCCGCTACTTCAATACAAAATGTAGTGATATTCGAAATATGATTTTTCTCCGTGTACGTACTTCGTCTTCAAGTCGAGCAGTCCATGTATATACAGTCGAAGTTGAAATTCATTCGCATCTCTTTATATTCGAGATTATTGTATTCGGGATCACTGATCTTCCCCCGTTAACACAACAGGCTTCTTGGGCGTTCTCAAAACGTTTTAGAAACTTCCCAAATGGGAACCATGAGTCAAAATCATGTAAATATTTTTGCCTAACCGATGTTTTTGACAAAATGTTCAGAAATTGTTGAGAGAAAAAATGGACCAGGTAAGACCCTGTTTTGCATGATGCCTGAAAATAGAGTCTTACCTGGTCCATTTGTTATTTCCGAAATTTTTGAGAATTTTGTCACAAAAATTATCACTTGATAAAAAAAATTTTGACGTGATTTGGACTGATTGTTCCCGTTAGGTTCGCGAAGGTTTTTTGAACGTTTTAAGAACGTCCCAGAAGGATGTTCTGCTATCTGAATCAGAATTATGAGCATTCGGTATTGCTGGACCCTACCAGCTCTACTATATTGTAATTCGTACTTATGACATGAGATTCGGATTCAGTATCTTAAAAAATCCCCAGAACGCATGATTCAAGCAAATCAATGAACTCTATAACATACTGGAATGATCACTCCCCACCAGAGCTGCCAAGTTTCTGCCAAAAAATTGAAGGAAAAATGAAGTGTTTTAACCAAAATGATGTAAATTTCCCTATGGGGACGCATCTTCAGGGTTAAAATTATTTTGTTTTCATAACACCAGCCAATCGAGTCTGATAAGATACTCACTAATGTTTTGTTTTCTCTGTGTATGTGCTATACGATTCATTACAGGAGGAATTATAATCTTCTCATTCCTTGTCGAATTATTACTCCTCTTTGTATTCTCATATGCTCATCAAATATATAACTTCATCACAATCTGTCTTTCATTCGCTATGGATATACTTGTCCACAACTATTCATAGCCGCTCCATAGTCTATGTAGAACCATTTTTCCCCATATACTCTCTACACGGAAAAAAATTTACTGTTGCTGCAACAGGAGGCAGCCATGTTGCAGCAACAGGAGTAGTTTTGTAGCTGCGGCAATGTTACAAAATCCTTCATCATGGGATAAATAGGCTTTATAAAATGATTAAAATATGAAATGAATAAAATACAAAGCTCTTATTTACTTTTTTTATGACTTTATTGCACTCTCAAATGTTCCAATATTGGATCACAGTAAATGTCTTGTTGCATTATAATCTAATCCTTTTTTTCTTATAAGAAGACAAGGCCCAATATGAGGTAACAGGTTTTGTTTTTCAATATAATTACGATTATTATCAATTCGAACATTCCACGCATGGTAATGTTGATCAAATGCCATAGTAGATATATAATCCAAAACAAAGTAAACATCATTTGCTACATTGTAAATTTTATAAATTTTTCCAAATTGAGGTCCTTCATTTTCATCAATATCTACTACTACTACTACAGTATCTGATTGATATCCATGTCTGTTATAGTCGATGTATTTCACAGCTTGGACATCGGATATTTTAGTATTAGGGAAGTATTTCATTTTGTCTTCGTCACATTCTTCACATTTTTCTTTGATAATATTATTTTCCAAGTTTTTGGAAATCGATACACGAATCATTCTTAATTGGTCTCGAATAGCTATAGTGACTAATATATATTTTTGGTAGAAGATGCCGTCACTGCAGGCATTCTTATCTTTATTTTTCGACTTACATCTCATGCACCAAAAGTGAACTAAAGGTCCATTTTGAAGCATAAGTTCGTCGTAATGAGTCATGAGGTGCGATTTAAAGGTTAAATTTACTATTAAGTCGCAACAACAGTAGTAATCGTGTTGTTGCAACAGGATTTTTTCCTGTTGCTGCAACATGGCTGCCTCCTGTTGCAGCAACAGTAAATTTTTTTCCGTGTACAATGTAAAAAAAATTCCTTCTGAAAATCAGAAGATATGGCTTCAAAAAATTACAGTCACTTTTTTCTGAATTTTCAGATAAATATTGATGAATTTTAAGAAACTTTGACTGACTATTCTGAAAATTCAGTCATGTTTCTTCAAATTCAGCAAAATTTATCTGAAAATTGAGAAAAAAATTAGTCACATTTTCTGAATTTTTAGGAGGCATTTTTTTACAGTGTCTATCCATAGACTATTGATCATTTTTTTTTCACACGGAGAAAAAGCCCTGTAAATTTCACTGAAACCGATTTAGTGGTTTTCAAGATACAATGAATTTGAAAAAAATCCAAAAAATTGTCCATGTCAATTATTTTACAGAAAATTTTGTTGATTGAGAATTTCTTTGGGAATCGATTGTGCTACCAAAATGCTTCCGATTCCACATTAGGAAACAAGATCAAGCATTTTTAATGACCTGCTTCATGAATTCTGACTTTTTATATTTTTTTGAATTTCAACTTCTTTACATAAAAAGAATGGAATGACATAAATCTCCTCAGATCTAAATAGATGTAGTCAGACTTACGCAGATCTAAGCACACTTCACAGCAAAGAGGAACCCCTTTGCACGTTCTTAAATTATTGGTGCACAGAAAAATGAGAGTATGTATTCGATAGAGCATAGATTTAGCTGGAAAATGCTTTTTAGGTCCCCTCTCTTTGATCATTCCTTCGAGAGTTATGTTTTTTCTTGTGAGAGAAGTGAGTTTTCAAACAAGGTGCTGTAACTCTTGAACTATCGGTTCAATCTATGACTGTTACAGGGAAAAAGATTCATTTCAATGTTTTTGACACGGAAGAAAAAGACATCAGTCGGAATAACTATTGAACTTGTAAGCGTATATGGACTCATTTTTCCGTTAAAAATTTATTCATTGATTTAACGAATTTAAAATAATTGACTAATTAAAAACAATTAGTTGAATCAACGAAAAACATGGATCCGTATGTGCTTACAAGTAAAATAGTTATTTTAACTAATTTTTTTCCGTGTACATGCCAATGCAAAAATATTTGGGGAATTCTTGAGGTTGAAGAAATTTGTTTGGAGCGATATTTCCAGAGTTACAGCGGTATATCACTTGGTCTGAAAACGAATTTCTTCGGGAAGAAATGGCATAACTCTGCAAGGAATAATTAGAGAGAGGAGAAATAAGGAACATTCTCAAGCCAAATCTATGTTCTATCGCGTGTTTACACTATAAAAAATAATCGGAATTTTCCTATACGCAGTAACCGAAAATTTCGATCATGAGATAGGAAATCAATTTCCGGTAGATTTATATAAAATTTCCCATAATTTTTACTAAAAATTCCAAACTTTGTGTAATTTTTACTATCATTTTTCAGCAAATTTCTGGTAAAATACGGAAAATTCTTGACGCATGTATGTGTTAATTACTTCCAAATATATACGTGAAGTTTCCCATAGAAATTTTTTACAGTGTACTCGTACTTTTCCGCGCAATGATTATCTGAAAAGATGCAAAGATTTGAAATATTGCAAAAAAAAATCCAAAAACTTCGTGAGTCCAACTCACGAACTTTAGTCAGGTGACTGAAGCTAAAATTTTTTCAAAGAGCACACTTTCCTCTTCAAAATGATTGTTTGGTTTTATTCTTACGACACACAGTGGGAAATTTTGGTACATTTGGGGACAAAAATCCGCCTACAACTCAATTTTCATCCGATGCTGATGAGTTTCCTCTTAAAATACCCAGAAAGAGTTCCACTTCAATGTGTCACTGCGGCATTTCTAATTGTAATGCTCACTTCAATCTGAGAAAAATTCCAATCAAAATTGAGAAAGAGGACTTGGTGAATCAATGGATCACTATTTCTCTGAAAAGAAACGTTTTCCCTGTGTTTTACGTTACGAAGCGTATTTCTTCACATCAGAGTACTGAACTTGTGATGGAGACCCAGGTAGCACACGCACGTTCTGACAATGTTCTGAGAATATACGTTGAAGATATTCGAATATTCTATGGAGATTCTTATTTCGTGCGAATATATTCTACGCACATTTTCAGAATGTTTGAATGGGACTGTTTCAAATATTCTCAGAATATGATGCCACGGATATTGCGGAAATATTGGAAAAAAATGCTGTTGAAATAAGGATTCCTGTCAATATAAACTTCTGCATGTCACCGAAAATTACTTCACAATCAATTTTTTTTATCATTAGCCATCTGTAATCATGAATGGTTAACAATATTATGAATTCATAAAGATGGATGAGATATTTATGATCGCAACAGGCAATCATAATATATACGGTATTTCTCAATATTTCATTACACTTTTGAGGATTATTTTTCACACATGGCACTCTCAGAGAACATTTGCGATATTAAAATACACCACCATAGATTTATTATTCCCAAAACACAAATTAAAATGATAGATTGTTCAAGGGTCTGTAGCCTGCCAACAACATTATCCGCCATTAATCATCATATCATCACGATATCTGCGCATGCGCTGCTCATCAATCTCCCTACAAACTTTGTACGCATATTGTACGAACGTTCCTAGAATATTCGGAACAGTATCATTCAAATGTTCTAAGAATATTCTAAGAATATTTACGAATATCCTACGCTCTTTATGAGAATATTCGATCAAGTACATTTTACGGATGTTGTGAGAATATTCTCAGAATATTCTGTGTTACATGGGGAAGCACAAAAATATTATGAAAATCTGACTGACACCATATAATCCATCCAAAGATCAAGAATTTTTGTGTATTGAAATACTTTCTTTAAAATCTAGATGAAATAACCGGATTTGTATATGAAATTGATTACTCATAACAGTAAAGACGCAAGAAAACTGTGGAAACTTCATATATCTAGTATGGTAACAGGTGATGTTTGAAAGTATCCATGTTTTTTTATTGAAAATCCATAGAGATTTTATTGAATTATACAAATATCGAATAGCTACAAACAAAAATATCATAGTAATCCATGGGAGTAGATGTCTTTCCGAATATTCAAGAGCGGAATTGAATGAAAATTGAGTTGTAGATTGCTTTTTGCCCATGAATGGATACACGGAGAAAATTTGGTAGTAAAAGTTGATATATTTATATCGTAGCCGTGGGATACATATACTTGATTGTGGCGGAAAGAACCATGAGTACACGGAGAAAATGTGTTGGCGAAAAATTACCCAAAATTGAGTAAAACGGGGACATAGTGGCATTCCTGCGAAGTTTACAACCCGGTTGACTTCATTTTACTCGACCCTAGGTGAAAATAAATTCGGATGTTCTTGTTATCTCCACAAGTTGAATACTGTTGAAAAACATCTGAATAAATTTTCATCTGTGGTCGAGTAAAATGAAATCGACCGGATTTTAAACTCCGCGAGAATGCCACTACGTCCCCGTTTTACTCAACTTTGGATAATCTTTCGTCGACACATTTTCTCCGCGTATGCGACAGATTACCACAACTCTTCTTGAATTCAATATGCGGAGTAATAGGAAGATACAAAGTTATAGTTCCTATCGTCATAATCGAGTATATCCAACGGGTACGATACTGTGTCTAATAATGTTTAATATAAACTTTTCTCTGTGGGGAAAATTCCCACTGTGTGACAGGTTCCGGCCGAGATATGGAACTTTAAACATCTCGCGTTTCCTCGAGAAGTGGTGATATACACTGAGAGAAGTGGAATGTGATGATTACCATGTACAAATAGTAATTGGGGGACAACTTCGCGAATTTGGTTTCGAATACTATAGAGAATCGTAGCAATGTCCATGCACATGGGAATGGTTACCATTTACATGAAGATGGATATCAAATAACCTGATTCTGTCATTCAACTACCATTTTCGCATGGTAATGGTTACAGTTCACTTCTCTCAGTGTACTTTTGACCAGCAGTGTATGGAACCAGACATCTATAAGATATTTAAAACTGTTACATAAGATATCTTAAAGATATTCCCAAGATTGTTACGAAGATCACAAAAGTGTTTATTGGGTGGTTTATACATATAAGGATCATTTTCACTAGGGTACCTTCAAGGGTACATGCCTTGGTTGAAAGAATCCATTGATTCTCGCCAAATATCATTGAATCTCGGAATCAATTTTCTGATTGAATCTCATCCTGTGATTTTTCACTGAGATTTGGTCAGATGAATTAATTTTTTCAATCCAAATCTAATTGAATCTCGCCAAATCTCATTGAATCTCGAACAATGTTCTGACCAAATCTTATGAAATTTCATTTGCCAGATTCAATAGATTCTTTTAACCAGGTGCTGCATATAAATGGATTTTTTATGATGTAATAATGATAATTCATTACTAGGCATTGAAAGATATTCCACGACAAGCTTATTACATTGCAACGAAGGTTGGCAGGTATTCTTTGGATTATGCGAATATGATAGATTTTTCAAGGGAAAGAACGAGAAGAAGCATCCAGGAAAGTTTGAGTCGTTTAGGATTGGATTATATTGATATTATTCAGGTGAATTTCTTAATCGCATTTTCATAAATATATTTCACGTCACGAATTTCTTATATATTAATAACGTCGATTCTGCACTGAGTTTGTTGTTTTGAAATGGAAAAATTATATAGTTTTTTTTTATAGATTTTGATGAAATATCGATGCAAAAAATCAATTTTATAAGAGATATTAACATATTTGTAAACCCGAACATCCCGAGACGAAATATCTGCGACAATCCATTTCACGCTCAAAATGTCCCCTGGTAAAAATGATTATAGCGGTTGTCTAGCATCTTTCAAGACGTTTGCAGTGAAGCTAGTTATTAGGAAGGGCCTTGACATTAACTATGAGATGGCTAAAATCATTTTTGCTAGGGTAAATACAACAACATATCCCGCACAATATAGTATCCCGTTAACATGTTCTTCACTCACACTGAGAGAAACTCAGTAGTGAATTTTCGTCCAACTTCATGTTTGCAGTTACAGTAACTGCATTATTACTCAGATAGCAATTCAACTTTGCCATAAGCTTGCATTCACCTTGTCGTTGGCAAGCATCAACGCTGTTATAAGGTTGTCATTAAGAAGATTACGAGTTCACGCAGGATTCACAACCCACACCAATTGCTTCTAATTCTTCCTGATCAGTAAGTTTTTCCCGCCAGTAAAAATCCTGAACTGATAAGTACTTCTTGGTTTACTGATAAAAATTTCTACTAAGGAAGTCGTTCAAAGCTTGACAACAATTCTTTGTCCATAGTTCAGCCTAGCATTTTCAACAGAGTGATAACACAAGCCACAGAATCATGAAATAATTCTTACCTATTATCTATTATTATTATTATTATTATTATCATTATTATTATTATTATTATTATTTTCTATAAATATCTCTCCACTGGCATCTTGTCATATTCTTTGTGTATTCTGGAATATTTTACGTGAAAATGATTTTGCATTCTTTTGAGTTGTTATATTCTTGTTTGAAATCTATCGGGAATGATTAATTAATTAGTCGTAAGAATTGTCAACGCGTTTACCAAATCAAGTCGAAATAATGTTGTATGTGACATATTCTTTGGGTTTTTACAGTTATAGGATACTTTCATGCGAACGTAACTTGGCATCATGAAAAAATCTGTCGCAGATATTGCTCTTAGTAACACAAGAATTTCTCAAATATGTCATGATTATTTTGCGGATCTGCACAGTATGTGCAAATGAGATTATCCTGGATGAACTTGTTGAGATATTTCATGAAAATCATCCCCCAAAATTTGTACATGCATCTAATGGAATTTGAATGCAAGTTGGATTCAATAAGATATCAGTATATCAATATTTGAGTAAGTATGATAGATATATTCATCCAACTTATTTTTTAGGTCCATGATCTCGAATTCGCTCCATCTTTAGACATAATAATCACTGAAACGTTACCGGAATTATCTACTTTAGTTGCCAATAAAAAAGCGAAATTTATCGGTGTCACTGGATACCCCATATCATGTCTGAAAGAATGCATCGAGAGAAGTAATATTGATATCTCTTGTGTATTAAGTTATGCCAGATTAACTCTAATAGATGAAACTTTGACACAATATCTGCCATTTTTCAAGGTATGTACATTACTGCGTTGCATAAAACTCAGTAAAAAAAGTGAATTCATTTTCTCTTTCATCTATCATCTGTTTCATATCTCTTCTCTTCTTTCTTTTCTTTTTCATCTGTTTCTTTTTTCCTTCTCTAATTCATTCAATCGACGTTGGATTGACGTACCGTCGTATATTCGATTACATACCCAAGTAGCACCAGAATATACTATGAACGTTCTTCAAATATTCGAAATATGTTCTATGTATATTCCAATGAGACCGTTTCATAGGTGCTATGCATATTCATCGAACGTATGTAATCGAATATACGACGGTACGTCAATCGAACGTCGATTGAATGAATATCGTACAATTCGAATGTACTATGTACGTTCTAAGTATATTTAAAACAGTCTCCTTTGAATATTCTATGAACGTCCATTATATATTCTTCGTATCTTATTCGTACATTCTACGAACGTTTCTATTTCGTATATACTTTGAACTTCTGTTGCTGCTTGGGTACGTTCGATGAATATGCATAGCACACAGACTTCTATATAATACACTAAATTGCGCACTGAGCATACCAAAAATGAGGTCAAAATGCATAAGAGTGTGGACGGCGGTCATATGTCAATCGGTATAAATTTCGTGAATACAACCTCAAAAGTATTATCGTACTCTATAAATTACTTGGAGTGAAATTTCACTCTTTGAGAGTGAACTATCACTCCATTAGCCAGCCAGAAGTGAGCCCGTTCTATTAGAGTGAAACTTCACTGTTGTGAAGAGTGATATTACATATCTCTATGTTGGAGTTATTTTTCACTCTTGAAAGAGTGATTTCATCAACTCTGAATCAGACTGACAAGATTCACCGCATATCTAAGAGTGAAAAGTCTCACTCCAAATGCGAGTGATTTTGTAATATGTCTTTCAGGTGAAATCTGTTACGAATTTTTATTACTTTTGTGGAGAGGATAAAAAAGAGAATTCGTGTGTGTCTCACTATATTCTTAACTTCGCATGTCCCTGAATCCAGGGTACCCAAGGTATAATGCGAAAGCAAGACCACGAGTTCCAGCGCCGCCAAGGAGTTGTCTCGGAACTATGAGTAATATATATATGTATATTTATACATATATATACTAAGTATATCACGTGACCATATTTCCTATATACCACGTGACCATATGTCCTGTATACCACGTGACCATATGTCCTCTATACCACGTGACCATATGAGATATTTAAAAATTAGCAAAAATGATTTGATAATATATTGAAAAGTCTTCGTGAATTCACGATAGAACTGTATCGGTTCTTATCGTTCTCTATAGGATTTAAGAGAAATGTATCTGGTCTTATCGTGAAAATCCTATACAGGAAGTATTAGTTATTTGAAGAAATGTAATGGTACTTTTTTGAATAACTGGTATTTCTCCTATAGGAATTTTACGATAAAACCAGATACATTTCTCTCTCAAATCCTATAGAGAACGATAAGAACCGATACAGTTCTATCGTGAATTCACGAAGACTTTCTGGGAATTCAAGTTTCAGAAACCACATTGAAACCGATAGGAAAAATGTTCAGCAGAGAGAACAGGACTACATTTTGAACTTCCATCAAGATTCATATTCACTGTCATAACGGGTAGTCTGTACGAATACTTGATGCATTTTCTATGTGTATTTCAAGAACTCTCACATGTATTCATTAAGAACTCTTAAAGAGTTCTTGTGATACTCTATGTACTTATTAAAAATACTCCATGAATTCCCAGAAATGATTTCCGTAGGTATTCTTTCCTCTGAATTCTCTGCGAACGCAAAAGGGACTTGTGTGCTGTCTGTACAGGATGTTCCGAATTTGTTGTATTTTTTATCGAAAGGTGTATCGCACGGAGGAAAAGCTGTTGCTGGCATAACAAACAGGTCTGTTACTATAGCGCCTACAAAAAAAATTCAGCTAACAAAACAAGGAAAATAATTAGCAAAACTGAATTTTTTTGCTGACATTAACAAATTTGACAATAGAACTAACGTCTCAGCTGCTGGAATAAATATTTTTGCAAGGACAACAAATTTGTTTGTAGGCGCTATTGTAGCAAACCATTTTTTCTCCGTGCGGGTTAGATGTATATTCGACAATAAAAATATTATTATAATCAATGAAATCATTCGTGACTTTTGTAAGAGTTCTCTTTTTAGGATGCGAAAAGGCTTATTTATATAGAAAAAAGTTTTCCTTGAGAAGTTCGCCTAGAGTTTTGCGGGATTGTAAAACGAATACTTGAAGAATTCAATCATAAACGAGTATGTTACACATTCCAAAGGAATACATCCCAGATAGAAAAATGTCTCAATAATGCCATCATAATGGTGACATTCACGCCAAGAAATGTTTGCATCATGGTACCAAGGTGTTTCCGCATAAAGCATTGTTCTTGGTAGCAAAACGAGGTGATGGTACCATAATGAAGACATAATGTTTACATTTTATGCATCATTGCAAGCTGAGCGAAGTTTATGACAGTATGTTAACGGCACATTATGTTACAAAATATTTAGGGCATGGTTTTCTATCTGGGATGTCAATCATTTCAGTTATTCTTAAAGAATTCTATTCCACGTTCGCGAGTTCCTATGGAATTCTTTCAGAATTCGATTTGCTATCTGCCCATACAGCACCACAGATCTCAGAAATGTCTCAATTACATTTCGATCTTTCACCTTCATTACATTTCAGTATACTTTCACAGAAATGTTGCCTATTTGCAATGTCTCAGATATATTACGAGACAAACATTACAATGAAATATGTCATAAATATTCTTGGAATATTGCAGAAATAATTCAGAAATATTGCATTCAAATGTAAGATTAGCGGACATTGCAATATTTCTGAAGAGACTTTGAAACCTCGCTGTGACATACAGCAATGTCATAGAAATATTTCAATGTTTCAGATATTAGATTTCTGCAATCTTAATGAAATCTTCGGTGCTGTGTGGGTGGGTACATAGACATAGACATTCAGATTATAAAGAAATTTCACAAAAATTCGTCATAATCGGCCATTTGATTCAAAATTACATTAAATAAGGAATGAACTGTACTCTAGAAGTATATACTTTGTTCCAAATTTCATTTTTCATGTATATCGATAAACTGTGAATCGTTTATTGGAACAAATTTTCAATTGAGTATGGGCAAATCTCATCCACTCTATTAATTTGAATATACCTATCAAGTATCCTCTGAAAAAATATGAAAATATATGTTTTAGTTTTTTCTCATATGAAAAAATAATTCAAACTTCATGAATAGTTTCATTTATGCTCAGTTCGCATTCGGATACGCGATATTTGAATCATATTCCACTTTGGTCTTGTGGATAATTTGACTTTAAGAAGAACAAGACAAAATTCATTAATTCTGGAAGGGCCCCTTGAATTTCAACTTCCTCAGGGCTCCATCAATTTTTTGATCCGGTCCTGCGTCATATTAAATGAAGCTATTCTCCCCACTATCCATACTCGACAATATGTACAACATTTTTGATCTCATGAATTACAAGTCGGTGTAGGTTAGGTCGTTAGGTGGTTAGGTTTCGATTACAGGCGATAGGTAGGATTCAGGTTCAAATCTCTTCTGTACTTCAAAAATTTTATCTTTGCAAGTTCAGAAGAGATTTGATGTGCGTCGCCGATGATGGCTAATTCCTAAACGGCAATCAAGATCCCCGCATAACCTGAGCGACGAAAATAATTTTTTTGAATGAAAATAATTTTTTCGATTTCATGTGTTACCGATGTTTTTCAACTTAATTTTCTTACAGGTAATTTTTAATTACTTGCATATTGGAAAAAAAACAAACGTTTGTATATTAATGTTACATACATATTCCATTCATGTGTTTTCAAATATTCATCCCTATCAGATTCATCATTTGAATCAGTCCATGATTTTCTCAATATGAATGAAAATTACATTTCATTCATATTTATCCCCATAGTACGAATACGTATCGGAATATATTATCAAATCATTTTTGCTAATTTTTAAATATCTCATATGGTCACGTGGTATAGAGGACATATGGTCACGTGGTATACAGGACATATGGTCACGTGGTATATAGGAAATATGGTCACGTGATATACTTGGTATATATATGTATAAATATACATATATATATTACTCATAGTTCCGAGACAACTCCTTGGCGGCGCTGGAACTCGTGGTCTTGCTTTCGCATTATACCTTGGGTACCCTGCCTGAATCACTTATTAAAGTGAGAGAAATCATGCACCAACTTTGAGAGAATCGAACCGCTAGAGAACCTTCCTACGTATATTCTAACCTACATAACAGGGCATAATTTAAGGAAATTTATGAACTAACCGAAACCGTGGACCCTCAATTTCTAAAAAAAAAGTACTGTATCGTCTTTATGAATTAATAAAACGGTATATGATAATTAATAAACTTAATATCTATTTATGCATTCAATAAATGATATATCTATCTCATTACGTTTTATTTAATCAAGATTCCTTTTTCATAAACTATGCTGTGAGAACATCAGCTGAAAAAAAAGAAATAGTCTTTCTATTTCGAGAGACAACCCTTCCAATATGAAGTGAGAAATGTGTGTGACAAGTATTTCTTGATTTATTTGATGCTTCGTTGATTTTATTTTTGGCATCAAGATTTATTTTTTTAGAATGAATATCACTAGTGAATTAATGATATCCCTCGATATGAGGTGAAAGGCTTATTTTGTAACAGGGCGGTATTGGATACTCGATTTGAAAGAATTAAAATAAAAAGGAAAACATTAACTGAAAATTGGGTAATTTTTTAAGAACTAACCGTTTGTACGTTTTAGAACTGATCGTTTTCTTTTAGAACTAACTTCCCGGTAAGAACTGACCCTTATATTATGCCCTGTTACATAACCCATGCCTAACCGACCTGAGCTAAACCGACACTTGTTTGGACGAACGACAAAGTTGTAACAAGTGTGTATGTGGGGTACCTCGTTCGATTTCCTATGGAGTGCTGTGTGCCCGGAGAAAAATGAATGGTTGTAGCAACTACTTAAATAGTCGATTTTCGACCATCTACTTAAATAGTTGCTGCACCTATTTAGTAGTCAGTGCAACAAACTCAATAGTTGGACTCACTAACGAAAATACTTCGTCAGTTGACATGTATTTTGGTTAGTTAGAGCGAGTATCGAGTGAGTTGAGGCAACTAACGTGATACTTGTCCTGACTACTAAGTAGCCCTGGTTAAAAGAACCCATTGATTCTGACCAATTCTCATTGAATTACAATTAAACGTGCACTGAGAAAACAGATATCTTGGAAAATACCATAATTCATGGATTTTTGGTGTTGGTCTGACCCGAGTCAAAATATTTACGTAAATGAACCTCTAAAAGTCCCATAACTTCTTGGACTTTTATAAAGAAGTATGGTACCTTCCTCATGAAAGTCCCAGCCATTATGGTACTTTCAGAGGTATCTTCACGTAAATATTTTGACTCGGGCCAGACCAACGCCAAAAATCCATAAATTATGGTATTTTTCAAGATACCTTTTTCTCCGTGTGGACAATGTTCTGACCAAATCTTACCGGTGATTTTTCAATGAGATTTGGTCAGAACTTTCATGTGAATCTCATTGAATCTGGCCAAATCTCACTAAATTACGATTGAACTTGGACAATATTCTGACCAAATCTCATTTAATTTAATTTGTTAGATTCAATGGATTCTTTGAACCAGGGAGTTGAAGCAAGTATTCAAGTAGATGGTCGAAAATCGATTATTCAAGTAGTTGGTGCAACTATTACTTTTTCTCCGCGGGAGTACATTCTGTGAATTTGTTAACACCTATATTTTCGCATTTCACTTGAAAATGAGAATAAATTTATTCCTACCTACAGGGGATTTGAAATCTTACCAAACCTCATCATCATGAAGTAATCAGTTTTATGACTGGTTTGATGAAATCCTCCAACTCTGTCTATTATACGCTAACCGCTTAATTTCTGCATATCTACGACAACCCTTATCTTGTATAATTTGCTTCATGTTAAGCCCGGCGAATAATGTGGGTTCAGGGGGAGCACCCCCTACACGGAAAATGGTTGAATGGGTACTTACCCACACGGAATTTCGAATATTTTATTTTTCAATGATCGAGACTATGCCACAGTCTAAAGGCCAGTCTGATTGAAAATTTTGTTGGGGCAAGTATTTCTCATGCCCCCCCCCCCCCCGGTCTCATATCCACTCGGGCTGAGAACGTTTCGCCGGGCCTGCTTCATATAACTTAATCTAGGTCTACCTTTGCGAGTTTTACCATCCATTTTGCCTTCCAATACTGTTTTCAATAAGCTATCATGCCTTAATGTGTGTCCTATCAAATTACTTCTTCTTTTCACGCTATGTCTCGAAAGCCTTCTTTTTTTCATTTACCTTCTCAAGTACTTCTTCACTTTTTGCTCTCTCTATCCACTTCACTCTAAGCATCCTTTTATAACACCACATCTCAAAAGCTTCAAGTCTTCGTTGGTTCGGTTTTCCAATTGTCCAAGTTTCGCAACCATATAATGCTGTGCTCCGAACGTAACTCTTCAAGAATTTCTTCCTTACTGCTAAGCTAAGATTCTTCGAACACAGTAACTGTTTCTTTGGGTGGAAAGCCTGTTTTCCTTGTGCTATTCTTGCTCTTATATCTCTTTCGCTTTTACCGTTTTCTGTAATTATGCTTCCTAGATATTTGAATTCTTTGACTTGCTGAACTGTCTGTGCATCTATTTTGATTTTCGTTCTTCTTGATGTTTTCGCTGTTGTACAAACCATGAATTTTGTTTTATCCTTATTTATATTCATACAATAGTTTTCTAGTAATATTGTTTTCATAGTGTTGAGAGTATTTTCTAACTCAGCACCACTCGTAGTTAATATAGCTATGCCATCCGCAAATTTCAACATGCTTACACTTTCAGCTTGGATCTGTAATTTCAATTGCACTTGCTCCTTCACTTCGTTCATCGCTTCTTCTATATACAAATTGAAAATCAGTGGCGATAGAGAGCATCCTTGTCTCACCCCCCTTCTAATTTGTGCTTCTCCTTTTTGACCTTCTATTTCTATTATTGCGGTTTGATTCTTATATAATTCATATATTATTCTCCTATCCCTGAAATTAATTCCTACCTTTTTCAAAATCGTAAACATCTTCTCCCAATCAACATTACCGAATGCTTTTTGTATATCTACAAAACCTATATACACAGACTTTTTTAACTCTAGACTTTTCTCTACTACTGTTCTGAGTGCTGATATTGCTTCCCGCGTTCCCCTATTTTTCCTAAAACCAAACTGATCTTCCACCAATCTACTCTCTATTTTATTTTCTATTCTCCTGTATATAATTTTTGTCAGTATATTCGATGCATGTGAAGTTAAACTAATTGTTCTGTATATAGTTCTCGCATTTGTCTGCTCCTTGTTTTTTCGGAATGGCGACAGTTTTATTCTTCTGGAAATTTCTCGATACTTCTCCTCTTTCGTACCTATCTCTGACTAATTCAGACAGTGCCCAAATAGCAGAATTTCCTCAAACTAGATCTCATTGAATCCTTTCGGAATCACAAAATGAACTACTGAAATGTCAGCAGAATAAAGTCCTTGGAGAATTCAATTTGCCTTTTGTCATACTATATATTGTGCAATATAATTGTGCAATATAATTGTGTAACTGTGTCATAACGGGGACTGTTCAAGAAGTTCTTTAAGAAGTTTTTGTGAATTCAAAATGATCATTTGTGCTGTCCGGGTTGGTAGCGCTCCCTTATAATGGTGGTGGGGCTGGCGCAGTGCTACGTTATAAATTAAAACATATATGTGCTATGGTAGCTCGCAGTCTGGAAGCACCTTGTTGGCTGGAGCAAGTCGATTCAATGTATCATTTTTCCCAGTGTATATGTTGAAATAAGTTTTTCGTTTTTTATGTCCTTTCAATTCCATTTAAGCACAAATTATAATTATTTGATGATCCTTTCAGAAACTTAATCTTGGTATAATAAACGCAGCTGCTCCTAGTATGGGGCTCTTAACAAACAGAGGTCCTCAATTATGGCATCCTGCGGACGAAAATGTGAAGAACTTTTGTGCGGAGGCTGGCCAGTATTGTAAGGTGAACTAAGGATTTCAACTTTGCGTAGATTTACCATTCAACAGTTTTAGTTGCTAGCTCAACGAATCTGTCCTTCATATGTGCCCATATAGAAATTTACAATTGGCGCTAGCATGGTGCAAGGTAGATAAAGTATGGCCGAGGCTTGGCAACCAAGCATGGCGCAAACCTGGAATGATGACATCATTTTATCATTTACCTACGTGTTTTTCCAATGAATTCCCATAATCGATGAAACAATGGCCATTAAATATACCATCATTGGCAAACAATTGGAAATTTTGTTTGTCAATGTTGCGCCAATGATCAAAGTAAAAAATATTTCACCCAGAAATATATAAAAAGTATGCGCATTTCGCAATTTCTGACATGTGTTGTTTGTGGTCTTACTGTTTCCCCCTCATTTTTTTGTGAACAACTCGGCGTCTTTTGTCGGTAAATTTTGCCATGAGAAGTAGACACAATGTATGTTGGCTCAGCGGTAGGAGCCCTCTGGTGTGACTCATAGTAAAGAGCGATTGACTGTTCTTCCAAAGACTTACTTAAGCCTTATATATTCTTCGTATACGCGTTTCACCACTCGCGAGAAACACTTGATAAGTAACGTAGCAAAAATATTATATAGGTTGCCAATATTGAGCCATGCTATTACCAATGATCGGTGCTACATTGAAAGCTAATTTCTACCGGAACTAGGCCAAAGTTTAGGGCAATATTGAACCACATTTTAAATGATCCTGGTGTTGAATGGAATCTATCGTTTAGTCAATGTTGGGCCAAGGATGAGCCAAGCAAGAGCCAAGCTTGGCGCAATTGGGCTACAATAATAGGCTGACAAATGAAATTACATAGGGGTGATTTTGACTAGAGGATCTTGAGTCCGAATCGTAATATGAAGCATTGAATACTACTCAAGCAGCACCAGAATATACTATGAACGTTCCCATACAGGACAGTCGCCAAAGAATTATGTCGCATCTCCGTAGAATTGTGGGAGAAGAAAGGGAGCGGTGGATATAACGTGGTACGATGGAGAAGCAACGGAGAGGCGACGAAAAAACCCAAGCGACAAACGGATCTTTCAGATGTGATATAAACATTCTTAGAACCTCCAAATGAGACTGTTTTGGATAATCAGCTTCTATGCATGTCCATAAAATACTGTGAGTATCATAATTCCTCCTGGTGCTGCTTGGGAAAGTCCGAGCCGTTTTTTCGGGCGGACATTTCTCCGTTGCCTCTACGCTACTTCTCCGTCGTACCACGTTGTATCCACCGATCCCTTTTTTCTCCCTGAATTCCACGGAGAGGCGACGTAGGTGTCCTGTGTGGGTTCTTAGAATATTCAAAATATGCTGAATGAATATCGTACACTGTTAGAAAAATCTGTTTGAAATTTAATATAAAAAGTTTGGAAGCAATTAACACACACAATTGTGTATCCATTTTCAAACATTTTTGTATCCCAAAAATAATAGACAGAATTTTGAAATTCAAGCCACAACATTATAAAAATTGATGTAAAAAAATGCATGAATTTTCAACACTATATGACTTAATTTCCAAAATTCCTTCCAAATGTTTCATTATGTTATGGTGTGAAATTAATACAAAAAATGATGTAAAGATGTGAAATTACAATAATACATCAACAATGATTATTAAGTAAAATATTTATGCTTTGGCCCAAAATGTCTTTAAAAATAAAAAACTGAATTTTAATCAAAAATCATGTTTCGGAGGAGAACACTTGCAGATTGTCGACCACGTTGTTCACTACGTTCTCATGTCATGGAGAGAAAATTGGAAACCTCGAAAAGAATCGAACCACCTAAACCAATCCCTACCTAATGTTGCGCGATCTACTATCCTAACGCCCTAACGACCTAAGCTAAACCGGTACCTACGTGGTTTATTAGAAAAGATCAATGTAAATGACGTGGATATCTGATTCAATCCATCGGTTGAGTATAATAATCTATTAACTTATGTGAAAACTGCAATTCGGTTGACAGATGTGAGGTTAAGTTTATGTGATAAAAACAATGAATGAATTATTTTTGTGAAATGTGTGGTCATTATTGTTTAATTATTATGTATTAAAAATCTTTTCAAGCGGAAGTTTAAAATAAATTTCCAAAAACTTGGATTATTCACATAAAGCTCGTTGGATGGTTTTACTCTTGAAGAGTACTGTCAAAGTTGACATTTGCAAATTGGAGAAAAAAGTCTTATTTTCTGTCTTGAATTTGTTATTAGAGTGGTGATAAACTTGTAGAAAGAATTTGAAGGTTGGTTGAAATCCATATTGATCAGGAAAGTCGAAACCGTATTGCAAAACTTGGAAAATCTGTTAACGTAGCTGACAATACTGGGGTATCGAGTCAGCTTTTCCTTACTACATGAAATCTAGGCAGGAGAAATGTATCAAAATTCAGTGAATTCAAGTTGGTGTTGAGTGAGAGAAGACAGAAATATTCATTGGATTTTATTGGTTACTATAAAAATGTCAACAAATAAGGAAAGGCTATGTAGGACTCACTGTATCGTCTTTTAATATTTTTGTTTCAATAATGTTGTATCATGCTGCTACGAATGAATGTTATTATATTTGTGAAACACGTTCAATACACTTGTTTCTTCAATTTATTAGTAAGAAAATACAAAAATGTCCACAATACAAAATTATTGAAACAAAAATAATGAAAGATGATACAGTGAGTCCTACATAGCCTTTCCTTATTTGCCAACATTTTTATAATAACCAATAAAATCCAATGAATATTTCTATCCTCTCTTACTTGACACTAACTTGAATTCACTGAATTTTGATACATTTCTCCTGCCTAGATTCCATGTAGTAAGGAAAAGCTGACTCGATACCCCAGTATTGTCAGCTACGTTAACAGATTTTCCAAGTTTTGCAATACGGTTTTGACTTTCCTGATCAATATGGATTTCACCCAACCTTCAAACTCTGCCTACAAGTTTGTCACTACTCTAATAACAAATTCAAGACAGAAAATAAGACTTTTTTCTCCAATTTGCAACTGTCAACTTTGACGGTACTCTTCAAGAGTAAAACCATCCAACGAGCTTTATGTGAATAATCCAAGTTTTTGGAAATTTATTTTAAACATTCGCTTAAAATACTTTTATTAAATGAGTTCTTCATGACTCATATTACTACAAAAATGATTTGATCTCTGAGTTTTTCTGAGAAATATTGATGTAAGTATTTGAATAAAACTCATTCTCACTGCATCAACAAATTATGATTTTTACATATTACAACAGCTATGACTGATTCAATAATTCATGTTGCACTGAATAATAGATTTTTAATACATATTAATTAAGAACTAACGATCACGCATTTCACGAAAATAATTAATTTTTATTTTTCAATTCAAAGAAGTCAACCTCATATCCGTAAACTATATTTCAATTCTAAAATACAAACAGATTTGTTACATCTTCTTTCTCATTTATATCACCTGTAATTATGTGTAAAAATTAATGAAAAACCTGTTCAGCTGTTTAAAAATCTTTATGCAATACGTGCTGTATGGGTACTGACATTTCCGATATCAAGTGTGAACAATATTTTATTCATTTTAGAATTGAAAAATTCATTCTTCTCCATTTTATATATATTTTAGTAAGCACTTGTATAATTATTAGAGATGGTTTTACTCCACATTATCAATTAGTTCAACTTATTACATACTAATAAGTAGCTCACTAGTTTTGACCAACCAACGCTAGTTGGATTCAACTTATCAGTAATTGACCAGTACCTCGCTAGTTTTTTGTGCTCAGTTTTTCCTCTCTAGCGCCTCATCAGTCATAGGAAAAAATTTGTGAAATTTTTACCAGGGGTGATTTGATTTTACGATGAATTTCACTGATTCTTCCTTGAAAATTTCAGACTGTTTCATAGATTCAGTTCAAAGAGATCTTACAGAAAAAATATTCACTCGAATAATAAGTTGGTATTTCTTGAAGCGTAATTTTCATCAATAACGCAAGCAATTCTCAAGATGCAAGGGAAATGTTTCGCATTTCTTAAATTTCCATACATGATCTTTTCAATGATATTTACTTTTTGAATTCACTCATTACAGCAATGCGATAAGAATGATCCACACACCAATTATAAACCCTCTTCCTGCATGTCTCAATAAGAACATGGTCTATGGCTCAGTGGTAAATCTTTGGCTTCGACACCGAAAAGGCCCACGTTCGATTCAAACTGCAGAAGAAAAACTTTTCCATCTTGCGAGATTTTATTATTTTTTTCTTTCATATTCAATTAGATATTGAATCAGCACCATTTTTGGAGGGAGAACCACCATATATGAGGGTTTTTAGAAGTGAAAACACCATGAACACGTGTTTATATATTTTTGTCCTTGGCAAAAACTCCCAGATTTTATCTAAGAAATAGTCTAGGAAAATACCTAAGAAAATGTCTAGGAAAAAGTCTAGGAAAAAGCTTAGGAAAATTTTTCCTACGGGGTGTGCCTTTTTTCAATACTATGTTTTACCATTGGAGTTATCGTACATATTGAACAAGTGATAATTAGATGCGCAAAGTGTAATTGCGCATTGATTTCATGTACATTATGAAAATTCAATATGTACATTTATGAATTTTCATAAACTGTGATGAATATCAAAAACGTTGTTTGGAATTTGAGAAATATGTGATTGATTTTCCAATATTCAAATAAATACAGAAATTCAATATCTACAGTTATGAATTTTCACAAACTGTAATGAATTTCAAAACTTTTGTTTGAAATTCATGAAATATGTGATTGATTTTCCAACATCCAAATATGGAATACAATTCATATAGCGCCCTTGAAAATTAATGTACTTTTTTCTATGAACGTATATTAAATTCACAAACATTTTTAACAGTGTACATTTTGAATGTACTACGTATGTTCTGAGTATATTTAGAACAGTTTCATTCGAGTATTCTATGAACGTTTATTACATGTTATTCTTATTTCATTCGTACATTCTACGAACGTTTCTATTTCGTATATACTTTGAAATTCTGTTGCTGGTTGGGTAAAGATTCTCCGAAGATTCATTCGAGTTTCAGTTGCGAATGTTTCAGAGGGAATTATAATTATGATTAAAATCCATTCTATTGTTCATTTCTTTGTGAAAAAAAACATGACTGAAAAAAATTTTTATTGAAAACTTGAAACTTTAGTGAGTTTTCAGTGAACCTTCAATGAACGTTCTTCAAAGCTTTCCTTGAAATTATTTTTTAGCGAACATTGTAATGTTCATTAGACCTTCGTCAAATGTTTATGAATCTAAACTTGAGCTCCAACGGAGCTTTAGTCTGATTTATCTTGATCTATTTTGAACGTTTGTCGGAGCTTCATGTTCCCTTCGAATTGGTTGAAACAATGGGGATTAATTACTGTAAATGAATCATTAAAAATCTGCAAACATTATGAAAACTTTTATGGGATTATAGTAAGAGAAGATTTCCATAATTTTCGTCCATCCATTTATGGTCATTATCTCCATTGTTTCAACCAACCCTGGTTGAAAGAATCCATTACTTCTGACAAATGAAATCAAATGAGATTTGGCCAGAACATTGTCCGAGAATCAATCAGATTTGGCCAGATTCAGTGAGATTTGGCGAGAATCGACTGTTCTTTCTGACCAAATCTCATTGACATTTGCTGGATGAGATTCGGCCAGAACATTGTCCAAGTTCAACTGTAATTTAGTGAGATTTGGCGAGAATCAATGGTTTTTTTAAACCAGAGAAGAACACTTCGCCCCACCAAATTACGAAAATGTTTATTCTGTATGTTTGTTTTAGGAGCGAGGTGTGGAAATGGGAAAATTAGCTGTATGGCACGCTCTACGATTCAAAGATATTGCAACGCATTTGATAGGAATTCGTGGTATCGACGAATTAAATATGAATATCGATATTTTACGAAAAGGTCTCACTCCTAAAGAGAGACAAGTGCTTCAGGAAGTTCAAGTCAAGTAAGTGGAACAATTACTTGTTTCTACAATTCCAATATACTACTACAGAAGTATATTCAACTTCAAAAAATTAGAACTCTCCATTCTAGATTTGATAGAATGTTAGAAAAATACATGAATTGCGGATTCTTTGCGTTGACAGTCAAATTATTTTTCACCGCATAACTTGAGATAATTGAAAAATAAGATTACATTTTCAACAGAAATTGTTAGTATTTAGAATGATTGAGAATCGAAAAACGATTTACATATTCGGTTTCACTTCCCTCATCATCGATTTATGCCAAATTTTGTTGAAATGTTGACTATTGAATTGATATCAAATGTACAACAAGTTAACAAACAAGATTTTTTCACAGGTATCTATCACAAGTACAAGGCAGTTGTTGGGAAGGTAAAGAAGTAACAGCATACCGCAAATTTTTGAATCAGAATAACTGAAAATTTTATTGATCAACAAATTTTCATTCGTGAAACAAAACGTCTGTAACTTATATTGCAGATGCACAGATAGGAGCTCTATTCATGCATTTGAAGGATTCACATTTCATGTGAATGTATACTGATAGATATATATTTTCTTATGAAAAATGAATGAAAAAGTTTTCAGAAATTCATGGGTACATAAATTTCATTCTAACGCTAATACTGAAATATACAGATCTTTATAACTTTCTTTTATGGAATGTGTATGTATAAAAATTAGTTAGTACTATCATATAAAAATGATTATGATCATTGAAAATAAAATTATCACACTGTTATGAACTCTTAAGATAAGACTTTGATAATCACATTGACATCATAGTATCAAAAGAATATCAGAATAGGGTTCTTATGTCTTCGAATTTTTTTTCCTCTTATTACACATACTATTGAACAGAGGTGTGTGATTGCTAAATTCCGTTGGAATTCAAGGAACTGTGAGGATCCTTTTAATGTAAACAAAATTTGAAAAACTTTATTCCATCAATATATTTGGTTTGAATGGATATGGCATATAATCATCATCACTGCTAGGTTTGATCTGATATGTCAATTCGTACATTAATATAGTTATCAATGAGCCTATCATGGGTTTGTGGTACATTTGACTAAGTTCAAAGCCTTTCTTCAGGCATACTTCTCTGCCTTCCTCTGTATATTCAGAAGCGACAATATTGACACAACTATAACCCTGTTCTACTGCAAAATCTACAGCAGTCTGTAAAAGATGTGCTGATATACCTTTCCTCTTGTAATGATCGTGGACACACAGCCTTTTAATCCAAGCTCCCTTGTCGATTCTATGACTTTTGGATAAGCCAATAGTACCTACTAGTCTTCTAGCTTGATTTGGAACCTTTATGTTCAAATCTCGAAATTGTTTCTCAGTCACAACAGTGTAATGAGAATCTTGTGGATGTTGAATCTTCATGTAGGGTTCATGAGCTTCAGCAACCCAGAAACAGGAAAAGGCATTTGACATGTAATTCCTATAATTAATAATTCAATTCAACTTTGAATATACGTGAATGCAAATTTAATAAAATGGCTTACCTAGGGATGTTGGAAATCTCTTCCCTGACTGCCATGATTTTGGTTATGAAACCTAAATACGTCCCAACGTACATGAGAAAAATAACGATAGGTACTACTAGAATACAAATGGTTAAAGGCACTCCAAAAAAAATGAACATTATTGCAGCAAAAAGAATCATTATTTGGAAAGTTATTTCCTTGAATAATATTCCAAAAAAAGTAGTTGTCATTGAAGACATTATTCCATCTCTTGCCAACTGTTGACATTGAATCTCATCCCCTGGCTTGTAAGTTCTGACGATAACGATATGACTCATCTTTGGAGGAATTCCTAATGCTGAAAAATTGACAATTGTCCCAATGATTTCCAATAATAAGTCGTATATGTACATATCAATCAAGTTCAATGAATCTATTGAGATTAATGGAATACCATCCAACTGTTGTATGTAAGGATGTATGTATACATATCACAAATTTTTAGGTTATGAATTTTCAGATCCATGTATGAAAAACAATTCAATTTGTAACCAAGTCAGATAGGTAAGAACTAAAATCTGACCTTACTTGGAATGAATGGATTAGAAATGAAAATGAACTGATATTTAACGAATCGGAAGATAAGTTGATTTACAATCAATTTGTCCCATGATGAACAATGAGTCATTTATACAGGGAGCTGCAACTATATACCGGGTGTTTCAGAATTCATCATTCGCATGTCTGTGGTATATTCTGCAGCCAAAATGCAATAATTTCCCGTATGAAAAAAATTGTTTCGAGGCATAGTTTTTGAAATATGGGAATTGAAAATTTTTTGTTCAAATCCAAATCACTGAAAGGCATTGTGTGCTACACACTTGAGCTCTTAGAGCATAGCCTGATTTCAATAGAAATAAGTGATGTTGAATTGAGAGAGAGATCCGACTTTTAGGTAGTGTCTCTCTTTTCATCCAATGAGATTTAAACAAAAATAGCACTGCCTAAAAATCGGAACTCTCGGTTTATCTTCAATTCAAACTAACCACACTTCTCCGTAACCTTCGCTCGCTCTAGTAGTATTGGTATATGCTCTAAGCCAGTGATGCCAGAAAATATCGCGTGGACGGAAAAATCAGCCCCTCCACTGTTCTGTACAATGGAATTTACGTATAGGTGTGATCACACGCATACAAAGCTTTCAAAGTGTGTAGAGTAGAGGGGATGATTTTTGCGTCCACACGGTCCTTTCTGGCATCACTGCTCTGAGGGGCCCATTTCATGGGAGCTTCCGCGTCAAGCGTCAACATTGGAAGAAAAGAGAGAGCCTGTCAGACCTCTGCTTTCTTCCAATGTTGACGCTTGACGCGGGAGCTCCCATGAAATGGGCCCTCAAGCTTGAGCTCGACGCCATTCGCTAAGTTGGAAAACGGCGGATCTCTGAACATCTCTGAGAAAAAAATTGAACTATCCTATCATTGTTTGTTTTGGAGCTATAGGAGCGTTCCGAAGTAGCTGATCAGATGATCAGGCCAGCTACTTCGGAACGCTCCATAATAAAGCTGACATTTCATGGGGCGTCGAGCGGCAGCGTCAACATTGGAAGAAAAGGGAGGTCCGATCGGTTCTCTTTTTTCTTCCAATGTTGACGCTGCCGCTCGACGTCCCATGGAATGTCAGCTTAAGTTAAAGTTGTTGAATGCTGATCGGCTGGAAACTAAAAAATTTGAAATCGCTATAACTTGGAATTCGGAATTGAAAAATGATGGGGTATTTCAATTTTTTTCCAGAGATCCGCCGTTTTCCGACTTAACGAATGGCGTCGAGCCAGTGATTTGGATTCGGAAAAAAATTTTTAAATCGTCACCCAGATGTCACAGAGTTCGTGAAGAATTCTTCAAGAACATCATTTGAACCCTAGAATTCTGGAAAAGTTCTTCAAGAATTCATTGACGAATTCTGTGCTATCTGGGCATGGAGCCATCTCTGACGATAGGTTTCTAGGAAGTGCGCACTCCAGTATGCTCCAGTATAGTATAGCACTCAATGACCGTTAGTTGGCAACGCTACTCCTGTATTGCCAGCAGAAAGAAGATGAGAATGCGCATGGACGCATTCAGCAAGCACCTTTGCGTTGGACCATCGAGTGTTCAATGGTCGAAACGTGAAGGGGCCTTCCGAAGTAGCTGATCCCAGTGGTCCGGATCACTTTTCAAGCATTTCGATTGGTTGGTAAGTAATCCGAATCATTTGGATCAGCTACTTCGGAAGGCTCCATAGACAACATGGATGTCTATCCCCAATCACAACGTCAAATCGGAGGGAAGGTTGTTACATTCATTAGTGCATTCATGTTGTCTATACGTTCCAACCAGTGATGCCAGTATTTCCTAGAAAAACCTTCAGATTTTTTGGCACTGGTCATTCCTCTCCAAATTGAAAATATGATTGGCCGGTTGTACAAGAAATAACCAATCATCAGATGCTGAAGATTTTTCTAGGGAATACTGGCAACACTGGTTCCAACGATTGAACTCGATGGCGCAACCAGGGGGCATAATCTCAAATGCAACATTCTCAAACGGATTTCAGCGCTGCCGTAAGGTAGTACAGTGAATTATACGCGATAGATACAACTAACACAAACAATGAACAAATCACACCGATTTTCGGATTAGTGCTAGTGTATACATGTAAAATAGTTCTTTAATTTTCTATTCGAGATTATTATGCCCCCTGGGCACAACGCATAAGATGCGTGTGGAATCAGTGATGCCAGCAGAGAGAAGATGAGAGAGCTCACCACGGTTGGGAATGTATTATACATAGTATAATATTCCTACTTTTATACAAGTATTATACATGTATAATACAGTGTATATTACTGATAAGGTTTTGTACAAGTTTAATACATCATAATGGCGCCCTTAGAAACCAAATGATCGGTCAAAAATCCACTAGAAATTACCAACATTTACCGTTTATACCAGTGATGCCAGTATTCCCTAGAAAAATCTTCAGATTTTTCGTCATTGGTCACTTCTTTCCAAATTGAGCATATGATTGGCCGGTTTGACAAGAAATGACCAATCATCAGATGCTGAAGATTTTTCTAGGGAATACTGGCAACGCTGGTTTATACGTATAATATATGTATTATATAGGATGTGTGTTATACGTCAGAAACCTCACTCGACATGTCAAATTCCCAACCCCGGAGGTCACAGCCGGGGTTCCATCGATAGTTAACATTGGAGCGCCCTCTTATCGGATGGAATGCGGAACCTGGTCCATCAACCCCCTCTTTCATTTTTTTATTCATGATTATGAAGAATTATATGCATTCAATATGGATACATAAAATCATTTCAATTAAGCACGTGTTGACAAGTATACAGAAGAAATGCGCGACTCTGTACTATTACACAATAAAATTGCAGTGTATCAACTTCTATGCTCCAACCGTCAGAAAGCCAGTAGAACTTTTACTATCAATAGAAAGATGCCCGTAAGCTCTCTCATTTTCTCTCTGATGTCAGAATCCTCGTTCAGTTCCACCATCTTATCGGTTTAAACGAATCAGAGGTTGTAGAGAAGAATAGACTGCCATACCGCTTCGTTTCTCTGTTGTCTTCAAAAATATACAGGGTGTCCCATTTCAATCTTTAAATGCGAATATCTCAAAAACATGCACCTCAAACCAAAAGTACTTCATACCAAAGTTTTTATACAAAGAGAGGGCCACAAAACTACGATATCAGTTTCATCATAGATGGCGTTATGAATGATTAAAATGGGGTCAACATCATTTTTTTAAACGGGAACCCCCACTTTTTATTGCATATCTTGATTCTACGCAAAAAAACTGAGTAACTTTTGCTTGAAACATTTTTCTAAATTTTCGAAGATGGCACCACAATCGATGAAAAATAAAGTCTATGAAACAATATGCGGATATCTTGAGGAATGCATCCAAGAGCCGAAATATCTCATTCGAATGTTGTTGTTAAGAGAGGGGACGACACAATGGCGATATCAGTTCCATAGTAGATGGCACTGTGGTCGGTAAAAATGAGGTCAGCTTCGATTTTTCAAATGGAAACTCCTACTTTTTATCGCATATCATGATTCTACGCGAAAAAATGAGGAATTTTTGTTTGAAACATTTTTCCTAAAGTCTTGAAGATGGAAACGGTGGAAAATGAGGTTGATGGAAAAGTTCTACTGCATTATGTGTGAAGCAACGCTCAACAAACAAATCAAAACAATAATAATTTCAGAGAAGAAATGGAACACAAAACACAATTAATGTCATGTCCAAAACATTGTAAATGACTTCAATTCAATGTAACTCTTCTAATGCAGTAGAACTATTTCATCAACCTCATTTTCCACTGTTTGAACTTCAAGAATTTAGGAAAAATGTTTCAACCAACACTCTCTCATTTTTTTGCGTAGAATATTCTACTATCTAATATCAAGATATGCGATAAGAAGTAGGAGTTTCCATTTAAACAATTGAAGTTCCCCTCAGTTTCACTGACCGTAGCGCCATCTACTATGGAACTGATATCGCCATTGTGTCGTCCCCTCTCTTAACAACAACATTCGAATGAGATATTTCGGCTGTTGGATGCATTCCACAAGATATCCGCATATTGTTTCATGCACTTCATTTTTCATCGATTGAGGCGCCATCTTCAAAAATTTAGAAAAATGTTTCAAGCAAAAGTTACTCAGTTTTTTGCGTAGAATGAAGATATGCAATAAAAAGTGGGGGTTCCCGTTTAAAAAAATGATGTTGACCCCATTTTAATCCATCATAACGCCATCTATGATGAAACTGATATCGTAGTTTTGTGGCCCCCTCTTTGTATAAAAACTTTGATATGAAGTACTTTTGGTTTAAGATGCATGTTTTTGAGATATTTGCATTTAAAGATTAAAATGGGACACCCTGTATATGGCTGGGCTCACTCCAGTACATATCCGAAGAGAACATGAAGCTTCAGCAAACGTTCAGATCAGATGTGTATAGATCGGGCAGAAGGTTCATCGGAGCTAACTTTTAGATTCACAAACGTTTGACAAAGGTTCTACGGACGTTGAAATGTCCACCTCAAGATACGTTCAGGAAACAGATGGAACGTTTGCTGAAGGTTCATCGAAGGTTCGACGAAGCTTCACAAAAATATCTATACTTATATTAATTTTTATCAATTTAAATAGAAAATAAATTAGTTAATAAACATAAGTTATTATAAATTGATCCAAGTATAGATATTTTTGTGAAGCTTCCTCAAACCTTCGATGAACCTTCAATCAACGTGCTGAAAGTATTTTGAGGCGGACATTCCAACGTTTCATGAACCTTCGATCCGATCTATGCAGATCTAATCTGAACGTTCGCTGAAGCTCCATGTTCTCTTCGGGTAGTATATCAGATATCAATAAAAATGATAAAATCGATGCTCCTTGAATTGTAGATCTTACAAGAACTTGAAGGAATTGAATTTCATTTTATATTTGAATTGTAATTTCTATTCAAACATGGATTTGGGACATGAGAACTTGAGACAATAGAGGAATTGACTTATATATTGAGAGTGCAGTAAGTTTTTTGCACTCTGATATTACTATGAACTATTGGCACGATAGATACTTATGAGGGATAGATTGTCAAAAATTATTCAGAAATAACTTCATTGAACTATGCATGTAGTTATAAATAATTATATATGAAGAAATTATTAGCTCCATTTGCAAGAATAAGAATCAATTAAATATTTATATTGTTGCTTGTGGGGTAAGGTAGTGAAGAAAATTGCCTGTGCTTGTAATTTGAGAGATGATTTCTCTAACGGTAAGAATCTCACACTCTATTTATGAGTACATGTGTCATTCAATGAAGTTATGTACAAATATTTTTTGTAATCGAATCGCAGTCAAGTATCCATCATGCCAATTGTCTGAAAGAATGTACTATCATCACCACTTTTATACACCTCTGATGATTTTTCAAACGGTCATCAAGTGACATGGAATGATAGTATTTTCCCATCAACAATCTGTATGAAGTGGAATAACCAGCCACTTTGTTGAAATAAATGCTTTGCGAATAAGAAGTAGGTATCCACAAAACTTGAGACGATAGAGGAATTGACTTATATATTGAGAGCGCAGTAAGTTTTTTGCACTCTGATATTACTATGAACTATTGGCACGATAGATACTTATGAGGGATAGATTGTCAAAAATTATTCAGGAATAACTTCATTGAACTATGCATGTAGTTATAAATAATTATATATGAAGAAATTATTAGCTCCATTTGCAAGAATCAGAATCAATTGAATATATATATTGTTGCTTGTGGGGTAAGGTAGTGAAGAAAATTGCCTGTGCTTGTAATTTGAGAGATGATTTCTCTAACGGTAAGAATCTCACACTCTATTTATGAGTGCATGTGTCATTCAATGAAGTTATGTACAAATATTTTTTGTAATCGAATCGCAGTCAAGTATCCATGATGCCAATTGTCTGAAAGAATGTACTTTCATTACCACTTTTATACACCTCTGATGATTTTTCAAACGGTCATTAAGTGACATGGAATGATAGTATTCTCCCAATCAACAATCTGTGTGGAATGGAATAACCAGCCACTTTGTTGAAATAAATGCTTTGCGAATAAGAAGTAGGTATCCACAAAACTGGAGACGATAGAGAAATTGACTTATATCTTGGGAGCGCTGTGAGTTTCCTTTACTCTGACTACCATGAACCATCTATCGTGCCAATAGTTCATAGTAATATCAGAGTGCAGAAAACTTACTCTGCTCCCAATATATAAGTCAATTCCTCTATCGTCCCAAGTTTTGTGGATACCTCCTTGTTATTCGCAAAGCATTTATTCCCACAAAGTGGCTGGTTATCCCACTTCATTCAGATTGTTGATTGGGGAAATACCATCATTCCATAGGACTTGATGACCGTTTGAAAAATCATCAGACGTGTACAAAAGTGGTAATGATAGTACATTCTTTCAGACAATTGGCATGATGGATACTTGACTGCGATTCGATTACAAAAAATATTTGTGCAGAACTTCATTGAATGACACATGTAGTTATAAATATTGTGTGAGATTCTTACCGTTAGAAAAATCATCTCTCAAATTCCACGCACAGGGAATTTCGTTCACTACCATACCTCACATGCAACAATATAAATATTCAATTGATTCTGATTCTTGTATATACCTTTAATATGTATTTTTTCATGCAATATCATAATATTCCAAGAAAGAATTCTGACACTTACCGTTGAATGATTCAGGTTCTAAATGTACTGCTTCATCCTCTTGTCCTGGATGGCTGATTCCTCTCGATGATCTCCCAGTTGGAGTCGCAGTGTCATCAACATTTCCTTCTGCTAATCTCTATGGTGTTTCCCATGTCCATCGCTGTTGCTGCCGATGGCAGCGAATGGTCTGCTGGCTGGATACGCTGTACTCCTATCGTAGGATGAATGGTCTGCGAAGTAGTTGACTGCATTCCGTCTATCCTTTTACGTCTCCCTGCACATTCCTCCTTATACTCATCCACATATACAGAGGCATCAATGGGTGCTGAAAGAAATGGAAGAATTGGATTACAAAATTGCATGTGTTATGACTATTCGTTTTTCAAGTCATAATTCAATAAATTTATGCAATTTATTGAACACACCCGAAGGGAACATGAAGCTCCGACAAATGTTCAGAATAGATCATGATAGATCAGACTGAAGCTCTGTTGGAGCTCAAGTTTAGATTCGTAAACGTTCGACGAAGGTCCGATGAACGTTGAAATGTCCACTTGAAAATAGTTTGAATGAACGTTTATAAAACGTTCATCGAACGTTTGCTAAAGGTTCGTTCGAGTTGCAATTTTTCGATCAAAGTTTTTTTCAAAGTATATTTTTCCACGAAAAAATGAAAGATTGGGGAATTTCTAACTATAATTGTAATTCCGTCTGAAACATAAAAAACTGAAGGTTGAATGAATCTTCGTAGAATCTTTAATAAACGTGCTATGAACCTTCATTCAAGCTATTTTCAAGCGGACATTTCAACGTTCATCGGACCTTCGTCGAACGTTTCCGAATCTAAACTTGAGCTCCAACGGAGCTTCAGTCTGATCTATCATGATCTATTCTGAACGTTCGTCGGAGCTTCATGTTCCCTTCGGGACATGACAAATAAATAATGATCTCATTACTAATTTATTATTATTCATTTATGAATTCACATTCTAGTAAGAATATAAAACAAAAAAATGGGGAACACACCTGGTAAGTTTAATGTTGGTATCGCAGACTGTGTCAATCGATGTGCCAAAAGGTATTTCTCCTCGAAATTGCACACATAGTTCTGAACTGCAACTTGTTGGGAGGAAGATCCAACAATTCAGAATTCCCACTCATTTCTATCCATTTGGCTACACGTTCAAAATGGACAGATGGATTAGGGAATTTGAAAAATCTCTCCACCTTCCTCGAACAAGTTGCTACAGCACATGTTTTCTTTGACATCTTGTAACCTGGAAATGAAAATGTGTCATAATTATTTCATTCAATTTTATTGACATGTTTAATGAAAATGAGATATTTTCATATACATAAAGTTCATGTTATGTACTATCATGAAATAATAAATTTACTAACCTGCAAAGTAGAAACAAAGTTGGTCAAATCAGCGGTACTCGTTGATGATTCCTTTTGAAATTATATTTTATTTGTTCCTCCGGGTTTACCCTATTCACGCATACACTTTTCCAGTTTATTCAATATTTTATTTTCGCACTTTTTCACTTTCAAAACTTGGTGTTGACATACACGTCTACTTTATTTGAATTCATATACACACCGCAACATGGCGGCCTAAAAATCACACGGACATATCATTTCGTTGTGCGCACACATATGTACCTATATGCATGCATTAGTTCCTATTTCATGCCGCTCCACTCCCAGATGGCGCGGGCGCTCGCGGTTATATCCTATGCGTTGGACCTTGGGTACCCTGATGAGCACCGTAGAATGCCATTGAACACGTTCACGTTATAGCCAGCAATAACTTGTAAGACAGGACGGACGATCACTTATCCGATCAATCCTAGAAATTTTCGTAATTGAGTACCACTGTCTAGGGATAAACCTGAACCGATCATTTGCCGTAAACACCCCGTACCATGTATCCAAGTGATCCGGATCACTTTTCAAGCATTTTGATTGGATGGAAAGTGATCTGGATCACTTGGATCAGCTACATTAGCTAAGTTCGTTTACCGATGTCCCAAGTTATCCCAACTCGCTCCAAGTATTTTGGATTCGCTACTTCCAGTTTAAGCAACGAAATGATTGGTTTGGTACAAGTTGGAGCAACTCAGAGCACGTAGAACGAACGAACCTATTGGAAGGCTCCCAAGAATACTTACTAGAAGTTCCTAGCTCTCCTCAAACAGCCACAGACTTCACTCCTTTCGGGTAAATGATCTTTCGGACACTTGCTACCCCACCCCAATCTGGCAGCTCTGATATAAGAGCCTTCCGAAGGAGCTGATCAGACCAAATGATCAAGACCAGATCACTTTGATTGGTTGAGAAGTGATCTAGTCTTGATCAGCTACTTCGGAAGGTTCCATAGAGGTGAATCTTAGAGCATATACTACTGGGGCGAGCATTCCCTATGATTTCCATAGAAATAAGTGTGGTTAAGTTGAGAGAGAGATCCGACTTTTAGGCAGTTGTCTCTGTTTCCATCCAATGAGATTTAAACAAAGATAGCACTGCCTAAAAATCGGGGTAGGGGGTCTTTTTGCCGAATGAAATTAATTCGACAATCGCTAGTCATTTCTAGAGATCACTACGAAATGTCCTAGTGATTTCTAGAGGTGACTATCGGTTGTCAAATTACAGTGTATTCGGCGAAAAACGTTTTCGGCAAAAAGACCCCCTACCAAAAATCGGAACTCTCATTTTATCTTCAATTCAAACTAACCACACTTCTCCGTGGCCTTCGCTGGCTCCAGTAGTATATACTCTAAAGATGTAATTTCATGGGGCGTCGAGCATCAAGCGTCAACATTAGAAGGAAAGAGAAGAACTGTGTGACCTCTCTTTCTTTCTAATGTTGACGCTCGATGCTCGACGCCCCATGAAATTACAGCTTTAAGAGTTGAATGTTGCACGGTTGTCAGGTTAGAGGGAACCAGTGTCTCTGTCTATTGGCTATTCCATTCAATGAGGCCAATTCATTGGTAGATTCCCTAACAATCCCCCCCCCCCCCCCCAGTCAGTCAACTTTGCGAGCACTTCATTATTCATAACCCATTCCTCATAACTCCTCAAAAATCAGTTAGTAATCCGAGTTGATTAAACAAATATGGAAGTATTGTGTTTATGAATAAAGGTTGGTGAAGAAGAACATGTATAACTTGAAGGACGGTCTTTTATTCACACAATACAATATAACCTCACCAGTGAACAAGCATTTGACCCTGAAAAGAAAGAAAGATTGAATGACAATCATCGGCAAATGTTTATTTGCAGCTCCTAGCTGGCTTCTAAGGAATTATGTCAACGCAAGATGTTCAACACCTTCATAATACTCTAACACAAGAAGATTTCACTTCTTTCCATATATCAGAAGTAAGTTGATATTTACATTATTCAAAGAACTGGACCATCATGAGAAGGAAATTCATATTTTACTTCCATTGCTTGTTTACATTGAAAATTACAATGAACAGAAATTTAAAATGATAATTATCAACAAATGCAGATTCAGACCTCCACAATAAGCATGAATTTGTGTTTTTGAATATTTTCTGGATGTATAGGACAAATTGATGAAAGTTTGGTTCTTGATATCTCGAGCACATTTCCCAAAGACTGACATATTTATTTGGAGTCATATTATTTTAGTCAAACGTATGTAGATCTTCAAGTTTATGTTAGCTATATGTTCCCGAAAAAATTACTTTCAGATGACATTTTCTGCAACCAAAGTTGATATGACATTTTGATGCAGCTGAAAATATTCAAAACTGATGGGATTTGATTTGATAGACTTGTGATTTCATGCATAGTCAACTAGGGAGGGACAATGCACTTCTCCTATCTATCAACTTATTCGGGTGATTCAAATTTGAAAATTGGAAAAATCATTCCAATGTTTTCCACTCACATGTGAGAAAAACAAGTGCACGTTGCTTCAGACTCCAATTAGGGGTAAGAGAAATGTGTTGTCTCCCTCGGGTTTACTCAAGAATTTTTCTAACGAACTATAAATTCACAAAAGTATTCAATTTCAGAACAACTCAACAGATATCTTGGAATATTTATCCATCATGATAGATGAAGATCATCCAAATAATGAAGTACAGGAGGTTGTATTGGACGATCAGTTACTTGGGGCAACATTAACTGCAATAACTCTTGCTGATGGCACTCAAGCTTTTATTATCAACAACTTGGGTGATCAAGGTAGATCATGCAATCATAACAAAATAATTTCCTCCCATGTAATCATATAAATCATTACTTGAATAGATGATTATGTTGCATGAACATCGTGTAAATGTATTTTTTGGTATATATTCTTTGAATATAGAAGCAGATTTCAAGGAAGGGGCAACATTGGAATTGGATAATGGAGAAACAATTCTTCTCAGGAATTTTCCAGACCTTTGTGATGAAAAAACTGTTGAGTTAGAAATAAATCCAGCTGCTCTCATTCAGACAGAAGAAATAGTAGGAGATACAGAAAACACAATTTCACAAGTTGAATTGATTAATGGCACAGCATATATGATGAATGGTCACATAAATGTTGATAGTAGCTTATGGCAAATTGATAAGGAACGTATGAAAAAAAAAGATGGAAAGGCAGTTGTAAATAAGATAGCAGAAACAAAAACCAGACATCCATGCCCAAGAGAAGGATGTACAAAAGTTTATAGCACACCACATCATTTGAAAGTAATCAAAATGTTTCAATTGTAACATTATCAGTTAAGATTATTATAGTGTCACAACCTACACAGCATACTAGTCCTGATGTGGTCATAGACAATTCTTTATGGATCAATTGTGGGATTCTTTAAGAGTTCTTGTTATGATGGTTCAAAATTATTTCTGGAAGGAAAAATGTCTGGTGTTCAAAAAGAATTCTTAACGAATTTTCAAGAATTCATTATGAATTCTTTTAGAACTGACATAACAGAGTTTCATTTGGGACATGCTTGTGCTATGTGAGGAATATTGACTCTCAGTAATGATATGTATTATGATCATTCTGCATCACTTACTTTGTTTTCTGAAAGTAAAAAATCAATTCTTATGAGTTTTTCATGATGAATCTCCGTTTAATTTCATAGGTTCATGAACGTTCTCACACTGGACAAAGACCGTATAGATGTGCCCATTCAAAGTGCAAGAAAAGCTTTTTAACTGGGTATAGTTTGAAAGCTCATTTACGCACTCATACTGGAGAAAAACCTTACAAATGTCCAACAGACGGATGTAATAAAAGTTTTAAGACATCAGGAGATCTATTGAAACACATAAGAACTCACACCGGTGAACGACCTTTTGTATGTCCTTTTGAAGGATGTGGTCGATCCTTTACTACAAGTAATATTAGAAAGGTAAATTGCTTTTAACAAATACGATTTAACAGTCATTGAATCAGTATGTTAAATAAAAGGAGATATTGAAATTTTGTGTTCCTTTCTTCAACTATGAATTTTGAATTCAACCTTTATAGAATCGCGCCAACCCGAGGGTTGAGTACTCATAAAATATAAATAATATGTGGTCAAATTGACAAAAACATAATGCTTCTATATGATTCATGTTTTATGAAAACTTCGTAAAATCAGACTAACCATATTACATTTCTCCTAATTGATGTTTTCATAATTTTGATTTGATATGACGAGACAAGAGAAAAACAGGTTCCCTCGTGATGCAAGCATGTTCACTTACTTTCCATTGGAATGATTTTTCCCTCTATTGAATGGTTTGATGTGGAAAAATTGAACTCATTTTTGTGCAGATTCATGTTAGAACGCATACAGGTGAACGACCTTATAAATGCACTCAACCAAAATGTAATAAAGCATTTGCTAGTGCAACAAATTATAAAAATCACATACGAATTCATTCTGGTGAGAAGCCCTATGTATGTTCTGTCGATAAATGTGGCAGAAGATTTACAGAATATTCTAGTCTATATAAACATCATCTTGTGAGTAATAACTTGAAAATTTTGAATGACAATAAAATATATTCATTGTTCAGAAGTAGCTGGAATGATGAATTTATATGTAACAGGTTCATACTCAGCAAAGGCCATTTGAATGCAAACTTTGCAATCGAAGATACCGTCAAAGTAGCACTCTTATAATGCACAAAAAAACGGCTCATGGTTTTGTGGAAAACGTTCAAGATGTTCACACTTGTTCACAGGATGCGGATGACGTACTACCCACGTTAATTAAGAGTAAATCCAATAGTGAAACGAAACAAAATGTAAGAATAATATTCACTTTTTCACCTTAATCATCTGATTTTAATACAATTTCATCAACTATTGATATTCCACAGAAATTTACAGTTGAGAATGATGAACCGTTTGAAATCTCTTCGCAATATGAAAATATTGCTGAAAACGAAACACAGATTTTACTGGTCAGTGATCCCTCAGACCTAGCTGCATTACAGGTACACAGCGAAAAATTTCTACGAAAAACTTCACATTATGTTATGAAGTGATTAACATATACATTAACACATCCAGGAATTTCCCACATCTTATCGAAAATTCAGTGGAAAATGATAGCAAGAATCCCATTAAGTTCCAAATTTTCAGTCATATTTATAGTAAAGGAGGGGATGTAAAAATGTGGTTTTCACGATCACTTAAGGAATATACCCGTACACCACAACCACCGATCCTCCACCTAGGACTTCGGTGGACTGGAGGTGGAGAATTGGTGGAGAAATGGGAGCCGTGGAAATAAGGGAGAAATAAGGGAGAGTCTCCGTTGAGGCAACGGAGAAATGTCCGCCCTCTGTATTTTCGATATAATTCTTATTCATGCATTTACGTAACCAAATCTAAATGTATGAATTCATGAATTTAAGTACTACTGAAAATACAGGGGGCGGACATTTCTCCGTCGCCTTTCCGTTGCCTCAACGGAGACTCTCCCTTATTTCCACGGCTCCCATTTCTCCACCAATTCTCCACCTCTGGTCCACCGAAGTCTCAGGTGGAGGATCGGTGGTTGTGCTGTACGGGTATATTTTATATGATTCCCGAAAAGTTTTTTTCCCGCAGAAACCGAATACCATGCACGGAATAGCGTTCAATCCAAGGAAAATTTTTTACGAGCAAAAAGAATGCTTGAAATTCTCTATTTTTAGTGTGGAAGAAAACCATATTCTGTACTTACCAGTGTTGTGATATTCATCGAACTGGGAAATCGCAGCTTGGTCACGTGACTACGTTTTGCACTGACACATGTGAGCGCTCTTATGGGTGAATCGCTCACAGACAAGAGCACATACATGTGTTACTGCAAAACGTAGTCATGTGACCAAGCTGCGATTTCCCAGCTCGACGAATATCACAACACTGGTACTTGCTCATGTTTGCAGACGGTTGCAGGTTTGCTAACAAAATCCTCCAACTCTAGTGATTGACTGTTTCTTATATAACTGACCAATGATGTTCTTGATTCTAAAAGAAATTACCAATCAACTGAAGGTTTTTGTTCACAACCGTGGACTACTGATTCCCTAAATGATATTTATGACTGTTCTCTTCATAATAATCAAGAATAATCTCGATTGAAATGATAAGCAATGTGGATGGATATAATCAAAATATCGCTCTGTATAAACCTTTTTCAATCGATAAAGATGGTCTGTACAGAGCGATATTTGGATTATATTACTTCATTTTCGCGTAATTTGTCAGAAAAGATTTGGCTATTGCCACGCCGCTGGTATCCCCTTAAGTGGCCGGAGAAAGTCAGGGAAATGTGTTCGGCAAAGGTTGTGGATGTCTAATACTTTTTCATTTTATCGTACGCTTTTTCTTAATTCCATTTTTTTGTTACTTCATGAAAGAAACGAAGAACTGATGAATATGTGTAATTGTTTCACATAAGACAGTTATTTATAATCTCATTTTCTGCAGCAGGCTGGATTTCATGAGAGCTTCGAAGACCCTGAAATGGACGCATCGTTTGAAGGGTTAAATATCAAAATAGAAGATATGGCATTTGGATGGAGTTAAATCAGCAATTATTGTGAGAACAATGGATATATTTTATTAAAATTTTTTTATAAAAAGTAATATGTTTATTTTCAAGTCAAAGGAAGCTTCTAGGTTTTTAATCTCGTTTGCACATTTTTTGAATTGAAATGTGTGTACATATGTATGATTGATGATAAGTGTTTGAAATAATGAATGTGATTTTGTCAGAATGAATCTTGCAGAAATGCCAGAAGGAAAATGTTTGTACCCAGTCCACAATCTTGAATATGTGCTTCATGACAATATGTGATTAACCCTCATCTAGCGGCATAATTTTACCACGCTAACAAGCGGCAAAAGTACAGTTACACTTTTACGTATGAGGGTGGTTTTTGTCCGTATAGGAAGAAATTTTTCCAACATTTTTTAGGCGTGCCATTCCTTAGAACATTTCTTTCTTGCGAACAGATGATGTAGGTGAAACCCTATCTTTTCGTGATAAGTTTACTCTGTGTCACTGAGAGTCGAAATTTATAGTATGGTATACTTTAGAAGAGATTTACATAAGGGGATTGATACTTTATTTTTTATTCAGAATCAGAACCAAACATTATTACAGGTTCATAAAAACATGAGTGATCGTGTTAGAAATTGAATTATTGATTCTAATCAAACACCCAATTTTATATTGTTAAGCGCACCGTTTATCTCCTTGAATTGGGATATCGTTTTTTATAAAGTGGACTCCATATAGCAAAAGTTGCTATGTAACGATTGCTTTTATGTTGTTTTTTACATTTACGCAGTTACTGAAAATTTATTGCACGTTAGGATGGGCTGGAAATGAAAAATTTTTGAAATTCGGAACGCAATAGTGCGGAAAATTTGCATTTTGTGATGACAAATGAAAAGAAAAAAGCCAATTCCGATCGGTCAACGTTGGACTCTTGCGCATCACGATCAAAGTTTGAACAATTTCCAGAATTTTATCAACTTCTATGATTTCTTGAAAAATTACTATTTCCATCGATATCTTGTGAAAATGTGTCCACGTGTGATGGTCCAGGCAGTTGTATTTCGATGTCATAAGGATTGCAAAAGTACACATTGTACAGTTCTCGGCTCGTTCTCACGTGGAGAAAAGAGATCTTCAAAAAATAGTAAAGTTCGCTTTCATAAGTAGCACAGTTGCTCCCGATATGTGGAATAGTAAATTATATCAGGTCGCATTTTGATTTGTAGGCACATAAAATTCAAATTCAGCGATGGCAATGAATCCGAGGATTCCAACTGGATTGAGTTAGATTAATGGACCATTTAAATATGAAACTTATTGACTTTTGTAGAACCTGATTCACACCTGGACAAAGGTTTTGCAAATCTCATTCAATTCCATTTGAGTGAATTGCATGAATTCTTCCAATCAGGATTGAGTGTTCTCAACAATTCACGGTACATTTGCTCAGCATTCTGCTATTAGCGCTATTTAAAATGACCAAATGAATATGACAACAAATCATTTTCTGGTTTTGAATGATCTTTGTTCCATGAAAACACGTTAAAAACTGACTTCCTGCTTTATTCCTCAGAATTCCTGAATCGAAAGATTCATTCAAAATTCAACAGGAAAATTTTTATTAGTTTTCAGTTGGGTATCACAGCCTGAGAATTTCGAGCAAAATCATTGCAAAAAACTGCTATAAGCTTTTGACGGAATGTTCCAATTTAAGAATTTCGAACAAAACCGAGTACATAGCTGCTAAGTTTGTAATTTTTACGTGACAACAACCGCTCATAGTGAGACAACAATTTTTTGTCGGATTTTGGCGAACAAATTTTCAGTAAGTGAGGGGAACGGCATGCAAAATACACTTTTTGCTACCTTCTTTTGCCCTCAGCAAAAATGAATTGAAGAAATTGCTGACGCAATGTTAAAATCATGGTCTTCGTCACGTTTTTTGCTCTTGAAGAAAAGTATGTGATTGATTGAATTTTTCTTTCAAGTCAATCAACATGGCAGGATAAACGGAAAACGTGATACCACCAATCAGAAACTGGACTATGGTTTTCATATATCATTGGCAATCTCTTCAACTTATCTCTGCCCTCAGCCAGTTACTATATTTTCTAGAGGGTATTTTGGTCCAGAATTTTGGAAAAATCGATTTTTTTGCATATTCCTAAAGCTGATACCTTCAAAAATATATATATATTTCCTCTCGACAGGATTTTTGGCAGAAAATGTAAGTATAACGTGCTATTATATGATTCAAACTGTAAAAAGTTCGGCTAAATGTAGCTGCATCTTATTTGAAAAACTTACTAAAATTCAGTCTTTCCCATTGTGTCAGTGTTTTTTTTCGATGCTTACTTCCAGATGAAACCAGACTTGCATTGAAGGCATCTTGGAATGAGCTTGTATGCGTATTGAGAGTAGGTTTTACTTTTTACTGCGTAGACTTTCTGAAACTTTTCAAATGCGTTTCTCTGGAAACTATTTTTCTCAATACGATTCTCATGATATCTCAAGTCCTAATGAACTGATTCACTTAAGATTTCTCATGAACCTTCTATCTACATTTCTCTATAGCGCCTAACAGATTTATGTCAGAATTTTGTTTTTACTATTTTTAAAAAATTTGGAAAAGTAAAAAAATAGGCCAAAAAATCAACTTTTTCTTCAAAAAGTCGTCATTTCTCGAAAACATTCTTCTCTGGCTTCTCTCGGGTATGGGCAACAGGTAACGACAACCTTACAGATTCAGAATCTTTCAGGTTTTTTTTATTCCAGATTACTAGAAAAATTATAATCATGCCAACTACTCTCTAAAATTTTTAGAGTGAGATTTCACTCCTTAGCCAGCCAAAAGTGAGCCTGTCGAAATTTTGAGTGGAATTTCCACTCTTTTAGAGTGATATTCTAAGGTTTGAGGTTAGAAACTCACAGCCACTCAAATTCCAGAGTCAATTTTTCACTCTAAAAGAGTGAGGGTTTACTCGAAACGAGTGGAAATCCCACTTGAAGCGGACTGGCTCACTTCTGAGACTTAGTGGAGCGAAACACGTGATTTTCCACTCTTTCAGATATAAAGAGTAGGGTGCGTCCTTTTTTTCACCCCTCACTTCATCTTCCTTAAAATTTTTTATTTCGAATTCTTTTTGATGTGAAATTCCTTTTTCATATTCATGAAACATCAATGAATGTCTGGAACAAAAGTGGATAGTAAAAATGTTTGTTTTGTTTCATCTCACTTGAAAAAAAGGTGTAAAATTTGTGTCTCTAGACCAGAATACCCCCTGAATTAGCTTCTTCGATTGATTTTTTCAATTAGTTCCTTTGATCAGTTGGTATGTTAGTTGAAATCATTGGTGATGTTAAGGTGACGAATGACACTTTGTATTCGTTCACTTACGTATTTATTCCACTTCATTGAATATTAGGTGAAATTGCATCTATGTGGCGCTTTCTAAATGTTAAAATAATATGATCTCTCATCTCAGAAAGGAGTGAAGGTATTTTTCTTGACTCCCTTGTATATCACCTAAGACAAGAATGTAGAGACATCAAAAAGTTTGAGCGTGCTACGGTTTCTAGAAATGAAATGATCACAATCATAAAATGCACAAGTTACAATTGTACCTATTCCGCCTGATGAGGATTAAAGAGACAATTTCCAGGTAGCAAACAGACATTTCAAGACATTTCATCAGTCCTTCGCACAGCATGATCTATTATTAATTCTTATGAAATATCATGCCTCAGATTGACCCTTATAATTTTTCATTGAAAGAATATAATTTGTTATGAGTTCAGTACATTACATGTGAATTTTCATGAGGAATCATAGAAAAGCCGAGGATCATGATACACTATGAAATTTCATGAAGCTTTCACATTGCCCACATAACAATTTGAAGCTCCCCTGGTAACAAAAACTCTCTGAATCTCCCTAAAAATTTCACGGTTCAGAGAGATTCAGAACGAATCAGAGAAATTCAGAGCAATTCAACAAAGTTCAGAGGATTTCAGAGACTAGTGAATGAGAGAACTTGTGCTTTGAATTTTTCAGAAGGATTCAGAAAAATTCAGAGGAACTCAGAGAGATGCAGGGAAATTCTGTGAAATTCAGAGAGCAACAAATTCAGTAAAATTCTTGATCCTGCATTTCAGAGGCGTTCAAGGAGTGTCAGACACTTTCAGAGATAGATGAAGTCAGAAAGATCGTGCGTAGAACTTTCCAGAAATATTCAGAGGAGTTTAGAAAGATTCAGAGTAATTCAGAGAGATTCAGAGAAATTCAGAGAGGAATTAATTCAGCTAAATTTTTGGTTCAGGATTTCAGAGGTATTCAGAGAGTGTCAGAGACTCACAGAAACAGGTGAATTAGGAAAAATTGTGCGAGGGATTTTTCAGAGAGATTCAGCGGAATTCAGAGAGATGCGGGGGAAGTCTGGGAAATTCAGAGAGGAACAAATTCAGTAAAATCTTGGTCCTGCATTTCAGAGGCTTTCTAGAAGTTTTAGAGACTTCCAGAGACAGATACATTAGAAAAATTGTGCGTGGAACATTTTAGAAATATTCAGAGGAATTTAGAAAGATTCAGAGAAATTCAGAGAGGAATTAATTCAGTAAAATTTTTGGTTAAGGATTTCAGAAGTATTCAGGGAATGTCAGAGACTCACAGAGACAGGTGAATTAGGGAAAATATGTGCGTGGGATTTTTCAGATAAATTCAGAGAGATTCAGAGGAATTCAGAGAGATCCGGGGGGGTCTGGGAAATTCAGAGAGGAATGAATTCAGTACAAATCTTGGTCCTGCATTCCAGAAGCTTTCTGGGAGTTCCAGAGACTTCCAGAAGAAGATAAATTTTAAAAAATTGTGCGTGGAATTTTTGAGAAATATTCAGAGGAATTCAGAGGAAGCTTTGAAATCTTAATACATTAAATTCCGGGATATTTAGAGGAATTCAGAGAGATTCAGAGAAAATCAGAGAGATTCAGAGGAATTCAGAGGAAGCTTTGAAATTTGAATACATTAAATTCCCGGAGATTTAGAGGAATTCAGAGAGATTCAGAGAAATTCAGAGAAATTCAGAGAAATTCAGAGGAATTCAGAGAAATTCAGAGGAATTCAGAGGGAGCTGTGAAATCTGAATACATTAGATTCCGGGAGATTTAGAGAAATTTAGAGATATTCAGGTAAATTCAGAGGGAGCTTTGAAATTTAAATATATAAAATTCTGAGGGATTCAGTGATATGCGGAGAGATTCAGAGAAAGTTGAAGAAATCAGAACGTTTCACTATCGGAAAAGTCTCTAACTTCCTCTGAATTACTCTGGAATTACTCTGAATCTCTCTGAATCTCTCTAAAATTTGTCTCAAAATATAGAGAGTTCAGAGAAATTTCAGAGAGATTCAGAGAGATTCAGAGAGATTCAGAGAGATTCAGAGATTTTTTTTACCAGGGTCTCTCTTGAACTCGGGTATAATTTGCATGCAGAGCCGGACCTTTGTCCATGACAAGGTATTTCATTAGGAATTTCCATAAGAAATCATGCAGTAGCTATTCGCTATGATTCATCATAGTGATTCATAGTCTTGATCTGCACTATGATATTTCATAACAATTCATAATGGATTATGCTGTGTACTTGAGAAATTTCATAGTACATCATGATGCTTGGCTTCTTTATGATTCCCCATAAGAATTCATATATAATGAATGAACAACATGAAAAATCATAGTGTTCCATTAGAATGTATTTCATTAAGGGGGGAAGTACATGTGGACGCATGGAAGAAACGTGTTTTTTGTGATTTTTTTATTACACTTACAAACATCCAATCATTTTACAATTTCTACACATAATAAGTAAAACATTCAAACACGGGGAAAAATTTTTTTAAAGAAAAAAAAAACAAAATGGCGGCTATAATGCAATCTAAATGAAGTCAGGTCGCGCTCGACTTTACAAACGGTATACATCGCAGCTCTCTGAATATTCATTTGGAACAGAAACGTAAGAAAATGTCAATTATTCACTATATTTCCTTCAACGCAAAACTACAAAATTATAAAAAAGTCGAAAATTAAAAATTCGGTATTCATTTAAAAAAACAAGTCGATTTTTGCGTGACTTCTCAACCAATTTGTGTAAAAAAGTTGTATTATTCAAAGTGAATGTTGTAACTATGTAGGTACAAATCGAAGAGAATGTTATTGACTATTATGTACACCAAATTTCAACTCAATCAGACGGTTAGTTTTTGAGTTACGACGTATACCAATTACGAAAATGTAGTTTCGAGAAAAACGCGATTGAAAATAAAGTAGTGAATCGAATAAAGAAAACTACTATCAATCGTGAGTTGCTTATTAATCTGCTACTCTAGGTCCATATAATAATACCCTTCAGCTTCCTCAAATAGTTCATTTCCCATAACCAGTCGTTTACGAGCTTGCCGAGCTGTTTTAGACTCATGCCAGCTGTGACGATTTTGGCGAGCAATGCGCGTTTCGTTCTGCTGCTCGGCGAATATTTTACATTGAGGCCCAATAACTATTTCTAATCCGTTGAATAAATGTATTATTGACCCATAGCCTTCATTGAAAATTCCAGCAGCAAGAAAAGCCGCTATTTCGACAATTTTTAGGCCTGAATGCAGATGTTTAGGTGCCATGAGTCAGATCGTCAAATTAAAACTTCCGTTGGCATTTTGAGTTTGTCCACCTAGACATCTCGGTAATAAATCATCTCTTGAAAAATCTTTATAAATAGGCTTTTATAAATTGCTTGAACTGTTGAGATAAAAGAGGCGATAAATTGAGAAGCTTTGGATTCTTTTGCTGAACAAGGGCTTTTTGCCACTTGCACCAGCTGTCGACTGCTTTCTATAACGAAGCATAACTTTGTTCTATTTAATTTTTTCGATTCCGGTGTACCGCATTTCAAAGCCAAGGGTCTATACAAATTTTAAAGCAGAAAATAAAAAATCGATTTTTGTTTATTCTACATGTATTTCCCCCCTTCAGGATTTCTATAAGAAATGATTGAGTAGCTACTTGCTGTAATTTTTCATAGTGATTCATAGTTTCAATCCGCTGTATGATATTTCATAAGGATTCATAATGGATAATGCTCTACGAAGGACTGATGTAATTTCATAGTATATCATGATGCTGATCTGATAAAATCTGATCATAGTTTTAGATCATCCGGTCACCTCGAATCACTCTCACCGTCATTTTTTGGTGTTGTAATATGTAATGTTCAATAAACATACATACACATTTTCAAAATGATATTTCAATTTTTTCTATGAGAAAAAAATGTTTGAAAAAAGAAATTCCTTCAAAATCTTGACCAAAGAGACCCTTTAAGGATTTCCATAGGAAATCATGAAGTAGCTATGTTCTATGATTTATCATAGTGATTCATGGCCTCAACTTCACCAATCACATTTCATAACTATTCAGGAGGAATTATATAATGGACAGAACTTATTAAAATTCCATAAGATACCATAATTCTCCTCTATGATTTTCCATGAGAATTCATCAGTTACTTGCACTGCATTGAATTTATGAAAAATCATACCTCGCCGTAAAAACCTACCTATCAAGAATTTTCATAAGAATTCATGACATTATCACTGACTATAATTTATCATAGTGATTCATATTTCCGATCTTATGGAGCATATCGCATAACCATTCATGATCAACCATAGAAACAAATTCATAGGACTCCGTGCTTTACTGATGAATATCCTGCTGCGAAATCCATAATTTTTCATTGTAAAAACACTCTCTTATGAATTGCTATCAGACTTCAACTAAGGCATATTCTCAGAATGTTTGAATGAGACTTGAGAATATTCTCAGTAGGGGTGCGCGAGTACTCGAAAAAGTCGAGTACCCAGCCCGACCCGAGTGTCGGGTTTCAGTCGGGTCGAGTTTTTATAACTACCCGACTTATTTGGGTTGCTCGATGAAATCGAGTTACTCGATTTTGTTCCAATTCCTCGATGTATTCGAATTACTCGATATGTTCGGATTACTCGATGTGTTCGGGTCACTTGAAGTGGTCGAGTTACTCGATTCTTTTCAAGTTAGAAATATTTCAACTTGAAAAGTTCTAAATTCATTTCAATTATAACCACAGAAATCTTCATCCTTTGGAATAGTGTTCTTTCATACACTGAAAAGAAGTATGGTGGGAATGACAATAAAATTTCTGTCAAAACAAATTAAATATAAAAATAAGAGATGCGATGATTAGACGGAGAAAACTCGCAAAATATCACATCACCTAACCTTTCCGCGATTTTTTTATCTCGAAACTGCGTGAAAAAACATCACAACATCGGAGAACATGAATCTCGAATCCTGTAATATTATTTCACCGTGAAGTTGGGAATCTAAAATTAAGCAGTTTGGGGATCCAAACCACACAGTTGGAAATGAAAAATCATCAATCGGTTGATTTCGTGTCAATTGCGAGATGAAAAATCACAAAGGTTAGAGATGTAATATCTCGCGATTTCTCTTCGTGGAGTCGGTTGTCTTTTTTTGTATCCAGATCAGATTCGAACAGAGATAGCACTGCCTAAAAGTCGAATCTTTTACCCTTAGCTAACCACAGTCTTTGTAGTGTCCGCTCGTTTTAGTAGCATATGCTATGAGGGGTGGTACTCCAGCTATGCACTGATTGCTTATATCAGGCCCCTCCGACTCACACATTTTTCAATACTTTTCATTCTCACATAATGTCCATCAAAATCCAGATGGCAATACGATCTAGTGGTCCCACACAACTGATAAACATAACCCAAAATTCTCATTCCGCGAATAGTCAAGACAAGCTGGTGTTGTGATTTTCGTCAATTTATATATAAATTTTCCAATAAACTTATTTTCATTCATTTCGCGAAGTATTTGACTACGCACAACTTAAATTAGATTCAAGTGTCGGCCAACTGTTGTGTGGAGCCATCTACAACTTTTTGGACATTATCTGAACACGTAGAAGCTTGAGTCGGAGGAGCCTGGCTTATATTACCGAAAATTTTGTATCCCAATCATAACTCAGATAGCACATGAATTCTAAAAGACTTCACAATGAATATAATGTATTCATACAGAACACTTTTAGAACTCTTGTGTTATCTGGGAATACACCCAATGATTATAAATCCGGAAATTTTTCCCTAGCTCTTTGAAAATTTTAGGGAATCCATGAAAATATACACGCAGAAGAGAGTTGCCAGTAAAATTACTACATTTTATTGTGAAGTGTGGATGAAATTGTATTTCGAGGTTATTTCCCATACAGCACAAGCATGATCCAAATGAATTCTCGTTATGTCAGTTCAGAAAGGATTCATAAAGAATTCTTGAAAATTCTTCAAGAATTCTTTTTGAAAACCAGGGATTCATATAGAATTTTTTGTGAACCGACATAACGGAAACTCTTAAAGAATCCCACGATGAATTCATGAAGAATTCTTTATCAATACATCGGGACGAAGGTGCTGTGTGTGATATTTCATCAACGAAAATACTATACTTCCTACCAATCAATAACAGAATTTGTTCACAAGGAAGTGATATCCTAAGATTGCTCAGCTGTCTCTCTTATACTTGATGTTACCAGCGGCTCGAGTTAAGAGTGAGCGAATTTTTTCAACAGCAGGGAACATTGTTACTTCCACGCGCACAAAACTACTGACAAGTCATGTTGGAGAATTATGCTTTCTTCATGGAAATTTGAGAATTTCAAAATTTAGGATTATTTTGATTCAGTTTTATCATACTTAATGTTTTGTTTCTTCCTTTATATTGATTTAATATAAATATTTTGAATTATTCAATATGGTTATAGCAAATATTAATATGAATCTTATGAAATTATCCAATACGATTGGATCGGATATTAATATAAATATTGTGAGAGTGTTTAGTATTATTGAACCAAGTATATTACAATAAATCGAAAATTACCCATACAGCACAACCACCGATCCTCCACCTAGGACTTCGGTGGACCGGAGGTGGAGAATTGGTGGAGAAATGGGAGCCGTGGAAATAAGGGAGAAATAAGGGAGAGTCTCCGTTGAGGCAACGGAGAAATGTCCGCCCTCTGTATTTTCGATATAATTCTTATTCATGCATTTACGTAACCAAATCTAAATGTATGAATTCACGAATTTAAGTTTTACTGAAAATACAGGGGGCGGACATTTCTCCGTCGCCTCTCCGTTGCCTCAACGGAGACTCTCCCTTATTTCTCCCATATTTCCACGGCTCCCATTTCTCCACCAATTCTCCACCTCTGGTCCACCGAAGTTTTAGGTGGAGGATCGGTGGTTGTGCTGTACGGGTACATACATAGACAAATTTTTTTTTCATTTGTACCATTTATTATCAGGGATGAGAAGCTCCCAGTGATTAAATACATATCAAATTCCCACAAATATGGGATGACGTAGTGATTTCAAGTACACAAAAGCAACAATTAACTCGATTATCCTCAAGTACTCAGGAAAGTTTCTATTCCCCGATGATTTGATAGTACTCGAAAATTTTTCAGTTAGCTCGATCATTCCCGATTATTCGAAAACTTCGGGCAACTCAGAAATTGTCGAATACTCGAAAATTTTGGGTGATCCAACAATTTTCGGTTACTTAAAAACTTCGGACAATTCAACCATTTTCGGGTACTCGGAAACTTCGGGTAACCCGAGCATTTTAGGGTACTCGAAAATTTCGGGTACACTGTAAAAAAATTTCACCGGAAAATTCCAGTACATGTACTGGAAGTCATTAACCTGTACATGTACCGGAAAATTTCAGCACATTTGTACTGCAAAAATTCAGTGCAAACGTTATGGAACTCCCGCATCAAAACTGGAAATTTTCTGAGCCTCGGTACTGGAATTTTTCAGTACACGAGCTGGACTTTTCCAGGACATGTACTGGAAAATTAATGCTGAAAATATCCATGAAAATTGAAAAAAAATTGCTCACGCAAAGTGATTTTGCAGGGTCCTTGTGTTCCAAGATGATTGAGAAACTTTTGATCGTTCATTTGGATGGACAGAAACTCATGTCTACCTAACAGGATTTGAACCCACACTTTTCTACCTGCCTACCAACTGAAACCTAAGACCTAACCGATGAGCTATAGCGCGACATGTTGGAAGGCCAGCTTGGGTTACTACATATGCTTCATATCTAGAACACAAGAGGATAAGTCTTGGAAAAACCTCATATATCAATTTCATTGGCTACAATTACAATTATTATTCAAAATCTCAATCAGGAAATTTTTAATGTAAAGACTTGAAATTTTTCCTGCCAGAAATGACGAAGTCCAATAGAAGTGGAAAATTTCAGTGCAACAGTGATTAAATTCCGTTGCATAGCAACTGGAAAATTCCATCACACGACCTGAAAATTGCAGTTCAAAACCTGTATAATTCAATTGCATAGTAACTGGAAAATTCCATCACAAAACCTGAGAATTGCAGTTAAAAACCTGTATAATTCCAGTATACCAACAATTAGGTTTTTTTTTCTAAATTCCAAATTTTTTCTCAAGTCCTTTTTGAGGGAATATTTTTTTTTGGTGCACAAGAACTATAAAATTGTAGTACGAGCCGGTAAAATTTTCGCGAAATCATGGCAAAATTTCAGTACATCATCTCAAACTTGAAAATTCCAGTACAATGACTGAATTTTCAGTTATGCTTGGTAAATTTTCAGTAACGTAACAACAAAATCTCTGTACGTGTACTGGAATATCCATATTCCAGTACTAGCACTGGAAATTTCCAGTCCAGTTGCACAGTAAATTTCCAGTTTTTTTTTACAGTGTAACTCGACCATTCTCGGGTACCCGAAAGTTTCGAGCACTCGACCCGACACTCACATCAATAAACCCGACCCGACCCGACAAAAACTAATACTCGCGCACCCCTAATTCTCAGAATGTAGTATCACGGGTATTCTGAGAATATTAGAAAAAAATTTCGTCAACCTTTCATCGACTAAATGTGCTGAAATCTTACCTTGATTTCAATTTAATGCCATTTGGAAAAAAATGGTGGACTAGAAACGGGGAGTTGATATCTTATAGTTTTTGGATCGCTCTTTCGAATAGCGTACACGAAATTTCCGAAAAATAACATTTCACTCCTTTTTTCTTTGAAAATATTGAAAAAAACGTGGACTTTTAATAGCATTTTTCTTTAATCGGATTTTTCACTATGATGCCACCATTACTTATCATGTAGGTACTGCCATCTTAAAATACCACAATATGACTCCACATTGTTCTTATATATCAGAATAAGTGACATACAACTTCAAATAACTCATATCATACCATTAGGTTATGAAAAACCTTGAAGAATCCAAAAATATAGAAATTTCGATAAATTTGGGCTTTTAGGCGCCATTTTGAATCCCGAAAACGATAAAAATCACAATTTTCAAACCATATTTTTCAAGTCGAAGTATCGGAAACACGTTTCTGATACCATAGAAGACGCCAAAATTGTGGCATCATAGTGAAAAGTTCGATTTGAAAAAAATCGCCATTGAACAAACGCGATTTTTTATATTTTTGAAAAGAGGGGTAGAATGTTATTCCTCGGAAAATCGTGTTCGCTATTCGAAAGAGCGATCCGAAAACTACAAAATATCGACTCCCCATCTCTAGTCCACCATTTTTTTCCGAATCAAGGCAAGATTTCAGCACATTTGGTCGTTAAGGAGATACCAACGTACCGATTGAGTAAACATTTTCTCAGTAAGAATTCTCATCATTGGATTCATAAAAAGATCTGAAATTCTCAGCAAATAATCTTCAGTACTTTATCTATTGCGGTACATCGCCAAAGTTTCGAAGTTCGAAGAAAAAATTTTTTCCTCAGTCGGTACTAAAGATCATTTCCTTAGAATTTCAGACCTTTTTATTAATTCAGTGCGGAGAATTCTTACCAAGAAAATGTTTACTCAGTCGATACGCTGGTATTCCCCTTAAAGAGTAAAATAGAAATTCTGCATGGTTTCGAAAAATTAATTCACGTCAACTTTTCTTAATTCTTATGCATCTTTAATTCTTAGCAATATGAAATGTGCATGAAAAACTTATAATGTATATGGTGTAATACTTATAAAAAATATATAGGTCATTCCATGTCAGATTTACAATGAATCCCTGAATATTTTTGATATAATTGTGTTCGAATTGTTTGTTGAAAGATAAGAGACGCTTATTATTTGTTTCTTGTTTTTCTTCATTGCAATTGTCAGCTTATACATTGGTGTCAAAGTTTTCGATTTCGACAAATCCAGTTTCTTTCGACTGCCTATAACTTCCTATAATATACCTACCTTCTTATACCTTCCCGCCCATACCTTCGATCGAAAAGCTTTCGACGTACAAAATTATTCCCAAGATATACAAGTTAGGATTTTTCCTGAACTTTTGAAAGAATCGAGTGAAATTTTTTTTTCAATTCGATTTTAATTTCATTCGAATTGGGACATTTTTCATTCTCAAATTTCACAAACACGATCAATCTGTGAAGCATAACGATATTTTTTATTCGTTTCTGAAAATTGTATTTCACGGTATTCAAGAGACATAAGCTTAACAAGACAAAAATATAATTCAATGATTTAAAATCACCCATTGATTCGTCAAAGGTCATGCATCTAGCCTACATTCCAGGTCATGAATGATTGAACTCGCAAAGTTCTCAGGCCACTCTTCTTTTATCTCTACATTTCATCTGATCTTTTATCTGTACATCTCTTGAACACTGATTTAATCATTACTGACAAAATCCATTTTTTAGTTCCAACACCTTTCATTTCAACGCGTTTGTTATAATAATATGAGTAAATTTTTTTCATGAACTGAATATTTATATATGCGTTTGTTACATAATACAATGAGAAGGCTGTAAAAGTTGAACTAAGAATAGGGTTACCATACGTCCGGGAAAACCCGGACATGTACTCTTTATAATACGGTTTTTCCGATATTAAAATGTAGATCTAATTCCTTCTCTAAAAAGAGAACAAAAAGAGTACTGAGAGTACAAGTCGAAAACCCTGGCGGATGTTCCCGCATTCTTGAAAAGAGTACATGTCCGGGTTTTTCCCCGGACACATATGGTAACCCTAACTAAGAACAAAGGTTTAATTTCAGTTCAGAAGTATTTTATGAGTCATCACAGAATAATAATTTTTCAATCACAAAGAGAATAACATATTCAAGTGAGATATTTTATAAAGTCTATATAAAAATGTAAGAAGTATTACCGATTTTATTTTTATCCTTATTATTAAGATGTAGAAAAAGACATGAAATGGGTTTTCTATTACAATTCACAATCCTGTTTCTTTATATTTAACATAAGTGATAATTATTTTGCCATTTCATATGATGAAGTATTTATGATTTCTATTAGGCTAGTTCCGCCAATAAATGATCGGGTACCAACGAATGACTGAAACGAGATAAATTTATAAAATACTTTTCATTATGGCATCTGATATCGTAAGTCCTAGCAGCAGCACAATCTGTCAAGTATACGGTTTTCTGTGGTTAGCATCTATTGTGAAGATTTTTTCATCCTGCATAAAAAATATGAAAAGCGTGAGTGATCGTGTGAAACCATGTTAAATCAAACATCTCAAAGTCCAAAAGCAGGAAGTACCGTGAGTGAAAAATACTAGTCCAGTGAATGATTTTTGAGTTTTATTGTAAGAAAACTTCATCGTTATTATTGGCTTATATCAGTATTCTTATTTCTGCATAATTTTACATTTGTAATCGGCTTATTTTCATCAAATTAGGCTGGTCAAATTCTAGGATGTTGTAAAAAGCCTTATTTCCAATCAGTGACCGGTAATTTCAAACGATCCCTTTGATTTGAGGAGATAATCTTAAATTTTCTACATACTGAGATATTTTTCTCTGTAAATTTCTTTGTCCTGTATAGTGAAGTAGTGCTGTCAGGCATGAGTATCAGAATCATTTCCGATCATTCACAGGGTAAATTTTACAAAAAGTAGCCCAAGTTAAACATCAAGTGAGTCAACAAGTTAGTTAGCATCAAGTTGAATCTACTTTGAAAATCGAAGGTAACTCTGGCTTGAGTTAACCTGTACAGAATGGGAAGCCTTGAAATTTTTCAAACATTTTTTCCTTATTCAGGACATCAAAAACGACTCCTGAAAAACAGGTGGAAGGTGATTCCCAGCGTGGACCTTTTGGAATCAGTCCCATCCGCTAAAGATTAACAGGTAAAAGCTTATTTTTGGTAAAATTTACTCCGTAAATGATGGTTGGAAATAGTCCTAATACTCATACGTCCAAGCGCTATTTTACTATACAGGTCAATATTTCGGAAGAAATTCTTTTTGTGGATTCTTAGTTACATGCTAAGGGCTGTTTGTATTCTTAGTACACGATTTTCTTCATCAAGCTGTAACTTGATACATTCAGGCAGTCACCCCTGCTTAAAGTGTCATATAGAATCGTATAGAATATCATAAAATATGATTCAAAAACATGATAGAAACTGTGAATCTTATCATGTTTTTGAATCATAATCTATGATATTCTATACGATTCTATATGACACTTTAAGCAGGGACTCCACATTGCGTTTGGAAGTTCGGAAGTGTCAAAAGAATCAGTTGGAAAAATAAAGAAAAGGAAACTGATGGTCTCCAAAACAAGAGAACAAAACGTAATCTGAAAACCATTTAAGTGTATTCAAAACACTGCGTAATTTGAGAAGGATAAAATCCGCTGTGATATTAATATATAGAAACAAGATTATTGAAATGAAGTTGATGATTTTTCTGGTCTCTGTTGATCATGATATTACTTATGTTCAGTACTTTGCAAACGAACGGTCATTCGTTGGTAAGGTCTAGTCAGTCATGGGTTGGTCTGTTCAATTAATGGGTTTTTTGTATTATTTTCTTCAGGATACTTTTGTCAATTATTCTTGTGAATATCTCGGCGAATTCTCATTTTGATCAGGTGTTACCAACACTATAGTGCATGATGGACTAATAGTAAAATCTACACGCTGAGAAAAGTTACCTGAAAAATTATTACATTCTACAGTAAAGTAGGGAAAAAATTAAACTGTGATTAAGTTTTGTCATTAGAATTACCGCATTTTCGATCAATAAACAATAGAATCCTGTCATACTTCACTAGAAAATATAGTGATGTTAATGACAGAATATAACACATCATCTCACAATGTGATTTTGTCCATACTTTACTGTAAAGTGTAAGTATTTTTTAGGTAACTTTTCTTTGCGTGTATTTTCTGCTTTTTATGCAGAAAACTATAATATTTGTCGAGATAGATACCAATTCAGTCGTTCACTGGCTGAACTACTTATGAGATTTCAGTCTAAGATATATTTTTATTCAAGTAACTATTCTTATAAAAATGAAGGACAAGAAAAGGAAAGCTCAAGTGAAAATGCGTTGTGTCAAAACTCAACGAGGAGAAAGTAAAAATGATAAAGTTTGTGATAACATAATTTAAAAATGAATGTTCAAATGATTGAATGCTATGTTTGTTATCGATATATGCAAATAAATCATGAATTTTTATTCAATTGTGTGGTTGATTTATCGTAGAGAGGATACTCGTGTATAGATGGACGTCATCCTGTACAGCATAATTACCGTATCCTGATCGTTCACTGATCCCTGGACATTTCTTCGTCGCCTCTACGTCGCTTCTCTGTTCATCCACCTTGTATCCACGTCTCCCTTTTATCGGTAGGGGGTTATTTCGCCGAAAATGTTTTTGACCGAAAATTTGTTCATTGGCAGATCTAATAGAAGTAACTACAAATTCCTAGGAAATACTAGTTATTCTCCAATGCAGAAAATTCGGCCAAAAACTTTTTCGTCCAAGACACCCCCTATCCTTTTATCCACCTCGCTATCACGGAGATGCGACGTGGACATCAGTGGGTGTACTGTTAGGGATGAATATTAATCAATTTCATTTGAAGGCATTCAAGCATCAAACGAGGTGGGTAAAATTTTGTGTCGAGTTTTTTCTTTTTATAAATTACTCGATAAATTTGAATTCAAAATGAATGAAAAATCATAGCTCACCTACCCGTGCGGGTATTGCCAAGAATGAAGAAAACTCAAGCTGGTCCCAAGGTTGGCACATGTATCAGAAACAAACCTTCGTGAAGAACAATTGACCCAATATTGTTCCATGATTGTCCCATTGTTTCCAATGGATAGTCAGTCATGGTACATTTGTTAATATTTTTGAAATGGTCACTACATTCGGTACAAGCTTGGCACAAGTGTAAAAATCGAGCATTCGTTGAAAACAATTGTGCCAATATTGCCCACATGAGTGGCACAATGTGTATAAATATTGACTAAATTTTGAATTTATAATGGCTGAAGACTTGGGGATAACCGTCGGGCCAGGGCTGGCCCGATCTTCCTGCCATAATTAATCCTACATCCTAGTTTTAGAAGTTGAAAGATTTTTAACATAATTCAAGAGTGTAATTTGTTCTAATCTCTGGGTGCGATACTTCTCACCAGGAGTGATTTTTATAAAGGAAGCTGGAACCGTGAATTCAGATACACACGTGAAGAAAGCACCACATCCCTTGTGTGCATAACTATTGGGGCAAGCTTGGGCGAAGGCTGCCCACTCTGGGGCAGGCTCGGGTGAGGCCTGGGCCGATAGTTATGCTCACTAGGGATGATGAACACGTGAAGATAAACCATCAGTTTTTCGAGTGACTCGGGGGATTCCGTATGGGATCAGATCATTATAAGATTTATGTTATGGCATTTCAGTAAGATCTTATTATTTTAGTTTGAGCATAATTCAACAATAGAATCAAAATTGATTGAAATATCGAAGAACGCAAATTTTCCAATGATCATACAAGCTTGTCCCAGTCTTGTCACATTTTTTCTATCGTTTCAAGATAATTCATGTACGGTATTCTGAGGGAGAAAGTCATGAACTGAAATATGAATCAATTACTTTTTTCACCCATATCTGCAATCAAAGAAGCATTGGTTGATGCTTGGTAAATGAATTGGACCGGGCCTGGCAAAACCACTGCCCCAAGCTTGTTCTGATCTTATCATTCCCAAGCCTGGGCCAAGTTTGGTAAATTGCTCAAGACAAGTCTCGGCAGGTCTTGTGCCAGGCTTGGTCCATCATTGGGCCATTGGTCCATACACACATGGGTAAAATTGAATCCTAAACATGAATTTGACTTCTGTCATAGTTTGGAGATACAAGGACAAAAAATTATGAGGAATTTTTGACATTTAGGGGTTGCGCAGGGCGCGCGTTCCCTCTTGCATTCTTTCTTAACCTGCCTGTTTGTATGAACGAAGGGGGAAATAGACAAGTTGCTGGATTCGCCAATGATTGAAACTCGATCATTTGAAATTTAGCACCTAAAATCGTCAACTGCGACACTAGCGCCAAAGGAACAAAAATTAAGAAAAAAAATTGGCAAGTATCAGGGGCTGGTTTAGAGTTTAATCCTGGTTGTGAATTTTATTATTATTACACCGTTTCCGCCCCCTCCATCGAACCACTCTCCTCTCTCCCACCATGCGAATCAAGTTAGGCGAGCGAGACAGAAAGTAACTTACTTTCTCTTTCTCGCTCACCCGGCTTAATCTGTATAATAGGAGAAAAGAGAGTAATTCAGTGAGGGGGGGGGGGCAGAAGCGGTGTATGCCTCGAATCAGTGTGTGGCAGTGGATTCTATGAACTCATGATTAAACTGGATTTGAATGACAAAATCGAGATGTTTCATATTCATCCGATCGATCAAATGTCGACTATTTTTTCATATTGTGCATTACAGAATGGAATCTCATAAGCGTTCTACTTCCCAGATGTTTCCAGAATCAGCCATGCAAGTTCGTAGAGCAATCTCGGCCAAACATGTGTCTCGGTGAGGTTGAGCAGCTATTTGGTAAAATTTCTTTAGACCTTCGATCAATATCTCAATCGCTTGATCTTCTCGTTCCTTCTCCATTGAATCTAATCCTTGGGCGTAGAGTTTCTCGCATTCCTCGAGTGATTTCATGCGGTCCTCTAAGTTAATCCTCCTTAGACAACTTGGGCATTTGAAGAGTTTGTTTGATTCACGTGGGTGTGAGTGGAATTTTCCACATCCTTCGGTTGGACACCTTGATAATAGATTTCAGGAAATTATCACGTGTTTGAAATAACATAATCGCATCACTTTCAATGTAAAGGAGAAGGTCTAAACTTTGGCCAACACTTTCTTTTTCACTTGTAACTACTGAACTATGAGCATACAAGTTATCACAATAATATACATGTATATCTGGAAGGGTTATACATCGAACCTATATCCTTAAACATTATGAAATGACAACGTTTCTTTCGCACATTGGTTTCCGCAAAAGTTGTGATAATGGTTGATTTTGAAACTGTGGTCCAAATTTTTACTATCAGCCTCAAGATGTCACAAGATGAAAGAGAACGAAGAAAATAATAATATTCCTGTGTATTATAACATAATACTGAAAAAATAATATTTCCAAGTAATTTTATTTGCACATTACTTCTATTTTCAAATAAAAAACTTAAGCATTTAGCTTATTAATAATTCGGTCTCGTGTCGTCTCGCCGAGACTAATCGGGCCTCGATCCCGGTTTCGATTTAGTCTCAGAATTTATAATCTCATCTTGGTCTCGCTTTTGTCTCGAAAAAATCAGTATTGTTTCGGTCTCCAGTCAAGATTCTCGGTTTGGAGTTGATACTCTCGGTCGCACTGAGAGAAATTTATATCTGGATTTATTTGGTTTGACTAAACTTTGTTTGAATCAACTAAATTCCCATTTGAATATGAAACTGCTAGAGCTTTAGTTGGATCAAATGAAAAATTTATTTCATCCAAATAAATGTTGATTCATTTCAAATAAAATTTACTTGAAACGAGTAAAATTTTATTAGATCCAATGGAATGTATATTAGGTTACAGAGAGAGCATTGTAATGGATTCAAGCATGCGGGAATCTTGATTTGAAGATATCCGGAAACTTTGTTTGCACAACTCATTTTGAAAAACGTTTTTTGGTCAGTACCAAACTGAGCAGGACAGCCGTGCCTACAGTGAATTCACCTGGTATATGAGGACAAATTTTACATTGATTCAAAAGTAATAAAATATACATTCTCAAATAACATCCTAGGCAGCACATAAGAATTCAAAATGAATTCTGGGAAGAGGACTTTTCAAGAATTCTTTCAGAATACAAAGAGTTCTTGAAGAGCGTCAGGAAGAATTTGATTGGCGAGTTCTTTTAGATTTGTATGAGATCCCTTTGAGAATTTTAATGAAAAATTGTTTTGTCTCCACATTTAGCACTTCTTGACGAAAAATACTGAAGCACTGGAGAAATTGGAAGCACCAAGAGGTACAGCTACAACACAGAACCAAGCTACAAGCAAACGACATGCAGAATATGAACAAACTGTAAAATCTAATAATCTTAGACTCAAATCTTTCGACAAGTGCGCATCGCCGAATTCAACATTTTGACCTACACACACTGAAAACCACTGTACTGGAGCCAATCTCGTGGCGAATTTAAATACAGCGAATCTCGCGGCGAAAAAATAGAAGGACTCGTCCGATTGCAATAAAAATTAAATGTGCTCTGAAGCAGTGATGCCAGCATTTGGTCGACCGAGTCGATTTTCCCCCTCCATCACGCTGTATACAATCAAATTTCTTTTGTCGGAGGTTTGATTGTGTGCGTGACATTTCTATACAGACAGATGTGATGGAGAGGGAAAATCGACTCGGTCGACCAAATGCTGGCATCACTGCTCTGAAGAAAGGTTTGAAGAAGGCCCCCCTATAAATTTCAGTCGATTGGGTCCAGTTGGTCGCAAAATATCCTCACATGGAGAAAAAGGAATTCGCTGTGGCAGCGAAATCTACTTTTGCTGGGTTCCTTTTGCCAGAGCAGCAAATTTTTTGCTGTGACAGCAAACTATTTGCTGTTCCAGCAATCTTGTTAGCTGCGACAGCGAGTTTTTAACTGTGGCAGCAAAAAATCTTTGCTATCCCAGCAAAATTTGTTTGCTATTCTGTATATAATACTGGAAATTTGCTGGCGGAGCAAACATTTTTTGCTGCCACTGCTAAAAAATTGCTGTCGTAGCTAACACGATTGCTGTTATAGCAAATTTTTAGCTAGGTCAGCAAAAAATTTTGCTATTCTATATATAATACCTCAATTTGCTGCGTCAGCAAATTTTTTTCTCTCCGTGCAATATAGACAAACACGCAGAGACACACACACACACACACACACACACACACACATACAGTCCCACGTGTTATTAATCAGTAGTGCACGAAATGAGAAACGATTCAACTCCCAATTGATACGCTAAGAGCAAAAGTGGCACCCAAATTGTTGTCAAGCGAAAACAGGACAGGAATTTTTGAGAGCAAAAATGGAACGTCAAAAGTTCCAAGCAAAAGCGATACACTTATAATTCGGAACAAAAGAGCAACCACAGAAATCTCCGGGCAAAAATGAAACACTGAGAGAGCTCGAGCAAAAACGAACCAACGCACAACCCAATTTTGTATTTATGCGCTGGTTCGTTTTTGCTCGAGCTCTCTCAGTGTTTCATTTTTGCCCGGAGATTTCTGTGGTTGCTCTTTTGTTCCGAATTATAGGTGTATCGCTTTTGCTTGGAACTTTTGACGTTCCATTTTTGCTCTCAAAAATTCCTGTCCTGTTTTCGCTTGACAACAATTTGGGTGCCACTTTTGCTCTTAGCGTATTAATTGGATTACTAAAATATTCCAAAAGCTACGGTCACAGGGCGCAACGGCGGGTGCAATAGGCACCCCGTGCTGGGTATACTACATATACCGGCGAGTGCCTAAAAATTACCATTTCATTTGTGAGCTGCTTTCTAAATTCCTTGGAGTAAAAAATTCACTTTTGAGAAGTGAGAATTCTGCAAGTCCAGAAAGAGTGAGATTGCATTCTTAAAGAGTGACTTTCCACTCCATAAGAGTGAATTTTCAGTCCAGCAGAGTGAAGTTTTAAGTCAGTTTAAACAGTGAAATTTCACCTTTTTATAAGAGTGAAATCCTCATTCTTAGATAGTGAAATTCACTCTTATGAAGTAAAAACTCACTATTTAAGAGTGCAATCTCACTCTTGTTGCACTTGCAGTATTTTCACTATTTAGGGGTGGTTTTTCACTCTAAGAAATTCAGAGAGTGGACCTATTGGGAAACGTAAGACAATGGTTTGCAACATAAGTCATAATCATCGGCAGCTGTGATATTAAAAAATAATTTAAAAAATTAATCTTAATTTTCACTATCACAGTTGGTGATGATTAAGATTTATGTTATAAATAGTTGTCTGATTGAGATTGGTTTATGATTATCTCGCTTGGGAGTTATGTTTACATTTTCACTCTGTAATCATGAAAATTGATCAAACAGCAGCGCGGAAACGAAAACTGGCCGCATATTGGCTGATCGCCTGTTGTGGCCATTTCCGATATCACGCCGAAAATACTTCGACCTGGACCGATAAGACGCTGTTTATTCGTAAATGTTTGGATTTGCTCAGTGAACCATGGCTAACAATTTTTCTGAGGAGTCAATTCTGTAAGTGATGTTTCTAAAGATGGAATGCAATGTGTCGGAATTCTAAGAATCTTCACGATGGTATGAGAATTACCATCCCAGATAGAAGAACAGGCTCTGAATATTTTGTAACATAACGTGCCGTAAACATACTTTTATGAAGTTCGCTCAGCTTGCGATAATGCATAGAATGTAATTATGATGTTCAATGTGGTGTCATCACCTCGGTTTGCCACCAATAACAATGCTTTATGTGGAAACACCTTGAAAGCATGATGCAAACATTTCTTCGCATGCGTGTCACTATTATGATGCCATTATTGAGAAATTTTCCATCTGGGATCTCCACGAAGGGTGCATCTGATCGCAAAAAACTTCAAACGCAAAAATCAGAAACTGAGGTTATTAGACTATTCAATACATTCTAAAGTTTAGATTCTCATGAAAATGGTTTAGTATGTGAGAATCTTGCAGAATCTTGGTGAAAAGGAATTTGAATTGAAAATGATGTATACAAAGAATAACTCACATAATACATGTATGTCATTTACTATTACAAGAAACTCGGAATTTTTCCGAACTCAGGTGTCTGGGATAAAGCGGTTGAAACCAACGAAAGAATTTGAACTTTATGTGCGTACCTGAATCGAACAGAGTTGTTCGTCAATTTCTCAAACAGTGGCCAATCCTCCTGGCAGGCTGTGCAGGTGCACCTAAACCAGTATCTGCCCATCAAAGTTCTTTGACGATCGATCAAATTACGTTTCGTGAATATTGGTCCGTAGTTTTCAGCGATAACTTCTCCTGGATTCATAGTTCGGGTTGCTTTGATAATAATATGTCTCCCAAAGAAGTATCTATAAATTATTTGAAACATCAAAGTTTAGATGATACACGGCAAATTTGAGGCGCTCACCTCACTATGGGGATTTCTTGAAATTTCATTAATTTTCTCCAGTAGGGGAGACCGGGGTCAATTATAACAGTTTTTACAAAATTTTCTCGTTGCCACTTGATATTTATTATTTCTAACTGATTTTTCCTTCTGTGCTTCATTGAAGTGTCCTTCAACTACACTGTAAAAAAATAATTGGAATTTTCCTATACGTAGCAATCGGAAAAATTCCGGTCATGGGATGGGAAATCAATTCCCAATACATGTATATGAAATTCCCCATAAATTAAACTGAAAATTCCAAACTTCATGGGATTTTTACTATCATTTTGCAGTAAATTTCCGGTAAAATACGGAAAATTCCTAACGCATGTATGTGTTAATTACTTCTTTCATATTCATGTGAAGTTTCCCACAGAAATTCCGAAAAAACAAGGAGCAGACAAATGCGAGAACTACAGAACGATTAGTTTAACTTCACATGCCTCGAAAATACTGACAAAAATTATATGTATGCAGGAGAATAGAGAATAACATAGGGAGTAGATTAGAAGATGATCAGTTTGGTTTTAGGAAAAATAGGGGAACGCGGGAAGCAATATTAGCACTCAGAACAGTCGTAAAGAAAAGTCTAGAGTTAAAAAATTCTGTGTATATAGGTTTTGTAGATATACAAAAAGCATTCGATAGTGTTGATTGGGAGAAAATGTTCACGATTTTGAAAAAGGTAGGAATTAATTTCAAGGATAGGAGAATAATATATGAATTATATAAGAATCAAACCGCAATAATAGAAATAGAGGGTCAAAAAGGAGAAACACAAATTAAAAGAGGGGTGAAACAAGGGTGCTCACTATCGCCATTGATTTTCAATTTGTATATAGGAGAAGCGATGAACGAAGTGAAGGAGAAAGTGCAATTGAAATTACAGGTTCAAGGTGAAAATGTAAGCATGCTGAGATTTGTGGATGACATAGCTATATTAGCTACGAGTGGTGCCGAGTTGGAAAATACTCTCAACACGATGAAAACAATATTACTAGAAAACTATTGTATGAATGTAAATAAGAACAAAACAAAATTCATGATTTGTGCAACACCGAAAACATCAAGAAAAACGAAAATCAAAATAGATGCAGAGACAATTCAGCAAGTGAAAGAATTTAAATATCTAGGAAGCATAATTACAGAAAACGGTGAAAGCGAGAGAGATATAAGAGCAAGAATAGCACAAGGAAAACAGGCTTTCCACCAAAAGAAACAGTTACTGTGTTCGAAGAATATCAGCTTAGCAGTAAGGAAGAATTTCTTGAAGAGTTACGTTCGGAGCATAGCATTCGGAGCGGAGCATATATGGTTGCGAAACTTGGACAATTGGAAAAACGGACCAACGAAGGCTTGAAGCTTTTGAAATGTGGTGTTATAGAAGGATGCTTAGAGTAAAGTGGATAGAGAGAGTGAAAAGTGAAGAAGTACTTGAGCAGCAAATGAAAAGAGAAGTCTTTTGAGACAGATCGTGAAAAGAATAAGTAATCTGATAGGACACACATTAAGGCATGATAGCTTATTGAAAACAATATTGGAAGGAAAAATGAATGGTAAAACTCGAAGAGGTAGACCTAGATTAAGTTATATGAAGTAAATTATACAAGATAAGGGTTGTCGTAGATATGCAGAAATTAAACGGTTAGCGGATAATAGGCAGGGTTGGAGGATTTCATCAAACCAGTCATAAGACTGATTACTTCATGATGATGACCGGAAATTCACTGCAAAATGATAGTAAAAATCCCATAAAGTTTGGATTTTTCAGTTAAATTTATGGTAAATTTCATATACATGTATCGGAAATTGATTTCCCATCCCATGATCGGAATTTTCCGAATGCTGCGTATAGGAAAATCACGATTATTTTCTACAGTGTAGTGACGAGACATTTTTCACATCTCCACCAGAATACGCTGGCATTAAAGCGTTTTCATTCTTTTTTCTGTTAAGCATTATTCTGAGAAGGATTGTTCCTTGACGATATAAGATTATTTAATAATCAAAAGATAAAATGGACGTAGAAATAAGAATAAGGTTGCAATATTAATAATCGAACTTCATACGAAAGATAATGGAGGATGTAGATCCGTCGAATCATGATGAATAAAGAGATTACATGGAGTAGTTATCGTATTTTTCCGTGAATGGAAGCAATATCCGGCTAATGGAACGCTTGAATTCTTTCTTAGACCGAGAAGATCAAATGAAGATCCAGTTCGACGGATCGAAGAGGAAGGGTTATTATCATGACCTGAGAATCTGACTATTACTCACCTAGTCACTGCAGGATGGCAATCGTGATTGAAACGAGCTACCGTTGGATAAATTGCCACTCCGATGTAGATAGTCTTACTCCCTCGAAATTTATGTTCATTTCCACGTCGGGTTTCAAAGATTTCGTGGGCGTTGAATTGCAGTAACTGAAGATTCTTCAACAGCAAAGTGCCTACTGCGAGTTCTTCCTCGTTTGGTGGCTCTATGGAATGTACACTGTTAGAAATTTGACCTCCGGTAACCACTTTCTGGTGTGTATATGCACGGAGAAAATATATTGACGAAAGATTATTCAAAGTTGAGTAAAACGAGGACATAGTGGCATTCCCGCGAAGTTTGAAATCCGGTTGACTTAATTTTACTCGACTACAGATGAAAATCCATTCGGATGTTTTTCAATAGTAAGCAACTTGTTGAGATAATGAAAACATTCGAATTTATTTCCATCTGTAGTCGAGTAAAATGAACTCAACCGGATTTTACACTTCACGGGAATACCACTATGTCCCCGTTTTACTCAACTTTGGGTAATCTTTCGCCAATACATTTTCTCCGTGTGCGTCCATCAATTCTGTGTTAGAATTTTATTTCCGATTTGTGTTGATTTTACACAGATTTGAGTTATATTTTAGAAATTAACACCAATCAGAGCATAATGATCACACAATCCCGGTATGTATATAAGTCCATCAATTCGGTGTTAGTTTTTTTTGCAGAGTGTAAAGGGGCGTTAATGATGAGAAGAAGGTTGAAATATGAAAGAGTTTATGACATGCCATTATCGTTAATGCTACCAATCAATTTATGCGAAATGGAGACAGAGCACAGTTTCGAGCGATTCAATGCTGTTCAATACCTCCTGCTGTTAATGCTTTTTTCTAATTGAGGATCGAGATGAATTGAAAGTTTTTATATTACCTTTAGTTCAGAATAGATATCAATATAAGAAATTTCAAAATATCTAAATACATTTGCAATTGTTTTTGAACGTACGAACCATTATCTCCAGAGGGATTTTGAAAAAAGTCGACACGCTGTAGACATTTCAGTAAAAAAGCTGCCATCAGAGACCTCTCCAGAAAATCCTTAGCAGATCTCTTCGTGCTGTGCATCACCAAGTCGTATGCTCTGATGTCAACTTCTTCTCCTTTAGTTGCTTTGATCTCTTCCTCTTCTCTATCTTGTTTTCGACGTTCCGCTGGTTCTGGGCTGTTGTTTCTTTCTTCCACACTCTCACCCCTGTTCTTGAATTCTTTCAGTCTTTTCTTTCTCAATCTTCTTTTTGCGGATTTACTAAGGTGTTCTTTTTGTTCGCTTCCATTTGCTCTCTGTGTTCCCACTTCGTTGTGCTTTAAGGTAGTTTCATTTGTAATTATAGCATGAATGTTTAGACACTTCTTTGAATCTTCTTGAGTGACCATTCTTAGAGCAACCATGCTAAGCACACTCATTCCTGAACCTAAAAGTAATTTTCTCATCAATCGGAGCGAATTTGAACAATTGTTGAACATTGTCTGCGTAAATATCCTAATTGATTAATTTTCCGGTAAATATGCAGAAAAGTGACTTATGGGCAAACAGCATTTTTCCTGGGGTATGTATGCATAAATGGCTTTCACCTGGGCCCAATGAAGAAATTGAAACGGGGGTGCTGCAAAAAGTTCAGAAAGAAGGCATAAACAGCTCACAAACAGCCACTGACCTCCTACAAGCCGATTCCTTCTGAGTTTCTTTGCATGAACGGCCTTCTTTTGCCCCTATGAAAGAAATTAATAGGTGGGAGGTGCGAGGAGTTGCCAAGGAAGGCATGAACAGCTCATAAACAGCCCCCACAGCCACTGCCCGCCTACAAACCAATCCCTTCTGGGTCTCTTTGCACAATTGGCCGTTCTCTGGTCCTATGGAAGAAATTAATAGGAGGGAGGTGCAAGGAGTTGACAAGGAAGGCATCAGCAGCTCATAAACAGTTCATAAACAGCCCCCACAGCTGCTGCCCACATACAAACCCATTACTTCTGGATTTCATTGCACAAGCGGCCTTCTTTTGACCCTAAAAAAGATATGAGTTGGGGAGAAGGGCAAAGAGTTCACAAGGAATGCATAAACAGCACGTTCACCCACTGCTCACCTGCAAGCCGTGTGTTTCAAGGTTTCTTTGCACAAGCGGCTTTCGTGTGCCCTCACTAGGAACATTAGTATGGAGGGTGTGCTGAAAGTTCATAAAGAAGCCGTGAACAGTTCATAAAGAAGTCATGAACAGTTCATAAAGAAGCCGCAAACAGCTCTTAAGCAGCACGTACAGCCACTGTCCACCGGAAAAGCGAGGAGTTGGGGAGGCATTCGTGTTATTCCTGGGGCCGACAAGTTCCATCCGCTCTCCGCACAGCTCTTTGCGAGGAATAGTGAGAGAACCTTAGAAGTGGTCCCAACATGCTCACGAAATATGCGCTCCCCCACTTAAGAGATTCCACAGTCTCCTAGTAGGAACATCTAACCCCCCTAATGGAAGTGAAGCGCATATGAACCTGTGTAAATAATACGTGGCTTACATGTAAATTGGATGAGACATCTGCGTCTGTGTGAGAGAAAAATGTACTTTCTGACCGTCTGTTGAATTTTACAGAAGGGAGCGAGGTATATTTTTTCTTCAATAAAAACCTAAATATATCGCGAAAAACAAAAAATCACCCCGATCAGACAATAATTGAGCAATCTGGAATACTTTTGAATATTGTTGAATTTTCGATCAAATTCAAAAACTTTGAACGCAATGCGCGAGTTGAAGATATCAACCGATTTCAAAAGTCTTCTTTTGTTTTGTTTGTCTTTTCGAGGAGCAACTTTTCCGCGCTATTTCGATTCCATTCGGAGAATTTTTTGTTTTGCACTGCACCCTAATATGCAAGGTCTATGGGAAACGTGTCAATACACCTTCTGCTGTGGAACTTAGTTTTTACTCAGAGCTTTCCCTCAAAATATGCCCTATCATCTTCCATCACGTTCAACACTCATGCGCACGTTTCAAAACTCTGTAAAAATCACGATTTTCTCGGCTGTCAAGCACAGGGGGCTCTTTGTGAGCTTCTGGTGTTCTCCCAATGAAAACATTAGGAACTAGACACATTTCCTGTACCTCAACCTCACTTTCAAGCCGTGTGCGAAAGTACCGTCAAAGATATCATGGGAAAATCATGATTTGGCAGCGTTTCATGTGCAACGGGCTGTTTGTGAGCTCCTAATAAGCTCCCACAGCGATCATCAGTACTGTGATAGATTTACAGGGATGCACACTCAATGCCGGGCCAGGGGGGGGGGGAGTTCTCAGCAGAATTGAAGAGAACTCAGCCTCCATCAGGGTTAGGTTCAAAAGGAGCTGTTTATGAGCTGTAAGTGCACTGTTTTTGAACTTTCTCCAGCTCTCCCTATTTCAATACTTTATTTGGCTCAGGTGAAAGCCATTTATGCATACATACCCTGGGAAAAATGCTGTTCTCCCATAAGTCACTTTTCTGCATATTTACCTTCTCTAGCATTTTAATTACCCACCGAATTTCATTGGTTTGTTTCTACATTGCTAGAAAAATCGATACAAAACTTCATAACCCGGATATGAAGTTTTTTACGTAGGGTAGACTGGGGATGGTTGTAACAGGGGGTCGGTTGTGACATTACGAATACCTGACGATGAGATTGTGAAAGCTCAGATCAGCTGACGGGAGAGAGGGCGTTCTTCCCAGAAATGTACAACAGTTGCATGGAATTCATGAATAATCGTACGATAATGTGTACACTTCTTATCCCTGGTTTAAACATTCGTAGAATCTGATGACATGAAATGTAATTGGACTTGGTCAGAACATTGTACAAAATTCAATCAAATTTTGGCAAGGTTCAATCAGAATCACATTGGAAAAACATATTCATCTGATTAAATCTCATTGACAAATGCTTGAATGTACTGAGAAAAAAATTAGCTTATTGGTAAGAACATATTTTGTTGGTCTAAGAATATAAATTTTTTTCTTATGTAAAAAAGATAGGTACTTGTGATAAGAAAATTTTCTCCATATCACACTGTATAGCTTCAACTGAGTAAATATTTTCTTCGCTGGAAGAAAGTTTTTTTGACCCAAGAAAATATCGGGTTGGACTCGGTCAATCTAATATTTTCTTGGTTTAAGATTTTTTTCTCTCAGTGTAGGATTCGATCAGAACATTGTACGAGATTGAATGAGATTTGGTGAGAATTAATGGTTTTCTTCAACCAGGAATTTTATTACTTGTCCAATTTTGTATCAATTCGCGATTGTGCATTGATGCATCCACAAATGGACTGTCGGATTTGAGATGTGATTGAAAGTGAAAGATTTCAGAGCATTCAAGCATCAGAAGAAGTGGATAAAATTTCGCGCCGACTTTGTTCACAAAGTGGGATACATAGAAGTGCACGAGCCTCGAGACGATACTGCTGTATTTGGAGTCGAGACGATTCCGAGATCGGGTATTCGATACTCGAGAGTACCGTCGGTACTGGGGGTGCACAGAAGCACGAGACTAATATCGGTATCGTTTTGGAATTGACACGAAATTTAGAATGAAGATCTAATAAATATTCGGACATATCATCAATAGTGTTGATTTTTTTTTCAAAGTGGAAATAATAGGAGAGGAGGATTTCAAAGTGATACATGTGACGAAATTCCTCTTCAAAAAGAGCCGTATATCTCTCTCAAATTATAATATATGTTCATGGTCTTAATTCGAAAATTGCCTGGTAGAAAAATTTCACTGGGAATCTCTGAAAATCTCCAAGACTTCCAGTGCAATTTTTTAGAGGTGATCATAGTTTTTCAAAGATGTTGATAGATATTCAGAGGGATTTTCAGTGGAAAAACACAGTGTTTCCAGATGTCAAAACTGTTGGAAAAATTAATTATATTGAATTCAAACTTCAATCAATTAATATTAATACAAAAATAATATACCCAGGCAGAAATGAATACTCGAAAAGATGTCAATTTGATATCAATATGGGAACATCGAAATAATCTCGAAATCAATATGGATTCGATCGTACAGTGGTCACTATTTCGAGCTCATTTTGATCTCGATCAACGCTGAATTTCGAGCTTTCGAAATACAATTGGTTTTTTTTTCGTTAATCGGCTCCAATATCAGGAGCCTTTTTATTAGGATAGATTTTCGTTGCATACCCGAAGGCATTTTGTTGCATAAGGTTGATAATTTTAATAACAGTGCCAATATCAACTTGCCCAGCCAGAAATGAACGTTCTTCGATATCAATTCGATATCGAATTGATATCAATCACCTCGAAATCGTCTCGAAATTTAACAGATTGATATCGAAATGAAATTGACATTGGATTTCTGACTGGGTTGATTTACCAACTTGAAATAACAACAGAAAAGGACATGGTACAATTCAAAGCTAGAACGAATACTTCAAGACATATCAAACTAGTTTAGTCACTGTGAAATTACATATCCATTCACATAAGCGAAATATGGGAGACTCGTATATTTTCAAATAGATAGAGACCACTTTGTTTATATTCAATTGACGATAGTAGAATTATGACACATGAAAAATGTGTATATAGTTTCATAAATATACACAGAGAAAATGAATGTGTTGAAAAGTCCCATAATTTATTGAGAATTCGTGTTAGTCTGTGACAGATAGAGTTATTTACTTGAATTTACTTTTAAAAGTATCAAACAAAATTCTTTGTCACACGCATACTGTATTTAACTCACATATAATAAGTTACTTCCCGTTACTTCCAGTACAACCAGTTACATCCGCGAGTAGGAAATCACCTATTGTATGTGAGTTACATGCAATATGCATTTTACAAAGAAAACTGTGTATTTGCTGGAATGTATTTCTATAAGAAATTAGGATACTTTTGACGCTATATTCAGGTCGATAATTAGATCCGTTATAAACTAGTGCTGATCCTCAGTAAATTATGGGACTTTTTGGAATATATTTTTCTACGTGTACAGTACACTCTTGCTATAAAAGACGAGTTTTATCTTTGCCCAAGTTTTTTGTGACAAATGGTTGAATATGAATGTGGAAGAGAAACAAAATTATAACTTATAGTGATTTCTCGGTAGTACAATACACAAATATATACTGAAAGTTGGTAAATATCAAATTCGATTAAACACCAATAGGCAGCTACCAATTATAGGAACTCATGAATCATTCTAATCCCCAAGAGAACATAAACTTCTTAGGTGAAATTTAGTTTCATTGTATGTTCCTTCACGTTCAAGGAATGTTCAATGGACCATCAAACGTCCGGACGTTCAATGCACCTGTACTAAACATTTTTTGGACCTTCGTGTTCTCTTAGGAATATATTCTAGTAACATTTGTACATTCTGAATGTCCTATAAACCTTCACAAGTGATGAGCATATCATGACAGGAAATTTTGGTACTGCAAAGTAATTCATCTTATAAATACATGTATATATGGATTCAAAATATTCAGTAATATGAGATTCGAATTGCGTTAGATCTATCTTGCAATGGTGAGAAACATGTATAAAACCTGAACCAATATGGAAATTGCCTCATGACTTGATATTGTAGTGAGTATCCTAACATGTATGGATACGTATACAAATGTTTATGTATATATATGTTTGTTATTGGGAGTTTTAAATGATGAGTTTTTTTGTGGCAAGAATTCATGCCAATCATGAGAGTAAAGAAGCTCACTGCACTTATGATTCATGAAACCATGTTCCTATCGGTTCAAACCTGTTGCATACAGTTGACTCCAATAAGCTTAGAGTTATTTTATGGTACAAATTTTGAATCGAACGTATAATTTGTAATCAAAGACAGAAGAAAAAAAATTGAGGGTATCAAAAAAACCGAAAAATGCAACTTAATCTCAATCTTCAATCTTCTGTACTTTTTTTGGTTATGACAAAGCTCATCGCAAAAATGTCCTACAATGAGAAGAACTGAGGAATTATTTCATCAATTGCCGTAGAAATGAATACACGAAATTTTTAAAATATATCATTTTCATGGAAATTATTTGAGGTTATTTTTTGTAGACTTCATTGAAAGGTTCGTCTGAAAAATGTGACGCTTGCAATACGAAAAAAATATTTTTCCTAGTATAAGTAGATATACTGTGATATATCGAATCGTTATATTTATTAACAATAAATATTTTATTGAACTCGACCAGTTGTTTTTTCAACGCGGTGAACTTGCCGATGCTTGCCGAATGCTGCTGGATTGAGTTTCTATAACAGTTTGGCTGACTTTTGATATTAGGATTGATTGGTTCCGTCTGGAAATGGCGAATCCAATCAGAATCGTTGAGAATTGTCACAAAATTGGCGGGATTTCAATGTATTTCAAAAATAGCGTTTCAGGATGATGGGACCAATGAGTGAGATAGGAAAGAATGTTTGAAATTGAACAATAGATTCAAGGGTTAGCAGCTTTAAAGGTGTATTTATAGAAATATCGATTCAGAATCTTCTGAAATGAAAAATGAATAGAATTTGAGAGGAACGTTTTTTTAAAAGTGCACTTCCAAATTTTGCCAAGTGCTGGAGTAAACTCATGAAAAAATTTCAAAAATTTATCTCCGTGGGATATATACCAATCGATTCAGAATCTTCTGAAATGAAAAATGAATACCGCTTGAGCGGGACGTTTTTTAAAAATTACACCTCCAAAAACACTGTTGGATAAATACAGTGTATGGCTTTTCACCCGCTGTGAGGAAAAATAACAAATGATCTCGACTAGATGTCAATTCGATATCATTTCGTTATTGGATCTTAGACTACCTTTAAAATTCTTCCCCGATTAAAATATTCTCAGACTGTGTTTATGAAGGAGTTTCTGTCATACATAATATCCCAGCCAGAAATGAACATTCTTCGATCTCAATTCGATATCGAATTGATATCAATCACCTCGAAATCGTCTCGAAATTTAACAGATTGATATCGAAATGATATGAAATTGACATTGGATTTATGACTGGGATGCTTTAGAAAAATATCGGAAAGAAGTCGAAAAATACAGAGTGTTGATCTTGAATTAGCCAACCAAATTTTGTTGATGTAATCTTGATCAGCTAGATATCGAATTGATATTAGCCTTCTGCCTGGGTAATAGATCACTTGAACATTCACTCGGCTGTACACAATAATATATTATCATCCCACGAAAATTGTGGATAATATTCCAGTAATATCATATGAATATCATCAGTTGTTAGGACAAATTCAAAATAGATCTTAAAGAGATACACATGGAAAACATATACTACTATTCCCTTTTTGCTTGCTAAACCAGAAACAGGAAGGTTTGTAAAATGAATTTTCACATAAAAATAAGTGCAATTACGAATCAATAACTGAATTTTACTGTATGCTTTATAAAATTTAACGTTCAGCGTTTAAAACTTCAATCCTTCCTGTGTCTTTTTCTACGATATTCGTAATCTTCCGTATTTTCATGTAAAAATTCATATTACAAATATTATATTCCTGTTTCTAGTTCACTAAGAAGAATAACAAGAATTCTTATATCTTCGAGCGGCATTTTTCTCCGTATACCAGCGTAAAAAACATTTTGTCTGTGAGACTTCTCTATACTGAATTTATGGAACAGTCTACAATTTTCAAAGAATAATCTTCGATAGCGCAATACATAGAGTATCGAATATTATTTCCTGAAAATTTCAGACTGTCCCTGGTGAAAAATGTTGAAACAGATGAAGCATGAAAACCTTTCAATTTCCGCTTCTTTTGCGCTTAGATACTGTTCCGTTTACTCTTCCGCGTCGCTCCATCGGCTTCATTTTCACCAGGGGTTTCATAAATTCTGTTCGGAGAAATCTTACAATAAAATGTTTATTCCGATGATACGCTGGTATTCCCTTAATGAACTCTAGTAAAATGTTTCTATTAGAGAATTCACTTTCAACTTGAGAATTTTTCGAAACTGTACACTGGAGAAATTTTAGAGTTTCTCGCTGAGATTGAGACCCTACTGCTGAATAAAGTGATTATATACAACTAGGCTTGTGTTCCAAAATTTTGCTCCCGTACTCTGGTATATCGGTTTTCTATGTCCTTCTGATCAACTGAACAAAGTTGTGCTGTTCATTTGACCAGCTGATACTGCTACCCTGATATTCAGAGTATAATGATGGAGTATTGTTACTTTTATTAAAAATATTAGACGATACCGATACTGACGAGACGACCCTAATACCGTGCCCAACGATACCGAGACGATACCGAGACGATAGTCGCATCTGATAGTATTTCTCGATACCGGGACGAGACTTTCAAAGTATCGTCGAGGATCTCGTCTCGTGCACCCCTAGGAATACATAATAACTGAATGCATACTAAAGACTAAACTCTGCAATGGATATGACTTTGTGTTGCTCATGTATCGTTGGTGCTGGGGAATGATGTTATGAACATTTTTTTTTATATTTGGAGGGTACTATTCTCGAAATTCTCTAATAGCTACTAAGAACACTGAGAGACCAAAAATTACCCTTACAGTTCAATCCTAGTCCCTGGTTTTGGATTTTATTATTATTAATTGAAAATTTCCAGTAAACGCATAATTAATGGAAAAAGTTGGTGCAACCATTTCAAATGTCTAGCAATGTCATGCATTCATTATGGTACAATAAGATTGAGTCTTAATCATAAAATCAAAGTATGTTTGTAAACTACACGTGATGAACTGAAGGTGGTGCAATGATGGGTACATCGTGCAGTAGTCCAAAATGCATGTATTATTAGTCTATAATGTGTTCACTTCTGATACCATTAATTGAGAAATCGAGAACGACTTCAAAACTGTTTTCTGGGTTCCATGTAGGAACGTGTGTGTTAATTCTTTACGCCATATCACATATGCTCAGAACGCCAGGGAGAACTGTTGAAATTTTGCGACTGAAAGTAAGTATCCGATGCTGAACTATATTTCATTTCTTTCTATCAGTGTGCATGCTATGCATATTTGTGTTACTTTTCAACAACAACCGGACATTCATCATCATGAAGTAATCAGTCTTATGACTGGGCTGATGGAATCCTCCAACCCTGTCTACACGGAGAGAAATTTGTAGTCAAATTTACTATGTCAGTATTGTTTCCGAGGAACAGACTGACTTTCTAATGAATTTCACAAGGCTATATTTCCATCAATGCTATATAAATTGTTACTTCTACTACAAGCACATAGCAATTTTTCAATCATCTCAATGTAATCAATATCAAAATAAATTTCACAGGAAACTCGTCACAAATTGGAAATGGAACCTTTGTTGATTTCACAATTTCCATGAAAGGTTTTACTATTTTGTAATATAAAATTACTATGTTTCATGGCGAAAGTGAATATTTGAAAATATTATTTCAAATTCGTTCAAATCTTACGATACGAACATTGTAATTCGCATAGAGGGCGTAGTAAATTCCATGATATGAAAAAGAATACAGTAGTACTGCGCCGACGCGAGCCGGCAGTTGAGTTGACGCGAATTCTGTAAAAGATTGAGTTACAATTTAAGAAAAAGTTCATGTTTCATTCAATTGACAAAATTCTCGTGACATTAGAGCTTAGAAAAAAATTATAAATATTTATACATCAAAAATTGAACTTTAGATTCAAATCTTCCAAACTAAAAATCTACTCCCCTGGTAAAAAAAATCTCTCTGAATCTCTCTGAAATCTCTCTGAATTTCTCTGAATCTCTCTATATTTTGGGACAAATTTCAGAGAGATTCAGAGTAATTCCAGAGTAATTCAGAGGTAGTTAGAGACTTTTCCGATAGTGATATGTTCTGAATTCTTCAACTTTCTCTGAATCGCTCCGCATATCACTGAATCCCTCAGAATTTTATATATTTAAATTTCAAACCTCCCTCTGAATTTACCTGAATATCTCTGAATTTCTCTAAATCTCCCGGAATCTAATGTATTCAGATTTCAAAGCTTCCTCTGAATTTCTCTGAATCTCTCTGAATCTCTCTGAATTCCTCTAAATATCCCGGAATTTAATGTATTCAGATTTCAAAGCTTCCTCTGAATTCTTCTGAATTTCTCTGAATTTCTCTGAATCTCTCCGGATTACTCTGCATTTCCCTAAATTCCTCTGAATATTTCTCAAAAATTCCACGCACAATTTTTCTTGATTCATCTTCCTCTGGAAGTCTCTGGAACTCCCAGAAAGCTTCTGAAATGCAGGACCAAGATTTGTACTGAATTCATTCCTCTCTGAATTTCCCAGACCCACCCGGATCTCTCTAAATTCCTCTGAATCTCTCTGAATTTTTCTGAAAAATCCCACGCACAATTTTTTCTAATTCACCTGTCTCTGTGTCTCTGACACTCCCTGAATACCTCTGAAATCCTGAACCAAAAATTTAGCTGAATTCATTTCTCTCTGAATTTCTCTGAATTACGCTGAACATTTCCAAACTCTTCTGAATATTCCTGAAAAGCTCTACGCACATATTTTCCCTAATTCACCTGTCTCTGTGAGTCTCTGACATTCCCTGGATACTTCTGAAATCCTGAACCAAAAATTTCACTGAATTAATTCCTCTCTGAATTTCTCTGAATTCCTATGAATCTCTCTGAATTACTCTGAATCTTTCTAAATTCCTCTGAATATTTCTGAAAAGTTCCACGCACAATTTTTCTTAATGTATCTGTCTCTGGAAGTCTCTAAAACTTCCAATAAGCCTCTGAAATGCAGGACCAAGAATTTCACTGAATTTTTTCCTCTCTGAATTTCCCAGAATTTCCCTGCATCTCTCTGAATTCCGCTGAATCTGTCTGAATCTTTCTGAAAAATCCCACGCATAATTCTTCCTAATTCACCTGTTTCTGTGAGTCTCTGACACTCCCTGAATACCCCTGGAATCCTGACCCAAAAATTTAGCTTCATTAATTCCTTATTGAATTTCTCTGAATTCCTCTGAATCTCTCTGAATTACTCTGAATCTTTCTAAATTCCTCTGAATATTTCTGAAAAGTTCTACGCACAATCATTCTGAATTCATCTATCTCTGAAAGTGTCTGACACTCCTTGAACGCCTCTGAAATGCAGGACCAAGAATTTTACTGGATTTGTTCCTCTCTGAATTTCCCAGAATTTCCCTGCATCTCTCTGAGTTCCTCTGAATTTTTCTGAATCCTTCTGAAAAATTTGAAGCATTAGTTCTCTCAATCCACTAATAGTCTCTGAAATCCTCTGAACCACGCTGAATTGCTCTGAATTTCTCTGATTCCTTCTGAATCTCTCTGAAACGTGAAATTTTCAGAGAGATTCAGAGAGATTTTTTTACCAGGGTCAGAATCAATTGAAGGTTATGCTCGCTAAAGAATGTCCAAGAGTCCTGAGACACCCCCCTATATGCATGCGTATGTAATTATTAAAACATTTTTTAATTCACGTATACAATCATATATCGTATATGTATATGTTTATGTATGCTAGTTGTCCCAAAAAAATTCCAAAACCTTTCAAGGCGTGATTTCTCAGAAAAATCAAAGACAGTTTTCCCTCCGAACGAAATCCTTAGTTTCAGAGCTGATTTCAATCAATCATGTAGGAGCATTTCCAGAGATTATTTTATTGAAAAAGGAAAAAAGAATCTTAGTTTTGTCTCAGGAATTACTCCTTGGAAGGTTCAGAATATTTTCTTGGACGCCCTGTACATACATTCATATTATACATACATACAATTCTGAAATATCCCAAACGATTAGACACATAGTACTATGAAGCGTTTAAGGGGATCATTAGAATTAGACAAGCCAAAAAGACGTATTAAAAAAATTTTTTTCATCAGGAAATTCTTATTCAATTAAACTGGAAGTCTGTAAGTTTGTTAACATAATATCAAAGTATATAAATAAATATTTTCTGTAATTTTTTATCGCAAAATAGGATAGCTTAAGGTGATACCAGCAACTTCTGCAGATGCAACCAGAAGCATTGATTAGAAAAGGACACGACAAAAACTATTCTGACAAACTACTCGAAAACGTAGAAACGAAATGGAAATATCGCTCTGTACAGACCTTCTTTAATCAATCAAGATGGTCTGTAAACAGTAATATTTGCCTCTTATTGCTTTATCTTCAAATAAGTTCTCAGAAAAGATTTGGCTCGGGTTGCATCGTCAGGGCTTGTATCCCCTTAAAGATCACTCATAAAAACATCTGCGGGCAGTCTTGAGATCGGAGTTTTTATTTGAAACATTCCACCAAAAAAACTTTTGTGAAAAATAGTTACAATTGGTCGGTAAACCTAAGAAAACTGGAAAATTTCTTTTCCGATCACCAATTTTGTCGAAAAACCTCCGCCAATCTTTGGACTTTCACTATTTTTCATTCTGTTCACGTTTAACGACAAATTATAAATATTTTTCACAACAGTTTTCTTGGTGGCATGTTTCAAACAATAACTCCGACCTTCAGAGTTCCCGCAAATTTTTTTTATGGATTGTCTTCGAGCTATCCTATAACCGCAATTTTGAGATGAAAAATTACAAAAAAAAATTTATTTATATACTTCAAAATTATTTTAATAAACCTACAAAGTTCCATTTGAATTGAATGAAAACTTCCTGTAGAAAGAAAATTTTTTTATAGGCGTCTTCTTGGCTCGTCTAATTTTATTGAACCCCTAAACAAATTTTTTTCATATATATCAGAAAAATTTACTATGTTAGATTGTCATGAATGACGTTAACTATCCCGATGCAATTTAATACGTTGATATTCTGTTCTACTTTGAAACATCGTAATTTGTTCTATGTTTGGAACTTATTTCAATCGATTCTAAATTCACTATGTTCCACAGTGAATTCAACTGTAAAAACAGTCTGTTCCTCCGAAACTAGAAAACATAGTAAATTTGTGAGGAATCCTCAAATAAATATAACTAAAAATTTCTCTCCGTGTATTATCCACTAAACGTTTAATTTCTATACATCTACGACAGCCCTTATCTTGTATAATTTGTGTCATATAACTTAATCCAGGTCTACCTTTACAAGTTTCACCATCCATTTTTCCTTCTAATATTGCTTCCAATAAACTATCATGCCTCAATGTGTGTCCTATCAAATTACTTCTTTTTTCAATGACATGTTCCAAAAGGTTCCTTTTTTCATTTATCTTCTCAAGTACTTCTTCATTTTTTTACTTTCTCTATCTATTGTATTCTGAGCATCCTTCTATGATACCACATTTCGAGAGCTTCAAGTCTTCGATGGTCAGTTTTTCCGATTGTCCAAGTTTTGCAATCATATAATGCTGTGCTCCAAACGTAACCCTTGAAGAATTTCTTCTTCACTGTTCAGCTAATACTCTTCGAGCATACTAACCCATAGTTGTTAATCTATTACGTTTTTGAAAGGTCCTACTGGCGTTTCTGATTAAATATCATTTGCCATAGGTTGATCCATCGGAAAAATGCAATAGATCAACAACACTGTACTAACCGCACATTACACGGAGAAAATGATTTGACGAAAGATTCCCCAAAGTTGAGTAAAACGAGGACATAGTGGCATTTCGGTGAGGTTTCAAATTCCATTGACTTCGTTTTACTCGACAACAGATGAAAATTCATACGAATGTTCTCATTATCTTCACAAGTTGAGTATTGTAAAGGAACATTTGTATGAATTTTCATCTGTTGTCGAGTAAAACGAAGTCAATGGAATTTGAAACCTCACCGAGATGCCACTATGTCCTCGTTTTACTCAACTTTGGGGAATCTTTCGTCAAATCATTTTCTCCGTGTAGATAATGAATGAATGATGGTTTTGTTCTACGAATTTTGTCCATTCTTGTGAAAAATGAAATAACTCCGAGAAATATTGACTGGGGACGATTGTAACAGGTTTTCTGTGGTCATTTGTAACGTCGGAACTGACCTCATACATGCATCCTACTTATATACCATATTACATTGATTACTTGAATTAATTTTGTTTCGTAGATGCCTCGTTCACGAAAACGCGTATCGAGGAAATGAGAAAACGGCATAACTTGTGACGTGAAGGCGTATGAGCGTATACAAAGGGGAATATCAATACGGTCTTTATTCATTTATTGATGTTCATTCTAGAGCTGGGCGGTTGATAGATTATTATTTGGATGAAACGAATAATTGTTCCCGATTAATCGATCAAATGTTTGATTCCGATTAATCGGTTATCCAAAGAATCGATTAGTCGATTAAGTGTTTGATTCCGATTAATCGTTTTTTCTAATAATCGATTAATCGATTAATTATTTGTTTTCAATTAATCGGTGTCCCAATTAATTGATTTACCAACTGATCAGCGGTTTCCGATGGTTATTCCGTTTTTGATTTATCCATCAATCGAATAATGATTGATTGGAATCAAACAATCAATCGATTAATTGGAAACAATTGTTCCTTTTATCCGAATAATCGATTAAACACAGTTCTAATGAGACAACGAATTTCAACTGTGATTTTTTGCCAATAAATATCATTTTTCTATCGATTTTTCAATATTTTTCATAAGCGTTACGTTCAATCTCACCTCTGTTACTACCGTCCTGAGGTTTTGGTCGTTTGTAACATTTGAACAGTCATCATAATTATTCTTGTTCTCAACCCTGTTCAAGCTTAACAAATGCACCCACATTTGATAACCAAATATATGTGCTACTTGTAACACTATCTAGCTTTTATCTAACTGCAGTAATAAAATTTTTACAAGAGGTTGAAGTCAAAATGTTACAACCTTAGAGCATATACTACTGGAGCGAGCATTGCCTATGATTTCAATAGAAATAAGTGTGGTTGAATTGATAGAGGGACAGAGAGATCCGACTTATAGGTAGTTGTCTCTCTTTTTATCCAATGAGATTTAAACAAAGATAGCACTGCCTTAAAGGTGGAACTCTCATTCTATCTTTGATACAAACTGTTGATCTTCAACAATTCTTTATCCTCTGGAATATTTCCTTCTCAATGGAAATCCAGCTTAATTACTCCTATCTTCAAATCTGGGGACCGTTCTGACATGAGGAACTATAGACCAATTAGTATCATGAATGTTATGCCGAAAATTTTTGAAGATATAGTTACTGATAAAATAACACCACTGTTTTCTGATATAATTTCTGATTTCCAGCATGGCTTCACTTCTGGAAAATCTACCGTAACTAATTTGTCCATTTTTTCTCATGTCATGTCCTCTGCGCTTGATCAAAATGCCCAAGTTGATACTATTCATACAGACTTCTCAAAGGATTTTGACGGAGTTGATCATAATATATTGTTAAATAAATTAAGTAATTCAGGTGTTCGCAGCAATTTTTTGTCGTGGTTACAGAGTTATATTCTGAATCGTACGCAATCAGTTCGTGTCTCTCAATATTTTTCTGATTCATTTCTTGTATCCTCAGGTGTACCGCAAGGCTCACATGTAGGTCCTTTATTATTTATTATTTTCATTAATGATATCTCTATGATTTTCAAGTACTGCGCACATCTTCTTTTTGCTGATGACCTGAAACTTTTTATGATTATAAGAACTTACAGAGATGCTCAAAATCTGCAATCTGATTTGGATCGGTTACAATCTTGGTGTATGCTATCTAACATGTCATTAAATCTCACTAAATGCCATGTGATGAGATTTTATAGAGGTAAAAATGCTATTTATTTCCCTTATAACTTGTCTCATTCTCTGTTATCACCTATAAATACTTTTCGTGATCTTGGAGTTTCATTTGACTCTCGTTTCAAATTTTCAGATCATTACAATTACATAGTTGGTACTTCCATGAAATCTCTTGGATTTATCAAGCGCGTTTGTAAAGATTTTCGTGATCCTGTCGCACTTCGAACACTGTACTGTACTTTAGTTAGACCTCATCTTGAGTATGCGTCTCAAATTTGGAGCCCTCATTCAATTCGGGATTGTACTGACTTGGAAAGAGTTCAGCATAAGTTTCTGCGTTTTGCTGCCTATCAGATAGGCCGTCCGTTGAGCGTAACTTGTCATGATTACTCATTGATTATGTCTCTACTTAACTTGCCTTCTTTGGAATCACGTCGTTTGTTCAATGATTTTTCATTTTTGTATAAAATTGTTAATGGGAAAATTCGCTGCCCTCAACTGCTTGGACTTGTACGTTTTAATGTCCCTTATCGTTTATTAAGACGCCCTAAATTGTTTAATCCAATTTCTTATAAATCGAGATACGGTTATTCTGATCCGGTAAATCGGATATCTATCCTAGCTAATTCTCACAGTGATGTGCTTGAATTATTCTCATCCCATTCTGATCTTAGAAATTCTCTTTCTCCTATTTGTCAAATTTAATACCTAATTGTCCATTCTATCTATAATTATACAGGTTAATTGTTGTTGTAATATAAGATGCATGTAGTCGAGCTTAACATGATGCTTAATGCTTTGATGCATAATATGTTATATGGTTCAAATAATGTATATTCTATGTACCAAAGGGTCTTTTATACCCGTATAAACAAAATCAAATAAAATAAAAACTAACCACACTTCTCCGTAGCCTTTGCTCGCTCCAGTAGTATATGCTCTAAGGTTACAACCGTACCCATTGTGTCCTACACTGTTAAAAATTGTTTGGAATTTCATAATTATTTTAATTACATTTGTAACTGACATTCCAAATTCTGGATATTTGATTTGAAAATTCATTTGCAAGTAATTGAATTTTCAAATTTTTATTATATTATATTACACATTTATATATATTTTCGTAACTGAAATTCCAGACACACGTACCTCAAATTTTTAAGAGCACCAAAATTATTTAGAGTTGTGTCCAGAAAAATTTTAACCCTTAGTCTGTAAACGGGGGTCGTTTGTGTCCACGAAAAATTTTGATTTTCTGCTACAACAGCTGTTTGGCGAATTGAACAACGGTACGGGGGAGCCTAATAGTATCCATTACAATTTTTTACAGTGTAATCTAACCCCCTTCCCTTTTTCATTACAAAAGATATGGAAGGAACGAGTTTTTTTTGAGGACACAGATGACCCCCGTTTACAGACTAAGGGTTAATAGTGTATCAATATGATGAAATTTCGTATCATTTCAGTGCATGCGACCATAACCGCTGATATAATTGTTACAAAGTTTAAAATTGTTTTTTATATGAAACTTCGTATTACAACTTTCTACAGAATTTGATATCATTTTCGATACAAAATTTTGTATTTTGTATCAACTATGTAACTTTTTTTCATGAGTACGAGGACCAGAAGCGGTGAGAGTAATAATGGCGTCAGTGGGAATAGGAATAGCGCAATAATAGCAGCGAGAGATTGTTCGAGTGAAGTAGTAACCGGCCATCAGTGGACAGCCAAATTTCGCTGTGAAGTACTCCAGCTGTTGAAAAATTCTACTGTGGTTTATCTCCTGTTTTCAAACGTACAAACAGAATTGCAAAATTGATATATGCAGAAGCAGACTTTTTTTCATACACAGGGGAACTATCACGTAGATAGTAAAACCTGTGTGTAGTTGGTTTGAAGAGGCTGTTAACAGTTCTAACAGGAATATCTTTGAATACGTTGTTATTGATGGATTTCAAATATTTTTCTCTGGCTGTATACCATCATAAATGTTTCTTCTATCATTCTGATGAGTTAAAAATTCTCAAATAACAGCAGTAACATATTATATAAAGATATTTCCGTTAGAACTATTGACGGACTCCTTACACCGATTATACATGATGGCCAATGTGCAAAACGAAACAATTGTTTCGCATTGTTTTTCGGTGCGTCAACATGAGTATCCAACTTTAGTGAACATAACTATCAGCTCAGTGCTGACCTGAGCCTGCCCCAGAGTTGGCAGGCTGGGCCCAAGCTTGTCCTGATAATTATGCATACAGGGGAATGTTCATACATGAACCATAGAGACACTGAGGAAATGTATTGACGAAAGATTATCCAAAGTTTAGTGAAACGATGACTTACCCAGGTAGCACACGCACGTTTTGAGAATGTTCTGAGAATATACGTTGAGGATATTCGAATATTCTTTGGAGATTCTTATTTCGTGCGAATATATTCTACGCACATTCTCAGAATGTTTGAATGGGGCTGTTTCAAATATTCTCAGAATATGATGGCACGGATATTGTGGGAATATTAAAAAAAATGCTGTTAAAATAAGAATTCCCGTCAATATAAACTTCTACATGTCACCGAAAACTACTTCACAATCAATTTTTGTCATCATTAGACATCTGTAATCATGAATGGTTAACAATATTATGAATTCATATAGATGGATGAGATAATTATGATCGCAACAGGCAATCATAATATATACGGTATTTCTCAATATTTTATTACACTTTTGAGGATTATTTTTCACACATGGCACTTTCAGAGAACATTTGCGATATTGAAATACACCACCATAGATTTATTATTCCCAACCCACAAATTAAAATGATAGATTGTCCAAGGGTCTGTAGCCTGTCAACAACATTGTCCGCCATTAATGGATTCATGTCATCACGATATCTGCGCATGCGCTGCTCATCAATTCCCCTACAAACTTTGTACGCATATTGTACGAACTTTCCTAGAATATTCGGAACAGTCTTATTCAAATGTTCTAAGAATATTCTAAGAATATTTACGAATCTCCTAAGTTCTTTGTGAGAATATTCGATCAAATACATTTTACGGATGTTGTGAGAATATTCTCAGAATATTCTGTGTTACATGGGTAGTGGCATTCCCGCGAAGTTCAAAATCCGGTTGACTTCATTTTACTCGACTACAGATGAAAATTCATTAGGATGTTTTTAAACAGTATTCAATTTGTGGAGATAATAAAAACATTCGAATTTATTCTCATCTGTAGTCGAGTACAATGTAGTCAACTGGATTTGAAACTTCACGGGAATCCCACTATATCCCCGTTTTGATCAACTTTGGGTAATTTTTCGCCCATGCATTTTCTACTTCCAGAGTCGAATAAACATCAAAAAATTTCCAGTAACATAAAAATTACTCTGTTTTCATAATACTTCTTCTATTCTCACTCCTATTTCCTCCATTTAGATAATGTATATTCGATGAGTATAGGAATTCTTAAGCCATTGAGAATAAACCCGAGCAGTACCCTGGTAAAAACGAAGTGTAACAAAATACATCTGCAATGCATTCCACGGCGCGAAACACCACTCCGGGTACATTCGGATGAACCTCGCATTGCACTGTAAGTACAGTGTAATACTCTATTTTCACCAGAGTACATGGGAAATTAAGTATCATAGATGTTTTATCCAAAGTCCATTCACATCAAAATGTCCGCAACATGGACCTAGTTAGTGAATATGGCGATTTGATCTAACAATGATGTCAATATGATAGAATTCCTTCGTCGAGACATTATTGTTACATCAAATTGCCATGTTCATGGTTGTGAATTAAGTCCCTGTCGCGGAAATTTTAATGTAAATCAACTCTGGATGAAACATCTATGATACTAATTTTTCCGTGTGCTGCTTTGGAACCCATACAGTACCGAAAAATTCATTAAGATTACAGAAATGTAACATTTGAAACATTGGCATATTCCTATCATATTTCTGTATATCGCACTAAGTTTCCAAAGTCCCATCAGAAACATTGTAATGTCCGCTAATCTTACATTTCATACAGCATTTCTAAATTATTTCTGAAATATTTCAAAAACATTTATGAAATATTTCATTGTAATATTTCTCTTGTGACATATCTGAGACATTGCAAACCGCTAACATGTCAATTGACATTCACATTTACATTTTTGATATATTTATGTGAAAGGATATTGAAACGTTATGAAGGTAAAAGATTGGAATGCAATTGAAACATCACTGAAATGGTGCTATATGGGGAAAAATTCGTTTTGTCTACTAGAGAAAATTCTTCATCAATCGGGAGAGCGATTTGTTGGGATTGCTCAACCTGCAAGTGCCTCAAACACCCGAGCATTAAATTCTTCCTGTTCCTATGTTGAAGCCTCCCATCTAAAGGGTCGAGATATCCCATTCTCCATCGACCTCATCACAGTAAAAAGTAAAACTTAGAGTGATCCCGAATATCAGCTTAAAAATGCAGCCAAAAGTAGCGCCTATTCCAACTGAAAGTAAGCAATGAAGAAGACTGAATTTCAGTCAATTCCATCTTACTTTGGAAATTAAGATGGAATTCTATCTTAATTCCAAAGTAAGATGAAATTCTATCTTAATTCCAAAGTAAGATGAAATTGACTGAAATTCAGTCTTCTTCATTGCTTACTTTCAGTTGGAATAGGCGCTACTTTTGGCTGCATTTTTAAGCTGATATTCGGGATCACTTTGAGTTTTACTTTTTACTGTGATGATTGAAATCGAGCTATTGAATATACATATTGATTTTCATGTAATCTTGCCCTCAGTTATCGATAAAACCAATTTGGTCCAATAGAAACAGAAAAAATCTATGCAGAGATTATTCATTATGCATATAATTTGGTCTCCAATAATTATATAAACTTCAACAATTACATATGAGACATATATATATACCCAGTAAAAAGTAAAACTTATTTCCAACTTTAATATCAGCTCATTTTAAGATGAAGCCAAAGCTAGCCCTATTTCAGCTGAAAGTAAGTATCGAAAACAAATGCCGACACAATGGAAAAGACTGAATTTCAGTCAAGTTTTCAAGTAAGATCCAGCCACTTTCAGTCGGACTTTTTACAGTGTACTTTTTCCACTAGAGATGTTACATCATTGCATTTTTGTAGAAAATCATTCACCAGGAAAATGATAACTGCTTTCTACAATGATCAAGTTGGATTTTTTAAAGCACATCTGATGGAATATGAAGATGAATAATGTAGCTTACCGATGAGAAGAGCCAAAATTTTGCATTCGTATTTATGATAGGATGATAAAGCAATTTCCTTGCACTCGTTACTGCAGAATGCCACCCCACTGCAATTTGGACAACCCACTGGAGCTCGAAATCTGAAAATTGATCAAATATTCCAATTCACATTGTAAATAATGGTGTGGGAGATTCATGAAAGATATTCGCCATACATCTGTCAGAAATACTCTTGCCTAAAACAGTTATAATTTCTCAGAGAAATGCCCCAAGAGAACACAAACCTTCAGGAACGTTCATTGAATGTTCCTGGACGTTCGCGAACGTTTAATGAACGTTCCTGAAGGTTTGTGTTCTCTTGGGGTGCCAATGATGAGATGGATGTCGCTGATAAAAATTTATTTTTTTTTTATAATTATTGGAAAAATCATCTTTAGTTTCCATGTTTGAAAGATCTTGTATCACCCATTTTCCATCATTTTCTCGTATTACCTACACTGTAAAGAATTTAGATTGAAATCACTATAGTCTCAGTACCCAAGTAGCCCTAGAATATACTATGAACGTTCTTCGAATATTCGAAATACGATCTATGCACATTCCAATGTGACCGTTTCATAAGTGCTGAGCTATGCATATACATCGAACGTATGTAATCGAATATAAAACATTTTACGTCAAAACTTCTCAGTTTTTCTATAACAAACGGATAGTTAAAGGAAAACACCGAATCGAAGTTCGATGCTCCCTTTGAACTCCTACTTTAGATAGGGAAATAATCCTAGACAAGCACTGGGAAGAGGATATCGTGAAATGAAAAATGTTATGTTTTTATGCTGGAGTGTAGGTGGGTTTATTCTTAATACATGGATTAGGGATTACAGTTGAATTGATATTGATTATAAAAATTAATTGGATTTAATTAGTCCTGAATAAATTCGTTTTTCATCATAAATTTTTTACTTTTTAGGCACTCATCGGTATACGTAGTATACCAGCACGGAGTGCCTATTGCACCCGCTATCGTACGCTCTGACCGTATCTTCTAAAATATTTGAGTAATCCAATTGGAAGTTGGATAGTATTTCATTTCATGTAATACTGATTGATAATCCGTGGGGTTGTCTGTATGCCTGTCTGTCTGTACTCGGGATAACTCTGGACAAGTCCTTCTATTTACTTCTTATTTTTTTCTGAAAAAATAGGTGATCTCGGAGAAAATTTTCTCCGCTGTATTGTATATATACATTCATGTATATGTCATTTTCTCCGCAGTCTTTGAATATTCGTTATCTCGGCTTGAATCGATGACTTATTATGTAACATGGGCCCTAGGGTTTTTCGAGGGTGCTGAATCCGAATCTGGAGTCAAATCCCGAATTCAAGATGGCGGATCCAAGATCGCGGACGTCAATTGAGTCAATTTCGCATTTGTGGACACCCTAGCGATTTCGTTTTTACCGAAATTTTTGGTAAGAAATCGGTAATTTTGTGGTTTGGTAATATTGTGGTTGGAAATTGGTTATATTGTGGTCAAATCGTCGTACCGTTTGTGACTTTTTTGTACCACATAATTACCAACAAATTACTACACGATCGGTATTTTTATGGGAGAAGTTTTGGACAAACTTTGGTGAAGAATGACGGAATCAACAGGATGTACAATTCGGTTCCTTTTTGGAAAAAATATGCCTGACATTATCGCAAATGGAGGGATCAAGATTGGTAAGTTTTTGGATAATTTCGAGTTCATCACCATGAAACCAGCGAATCTTCAGTGCTACTGATTGGTAACAATGGGGTTCCTTTTTGGAAAAACATCTTGAAAATACCGCTGATGGGAGGAACCAAATTGGTCAGTTTTTGGTTACTTTCCGGTTCATAACCATGGGATTACCGAATTTGCATTGGTCCTCATTGGTAACAATTTGGTGCTTTCTTGGAAAGAGTATACCTGGAATGACTGCAGATGGAAGGAACAAAATTGGTTAGTTTTTGGATAATGTCCGGTTCACAACTATAGAATCGCCAAAACTTCAGTGCCACTGATTGGGGGAAAGTTGGTTTCTTTTCGGAAAAAAATATGCCTGAAATCACCGCAGATAAAAGCACCCAAATCGGTCAGTTTTTGGATAATTTCCGGTTCACAACCATAGAATTACCAAAACTTCAGTGCCACTGATTGGTGGAAAGTTGGTTCCTTTTTGGAAATAATATGCCTGGAATTATCGCAGATAGAAGGAACTAAATTGGTGAGTATTTGGATAATTTCCGGTTCACAACCATAGAATTACCAAAACTTGAGTGCGACTGATTGGCAACAATTTGGTTCCTCCTATTCGCGGTAATTGCAGGCATTTTCTTCCAAAAAGGAACCAAATTGTAACCAATGCAGGATTCTCAACATTCGGTAAGTGTTCGGTTTTTAACCACGAAGCAACCAAGAAATGACCAAGAAGACCATTTCTGTAATCTGGTAAAAAAAGTGGTTTTGTTCCAAAAAGGTACTGAATCGTGACCGATGAGTAGCACTGAATATTCGGTAATTTCATGGTTGTATACCGGAAATTTACCTAAGACTGACCAATTTGGTTCCTCCTATTCGCGGTAATTGCAGGCATTTTCTTCCAAAAAGGAACCAAATTGTACCCAATGCAGGATTCTCAACATTCGGTAAGTGTTCGGTTTTTACCCATGAAGCAACCAAGAAATGACCAAGAAGACCATTCCTGTAATCTGGTAAAAAAAGTGGTTTGGTTCCAAGGAGGTACCGAATCGTGACCGATGAGTAGCACTGAATATCCGGTAATTTTATGGTTGTAAACCGGAAATTTACCTAAAACTGACCAATTTGGTTCCTCCTATTCGCGGTAGTCTTAGGCCTTTTTTTCAAAAAGGAATCAAATTGTAACCAATGCAGGATTCTCAACATTCGGTAAATCTTCGGTTTTTACCCACGAAGCAACCAAGAAATTCCCAAGCAGACCATTCCTGTAATCTGGTAAAAAAAGTGGTTTTGTTCCACAAAGGTACCCAATCGTGACCGATGAGTCGCACTGAATATCCGGTAATTTTATGGTTTCAAACCGGAAATTTACCAAAAACTGACCAATTTGGTTCCACCTATTCGCGGTCGTCTTAGGCCTTTTTTTCCAAGACGGGACCAAATTGCAACCAATGCAGGATTCTCAACGTTCGGTAAATTTTCGGTTCTTAACCACGAAGCAAACAAGAAATGACCAAAAACACCATTCCTGTGATCTGGTAAACAAATGGTTTTGTTCCGAAAAGATACCGAATCGTGACAGATGAGTAGCACTGAAGATGCGGTTGTTGGTTATTTTGTGGTAAGAAAAAGTCACAAACGTACCGAAATTTTTTGGTAACTTTTTGGTAACCTCAAAATCGCTAGGGCAGAGTTATATGAAACATGGGTTTTAGGGGTTTTCGGGGGTGCTGAATTCGAATCTGGGGTCAAATCCCGAATTCATGATAGCGTAGCCAAGATGGGGGACGTGAATATAGTAATTCTGGCTCTAATGAACAAAATTATATTGTTATATGTAACACGGGTTCTAGGGATTTTCCAGGGTGCTGAATCAAAATCTGGGCTCCAATGTTGAAAGAAAATAATGATTCCGATCTTCCCGTGTAAGTTTTACTGCATCCGAAGACTCGTCAAGAGCTGTTTGACGTTATGACAACCACGCACTAGTGAGAATTCAAAAGTGAAGGGAGTGGCTATTGGAACAAATGAGGCCTGAAAACTTTCCGATTCATCCCTAAATTACGCCTGAATAACACTTCGTTACGCTTATTACGCCCTAATGACTTTTAGCTTACGCTTTCGTCGCGCTTCCAGGCTTTATTTTTACCCGGACAATTGGAATTCTGCAGTTCTCCAGGTACATGTTTTTGAATCATTTGGAGATAGTATAAAGGATGGTAGGCAATAAGTGTCAGGCTTTCTGAATATTACATTTACAAAGCTTCTCAATTGAGTCAAAAACCGATGAGTGCCTTTTCATATATCCCCGGAAATCTGAATGGTTCAAAATGCGAGCGAAGCGAGCACATGTCTCTAGTGGGAATGAATCATATATAACCCATATAAGACCCATATATGATCCATATATGATTCCCACAAAACATATATGACCATATATGCCCCAGATATGACCCATATATGCTCCATATATGTGGCCGAAGCCTCATCAATGATACATATAAGCATATATGGTACCGCGCGCAACATATATGTTTGCAGGAAACGGTCAAAAACATATATGATTCATATTTGGTATAATTATTTGCTATGTATGGATCATTTCATATCGGATTTTCCAAGAGTTCATAAATATTTTTGAAATGGTTATCCCCAATTCTCGGTTGAAAAATGTGAGATACGTATCACTTGTTTCTTTTTTTCTTATTCTATTATGATTTCAGGTTTACAACATGTATCGAAGTTCTTGGTTTCTAAAACCCACTTTTTTTCAAATGCCTGTATCTTGGAAAGCTTTCAATACAAAAAATTATTACCAAGGCATGGAACTTAGGATTTTGCCTCAACTTTTCACAAAGTCAAGAGAAAATTTCTTTCCAAGGACGTATTTTGCCGTAATTCGACGATGAAAGTAAAAAGATTATTTTATTCAAATTCGAATACGTTTGATTTTCAAATTCCACAAGCAGAACTAATTTCTGGAATATAACGATAATTTTCGTTTCGTTTTCGAAAATGTTACTCCACGGCATTCGAGAGATCCAGACAAAACAAGGGCGGCCTGAGAACTCCGCGTGCTCGATTATTCAAGATTTGTGATGCAGCATAGATACGAGACATTTCATGGACGGATTGATGTGTAATTTCAAGTTATTGAATTATCTTTTTTGTCTTGTTTTATTTATATTTCTTGAATGTCGTAGAAAATTACCATTTTCAAAACTGAACCAAAAGTATTGCTATGCACCATAGATCGATCGTGTTTGTTAAATAAAAAAATTAACCCGTTGAGGTCACACTTCAAAGTACTTACGTAAAGATTACACAGGGTCTTTCGGACCCCAAACCAAAGCAACAGATGCCATTCACGCAGTCTTTCAAATATTGTTGCAGATTTCTCGGTAAAATTTACATCTCGGTGTCTTTGACAATAACAGAAGGCAGGACAAATTAAAATTCACGACAAGCACTGTAACCTACCCTGACGAAAATTTTTGTCATAATTTCTCATAATTTCTCATTGTCCCAATTCATGGAGAAAATATGAGAAAGAACAATAGAATTCCTCATATTTTTTCCATGAATTGGGACAATGGGAAATTATGAGAAGTTATGACAACAATTATCGTCAGGGTATGGAACCACGACTCCCCTTAGAGCCTTTTGGACTCCTGGTGATCTCGAAGGGCTGAAAATGTCCAAATTCGAATAAACTACCATTTTTACTTCCACCCTAGGAATTCCACTAGATACAAATTGGAAAAAAAAATTTCACTCGAATTTTTGAAAAGTTCAGGAAAAATCCCAATTTTTATACCTTATTAGTAATTCTGTGTGTTGAGACCTTTTCGAGATACACGTATTTAAAAGGAACTGGATTTGTCAAAACTAAAAGCTCTGACACATTGTAAACCGGTGAATACAATAAAATAAAAATTCAATTCGTTCAATTCTCGTAGGAGAGACTTTTTTTATACCCCTCAATAAATGGGAATAAATCATATATGGGTCATATATGGGTCATATAGTAGTATCAGTTTATTGTTTAAGATCAATAGATCAATACAATAGAGTTCAACTGAAGAGTCTCTCCAGTAGTTACATATATGAAATCTACAGACTATGTTTACAATGATATATATATATATATATATATGGAACTAGTGATTTGAGCTTGTATTTTATAACTACAGAGTTTCCACAATGTGCTTGATGAATTTATAAACATTCGTTGCTTTCCATTTATCCGGAGTGTTGATAAAACAGATCCAGGCGTCTCTTATATCACTTACTGAGTTTAAATTTCCAAATATAAGTGACCTCTGAGAACACAGAGCAGGGCACTCGACCAGAAGATGGTATAAGGTTGTTTCTATCACAGAACCACATAGGTGACAGTTGGGCCAATCGCGAAGAGAAAAAGCATTCGAGTCTATAATGAGTCTTGGAGAGATACTACTGTATAGGCGAATTTGTGCAAGGAGATTTCTCATTAGCAGTCGTACTGGGCGGACGTGTTTGTAAGCGCGCTCAAATATATATGGGACATATATGGGTCATATGTGGGTCATATATGGTGCATTTCCACTAGGGCGTGAGCTACGATCTATTCAAAATGAGCGAAGCGAATTTTGAAGGGGGTCGGACTGCTGAGCGAAGCGAAGCAGTCAGGGGGCGGAGCCCTCTGGTTTGAATTCCAATCGATTTTTCGTTGTGATAATAGGAACTACAGAGAATCTTCATAATCTATGACTCGAGGGAAGAGAAGAGTTCCTATAAGGAAATGTCAAGGAGAGAGGGATGGTTGGAGAAATTTTCTAGAGAGAATTCACATATCTACGGGAAATACAAGTATGATGGGATTTTTTGCATGAAATCCACTCTGAGGGTTACTGAGTACTGAGATTCTACGTATTGGTGGGTGGTTACATAGAATGGAATTTAATGGAAATTTGTTAGAAGAAGTTACTGGAGTGGGAAATTTAGAGGTCTTCCATCTTGGAATAACTCTGATGGCTGCTCAGTAGTCATATTCATGAATATAATGCGAATAATTCTTAAAGAAAAAGAAACATACATTTTATTTCTCCAGTCTTGAAGAACTAACGCTTGGAATGTTGAAAGAAACGGGATTTCAGGAAAGGATTGAAGCATTCAGAGTCACGTGAGTTTACATTGAGAATTTCAATCCAATTTAATATAGCATATGCATTTATTTCACTTGTAGGTTTTAGAACTCGCGTGTAGCCGTGGGAAATATTAAAATTTGAATTTCGCACTTATTTTGCGTGAAAAGATATATTGAGTTTTCCTATAAAATTCAAGGTTTGAAAGAAATAAGACCGTCATTCAATAATGGCAAATTCGCAAGAAAAACGAGAGTTTAGTCTCAATTTGAATTGGAGAATCTAATTTCAAAATAGTTTCTCTTGAAAAAGGGAATCCATGAATGTAGAATTGTTTAATGAATTGTAAAAATTGTAAATTTTTCACTATCGAATTTGAAATTGATTTATTTGAAAGAATTTAGTTATTGTTTCAAGAAATGTTGAAGAAAGTGAAATGAAAGTTTGAATTTTATTTGAATGTCGTTGCTTTGTCAGGGTCCAATGATGATCATAGTAATCACCAATATAGAGAAACTGACACGGATGGCTGATGAGATATTGCTGAATTTGTATTTTTGAATTTAACGATTTGATTGCGCGATGTGAATCGTATGAATTTCACTTGTACAAATTTAGTTTCCACGATTTAAACAGCGTAAATGTCACTTTGAACGAATTGAATTAGTATAAGAAACAATGAATTTGAAGTAGTAAATTTTTGAAGCGCGAAAGATCTGTACTGTTGTAGAGAGCGGAGATGCTCCGTCTGATTTTTGTTGGAAGATCAGCCCAGTGATTACCTCGGTTTTCGGTAAAATAGTGAGGAATCTTCAAGGTGATGGAAATAGGGGTGGTTGGGAATTTATTATAGTGCATGCAGAAATTTCAAGTTTTGAGAAACAGTTTATTCAAGGAGGTCCTATGAGATATTTCTATGAAGATTCGTAATTGGGTGCTGGAGAGGGTTGTGTCTGAAGGAAATTCCTCGTTTTCTTTTCTTAAGGGAACTGCCCACTACCCCTTCTACTCGATATGCCTACGTAGGTATTATCCTTTTCTACCTAGCATCTCTCTCTCTTTTTCTTTTCGAATTATTACACTTTCGTACATATATGTATGTATGTTTATGAATAATTGTTTATAGGGATTATTTTCAGATAATTATATGTTCATAAATATGAAATATGTGTACATATTCACATATGTATGATTGTGGGAATTATTCTAACATTTATTATTTGCTTATACATCTATTGGAATGGTGATAAAAAAGTATGCATTAATCAATGTTCTTACAGTGGTTTTGAAGAAGAGAAAAGCAGATTATTAGTAGTTATCGATTTTTTCATACGTTTACATGGTGAAATGTTGTGATCGACATTTAAATTTCACTCAAAACCATTAGATTTGAACACAATTTTGGCAAACAAGTGTTGAGTGTTAGTTATAGTTTAGAAGGTTTCGTTTCTTATAATTTTACATACTGTATATCAAACTTAGAGTTTTCTTTGATTTTACAATAATCAATTTATTAATATTGAGTTATCATTCCTTTTGTATATGACTATTTCTTTGTGGTGAATTACTTCACAAATATTTGTATAATTTCTTTTCATCCCTTATTGATTTGTGTTTTTCCCTTCTATTTCAATTCATCCCTGCTAAAAATTCCCGATAAAAAACGATAGAAAATTTTTCTATCGTTTTGCATGTGGTTTTTGAATACGGAATTTCCTGAGTTATATCGTTCATTTACGATATAACTTTATTCTGTCCAATAAAGTTATATCGTAATTTTACCATACAAATGTCGTGTTTTTTCATAGAATTGTATCGAACCTTGATCATAAAAATTTTCTAGTTTTTATGGGGATGTGTATGGATATTTTTCTATCGTTTTGTATGTGGTTTCTGAATACGGAATTTCCGGACTTGTATCGTTTATTTACGATATTTCCTTATTTTCCCTCATCAAGTAGTATCGTGAGTTCACCATAGAATTTTTACATTTTTTTAAGCATTCTATCGAACGTCAACCATATAAATTTTCTGGTTTTTATGGGTCTTTATGCGGATATTTTTCCATCGTTTTGTATGTAATCTTTGAATAAAAAATTTTCCGAGTGATACCGTTGATTGCATAGGTGGCGAAATCGGTCGTGGAGCTTTGAACCCTACCGCAAAAGTTGGTCGTGGAGTTTTGAACCCTACCGCAAAAACCCTACACAAACCAGTTTGTGTTTTATTGTTGGAAAATTGTTTCATCCCCAATCCCACAGCTTCATGTATTAAAACATCTTCGCAGCATTATGACAACAACTTTTGTGCAGTTTGGTGCATTTGGCTACTCCATTGTATTCTGCGTTCCCCATACAAAACGATCAAAACTATGTTCAGAGTTATTGATATGATCGTTATTGATGTGTATCGTGGAAGTATGATAAAAACCAATCGAATTCTCCTTCGAGTTCTTCGAATTTTATTCCTCAGGAAAAAGAAGAAAAAAATGTATAGGAATTTCACGATAGATACCTTTTTGTGTGTTCCCCATACAAAACGATCAATACCATGTTCAAAGTTGTTGATATGATGATGATGAGTGGAAGTACGATAAAAACCGATACGCTCTTCAAATTTTCTTCGTCAGAGAAAAGAAGAAAATAGTGTATAGGAATCTCACGATAGATACTTGTACATAGCCTTTCGCGCGTTTCCCATACAAAATGATCAAAACTTTGTTCAGAGTTATCAATATGGGTGTGTACCGTGGAAGTACGATGAAAACCGGTACTCTTTTCGAATTTCATCTCGTAGTGAAAAGATTACAATAATATATAGGAATTCCACGAAAGATAACTATACGTACTCTTTCGTGCATTCCACATACAACACGATAGAATTCGTAAATGAAAAAAATGGTATCAAATGTATGGTGAACTACCGATTAAACCATATGCGACTAAGTAAGGTCAGAATGATGTATCGTACACAACTGATGAGAAACGATAAAACCCATAGAAATCCGATAAAGACCCATTCATGTTGTATCGTTTTACCACTATAGAACCCCATTGGTACAAATTTCTTTATGGGATCACTCTGATGTCCCGATACACCCCATACAAAACGATAAAAAAACGGACTCAAATACTATCGAATCCTATGGTTTTCCGTAGAAAATTTTTAGCAGGGACCTCTCAAACATTCTATGATATTTGTAAAAAATAACGTTTATACGTGTGAGCTGCGCGTACGTCGATAAGTTTCGTAAATGTTCGTACTTGTTCATGAGTACTAGTACCGCCGCTGTTGCTAGCTTAGCTTGGCTTCGTTCTCGTTTTTTTTTCTTGAGTAGTAGCGCTTGCACACGCATCGAGACCACACGCGTCTCACACGTAAGACAGCAATAAATGTAAAATTTTGTAATAAAGTAAGACATCGTCTAACAAGACATATAGTCGGCATTTCATTACGGACCCAATAACAAGATAACGCCTACGTTATCACTTTGGCTAGGCACTTGATGTGTTTAACATTCACTTGTGAAGATTTTGTTAAATTAGATTCAATCATTTTTGCTATCAATTGATGATATGATTTTTGTGGAATTGAGAATTTCAAAAGTGCACATATATTCGTATTCTAATTGAGTTACAACATTTACATTTGAATTGACTTACTCCTATACTCACCAAGAAGATCGATTATAGTATAAAACTCAGATCGAAATCAACTAACCACCCAGGCTTGTGCCAACCTTGAGCCAACACTGGGCCAATGCATTTCAATGCAAGAGTCGTAGGCATTCCGACTTTGTTGTAATTATTACAGCATGTCAGCACAGAAAAGTACATTTATAAGTGTTGAATGACCAATGGTGCTCGATCAGCCCAACACTGGCTACCGATGCTTGGCATTCAATGCTTTGCCAATGCTAAACCGATTGGTGATGTTTAGTTTCTTATTAAACGTGTTTTCGACGTTCACATTACAATTGTTCCAGATTGGATAAACATTGGCAATCAACGTTTAGCGAACCATGGACCAATTCTCTTGTCGGTAGTCTCATGAACCGGTAAGCAATTCGAAAATGAGCAATGTTGGTTTTTTACCAATATTGGCTATGTTTGGTAGCCAACGCTCCGCCAATCTTGCACCAACCCTGGCTCAATGTTGAGTATCGGGACTTCCTAGTTGAGAATGAGATAGAATGTTGTTTAGGAAGGGTGACAGAGGTTGTTTTAGATTAAATATTTGTGGATAGTTGGGTGTGTGAGAAGAAAAGACAAAGAAAAAAGAAAAAATGTCGTACATTTCGAGTGTACTATGTACGTTTTAAGTATACTCAAAACACAGTGGAAGAATCTTGTTGTAAAAATTACCGTGGAATTTCAGTAATCGGAGGACAAATGAAAATCCTTCGAATAATTACTGCGTAGCTTGTAAAACTGAGTGAATATATAAATAGTTGAGAGTGATTTTTTCTACAACTTTTACAGAATGCACAGTAATATTTTCAAAAATTCCTACTTGTTCCTCGATCACTGAAATTTCACGGTAATTTTTCAAATAAAATTCGTTCAGTGCAGTTTCACTCGAATATTCTATGAACGTTCATTATATGCCTCTCCTATTTCATTCGTATATTCTACGAACGTGTCTGTTTCGTATATACTTTGAATTTCTGTTCCTGCTTGGGTATCGGAAAAAATATTACCTAGTTTGAGTCCAGTCAATTTACGCCGTGCAGAACTTGTGTGAAACACAGTATTCCACAATGAAATTAATCCTAATATTAGACGTGAGCTACTTAACTCGTGAAACAATGTTGACAATGGGTACCATAATACTCTGGCAAAAGACAACTGGCCAATGGTGGCTCGACGACGATGGCATCTCCCGGTTCTATCTTCTCCCGTGCAACTGCTTGTTTCCCTGCAGCGGTTGTCTCTTGGATTTCCAACATTTTCGTGGCGGAAGGAATTTCTGGATTAGTGCCACCCTTCAGTTCTGGTAGTATAGCTGTAAGTTGAGAGAAGGAATACACGTGAAAAGGTTAGAATGAAAATAATGAAATGTTATCGTAAAGGAATATTGGAGGTAGGAAGGGCTATTCACTCGTGAGTCAATAAATTCTAACATCAGCAGTCATTTTCAGATAAAGAACTGGAACAAACAGAATCATCTATGTTTTACCATATAACATTTACAACCATATATACCCTGATAAAAATGACCGTTAGAAACGGACAGAACCTCTATCCAAATTCAATGGAATCAATATGTGGTTTTTGAAAAGTATTGGGAGTACAAATTAGTTCGGTCCGGTTTGAAAAGATGACTCTCGCTCTCATGAATGTTTCATAGTCACAACCGATTTCAATTGTTTCAGGGAGGTTAGACACCTGTGAATAATATTCAGTTTATATCACTCCGAGTTCCTTCTAGAATCCCGATTTTTCCTCGGTGAAGTATGTCAAATTTCGTTATAACTAAGCAGCAGTCGCGGGAGGTGCTAGTTTTCTGTTTTAATTGGAAAAAAAAGTGCAGCTGAAGCCCATCGAATGCTAGTGGAAGTTTATGGTGACAATGCTCCAACTGATAAATCATGTAGGGAATGGTTTCGACCTTTTAAGAATGGCGATTTCAGTGTCGAAGACAAGTCTCGCTCAGGACAACCACAAAAATTTGAAAACGAGCAATTGGAGGCTTTACTCGACGAAGATCCGAGTCAAACGTAACAAGAGCTTGCGGAATCATTGAGAGTTACGCAACAAGCAGTTTCCGTACGATTACAATCCATGGGCATGATTCAGGAGCAAGGCAATTGGGTGCCTTATGACTTAAAGCCTAAAGACATTGAACGGCGATTTTTCACTTGCGAGCAGCCGATTCAAAGACAACGAAGAAAGGAGTTCTTACATCGGATTGTGACAGGAGATGAGAAATGGATATCCTACGATAACCCCAAGAAAAGAAAATACTATGCTATGCCCGGTCAATCGTTGCCATCGACTTCAACATCGACACCAAAGAGGAATATTCATGGTACAAAGATCATGCTGTGTATCTGGTGGGACCAAAAGGGTGTTACATACTATGAGTTGCTCAAACCTGGTGATTCTATTACGGGTGATCGGTATAGGCTACAATCGATTCGTTTGAGTCGTGCGTTACGAGAACAACGTCCGGAATACAAGGAAAGACATGGCAAAGTTATTCTTTCACACGATAACGCTCGGCCTCGTGTCGCAAAAGTAATGAAAAATTATCTGGAAACGTTGAAGTGGGATATTCTACCGCACCCGCCGTACTCGCCGGACATTGCTCCTTTTGATTACTAGTTATTCCGACGGATGCAGCACGATTTGGCAGGCCACCGGTTCACTTCGTTCGAAGAGATCGAAAATCGGCTCCAAACTTGGATCGCCTCGAAAGACGAGACGTTTTTCCGTAACGGGATTCGAAAATTACCCGAAAGATGGGACAAGGTGATATCCAGGAATGGACAATACTTTGATTAATTTGATAATTCATGTTCTTCTGAAATAAACGCATCTTTAACTGTAAAAAAACGGACCGAATTAATTTGTGCTCCCAATACATATTGGTCCCGTTAGATTTGGTGGTTCTGTCCGTTTTTAACGGTCATTTTGATCAAGGTATTAAAATTTTCGTATTGATAACGATTATTATTAAATCCCATCATGAAGTCACGAAGAGATACAAGATCATGATTGTGCTGAAGCTAAGAAAAATTCGGATTATGTAGATATACATCCATGATTCATCGTTGAGTCGCAATTCTGGTGCTAGATTCAATGAATCTCATACGGCGCGGAATGTTCATGTCCCAAATTTTATAGAATATCACGGCCATTTATATGTAGCGAGTTTAGAGGCAGTAAAGAATCTATTTCATTCGAATGATTCCAACACAGGGAAAAGAAAAACTCAATTTCAGTTAGAACATGAGCTGAATTTAAGATGCAGCCAAAAGAAGACTCGTGGGACACAAAATGAGCTATTGGAAAACTTACTCAAACTCAGACAAGAATCTCAACGGGAACAATAAGTCCAAATTTTTGCCAAAGTGATCATTTTTTGACAAAATGTTCAGAAACTCTTGAGATGAAAAATGGGCCAGGGGAGACCCCATTCCGCATAATGCCCCAAAATTTGACCTCACCTGACCTATTCTGTGTTTCAAGAGTTTCTGAACATTTTGTCAAAAAAATTATCACCTTGGCAAGAATTTTGATATGATTTTGATTTATTGTTTTCATTGGGATACAGCTTACATGAAGTTAGTATGATCGTTTCTGGCTGGATGCATTGAGGATTGATCAAAATTTTTTTCCATTAGAAAAAAAGATGCGGACGCACGTTGGAAATTCACCCATATAAAAATCTTCAGGCTCCGCCAATGCTAACGACGGAATATAGCTAGACGCAAGGCTGCCAGCCAAAGCTGGGCAATCTATGTAGGGACAAGGATGGTTGACAATGGTCTAAACATTGTACCAATATGGGAAGTCATAAATCGACTTCATTGATCCATCATTGATCATTGGCTGCGCCACGCTTGGTCCATCCTTCAACCAATATTGCTTGAAGGAAAAAGCATGCTTCCAACAGAGGCTCTCTAGGGCTTGGCGGGACACTGCTCCAAGCATTAGGCAACTCTGAATGACAATGGATTCTCATGTTGCACCAAGCATGGGTCGTAGCTTGGTCCAAAAGAATCAGTAAATACCATTTTGAAGGATTTTTTGGGCTTCAGACGCGTCAAATCTCGATTGGTACCAAGAACACTGACTTTCCTGGAAAAACATCGTCCCGTTGAAGTGTGTCAAACAATGCTTTCTGACTCAAGGATCTAATAGTGACTCATCTCGAATATGTTAATTGAAGTATTTATGAGAAAGTATGACACGTATGTTATATGCATCTTGCAATCTTATGAGAGGTGAAAAGTTGATAGGATTTTTTTCGACTTCAAACTTATCGGCATTATTTTATGAAATTTCAGCCCAAAAGTGCTGATTACGGAAATTCTTTGCTCACAACAAGAGACTGTAGCAATTTTCTTCTGTACTTACTCATTCGTCGTTTTGGAACTGATTTCGAAGGAACCAATGCTTTCCGTTTCTCTTTCAAACATCGATCGCATTCCTTCATCTGTGATTCTAAACCAATCCTGCAAACACAGTGCAATGAAATTAAGTTTATCCTCACTTCTTAAGTTTATCTTTTACTTTCATAAACGTATGATATTATTGTTAACCAAATCCGTTTAGTTCTTAGGATTTTGCAGTTTGGTACGTTTATATCTTACTATTCGTTTAGTGATTATCACTACTCCTTTTCCTCTGTGCATTTACGGTTCTCTATACAACTGGTTTGCTGTTACTGAACGTTGTATATACTCATTATTGAATTCCTCATCAATTCATCCTAATAATCAACGAACAACTTTCGAATTATAGTAGGTGAAATCAAACGAAATTCATTCAAATAAATTTTGGAAAATAGAAGTTACGAAAAAGATACGAGTTGATTTCAACATTTCACAATCCCCAAACGTGAGTATAAGTTACATACGAGAATTCAATTTCGAGCTGAATTATCTGTATGTTTTTGGATATTTCCAGTTTATTCCAAATCAGCGATCAGGAGTTATTATGCTTTTAATATACACCGAGAGGAATTTATATTTGGATTTATTTGAGTTAATTGAACTTTGTTCGAATCAAGTAAATTTCTATTTAAATATGAACTTACTACAGTTGGATCAAATGTAAAATTTATCTCGCCTAAATCAATTTTCATTCATTTCAAATGAAATTTGATTCCATTCAATGCAATGAAATGTGTAGTAGGTTCGTATTCAAGTAAACTGTTTTCCTAGGTGTACTCCGCGTTATTCGATGATTCTATTGAGTCTCACCACATATCGTACTACTCGTATATCCCACCTATTCGTGTATCCCTTCTATGCGGTGTTACTTGATTTTATCGTGTGTTTGGTTTCAGCACGGCTACTCCATCAAATTGAGACATAATAAGAACATGATTCAACCTCATACGAATATCGGGCGAACGGCAGGGTTCAGGGGACGGTGAATTTCACTTGGGCTTTTGCTCCTGTCCATTATCTTCGCTCGCCGACTCTATTTGTATAATTCGTTCGATTCAACGAAACATCCCGTTGATATGATAATACAAGTACGGAAATTCGTTCGCGTGTACCTCAATGGAAAACTTAATTGACGTTCATTTATTTAAAACAAATCTTAGTTATACAATATTTATATTTATAGAACATGGATCGATTTGAAACTTTGGCCAGTGTAGAATTTTCGTCGAAATTTCAGGAAATAATCTTTGGTACTCCACAAATTGCGGTACATGGTTTGAATTTAAAATTTTGAAGGAAAATTCTCTTTTACCGACTGAAGAAAAGACTTTTTCCGAAATTTGAAATTCAAGATATGTATCGCAATTTGTGAAGCATCAAGAATTATTTCCTGAAAATTTCGGATTGTTTCATAATTTCAGTTCGGAGAAATCTTGCAGGCAAAATCTTGAATCGGAAGGTACGTCGGTTTCCCTTAAAATCATATGGAATTGTGGATTGTTGACGGAAACTTCTGTTGTCTCTTAAAATCTTAAAATCTCAAAAATTGAATCATAGTGTACTTACAGAAATCTTCATAGTCAGAGTTACTTTTTTTTACATAAAGTTCCGAATTTTTGGTTAAATTTATGGAAAATCTCATATACACTCAAGTAGCACCAGAATATATTGATATATTCAATACTATGAAGGTTCTTTAAATATTCGGAATACGTTCTATGCACACGGAGGAAAAAGAAATTTGACGTAACAGTGAAATTTCACTTGACGGGATTCCTTTCGCCGGAGCAGCAAATTTTTTTCTGTGACAATAAACTATTTGTTATTACAGCACTCTTGTTAGCTGTGAAAGCCATTTTTAGCTATTGCAGCAAAAAATGTTTGCTCCTCCAGCAAATTTTGGTATTATACATAGGATAGTGCCCAAATTCTGTTAGAAGAGTCGACATTTTTTGCTGTCACCGCTGGGAATTCACTGTCATCGCTAACAAGATAGCTGTGATAACAAATAGATTGCTTTCACAGCAAAAAATTTGCTATTCCAGTAAAAAGTATCCAGGAGAATCAGATTTCGTTGTCACAGCAAATTTTTCTCATTTGTGGACATTCAAATGAGATCGTTCCATAGGTGCTTTGTATATTCATTGAACGTATGTCATCGAATATACGAAGATATGTTAATTGAACGTCGATTGAATGAACATCGTACATTACAAATGTATTATGTACGTTTTGAGTATATCTAAAACAGTCTGATTCGAATATTCTATGAACGTTCAGTATATGTTCTTCATATCTCATTCGTACATTCTATGAATGTTTTTATTTCGTATATACGTTCAACTCCTGTTGCCACTTGGGTGGAGATTGATTAACCCATTCACTTAAAATTTGAACCGAAATTATACAGTACCCTAGTGCTGTATATACACGGCATATAATTCTGTTGGATTCATAACAATAATAATGTGAGAAAAATTTTTCATGAAAATTTTCAAGAGGAAAGTGTGGGCACTGAAAATGTTTGATAAATATTATACAGTAAAACTCCGCAATAAGGAACTTCGCAATAAGACACTTTCCCAGTTTCTCACTCGTCAGTGTACCCTCATTCCGACTACCGATTCCGAGCTCAAATTTCTTCTGCGTGCAACCCTGCAACAAGAACATTAAGCTTTAGAGGGTTTTGGCAGTCATTTTGAAACAAAACCTTAGTGATATTTCATCTTTCTCATTCGTAATGAAATTAATATATAAATATTGAACAAAGGTTCAAGTTATCCTTAGAAATGATGAACATAGGATTTTCAAAAATTGAATTACATTTATTCAAAGATCTTCATATACACTGAGAGAAAAGAAGTGTAAAAATTACAATCTTTCTCAACAAATTGAAGACGATAATATCATAGAAGATAATTCCTCCACATTTGTTCAATGAGTCACTATTGAAAGAAACAAAATTACCATTCAAATAGTAATTTATTGAACTAATGTGGAGCGATTACCTTCTATGATCCGCCATGTCTTCAATTTGTTGAGAAAGATTGTAATTTTCACGCTTCCTTTTCTCTCAGTGAAATCCAAAAGCCGTAGTAATTGGAAAAAATTCGGAATCTTTTTGAAAATTATTTTCAACTGTAATAGCATGAAACTGGTATTGGTGCTCAAGCAGCAACAGAATTTCAAAGTATATTCGAAATAGAAACGTTCGTAGGATGTACGAATGAGATACGAAGAATATATAATGAGCGTTCATAAAATGTTCGAATGAGACTGTTTTAGATATACTTAGGACGTACATAGTACATTCGAAATGTACGATATTCCTTCAATCGACGTTCGATTGACGTACCGTCGTATATTCAATTACATACGTTCGATGAATATGCATAGCACCTATGAAACGGTCCCATTGGAATGCGCATAGAACATATTTCGAATATTCGAAGAACGTTCATGGCATATTCTGGTGTTGCTTGGGTCAAGGCTGCATTCATCCGGAGGAATAGTATTAGGTGTATAACTTTGCTTCCGCCGTTTTTTCCCAAAATTCGAAGCTTTATTGTAAAAAAACTGGTTAAACATTTATGATTCAAAGTATTGTCCATCGCTGGCCACTACTTTCTCCCATCTCTCGGGCAGCATACGAATCCCGCGTTGGAAAAACTGGTTATCTTTTGGAGCGATCCACGAATCGTTCCAATTTTTTACTTCTTCATAAGACCGGAAGTGCTGGTCAGCTAGGCCGTGTGCCATTGATCGAAACAAGTGATAGTCCGAGGGAGCGACGTCTGGAGAATACGGCGGGTGGGGTAGGACTTCCCATTTCGAAGTATGTCTTGATCACTTTCGCAACATGGGCTTGAGCATTGTCATGCTGTAAAATCACTTTATCATGTCTCTCGTTGTATTGCGGCCGTTTGTCTTTCAATGCTCGGCTCAAACGCATCAATTGCATTCGATAACGATCGCCTGCGATTGTTTCAGTCGGTTTTAACAACTCATAATACACTACGCCGAGCTGGTCCCACCAAATACTGAACATAACCTTGGAACCGTGAATATTCGGTTTGGCCGTCGATGTGGAAGCGTGGCCGGGATATCCCCATGATTTTCTGCGCTTGGGATGATCGTAATGAACCCATTTTTCGTCCCCAGTCACAATGCGATGCAGAAATCCCTTCCGTCTTTACCTTGCAAGCAGCTGTTCACAAACACACAAACGCCGTTCAACATCTCTCGGCTTCAACTCGTACGGCACCCAATTTTCTTGTTTCTGAATCATTCCCATGACTTTCAGGCGTTTTGAAATGGCTGGTTGCGTCACTCCCAATGATCCTGCCAATTCTTGTTGCGTTTGACACGAGTCTTGATCAAGTAATGCCTCCAATTCTGCATCTTCGAAAACCTTCACTCTTCCACCGCCATGCTGATCTTCGACGTTAAAATCACCGTTCTTGCAGCGTCGAAACCACACTCGGCACGTTCTTCCACTAATAGCGGCCTCACCATAGGTATTTGAGAGCATTCGATAAGCCTCAGCCGCAGATTTCTTCATATTAAAGTAGAAAATTTAAACCTCCCGCAAATGACGAGAATTTGGCTCGTAAGCTGACATGTTTAATCGAGAATAACTTTATGATGCAGACACAAATCGACTAATATATCGATGGCGTTATGTTTACAAATACCTAAGCTTATCGTATGACATCTATGATCCATTTATTTCAACTACCACTTACCGCTACAGCCGTCTATTGCAAAATGGCGGAAGCAAAGTTATACGCCTAATATATTCATTGGGAGTAAGGCACGGTAGAAGAAGTATAGGTAGTCCAACTGCCCTTGTTTCCCCTAGAATCGCTGTGATTATCTGATGCAGTTTTCCAGATGGCGCGCCGGGAGTGTAGGTAGGTAGTGTGAGGGAGAAACAAGATAGTTAAATATCTTGTGTCTCCCTCAGACTACATACGTCGCATCTTGTTTCTCCCTCACACTACGTACCTACATTTCCGAAGCGCCATCTGGAAAACTGCATCATATAATCACAAGATGGAGGATGGCGTTGGACTACCTATACTTCTTCTACCGTGGAGCAAGGCAATTGACTATCGGGAATAAATGAAAACTTTCACACTCCTCGACATTGGTCAAAACGACCACGGATTATTGTATTGTCATCCGAGATCAAAGTCCTTGAAAAATTTCAGCTCCCTATTCTAACCGGAAGTGGGATAAATCAAGCTTGGCAGATTTGATCCCACACATACATACGTGAGAGCCAGTTTGAAAAAAGCATTTAATAAAAATAGTATTCCAACGGAATCGAAAGTAGTCCACGCAACGAGCGAAGAGGGTTCAATTGTCCTCCGACGTTTCGCTTGGGTTCCAAACATTTTCAAGGAGTAATCAATACATCGTAATAGCGAGGCGTTTTTTTGCTCCATCGATAACCGTATTCTTGAGATAGGTTAGATTCAAAAATTAGATGTAGAAGGTACTGGTGGATGCGCCATCAAACGGAAGTAAAAGTAGTCCACGTAACGAGCAAAGAGGGTATTTAATTGTCCTTCGACGTTTCGCTCGCTCAATTAATACAATAAGTTAATAGCGAGTAATAGTTATTAATTATTTTAATTAGATTTATATTTTAGCGAGTTGGCTAGTTTTTCGTCAGTGCAAGCGTTACAAAAGTGTGAATGATTCCCCTGAAAAAAGTAAATGTGGCGTTTTCCCCCAAATTTGGTGGCAACTAAAATCCTCCATATGGGGTAAATTTATTTCCTCTTGTTCTGGGGCAATTTTCCTTCGTTTGGAGAAAAATTCCCTTCAAAAGTGAGAAATTTTCTTCCAAAATGGAGGAGGATCCCTACAAAATATAGGGGAGATAAATTTCCCCCACATGAGGAATTTTTGCTGCCCTTAAATTTGGGGGAAAACTCCACTTACTTTTTACAGTGTAGACTATTCTAATAGGGCATAAGCGTGAGGTATTCTTGACCCTCATTATAGAAGAACTTCTCATTTTTAGAATATGATTTTTTGAGTGTATCGGAAACCTATTTTTGTCTTACCTTGCATCTCATTACATTACTTACGTCACGTTACGTTTCTTCCATGCTGGGTGAGTATTAATTCATATCCTCTGTTGAATGTGTACGTATATCATTTGAGTTTCAAGATAACTGTCCCAATTGTTCTGAATTCACAGCACGATCGGAATTTGTTAATACACAGTGCATAATCCATCAGATCAATAAGCTTTGACATGTACAAAGATGATGGGTGGAGGGGCATAATGGACAAACAGGATCGGAATTGATGTTATTAGCAGGAACGTGTAGGGTGAAGATACATTGGATAGATGGATAACTCAATCACTTCATTACTCAACGCGCTCGCATGTTGCAGAATGAATATGAGATAGGATTAGATGACGGTTTCATTAGTTTTTCTGTATTCAGCTATGTGTTATATCTGGGATTTCTTTGACAATCAATTCAATTTATATCCACGAATTATGCTTGTTTCGGTCTCGATTATTGGAATTTTATGTTCGCTAGAATATATTCATCAATCATATCCTCCCATTTACAATGAATTGAATTCAATACACCGATGGACGAGCTGTGTATTTATTCGTGCACTGTAAAAAATTTCTCTGGGAAACCCCACATAAATGTTCGGAAGTAATTAACCAGGGTTGGATGGTTTAAACCGGCTTGGTTTAACCATGTTTTCCACCTAACGGCTACGTAGCCTCCACGTCACTTATGTGGAGGATCCACCTTTATTCTCCGTGGAGGCCACGGAGGTGTGATGTACGGGAATACATATGTATTCAAAATTGAGGTTATAATGAATTTTACTCTTCGATATACAGGAATATCGATTCAAAAACTGATAAAAATGAAAAAAATATTAATTAATAGTGACAAATATATCAGCACATGAATGACATATGGATTATCAATTCGTTTTCAATTTATGAATCAAAAACTGATAATCGTATTGAACAGAATTGCTTTCCTAATGATTTTTGAATAGATCTGTTCTTAATTAATGTCTGACGCATTTATTAGGCACACTATTAATGTCTGTTCTTCTCTTCAAGGAAGTTACTTATTTCTAACGCGTATTTTGAAACTAAAAATGCCAAACATTTTCAAATCGCATGGGATCAAATATCAATATGGGATCATTTTCCACATAGATACTCAAACAGTATCGCAGTCCTTGATGTATTCATAAAGAATTCTCTATGAACTCTCATGATCCCTGAAGTATTCATCATGAACTCATCCTGAACTGTGGTGCTATCTGGGTATTTGTCCTTTCTGTGTGCTCAATTGCTCAATGAACATCTACAGCAGAAAATTGATTGAGATGAAGATCTTGATACTTCTTTGAATTACGCTTCAAGCTCGTTTCGGCTCGAGCTAGCTCGCCGTGAGCCGAGCTTCGAGCCGAGCTTTCAGTTCATCGAGTCGAGCTGTGATTCCAAAATTGCGAGCCGAGCGGAGCCAATGTCCAAAACTCGACTCGGCTCGGCTCGCGGCAACACTAAACGTAACTATGAATTTAGGGAAAAAGAGCATCACTGAAAAATTTTCCTAGTGATTTTACCAAAAATACTGAAAGGTGATGGTCTCATGGTTATTTTCACAGTGAATTCTTCAGTGATGTTCCACTCCCTTGAATTGACAGTCATTCTTCGAAATGTTAATAAACTTGGTCTTTCCGTATATATTTATCAACATCCCAAGCGTATGGTCAACCAACCCGGGACATGGGGTAGATTGACCAAGTGTAAGTCATGTTAGAAAATGAAATAGATATGCACTACCATAGTTTATTTTGACATTTCTATGATTAATTTCGAACAGCCTAATAGTGTCTATATCAATTTCAGTAGTTTCCATACGCATCGGTATTGAAGCAGGGAAAATATACACATCCTTGCAAAAACTTGGTCAACTATCCCCGGTCTCCCCTATAGGGAATGAGTCTATGTTATACTATGAGTCGGGGAGTCACTGGGATGACTTGAAATTTGATACATAGCTTCATTGATGATGCCCGAAGACAACTAGTGAGTTAAATTTGTTGAAATATTCCATCATTCAATGAATAAAAGCTAATAATAATGAACGAAAGCTATTGAGAACAAACGCTTGCGAGTTTCCACGGGAAAAAGTGTCGGGGCAATTTTCGATTTGAAAAAACTCGAAGCAACAAAGTTGTCTGTCAATGTTCGAAAAAGTTTCCCTGAAATTTTCATTTTTTAATTTTTATCTCACAAACGGTATTGACGGTAGAAAAAAGATTTTCATCAGAAAAATGTGTGTTTTGATGAGTTTTAACAGGCTATATCCTTTATTTTTCATTTTGACGAATTTTTTTTCTTGTTCTACTTGTATCCTGGATCAGGTTCCGAAACGTGTTCGAGCGCAAGTCTGGTTATTACATGCGACGTCTTAGTTAGTCATTTCTAGAACAGAAAGGATTGCGGTCGTATCCGGTTTGATTGGTGAGAAAATGTGACGCTTTATCAAGGAAGATCATCCAAATTCACACCAGTTCGATGGGGAAAATAAGCCCAAGAATTCATTTCTTCTCTCGAGTTTGATTCCTACACACGAACGGAAGAACATTTGTGTTCTTTTTCCTATCAATCATAATGCATTTCTTTAATCATTTCTCACAACATTGATAGTGTGTGGATATAATTGCATCGAATAATCCTCAAGATTCGTCTCTTGTGTCACTCATGTATGAAATACAGTCAATTCCATATAAAAATGCAGCAAACTGTCATGTTGAAATTATAAATTTAAAACAAACTTCAGCGAGCTCTAAAATGAACATTTTTATTAATAACAACTTCCATCGCAACTGTAACGTTACAGAAAGATCAAGGAGCATGAGAAACAGATTGACAAACGAAATCAAGTCTCCCACAATATCAAACCAGGCAAATTTTTTCTGTTCAATTGATGAAACAAAAATAATTGGTTGTTGGTTGAAATATGTATGTTTTTTCTCGAATTTTTCATGGCGTTCTTATTCCTGAAGAAGATTATTCTCATCAAACTTTGTGCTCCTCAGTCAATTAAGCTCTAACTCTTAAGAGAGATCAATCGTGAGCAAACGCTAATTGACGTGGCTCCGAGGAAGAATATTTATTCTGTAATCTTAGTGTTACTCGTCATTCTTCCGGGTTCAATTCAGTAGTATGAATATTGGGAAAAATCTCAAGCTTTCCACTCATTAATATTCCTCTTCTTTTGCTGATTCGATGGAATGTTATAATGTTGCGTTCTGGAATGTTATGTTCTTCATGGTATAGTTGCGATTATGTAGCCATGCGAATAGAAAACCAAAATACATGATGTGAATTTTTCGAACTTCGATTCTTCTTTTCTTCTCAATCTATCCGCACTCAATCAACAATTCAAAGAAGATCTCACTTTAGATCTATTGAATCCTTGCATGACGTAGAAAAACTTGGAAGCAAAAGAATGGGAATTAGATTATCAATCGTATCAGTGAAAGTGAAAACTTCGTTTGCGACGAATGTGAAATTTGGGAGAGATGCTTATCTTCTACAAATCCATTTTTATTCATAAATATTTCAAAGAATGCAAAAATCCAAGCGTATTCAAAATGCATTGAAAAGAAATTATCGTTCTCACTACGAAACTGTATACTATTCGCAACGCATTGCTGTGGCAGCGAAGAGTATATTTTATACAACGAGCCGTGTGGATAGAGAAAAGATGCGTATCATTGTAGGATGTATACCAGATCGTTCTACCAACTATATTACACTTGTCACCGCGCTACCGTTCATTGTTCCTTTCGAATACTTGTCTCAACCATACCGCGTTCCCGTAAGCACTAGAATTTTTTTCCTGGTTCATTATCACAATTACGACACAATTTGTAACAATCATGATGTTCATCTTTTAATGATGAACGAATATAGTGCACCAAGTTCGGCATATGGGCTGATTTACAAACATTGATCAATTATAATTAATGTTATGTCCAGAATTGCAATTAAACATCAATTGCACAACGATGTCCTAGGATGAGTCGAGTACAACCGACGAACTGTACTTAATGAAAACCGGGGTTACGAGATACACAATTATTATCAGTACCAGAGACTCGTAACTAACGTTTCGTTATAAGTTCTTCTGGTTGTACAAATGCTTAATGCTTCGCTCCCCAATTTTAATTGCCGTGGCATTCCTGCGTGTAAACAGTATTTTGAATAAAAGCAATTCAGATGAAAATATCTATCACATCAGAAGAGCATCGTAACATCGTTTCAAAATCCATTGATATAAAGTTTGTCTGATGAATGTAAGTTGACGGAAATGATCCAAAGCTTTTTATATCGTTGATATTCAAAACAATCATCTTGTTATTCGAGACCCTAATAACATTTGGCACGCATGTGTAAGCAATCCACGTGCAAATCGAGCCACTAAATCGCTAGTAAAGTCCAATCTATGCGTGTTACTTTTTGTAGACAGAACTGCAAGCTATCACACTCATGTATGAATTTGATTCCAGTTGCACGCAATTTACCAGTGATAGAACATCAACAAACGAAACACGGACAAACTGCATGCTCGATGTTGAAGCCTTTGAAGCTCAAACCTTGTGGGCACATAACGTTATCTGAGGAGAGAATGATTTATACGTACCTCATTTCATTAGGAAGTTTCTCTTTTTCCGCTAACTCCAGATCTTTCATAGCCAATTCGTACTCTTTCATAATCATGAAATGTTCGGCTCTAGCTAACAAAGCCAAGGGCAATGTAAGGCCTCGATCAATGCTCGGATATTTGTCTAGAACAGATGAGATGGTATATTGAGACAAAAGAAATAGAAAGACAGCTGAGAATCAGAAAACTAGGGACAAGATGAAACAAACCCATACATTGTGTCGATTTCATCGGATTTGAATGGGTTGAGACAAGGATCTTACGAATACCGCACAGACCCGGATTATACACTGAGAGAAAAAATTTCCGGGAACAATAAAACATTTAGTTGAATAGTCGGCATAAAATACTTAATTGATTTGAATAAACTTTCTTTTCATTGGCTCAATTAAATAACTGTTTCAATTGATGAAATATTTCATAGCATATTGAATATTTGTTTGATTGAATGAATATTTAATCGAGTCAATGAAAGTTTATTCAAACGACTATTCAACTAAATATTTCATTGTTCCCGGAAATTTTTTTTCTCAGTGTACTGTTATCACAATTCGGTCAACCTACATCTTCATAAAAAACAATACTTACAATTTCATTATTCTTTTCTGAGTGGACTTTGTGTGCCCGATTGCTTTTCCACAGTGAGAGATTCATCGCCCATTGCTTATTCGATCATAGAATACCTTTCGTTGACCATGGGGAATATGATCGACAGACACCATTCGGTCTCGTTAAAGGCACTCAAGTAGCAACAAGAGCGATCCAAATTTTGCGCCAACTTTTTTCATAAATTGTGCGTTTAACGGAATTTTTCAATGGATAATAATGAAATCCACGACCAGGATTAGACTCTAAAAAAGAGTTTCAGTCTTTTACTGATTTTCTGGCGAATATAAGAGGATGTGAAAAGTAATAACCTCGAACTGTCAACAATTTTTCGTGATTTTGTTTGGCAATACTTGCAAACTATGAAGAAACTCAAATTGATATTCATTCAGTTTTATCAAGTAGTTTATGAAAAAAGTTGGCGCAAAATTTCATGCGCTTCTCCTAATGCTTGAGTGTCTTCAATGTTGATGAACTACTTTATCACGATGATTTTCATCCAATAGTTTTGTATATTAGTTGAAGAAATACGGAGAAAAATGCAATTGGGAAATATAATAATTTTAATAAAAATCTGAGACTTTTTCTTAGTTTTTCAATAGACTGAAAAAAATAAGGTTTAGAAAACGGCTTTTACTCCGGAATATGGAAGATTAAGAATACAAAGTGAAAAGTAACAGACACGATTGAAATTCAAAATTCCGAACAACCAAATTTTACTATGCGTTCCATAGAACTAGCACAACGTAACGCAATCGCGAAAATTTGGAAATTAGAGTTATTTGGAGAAATTGCGGGAAAAAAGATAAAGGGCCAGAGTTGGGCTTTCAATATGCAAGTATTCTCATTTGTCATTTTCATGCTCGTCAGTTAATACCCAACTCTGCTGTATGATCCCAATCAATGCAGATAAAATCTCACCTATAGAATTATAGGTAGTATCCTATACACCTATAGAACCACTGCAGGTATAGAAATCCTGTAGAAAGTCACGGAGACCCATATGTATGGCGGGCTTAGGGTCAGAGAAAGAATCCATTTCATTTGAATGTCGTATACGTGTATCATTTTACCTGTATCATGAGCATGGATCAGAATTGTCTTCCACGGAATGAAAATTTAATCAATATTCAATAAATTTTGGATTTTGCTCAAAAGATTCAATTCCTCCGCATTCCTCCCTCTTGTATGCCTGAATGTCGAATATCTGTGGAAGGAATTATATCGGACACAAAGTTTCGAATTCCAAAACATAACCGACATAGTTCGATTCAAATGATATAATATATATTTATGAAAAACTTATCTAAAAAAATCAGAAGTCATAATGCATTTTCACAACAACGATGAGCATGATAATATTACATATATGTATAGTATATTCCTTATCTGTCACTCTTTGGGTTAATTTTTCTTCCCCCGACAATTAACTTCGCATTTATCAATACGATGACATAAAATATCAAAACATTTTTCCTCAAATTAAAAATTCGAAATATACGAGCACATGCGTGAACTCGGTCGTTGAAACGAATCACCGATCACAACACGAATAAAATGACACACCAATCAGAACACGAACAACATGAACACACCGACCAAACGACGAAGGTGAAAAGGCAAACCAATCATTATAAACGACAACGGAATGATTTGCTATAGTTAGACCATCAACTTTTTTTAAGAGGATTCAACTTTCAGTATTTTAAATTTCAATTGTACTTGTTACTTTTTGTACAGTATTCGTAATCTTCCGTATTTTGATGTGAGAATTCATTTTCTGAATCTTATCGTTTCTAATCTATTAAAAAACTAAGAAACAGGCTTGGATGTCTTATAAAAATTATTATATTTTCGAGTTCTACTTTTGTCCGTGCAAGAAAACCATCGTGTATGTTTGAAAGTCTCCTAATTTGGGAACAATTGAATATTCCTTTTGTAAGCGGATATTGACTGTATTTGCGAAAAAATATAAATGTACCTGTGGAAGGAGCTCGAAGCACAGCCTGACTGAAGAGGAGAAGAGCTTTGTCGTGTTGTCCAGCTGTAGCAAGTTGAAAACCCTCGAGTCGTCGTTGTCTCGAGACCTCTGCGTCTTTGTCTCTGAAGAGCGGTTTGACTCTGCTCAATGTTTCGAGTACGTTGTCCCTAATTTTTGCATCAGTAAAAAGCACTTTCAAACGTTCACGATCCTCACGAATCTTTCCAAAAATTTGTGTAATCCAAGATTCACCAGCGATTTCCATAACACATTCACTGAAGTCACGGAAAAATCCTTTTTTTCCGGAGCGAATGGTTTCCGAGGAGCATAAAGCCCGATAAAACTCTTCAGAATTGTCCATCTTTTTTTTTTGTTTTGAAAGATCAGTAACTGACGTAGGAATATCTTGGGAGTTCAAAATTCTCCACTTCACCGACGCTTATTTCATTTGAGGGCAAAGAAATTGGTAATCGGGCAAATTATATTATTTCAGACAACAGTTCCTTACTATTTTGTTTTAATATTTGATTCTGCAAAAACTGTCTCATTGAAAATTTTGAAGATACGTCTTGGGAACGTCGATCGAAAACTTGATTGATTTATCTGCAAATTGAATAATGGAAGATAATATGTAGGGAGATGTTATTCCGTCACATCAATATTGAGGGAAAATCGAAGGTATTTATTCACAAATCATTTCAATGAGTCAAAATCATCGTTCGAAATCCACAAATTTGTTCTGAACATTATTGGAATTCCATGTTCTTAGTGCTTTTAACACATTCCTTATGATGTATTTCCGGGGTTAGTGGTAAATTCATGGTCACTCGAATTTTTCTAACATATTGTGAACAGCTTGGAATGTATTCCAATTTATTTTTATCTCACCCCAAGCAGCACAATCACGTGTATAGGAGATTCTACATTTGCTACAGCTAAATACGTTCAAAGTATCCCCATAAGGGACCATCCAGAAAATACGTTCGCTTCTAGGGGGGAGGAGTCCAAACTGTCAGTAAATGAACCATGAGGGTTGAGGTGGTCGTTAAAAGTGAACGTCAGGGCCCATACATTCATAAATTTGACACATTTCGAGCTACTTTTATAATATAAACTGTTAGGAATTTCTGCATGAAGCTTCAATTACATTCAATGCAAGCGATTTCTAATCTCGGGATTGAAAAAGTATTTGAAATTTCAATTACATTTGAATGAAAATTCAGTTGATAAACTGTACTATTATGGGTGATGTAATATAACAAATATTGAAAATTCAATGACATGTGATTGAATTTCTCATTTAATCACCAAGAATTGGAAATTTAATTCACAAATGTACTTGAACAATGAATTCTTGGAAATTCAAGAAATTTTTAACAGTGTACGTTGGATATTATCACAGATTTGTTGAAAACAGCGATGTTCTCGCATTCCAATTGATGAACATGTTTTTTCTTCTCATTTAATATGCAATAGATTTTAAGGGGGGAGCCTCATGTAAACGACTTGTTTTTTAAAGATTCACTACAAAAACCTGAAAGGAATTATTGGATTGATTCAAAGTATATAATATATTCCAAGTTTGAAGGTGCAATAGATCTTATAATGACACAAAAATGCCTGCGCTGCAGCTGTTGGAAGTGAACTCCTTGGTTCTGCGCCGGAGATCCTTTTAGACCTTGTGATTGACGGAATTCAATGAAACAAAAGTCTTTCATCAAAATAAGTTACTTCGCTTCAAACAGACCTAAATTCAGCAGAAAAAAGTTAAGAAATTCAAGGTGATACTGGTGGCTAAGCAGCAGCCAAATCATTTGTGACAAATTACGGATAAACGTTTCAATTTAATAAAAATATCGCTCTGTGCATCACTTCTCTGATTCAAGCGGGAATGCTTCACAGAGCAATATTTTCATTGATTTGGAGCGTTGATTGATGGCAAAGCATTAAATATCTTGATTGGAACAAAGTCGAGTCAGGCATGTCCAATATGTGGTGCGACTCCTCAGAATTTCAAACAAGTTGGGAATTTCAAGAGAGCGAAAGTGTTTATTCTCAAAGCATATACGTTACAATATGGAATAAGCCCGTTACATTGTTGGATTCGTTTCTTTGAATGTATATACTATATATATATATATATATATATATATATCAGATCGATATGATACACGTGAACGGCAAGTTAGAGGTGCTGATAATAAGAACATATTGGACAACAGAAAGAAACTAGCGCAAGAAAGATTTTCAACACAATTATATTCGCTAGTAGACAAACCGAATTCTTGTGGATTTGGTATTACTAACGATAGAAATACTGCGCGTCGACTATATGATAACCCTTAACAGTTTTCTGGAATCACAGATGTCGATAAAGATGTCATTAAAAGATTCAAAGGCATTTTAATTTGTTTATCTCGTCAATATGAGATGAATACGCAGAAATTCGAGAAATATTGCCATTCAACTGCAAAATTATATACTGAGAAAACAGATATCCTGAAAATTACCATAATTTATGGATTTTCAGCGCTGGTCTGACCCAAGTCGGAATATTTACTCGCACGAATATCTAAAAGTACCATAATTTCTTGGACTTTTCAGAATAAGTATGACACCTTCCTTATACAAGTCCCAGATATTATGGTACTTTTAGAGTTTTGTTCAGGTAAATATTGAGACTCGAGTCAGACCAGCGCTAAAAATTCATAAATTATGGTACTTTTTAAGATACCTTTTTCTCCGTGTATACGTCGAAGTACGCTTGGTATCTAATGCCTGCTACAGTACATGAGGTTCTCATAAATGGGTAACAAATGATTGAAAACAGTATAACAGTGGGCTATTTTGGATAGAAAGGATCTGAAGCAAGAAATAAACGGTATAAATATGATCGATTTCATTATGCAAGAAAATCTAGCAGAACAAATGATTTGGAAGATGTCTTCAATAAGGTCATGGACACCTCAGATCCTGCAATTTCAACAATCAAATTACAAAAACAAATAAGGCTACAACGTAAATTACACTTTCCTTATGAAGTAATTGATATGTTACTACAACCAAACTTGAAACCTTCAGAGCTTGGAGAAATTGAAGAAGCGGAAGATGGAGGAGGAGAAGAAAAAGAGGAAGAACACGGTAAAGTGGAAGAAGAAGGAGAAGGAGTTTGTTTAGACAGAATGATTCCTGTTTAACACTTAGACCGAATAGAATCAGAAAATGATATGTGAAATCGACATTATCAAACGAAATTCAATCAACGTGTTCGTGATCGCAATTTCTGCATGTGAATGGCTCCACTGTAAAAAATATTCGTGAATTTCCAAACGGAAAAGGATACCAGTCTCCTAAATCGTACTATTTGCAGGATTTTTGAAATCGAAGAAAGGGTCTACACTGAGAGAAATATCCATAGCCGCGGCAACTAAAAAGGGACACCCATTTTCATTTTGTTTTTGAAACTATGTTTTTATACACGGAGAGAATTTTGTAGTATAGATTACTACAATTATTTTGTCACGCTGGACTATACTGACACTCTGACCAAAATCACTGAACGTTTATTCAGAAATGCTTTGCATGCATCCCTTTTCACGATTGAGACGTTGTAACCTTTCTTTGTTTTGTTTCCAATTTTACTATAATCTATCGTAATTTAAATCATTATCATCGCAATATTCCTCGTAATGTCAGTATGGTTCAACTTTACAAAAACATAGTAATATTGGACACATTTTTTATGCAATGTATACTACAAAATTTTCTCCGTGTAGTTGCTGTGACTATGTGTAGTTTCCATAATTGAAAAACATTATTAAGATAACTAATCTGCTATAACTATGTTTTCATTGTAATGTGAATTATAAATATATACTTGGAATACTCAAACTTCAAGTTGTTTCCATAACTATCTTTTCAAACTGCACACAACTGGAATGTATTAATTTTTCAAATAACTTTTCTCATAACTGATTACCTCTTACTGATAGTGATTCACCTGTTTGATAGATTTTGTGTATTTTTAACACATGTGTATGTCCTAGGAGGTCCACTCGCAACCCATGCAGGTATTGCCAAGACTGAAAAAAATCCAAGCTTGTCCCAAAGTTGGCTCATGTGTCAGAAACAAACGTCCGTGAAGAACAATTGGCCCAATATTGTTCCATGATTGTCCCGTTGTTTCCAATGGATAGTCAGTCATGATACAATTGGTAATATTTTTGGAATGGTCACTGAATTTGGTACAAGCTTGGCACAAGTGTAAAAATCGAGCAATCGTTGAGAACAATTGTGCCAATATTGCCCACATGAATGGCACAATGTGTATAAATATTGACTGAATTTTGAATTTACAATGGCTGAAGACTTGGGGATAACCATAGGGGGAGGGCTGGCCCTATCTTCCTGCGATAATTAATCCTACACACTATAGTTGAGTTTGAGCATAATTCAACTATAGAATCAAAATTGATTGAAATATCAAAGAACACAAATTTCCCAATGATCATACAAGCTTGTCCCAGTCTTGTCACATGTTGTTCTATCGTTTTAAGATAATTCATGTACGGTACTCTGAGGGAGAAAGTCATGAACTGAAATATGAATCAATTACTTTGTTCATCTATACCTGCGATCAAATAAGCATTGGTTGATACTTGGTCAATGAATTGGACCGAGCCTGGCAAAACCACTAGCCCAAGCTTGTCTTGATCTTATCATTACCAAGCCTGGGCCAAGATTTGATAAATTGTTCAAGACAAGTCTCGGCAGGTCTTGTGTCCATACACACATGCGAGTTTGTGTTGAATATTAATACAAAAAATGTATCAAATCAACACAGGAATGTTTACTAAAGGGATAATAAAATACACAGGAATTTACACTAAAAATCTGTGAATTTCAGAATTGGATATGTTGTTTTCAACACAAACTCTAAGTGGAATCCCTATGACACAAAATTTTTCGCTGTGCGACATTTAATTTTTCGAAATTACAAGGATTCCGATTTTATATTTCAATGACTATGAAAATATACTTTTAATTATGGTTATGGGGGTGTGGAAATTACAATTACGATCACAATTACAAATGGTTCCGGTTAAATTTTAGGTTATACGTCATTTTTTATCGGTGAATGTCTCTTATTGCAGAGAGGTTATAGACAACAGGACTAATGTTGACAAACTTCATTCACTGGTGAAACAATAACTTCTTCTAAGTTGCTCTTATATTCAACGCGGTATAGCTTATCGGTTAGGTGTAAAGTTTGTAGATTGGTAAGTAGGTAAGCAGGATTCATAGGTTCGATTCCCTGTCAGGTGTGATGGAAAATTTTCCTTGTATTCTTGAGTGATCACAAATCATAGAAATGAGTACAGTCCGCTCTCTCAACAGTGCCACTCTGAATAGTGCCGATTCTCCTCATTCGTGCTCGAACACTACCCCCACCATCCATCACGCTATCGTGTGGCATCACATTTGAAACCGTTTCTCGCAATAGTGCCACCCGCAAATATGATCAAGAACTCTTCATAACTGATGTTCAATTATTCTGATCCATGTTCCATCATGGCAAATGTGTCGAGAGAAGAAAAATCTTTACTACCTTTTCGTTGTTTTGTTCTTGCCTGGAGCTCCATAATTACTTCTATACACTACAAAATGATGATTATTTATTATTTTCTATCTGATATTCTGATGTCTTGATGAAATGTATTCAATATTCAATGATTCTATAAATTGTCCAAAAATACACATAAAATGGATGCATAAATCTTATACAAATTATTACTTCAAACCTTGTTTTGGACTTCATAAAATTGATCCTCGTAGAATTGAGTGTAAATACTATGTATGTTGTACCCGATAGAATACAGAAGAGAGTAATTTTGCATACACAAGCGTGTGGCACTATTGCGAGAGTGGCTTACGAATGTTGAGAACATACGCGTACGCCAATGGTGGGGGTACATGAGTTCTAAGAAAAATACTCCCCTACTCTCCCATCACCGGCACTGTTGAGAGAGCAGACTGTACTTCAACTCTATGACGTACATTGGATTGAATTTTTTTTTTTCATTCTACGATTTGTTCAATCTTCTGATCGTAAATATTGATCAATAGTTGTGGTAACTAACTGTTCATAGTTCTCTCAAGTATTTTCAATAGTTCTAATGACTATTTTTTCTGAGGGCATAATGTTACTGACTCGATTTCAATTACATTTAACTCATAATACGTCCAATCCCAAAAACATAATTGTTTCTACTATGTCATATGAGTTTTTACCAAGAAAAGTTTCTAGTATCCACAACTTCTGTGGTCATTGTGATCCAATTTACAGAGTTCATCTAAATGTAGCCTACATACTTCTGAAAACAAAAATTACATAGTTGAGGTGCTATTTCACCACATTTTCATGGTTGGTAATACCATTTTTTTCTCTGGATGTAATGTTGACGATTAAGACAAATATATTACGTGCCCAATAAACTCCTTTATGGCATATTTTGTATTTTTTTTTTTCATGTGATGTTACTTGCCAAACCCTTCTCTACTTTATTCCTCTCGGATCCTTTGTTATTCAGTGAAAATAAAATTTATCCGATTGGAATGAATCTTTGGTTATCTTGAATAAATTTGTGTTGTGTTTTAATGAAATGACACATCTATTCCAGTGAAAAAATGCTCTTCCGTGTACACCACTGTAAATCTCATCTTTTATACATTTATAAACGCACGAGCAGTCACAAATTCCCAGATTCATACACCTGTATTAACCGAATTCACCAACAAATATTCCAACCAATACTTTCAGGCGTTTAGAAATCATGTCCTGTTGGCTTTGCCTTAGATCAAAGTGTTCCCGAATGGAATCAAATATACTCATTTAACACCGTGGTTTTTTGGTATATTTGTGAATTGTTCACACCACAATTAACACCAGAAATACACCGAAAACCAATTTCACCCTTTTTACACCAAAAGATCACTTCGAATATTCTCAGTTGGAGTACAATTACATGGATTCTTACCGAATCCACACTCATTTTCCACTGAGAAGAAACCAAAAGATATTGGCGTAAAAAATTCACAAATACTTCCTGTTTGATGGTGAAATACCCCAACACCACTGATTTCCTACTGGATTTGCACTGACACTAAATTTACACCTACAAACACGGTGTAACATTTTCATGTGGATTTTACTTTGAAAAGTACACGAATTAATTGAAAAAACTTGGAATACCTGTTGGTAAATAAGAGACATGAAAAAATAAAATAAATTTGAATAAATTTTAACAATATGATTGGCAACATTGGTGAATTCGCGAAAATTATGTTATTTCATCTATCTGTCAGCGGAAATGGTTGTCTCGATTCTTGGTTTCCGCACTACGTTGGATATATGGTGATGATGAAAAATTGAAATATATGGGAGAGGAAGTTTTCCTACATTACTCAGGTCTAGATCATTCACTCTTGAATCCACGAGAGAACATATAACATTATTGAAGGTTATAGAATAGAGAAACTCTTATTACATTTGAATCGAGATTCTCCAACATTCAATATATCCATGATCTATACTATACGCATCACTGAGTAATTTTTCACTGGACGGAACAATAATTGTGGTATGGATTGACAAGAACTATGAAACTGTGTGCCTTTCCAATAATGGTATTCACAGACCGAAATAACAGTAAAAATTGGACTGGCGGAACAAGAAGGAAGAGATAAAGCGAATGAAAGTACTGAAGAGATGGAGAGAGGTGACACAAGGAACACAGTTACGTCTTCACTTATGTACTGTAATAATTTTAGATCTCCGTAGTTCCCTTCCAATCTTTCTAGTTCAACTCTATTCTGGTCTCTTTAGAGTATTCTTCAGCCCCCGCATAGCATAGCATCAGTGTTCTCAACAGTATTCTCTAGTGGTAAATGCTGCGATGGATGTAGGGAAGATGAGAGTACTATACAATCATATATTACGTATCAAGGAAGAAAGGACCTATTACCAACGAGTGTAAGTTTGTCACACGAGCGAAGCGAGGGCGGTGATACACGAGTTGTAATAGCGTACTTACCTTCTAAGATACGTAGACTATTTTTTGTAACACGTGCCTTGGAAGTAAGCCTTTTCTCCCTCGTTCTTGGAGATGAAAATTGTCAATCGCAAACGAGTAGGCTGAACACTAACTCGTGATGCGCGTAAGAAGAATGATATACTTTCTACCCTAGGAAAACTGCTTGGCGGGAAGAAAGCGAGTGAATAGTGGCGCCATCCCGCGTCATCAGTCAGAAACCTCGATAACAAAACCTTGTGATAGTTACTCCGGAATAAATGTATTTTATCTTCAAAAGCAAGGCAGAAAAGAGGTTCCTTGAAGGTACTCTTTACAAAAAGTGAAGCTCGTGTGATTGCTGTACTCGCTACGCTCGTGCAACAAACTTCACCCTCATCGCACAATGTACTATTCTTTTTATGTTCTTGATGATCAAATATATATTGGGTGTGTGAATATGACTCCGCCCTTTCCTAACAGATGTCGTTGATAGTATTGCTTAGGTGTACTAATAGATGGTAAAACTTGTATTCGATAGTACGTTTTGTCAACTGTCAAACGCACTACGCGACATTTGGTTTGGGTTGCAAGCAACAAGTGTTTTTACCCCTTGAACTTGTCGGGTTTCGTTCCAAGTAAACATCATTTGCGGGAAGTGTTGTTACACTATTTTATTGCAAAGAAAAGTGCAGCGGAAACTTATCGTTTGCTTGTGGAGATTTACGGTGAGCATGATCCATCTAATACAACGTGTAAGGAATGGTTTCGACGATTTCAGAATAATGATTTTGGCACTGAGGACAAAGAACATGGAAAACCACCAAAAAAATTCGAAGATGTTGATTTGGAAGCATTATTGGCAGAGGATTCTTGCCAAACTCAAGCAGAACTGGCTGCAGCATTAAATGTTGAACGATCAACTGTTGCAAAGCGTTTAAAAGCAATGGGAATGGTTCAAAAACTCAATAATTGAGTTCCACATAAATTGAAAGAAAGAAACATGGAACGTCGAAAAACAATTTGTGAAATGCTGCTTCAAAGACAGCAACGAAAAGGATTTTTGCATCGAATAGTCACAGGAGATGAAAAATGAATATACTATGAGGATCGCAAACGTCAAAAATCTTGGGTGAAGCCAGGTGAACCCGGCACATCACAGCCAAAGAGAACTATCCACTGTGCCAAGGTGATGCTCTGCATTTGGTGGGATCAGAGAGGTGTTGTATATTGTGAGTTGCTCGAACCCTCTCAAACTATTAATGAAGAACTTTACCGACGACAACTGATGCATTTAAAGCGAGCCATAGAAGAAAAACGACCAGAATGGGTGAATAGGCACAGTAAATTAATTCTTCAACATGACAATGCCAAACCGCACACCGCACGAGTCGTGAAAAAATATTTAGATGGACAGGACTGGGAAGTACTATTCCACCCGCCATATTCGTCAGACATAGCTCCGTCGGATTATCACTTATTCCGGACAATGCAATCAGATCTTACGGGAGAACGATTTACTTCATACGAAAATATCAAGATTTGGCTTGATAATTGGATCAGCTCAAAAGATGAGGATTTCTTTAGGCAAGGAATACGTAAATTACCTGAAAGATGGGCAAAGGTTGTAGCTGCAGATGAAGCATACTTTGAATAAACTGTTCTTCAAATTTCTGAACATGCAAATGTGTTTTATTTCAACAAAAAAGGGCGGAGTCATATTCACACACCCAATATCTATATATAAATATATACTTATATATATGATTTTTATATGAAATGAAGATGCTGTAATACAGAACTCACTTTGAAAATCTTTCTCTGTATCTTTGTTCGATCAAGGACTTTCCGCAACTCGATTTATCGGCAAAATCCGTTTTTCATCCTTATAAATCACCACACACGGAAAGAATAATTTAGCTGCAGCACCATAGTGGCTAGCACGGACATCGACAGCCATTAAATTAGCTCCTGTAGCTAAATTTCAACTGTTATAGCGAAAAATTTGCATTTGTAGCTCATTTATTTGCGGTGGTAGTTAAAATTTAGCTGCGGGAGCTAATTTAATGGCTGTCCGTGTCTGTACTAGCCATTTAGCTGCTGCAGCTAAATTATTTTTTCCGTGCACGCTGTTACTCTTGTATCACATCACTGCGACTGTTTTCCCTCGTTGCTGCAGCCCCTTTATATTTCGGAAAATTCATTACGCATACTCGCTGATCTTCGTCTACCTCACTTGCCATTCTTCTTTCTTTCTTCGCGTTTTTTTTACGGATTATGGCTTCTTCAATTCTCTTTTCTTCCCCTCCATCCAATTTCCTTCCGTCTTTCTATATACTTTTCGAATTTGAAACAGAGAAATTTCAGTGATTATAGTGGCAAGTCGACCACTGGGAATCAGTGCATATAAAATGCACAATGAGGGAATATTAACTGGTTTTTAATTGTAGTGGAATCTGCGTGATTCAATTAGTGAGGAACACTTGAAGCTCCGTAAGCAGTGACTATTATCTAACAGTTCACTGATTCCATTCAGTGGTTGATTCTTGACTGCAGAAATAGTGAGATTCCACTGATTTGAATTTGGAAAGTATGTCAATTCCTGTTTGGGCAACGGTCAGTTTTTTGTTTTGTTGCTTCCATTGCTGAGTGAACCCGTATGAAAATATTTCGCTGAAAAATGTCTGCAAAACTATGAAAAATCTCTGGAAAAAAATGAAAACATTCTGAGAAACTCTGACAAACTCTGAGAATCTCTGAAATTTTGATGAGAAATCTAATATTTTTGGGACATTCTTTACAGACTTTTTTCAGGCTTTTTTCAGAGTTTCTCAGAGTTTTTTCATTCTTGTTCAGAGAAATAGTAACGAAATTGCACTCTGAAAAAACTCTGACAAAACTCCAATGATTTGTTGACATTTTTCTGATTATTGAAAAATCCTGAAATTCAATAAATACATTCATATGCCGTATTCAAATATCATGTGTGAAAAAGTGTTTGAAAATTTTTAAATTTTTTTCTAAAAGTCAGAAAAATGTTAGCAATCCATCAGAGTTTTGTCAGAGTTTTTTCAGAATGCAATTTCGTTACTATTTCTCTGAAAAAGAATGAAAAAACTCTGAGAAACTCTGAAAAAAGCCTGAAAAAAGTCTGTAAAAAATGTCCCAAAAATATTAGATTTCTCATCAAAATTTCAGAGATTCTCAGAGTTTGTCAGAGTTTCCCAGAATTTTTTCATTTTTGTTCAGAGATTTTTCATAGTTTTACAGACATTTTTCTGCGACATATTTCCATACGGGAATACATGGGAAAACCGTCACACAGGTAATCAAAGTCGTATACATTGATGGTCAATCATGATCATCATGAAGTAATCAGTCTTATGAGTGGTTTGATGAAATCCTCCAACCCTGTCTATTATCCGCTAAACGCTTAATTTCTACATATCTACGACAACCCTCATCTTGTATAATTTGTTTTATATTGGGAGCACAAATTAATTCGGTCCATTTATTTACAGTTAAAGATGCGTTTATTTCAGAAGAACATGAATTATCAAATTAATCAAAGTATTGTCCATTGCTGGCTATCACCTTGTCCCATCTTTCGGGTAATTTTCGAATCCCGTTACGGAAAAACGTCTCGTCTTTCGAGGCGATCCAAGTTTGGAGCCGATTTTCGATCTCTTCGAACGAAGTGAACCGGTGGCCTGCCAAATCGTGCTGCATCCGTCGGAATAACCAGTAATCAGAAGGAGCAATGTCCGGCGAGTACGGCGGGTGCGGTAGAATATCCCACTTCAACGTTTCCAGATAATTTTTCATTACTTTTGCGACACGAGGCCGAGCGTTATCGTGTGAAAGAATAACTTTGCCATGTCTTTCCTTGTATTCCGGACGTTGTTCTCGTAACGCACGACTCAAACGAATCGATTGTAGCCTATACCGATCACCCGTAATAGAATCACCAGGTTTGAGCAACTCATAGTATGTAACACCCTTTTGGTCCCACCAGATACACAGCATGATCTTTGTACCATGAATATTCCTCTTTGGTGTCGATGTTGAAGTCGATGGCAACGATTGACCGGGCATAGCATAGTATTTTCTTTTCTTGGGGTTATCGTAGGATATCCATTTCTCATCTCCTGTCACAATCCGATGTAAGAACTCCTTTCTTCGTTGTCTTTGAATCAGCTGCTCCCAAGTGGAAAATCGCCGTTCAATGTCTCTAGGCTTTAAGTCATAAGGCACCCAATTGCCTTGCTTTTGAATCACGCCCATGGATTGTAATCGTACGGAAAGTGCTTGTTGCGGAACTCCTAATGATTCCGCAAGCTCCTGTTGCGTTTGACTCGGATCTTCGTCGAGTAAACCCTCCAATTCTTCGTTTTCGAATTTTTGTGGTTGTCTTGAGCGAGGCTTGTCTTCGACACTGAAATCGCCATTCTTAAAAGATCGAAACCATTCCCTACATGATTTATCAGTTGGAGCATTGTCACCATAAACTTCCACGAGCATTCGATGGGCTTCAGCTGCATTTTTTTTCCAATTAAAACAGAAAACTAGCACCTCCCGCAAATGCTGCTCAGTTAAAACGAAATTTGACATACTTCACTGAGTAAAAATCGGGATTCTAGAAGGAACTCGGAGTGATATCAACTGAATATTATTCACAGGTGTCTAACCTCCCTGAAACAATTGAAATCGATTGTGACTATGAAACGTTCATGAGAGCAAGAGGCATCTTTTCAAACCGGACTGAACTAATTTGTACTCCCAATATAACTTAATATAGGTCTATCTTCACAAGTTTCACCATTCATTTCTCCTTCTAACATTGTTTTCAATACACTATCATGCGTTAATGTGTGTCATATCAAATTACTTCTTTTAACGACTTGTTTTGAAAGATTTTTTTTTCATTCACCTTTTCAAGTACATCTTCATTTTCTACTTTTTCTATCTATTTTTCTCTATTTATTTTTTCCCCGATTGTTTGAAAATCCACAATTTTCTGTGGACTTACGAACAATTCTTGTGAGTTCCCAAAGAATGCTTGTCAACTGACAAAAATTGTTCGACAGTGCAGAAAAATTGTTTGTTAATTTACTAAAAAATGTTTGGTAAAAAATTTCCAAACTTTTCTAGGACATTTTTCTCAGAGTGTTGCTCAACTAGCCCCTCCCTACTTCACTTATGGAATCTCAATAAAAATGTGACAAAAAATTAATTTGTCTAAAATTCAGAATTCGACAAGTCTGAGCCTTGATACCGGTACACGACGTACGCATATATGCTTTGAGTTATTCTTTTTTAGCTGAACCTAAAAAGTTTATTCTTTCATCTCATAAAGGAAACCAACACATTTGCCCGTGGGCTGATTCCATAAATTATTTTCACAAGCACGAGATAGTTCAACGTAGAGTTATTTATAATATGCGCGGAATTGCTATTCCATCTTTGACTGCGGCGCATCGAGATGGATCGATCGGTTGAGCTCCGGACACATATCCTTCTTTCACTCTGCATCTCGGAAACTTGGATCGTTCACAAATGTTCTTCTTCCAGGTGGGAAAGGAAATGTTAACATTACAATGAAAAATACGACTTTCAACAATTACGAAAGTTATATATGTTGAAGATTAAAAAAGAAGGAGAAGCAAGAAGAGTGTAGTTGGGAGAATATAAAGATTCCATGCGTTCAATATGAATTCCGTACTTGGATTATTTTACGTATGCATCGTCGGTAAATATATTTACCCGTCGGTGTATATATACACATAACTAACTTTTTGGGAATGTAGTTAACTAAGTTGTATAAAATCATTAATTTTTCTTAACCCTCTAGCTACAAACGTTGCAAATTTGCTACGTTTACTAAATCCACTTTTTTATAAATTCCAAGAGCATTTGGTTTTGAACATGATGTTCAGGGATTTTCCTGGATTCCATTCGATGCAAAAAAAATTTTCTCATTCTCAATTGACGGTTTGGGGCCTCAAAACAGTTGAAAAGGAGAAAAGTTTGAGATTTTGTTTCTCACCGATTTTGGATTCCTTACATCATTTTCGATGTGGGGAGAAGGAGAAAAACATTTTTCCTCATTTGCTTCATGACTTGGTACTTAGAGGGTTAAATTTGATGCTGAGATCGATTGTAACACCTCCCTTCTCCTTTATGCGCACACATACAAACACACGCAGAGTTAAGGAGATATTAGCGCCGGGACATTGACCAAATTTTTCGTGTAAGAGTTCTCCAAAATACTTTCATATTTTCAAAATATCGCTCCATAGAAGAAATCCCAAGCAGCACCAGAATATACTATGAACGTTCTTCGAATATTCGAAATATGTTCTATGTACATTCGAATGAGACCGTTTCATAGGTACTATGCATATTCATCGAATGTACGTAATCGAATATACGATGATGCGTTAATTGAACGTCGATTGAATGAATATCGTACATTTCGAATGTACTATATACGTTCTAAGTATATGTGAAACAGTCTCATTCGAACATTCTACCAACGTTCATTATATGTTCTTTGTATCTTATTCGTACATTCTACGAACGTTTCTAGTTCGTATATATTTTCAAATTCTGTTGCTGCTTGGGATGTTGTATAGAGCGATATTTTGAAAATATTCAAGCATTGTGAAAAAATCTTACACGAAAGATTTGGCTGAAGTCCCGGCGCTAGTATTCCCTTGAAGTCATGTGGTAAGAATATGGAAACATTCTCGCTAACAGTTTGGCTATAATTCGAGAATATGTGCGCACAGCGCCGTAACTACAGCAGGGCCAACGCTGCGATACTAAAGCCATACTTTATGAAATGTTATTGGAATGATCATTCCGATTGACCCTACACTGAGAGGAGTGAACTGTGATGATTCCCAGATAACATTTTGAAGCTCCCCCCCTAGGTTTGCGTGCAAAAGCTTATCTATCCTTATGAAACACGGGTTTTAGGGGTTCCCGAGGGTCCTGAATCTGAATCTGACGTCAAAAAATTAATTTAAAATGGCGGATTCAATTCGGTGGACGTGAATATGGGCATTATTGTGCTTATGGAAGGATTCTCATGAAACGTGGGTCCTGAAGGTTTTCGAGGATGTAGAACACAAATCTGGAATCAACAAATGAATCCAAGATGGCAATATAGTGGACGTGAACACAGTTGTCCTGGTCCAAATGAACGGATTCATATGAGACGCGGGTTCTAGGGGTTTTTGTGGGTGCTAAATCCAAATTTGAAGTCAGAAAACAAATTCAAGGTCTGCCCACATGGCAGACATGGATTCAGCCATTTTTGCGTTTATGGACAGATTCATATGAAACATGAGTTCCAGGGATTTCAAGGGCGCTCAATCCGAATCTGATGTCAAAAAATGAATTCAAGATGGTGGATCCAATATAGTGGACGTGAATCTAAAAATTTGAAGGAACAATTTTCAATAAAAGATGGTCGTAAGGAAGAGATAAAAAAATATTTTGAAGAGAAACATATGATCTTTAAACCGAATTCAATGTTTTTCCAGTACACTGAGAACCCAATTTCTTAGATTGGAAGAAAATTTCTTTGTCCTCATTCTGGTAAATCTTGTTTTCAATGGGAAAAATAATTCATTTCAATGGAAAAATTTTTAATCGAACTGAAGTAATTTTTTTCAAATTTAACAAGGAATATATTTTTGTTCCAATTTGAAAATTCTTTGTTTCAGTTTGATGAAAACTTTTTCCTTCCAACTGAATTTTCTTTGATTGAACAAAATATTTATTGGAATGAGGACAGAGAAAAATTTCTTCCAATCTAAAAAATTGGGCTCTCAGTGTATTTTGATTCCTTAACCCATTAACTCCCAAATGTCGTCAATTTTTAATGAATTTCATCCAGTTTTTTTTCATCTCATAGGGACCAAAAAAAAGTTTCATGCTCTTTCAGAATATGATTCCAGGATTTGTCTGAAATCATTACTTCAATAGTTCCTTACAATTTCTTGCGGAAGACCTGCGATTTTTTTATTATAAGAAATTTTTAATCTGAAATTTTTAATCTGAAATTTTTATATGGAGCCTGTCAGATACTTCTCCTTTTTCGGGTAGAAAAGTATGTTCGAATTCTAAATTTCAAGATATGTAGGATTCAGAATGAAACTTTCAAGATGGTGTTTCCCGAAATGGAAAGTTTGTCGAAAAATTTCGGGATGCTGGAGTTCGAAAACTGTACGCTTTTCAAAATAAAATCTTGAACGTCATTTAAGATTTTTCATTCGAAAGCTATCAACTCCAATGAAAAGTTTCACAGAAATATACTAATTTTTTAAGAATTTTTTTGATTTTCAAAAAATTCCAATGAATTTTTCAATATGTCACAAAACAAATATGAAGAAATCCCGTGTATTTTCCAATGAATTCTGGGAACTTTTCATTCTCATCGTGTTTTTCCAACATTGACAGTTTTTGAACACCCGCGTCCTAGAATTTCTCAAAAAATCCCCATTTTGGACGCTATTTTCGGGAACACCATGCTATATTCCTTATTTTGGACTTCCTTGATATCTTGAAATTTAGAACTTGGAAACACTTTTCCATCTGGGAAAAGGTTACCGGTTTTGTTTAAAAATTCCAGATTCAAAGTTTTTTTCATTAGAAAAATCGCATTTTTTGCAGAAAATTGTTGATATCTACATTGAAGCAATGATTTTAGACAAATTCTGAAACCATATTCTGAACGAGCATGAAAGAGATAATGTGAAAAACAAATATACACTGAGAAAAAAAATTTCCGGGAACAATGAAATATTTAGTTAAATAGTCGCCATAAAATACTTAATTGATTTGAATAAACTTTCATCGATTCGATTAAATATTCATTCAATCAAACAAATATTCAATGTGCTATGAAATATTTCATCAATTGAAACAGTTATTTAATTGAGTCAATGAAAGTTTATTCAAATCAATTAAGTATTTTATGGCGACTATTCAACTAAATGTTTTATTGTTCCCGGAAATTTTTTCTCTCAGTGTATGGAAATTCATTGGAAATTGATGGTATTCGAGTGTTAATGGGTTCAGACGCAACATCAATTTAAATACAGTCGACAATTTCTATATCCAACTGCTCGAGACCGGATTATCTCTCTATATCGAACTTCCTTCTCATTCATATCAAGAGGAGGTATGAAATCGTCCTAATAAATCCGATGAAGAAGTACCCTATCAGAATGAATTGAGTTTCTGCATCGGAAATTTCCAATTGATACCAATAAAATTTTTATTACTTGGATTGAATCGTTTTTTTTTATCAACAATGAAAATTCCAATTGAATCCGATGAAGAAAATTCTATCGGAATGGATTGAGTTTCTGCATCGGAAATTTGCGATTGGTACTAATACAAATTTTTTCAATTGGATTAAATCGGTTTTGTTTTTATTAGCGATTAATATTCTCATTGAATCTGATGAAAAATATTCTATCGGAATGAACTGAGGTTCTGTATCGGTAATGTCCCATTGATTCCGATAGGCATTCTTTTGGTCGGCTTGAGTATACTCTTACGTTCTTGGTTTTAACGTTGAGAACCAATACCTATGAAATCTTGTTCCCAAAAAACAAGTTATTGGACATCATCGGTGATGTTACAAGAGCAATTGTTTTTATCCAATGAATTTTTTTGGGTACTATCTATCGGTGTGTCTGTCGAATCACCCATACCGGAAACCTTGATGATTTAAACACAGCCAATAATCGGTCCATGTATGGCTACCATCAAATGGCCAACAATTGATTCACATCATTGGCATAAGTGTGGCCCATCACTGGCTGATAAGAAAGGCCAGCAATGAAAACAGCCGATAATCAGCCGATGTACGGCTATGGTAAACGGCCAACAATTGATTCCCCGTTACTGGCTGGAATATGGTCTATTACTAAGTGAAATTGATTTCAAAGTTGAATGTATTGTTTTCGTAATCACCCGTGAAAAAAGTTTGTTTTGGTCTTATTTCTATTACGCTGAATAAATAATTCACATCCATCAAATAAGTTTTACATGATTCAAATGAATTCTCATTTATATAAATAATCAATTACTTTCTCATGTGAATAACGAGAAATTTGAAGGAATAAGCAACTGAATTCAACTGATTTATCGAGAGTGATTTGGACTCGTATAATTTCACATTTGAGATTGTGGAAATATCGGGCATGCAAATCTATGTAGAAAAGAAAACATTCATTTCTGATCTTGTGAAAACTGGAACGACAAATTTCCCCTAAAACAAAAACAAAAAAGTGTTTTGGGTCACACTTAACCACTGATTTGAACTAATACTGAACCGATTGTTCTGGAACGCAGTCATATCACCATTGGATATCATCATTTTATGCCCCAGTAATCTGCCATTCATGGCTGACATCCGAACATTATCCCGAAATTTCTGGTCATAAATCGGGATCATTTAGCCCCATTACTGGGACAATCAATAATTTTATACATGGCCCATTATTTATTGCCATTACTGGATTCACGTTATCATCCAGCAATTAACCATCGATGAGCCATTGATGGGCGCCATTAACGGGCGAAGGACGCCGTTTGTGGTCCAATAACGTGCCATCATTGGGCCAACTCCGATGTATACAAAAAAAATACTTAGAATGTACATAGTACATTCGAAATGTACGATATTCATTCAATCGATGTTCGATTGACGTCCCGTCGTATATTCGATTACATACGTTCGATGAATATGCATAGCATCTATGAAACGATCTCATTGGAATATGCATGGAACATATTTCGAATATTCGAAGAACGTTCATAGTATATTCTGGTGCTACTTGGGTTGATGAACCCTCTGTGGGGAACACTTCATGACTTTTCCTCATCGGTCACCTAATTTTTCTCGTTATATATCAAGCAAACACGCTGAATCAACAGATTCGTGTTCATCAACAAATCCAAATCCCCTCAACACTGTTGAATCCTTTGTTTTCCCTGTCGATCGTACATTCCTCATAATGAGAAATCATCCAACACCGAGTTCCATCATCCAGCACATACTAATCATAATCCTCCATACTATGTTAATTCTTCGTTCATTCCGAATGCGACAGGGGAAATGAATAAGAGAGAAAACAATTCGTGAGGAAACGCAAAATGTGATACAATGGAATATTGAGATCAAGGAAGAAACATCTGATCATACGTCTGATGTAATGGTCGTTTAGTGGCTGTATGCAGAGTTTCCCGCGTTAGTCTGGCGTCGCGGCGGCGCGCCTCTTTTGTTAGAGCCACGCGAGAGAAAATACAGCGCGACGCCGTTGTCATACAGTAGGTAACTCAACCTCGCTCCGTTGAGATCGCTTGATGGACTCGGGAAATGGAATAAACGAAAAAACCAAGACAGGATGGTCGGGAAGTTCATTTGGAAGTAGAAAAATACAGAGACGACCAGACGTATGGACAGACCAGTAGAGGATTCGAGTAAACATCAATTGACGAACGTCATTTGATCAAGCGGTATCCAAATATTAGATGGACGGGCTGTTGTTCAATGACGACTGCACACATCAGCATTACCATATCCCACGTGTTTTTCCAAACCTCGTGATTACAGGTATTTATCGATGTTTCACCAACGAAATTATTTTATTGTGTTCGATAATTAAAAGAAATGTAAGGTGCGTATATATATTCATATCTATTTATATATACGCATACATACATAAATGCACATGAATAAAGTGACCATCGAGTGAAGATGGAAGTGTTGTGAATTATTCAATTCGAGAATAATGAAGAATTGAGTGACGTATGTGGTGGAGGTACTGTGAAAATGGTAAGGAGCGATTCTAAAACTAGTGAAATTTTTTTCACGCAGGTGAGTTTTGGCTACTTTTACCCATTATACATACTTTCACGGGGAAAAATTCCAGAAGTGATCAACGGTTCTGCAGAAGATGATCTATGAGTCTTAAATGCAGTAAGAAATGAATTCAAAAACATTTGCACCCCCGTTCAAAAACATAGTAAAAACGTATTTAGTTGTCACGTTCGTCTTTGGGAGTTTTTTCACTTAGGATTTACGATCGTCTATTGACATTTACATGTAGTCGTGAGCTGTACATTCTTTACTCCTGTTCGCTTCTATGTTTTTCTCTCATTTCTACGAGAACCTTTTGTTTTTTTCTTTTATTCTCTCATTTCTCTCCATCTCCCTGCAAAATTTATTGCCTACTTGGCAAGAGATTCCAACGAGATATTGAAGTCGTTTCGAAGGATTTTGATCTGCATTTCATATCCAGTAGGAAATTGAAAGTGTATGAACAATTTGGAACTGAATGAATATTTTCTACATTCCGAGTGAATTCCATCCAGGGTGTTTTCAGTAGAATCCATATTACGAGCCTCGGAGAAGTAATTTTTGAACTGATTCATTGGTATTTTCAATCGTAGATAGGATTTGAAGTATCGGCCTTGGATATCGATATCAAGTATTCATTCGATATTGGACCCCACGGTATCGATACCCAATAAGTATCGACTCCAAAGTATTGATACTACTCAATATTGAGTACTATTTGAAAAAAAAGGGTTGAAAATTAATTCATAATGTGATTCTTGTTTCAATCATATGCACAATGTATACAGAGGAAAAATACGAATCATTTTGTCTTTGTGCATTTTTATATAAAAATTGAAATACCCTAAGACTTCTTAAAGAATTCTCGAACATTCCCCGTCATGACTCATGACAGTGAAAATGAATTCTATATGAATTTGATGAATACAAAATGAATAAATGTCAAATGTCAGGAGATTTCTTCACCAACTCGCAATATGAATCATTTCTGAACACTTAGTTGTTGATCAAGAATTCAAGTTGAATTCAAACTATTCATAGTTAATTCATGTTTGCTGTAGGGTTTTACGATATTCACAGTATCGATACCTCTGTATGAAAAAATATTCATCAAATTCCAAGCAAAATTTCATGGATATTCAAAAAAACTAGATATATATTTTGTGTAGTAAATGTATCGATATTTACAAAATTGGACATTCCTAATTTACGGGGTGGGTATTATTATGTGATTTCTGTAGCGCGATGTGAATGTACAAATCAACATATTCTTCTCTAACAACACGAGAAAAAAATTTTCTCATGAAAACAAGCGCATTCTTATGTCCAATCAAACTTGAAACAGATGTAAATTTTCTACGAGGAGACTACGAACCCTTCTTGGGTGTCTTGTCCTGCATACCATTGAAAAAACGTTCAAGCTTCTAATAATTCAATTTGTTACTGTAGGAAGATTGAATTCGATTAACTCTTCAAGTGTAAAAACTTTATAGCTTATATATAATTTATATAAAATTAGATTAATTTATATAATTTATATCTAACATATATGAATTATATATAATTTTGAAAATGTTTTCACTCAAGTCGATTAAAATGAACGGTTTTAGTGCTAATCGTATGAATCTTGTTGCATCCATCGATTGGATGGAGATGTTTGTTGTTGTATTCCAATATGGTTTCTACACGGAAAAAAATGTTTAGCTGTATCAGCTAGATTCGAGCTATTATAGCTAGGTATCTCGCTGGAGCAGCTAAAATTTAACTGACACAGCTAAACATTTTTTTCCGAGTATGCAGAAGTTTGTCATGTTTTTTTTTCAGGAGGATATTGATGTAGAAAATTAGAATTGGAATCCAAGAAATCCATATGTTTTCTATATTGATACAACAATGGAAAGGATTTCGTTTTACCGCAATTATTTGGGACCAGAATTCTAAAATACAAACTGAAACCGATTGATTTATTTGAATTGGATTTTTCACCACATATTGTGTCAGGGTTGAACTTATGTTCATTCCAAAAAAAGTTTCCAAGTGTAAATACAACTCATACGGCTATTTTGAGACTATTTTCAGACTACTATTGACAAAAATACTGTTCACCTGACTGAAAATTTGCAGCCCCCCTAACTCACACCCTCAGGAGGGATCTGCTAACCCTTTTTAGCAATGATCCCGCATATTCCTAGTAATCATTCACTGTTTTTCTTGCCCGTGCATTTGATAAATGGAATATCACTGACATATAACATACGGGCAGAGTTTCGCATCACATTTCTGTTATTCATTTTCCGGTTCTGTACTTAATTTGTTGTATTCTTTCATCCTTTCATTTGGTTCATCCTAATGCGAACCACAGATTCACTTCTTTTGCCATCCATTCATCTGTTAATAGACTGATTAGTTCATTTGTTCATCTCGCGTGTTGACCATTCGTCACTTGACACGTTTAATCAGTAATTCAGCACTTCGTTTGCACGCTTGTATTTAGTGATTGCCCTGAGGATTCATTTCCCACATCCCGCTAGTACTCCTGATCCGCTTACGGAGCAGTTATAGAATTTTCTAGAAGTGATGTATACACGAGTATCCGTCTACGTAGGTACACAATATGGATATATAGAAATGTGCAGCTATCTATGAACAATGAGCTATTTATGATGAGAGTACGCGATTAATTATGTTGATATTCGCAAGAGGTCTTCGCAACTTCATTAAGGTTTTTGTTTTTCCTTTTGCGTACTTCATTCCATGTTCATGAATTTGTGTCTTTTGTTCCTCAATTTTCTTACACTTCTTTTCCATGATTTTATTCTTCATCCATCAGTCAAAACTTCACAAGAGTCTCGATAACAATTGCTCAATGAGTGTTCACTGTTCCATTTGCCATTTTGAATATCAGCGAATCATTTCATCATGCATATGAATCGATCTTATTGAAAAATTTTCATCCATGACTCAATTCACAATTAAGTAAATTTTTTCATCTTCCATATCGCAGGATATCAGAGGATTTTTTCTGAGGTGAAAAAACCAGAGTTCTTTCAAAAGACCTTTCAAAGAGCTCTTGCCTCTCATAAGTGTTCACTGGATGTCTTTCATTTCAGATGTATTTGAAATCCAAGGGAAATTACAATCATGTGAATTCGGATAGGAAAGGCCGAGGCAAATCGGATCAATTTCTTCAACAAGAATTTTCAGTGGGTCTTTTTATGAATTCTGATTGTATAAATCTTTGGCTTGAGGTCTATGCAAAAAAATAATAGTCAATTGTACACTTCTCTGTTTTACGCTGAAATAAACATGATCAGCCCGATATCGGGGGCGCAAAAGATCATTAATCAACATAAAACATATATTGATGACAAACGAATTCACACTTTGAAACTCTCTTTTGAACTTGAAATACGTTTAACAAACCTGGTTAAAGAAATTCATAAAATATGACGAAATGAAATTTCAAGGGAAAATTTCGAGAAAATTGTGCAAGATTCAATCAGAATCATATCGAAAGAATGTATTAAATCCCATTGAAAATGGTGGAATAGGATTTGGTCAGAATAATTCAAGATTCAATAAGATTTGGCGAGAATCGCTGGGTTTGTTTAACCCATTTCGTCCCAAATGTCCAATTTTTTTTGAAGACTTTTGAGGCTCTAACTTTTGATGAAAACAACTCTAAAAAAAATTATACCATAACGATTCCGATAGTTTAGAGTCTCTTCTTTCGAATGCCGTAACTCAAATTTACGTACGAATCGATGACAAAAAGTTATAACGAGTTGTTTGAAAAAAATGACAAAAATTTCGTCGGTTTTTTTTTAAATTCGATATTTTCAGCATGCAAAAATATTGCTGGACCATTGTATCTAGCATATATCGTGTACCTAATGTCTGCTCTACCAAACCCCGTTGGAATTTCCTGGAAATTCAAAATGGCGGCGTCAAAATGGCCGTTGGGAAATTGAAAAAATTTTGAGAAATCGTATTATTCATGATTTTGAGCTGACTTGGCTGTTTTATTTCTATTTCATGGTTAGAAATGTAGGAAATACTCATTCTCAGACTCGTAAGCATCATCATATCCTATAATGAACATACACAACGGTTTTTGATGGCCGTAAAATGCGAGGGAAGCCTATATATCGCGTTTTTAGCCACCAATTCGATTTTACGTTGCTCAAGGCTCTATCTTTTGGTGTGAACAACTCAAAAAAACACATTATACCATAGCGATTCCAAAAGCTTAGAGTCTCTTCTTTCGAATGTCGTTACTTAAATTAACGTATGGATCGATGACAAAAAGTTGTCACGAGTTTTTTGGAAAAAATGCCAAAAATTTCGTCGGTTTTTTTTTTTAAACTCGATATTTTCAGCATTCAAAAATATTGCTGGACCTTTGTATCTAGCATAGATCGTGTACTCAATGTCTGCTTATTCAAACCCCGTTGGAATTGTTTGGAAATTCAAAAAGGCGGCGTCAAAATGGCCGTTGGGAAATTGGAAAATTGTGAGGAACCATATTATCCATGTTTCCGACCCGATTTGGCCCTTTTGTATCCATTTCACGGTTGAAAATGTAGGATGTACTCATTTTTAGATCCGTAAGTACCATCATATTCTAGAATAAAGATGAAAAATAGCTCTTGATTACCATGAAATGCGAGGGAAGCTTATATATAGCGTTTTTAGCCGCCAACTTTATCTGACGTTGCCTAACTTCCACCACATGGAGGTAAGCGCTGATTGGGGAGTCTCTTGTTCTTTTTTTTATTTTTTATATTTCTGTATTCACATTTTTTTTATTTTTCAATTTTTTAATATTTTTTTTCCATTTTGCTTCATTTTTTTCTTCTCCTTGGGTTCAAGTTACATGAAGTTATCTGACAGTGGATATGCATATTTAGATTATATATCTGAATATTGCCGTATCTGATCTTGAACGTATTGAGAGTATCATGTATTTTGAGGCTCCAAATCAATATCCCCATATTCCTAGTCACATGCATTTTACGTGAATGCAGAGCCGGATTTCCCAATAGGCCCGGATGCCCGGCATTTCCTGGCAATCAAGAGCTATTTTTCATGTTTATTCTAGAATATGATGGTAATTACGGATCTAAAAATGAGTATATCCTACATTTTCAACCGTGAAATGGAAACAAAACGGCCAAATCGGTTCGAGAACATGGATAATATGGTTCCTCACAATTTTCCAATTTCCCAACGGCCATTTTGACGCCGCCTTTTTGAATTTCCAAACAATTCCAACGGGGTTTGAATAAGCAGACATTGAGTACACGATCTATGCTAGATACAAAGGTCCAGCAATATTTTTGAATGCTGAAAATATCGAGTTTAAAAAAAAAAACCGACGAAATTTTTGGCATTTTTTCCAAAAAACTCGTGACAACTTTTTGTCATCGATCCATACGTTAATTTAAGTAACGACATTCGAAAGAAGAGACTCTAAGCTTTTGGAATCGCTATGGTATAATGTGTTTTTTTGAGTTGTTCACACCAAAAGATAGAGCCTTGAGCAACGTAAAATCGAATTGGTGGCTAAAAACGCGATATATAGGCTTCCCTCGCATTTTACGGCCATCAAAACCCGTTGTGTATGTTCATTATAGGATATGATGATGCTTACGAGTCTGAGAATGAGTATTTCCTACATTTCTAACCATGAAATAGAAATAAAACAGCCAAGTCAGCTCAAAATCATGAATAATACGATTTCTCAAAATTTTTTCAATTTCCCAACGGCCATTTTGACGCCGCCATTTTGAATTTCCAGGAAATTCCAACGGGGTTTGGTAGAGCAGACATTAGGTACACGATATATGCTAGATACAATGGTCCAGCAATATTTTTGCATGCTGAAAATATCGAATTTAAAAAAAAACCGACGAAATTTTCGTCATTTTTTTCAAAAAACTCGTTATAACTTTGTGTCATCGATTCGTACGTCAATTTGAGTTACGGCATTCGAAAGAAGAGACTCCAAGCTATCGGAATCGTTATGGTATAATTTTTTTTGGAGTTGTTTTCATCAAAAATTAGAGCGTTGAAGGTCAAGAAAAAGAATTGGACATTTGGGACGGAATGGGTTAACCAGAGAAGTGGGAAAATTTCATTCCACACACACGTTGCTAATAAACGCAGTCAACTTTTTGATAACTTTCAGACCTTACAAGGAAAGCATCTGAAATATTCCCAAAATCGACACATTAAACTTTCTGACATGTTTTAGAGAACATAATGAATATTTTAGATGTTGAGGAGAAAAATGTTCACTGGGGTGTGATCTTTTTTTCCATCACATTTTTCACGACACCATTCTTCCATGTATATGAAATTTTTGATAAAATCAACTGAAAATTCCAAACCTTATGGGATGTTCATTATTATTTCCCAGTGAATTTCCGGTGAAATACCGAAAATTCCCCACCATGAGTGAGCATTTTTGTACTTGATTATTCATTGAAACGAATTGGTTGCAGAATAATGAAGTCTCCAGCTGTTGGAGACTCAGAATCTTGCGATATATTCTTTAAACAATGTTTCCAGTTCCAAGGAATTAATTCAAGAAGATAAACACCGATGATGTATCAGATTTTGTGAATTTGAATTTTCGTTTCACTTTTGCGAACGATTCGAATTTCAATAACATACTCCGGGAGTACTTCTAGTGGGGAATATTCGCTTCGCTCATTTTGAATGAATCGTAGCCCACATGTGCTCGCTTCGCTCGCATTTTGAACAATTCATATATCCGGGGATATATGAAAAGGCACTCATCGGTTCTTCACTCAATTGAGAAACTTTGTAAGCGTAATATGGAGAAAACCTGAGACTTATTGCCTACCATCCTTTATACCATCTCCAGATGATTCAGAAACATGTACCTGGAGAACTGCAGAATTTCAACTGTCCTGGTAAAAATAAAGCATGGAAGCGCGACGAAAGCGTAAGCTAAAAGTCATTTAAGCGTAACGAAGAGTTATTTAGGCGTAATTTAGGAATGAATCGGAATATTTTCAGGCTTCATTTGTTTCAATAGCTACTTCCTTCACTTCCGGATTCTCATTAGTGCGTGGTTGTCATAACGTCAAACAGCTCTTGACGATTCTTCGGATGCAGTAAAGCTTACACGGGAAGATTGAGATTATTATTTTCTTTCAACATTGGAGCCAAGATTTTGATTCAGCAACCTGGAAAATCCATAGAACCCGTGTTACATATAACAATATAATTTCGTCCATTAGAGCCAGAATCGCTAGATCCACGTCCGCCATGTGGATCCGCGATCTGGAATTCGGTTTTCGACCCCAGATTCGAATTCCTCACCCTCCAAAACCCCTAGGACCCATGTTTCATATAACTCTGTCCACAAATGCAAAATTGACTCAATTTACCTCCGTCATCTTGGATCCGCCATCTTGAATTCACCATCTTAAATTCGTTTTTTGACGTCAGATTCGAATTCTTCACCCTCGAAAACCCCTGGGACCCATGTTTCATATAAATCTGTCCACAAATGCGAAATTGAGTAAATTCACGTCGGCCATCTTGAATCCGCATCTTGAATTCAGGATTTGATTCCACATTCGGATTCAGCACCCTCGAAAACTCCTAGGACCCATGTTTCACAATAATTCATCGATTCAAGCCAAGATAACGAATATTCAAAGACTGCGGAGAAAATGACATATATATATATATATATATGTATACAGCGGAGAAAATTTTCTCCGAGATCACCTTTTTTTCAGAAAAAAATATAAAAAAAAATAGAAGGACTTGTCCGATTGCAATAAAAAAAATGTTCCTTGGGGAAAGGGTTTAAGAAGGTCCTCTATAAATTGCATCCAATTCGGACCACTCGGTCCAAAGATATCCTGAATACAGACAGAGCGACAGACAGACATACATACAGACAATCTCAAAGATCATCAATCAGTATTGCATGAAATGAAAAACTATCCAACTTTCAATTGGATTACTCAAATATTTTAGAAGATACGGTCAGAGCGTACGAGGGTGCAATAGGCACTCCGTGCTGGTATACTACGTATACTAGGGGTATGCCATTCACGAAAAAAAATCGATTCCCGAATCGATTGTGGATCGCAAAATAAAAAATCGATTCGATTGAAGATCGGCTAGAAAAGAATCGATTCTTCAAAAATCGATTGAGAAAACTCGGATATGGTTTTTCGAAGTTAGCAGAGAATCTCAAATGGGTTATTCGTTCTAATTGAATATTAAATACATCTCACATACGTAATAATACAAAGCCTATTTGAGATTATTGAATTCATAGGAAATGAAAAATGCATTTTTGTAATGGAATCAAAGGAAATGAAAATATTCGCTTCAAATGAATGTAATAAGGATGTATTCATTTTTCACTGGGTATAACCCAGATACATTCAGCAACTATAGTGATATGAGTACATTATTAGATATTCTTCAGAAGCTTAATAAGTCTATCAGGAACATTTTTTAATTTGAACAATTGAATCAAAACCATATAATTGTGTATCTTATTATTCCTAAATGTCAGCAGAAAATAAAATTCCGTATATCAATAACACGGATGAAATCAGAATTCTCCTTTCTCTTGGGGTTTCCTTAGGGTTGATATTTCAAACAAAGACGAATAATTCATAACTGCCACTGTTCTTTGGAAAGAGAATTCAAAAACAATAGTTCTTGCACATGTTTAGGAGACAAGCAACTTCTGCTCTGCGTCACAATGTTTCCTGTTTTCGAAAATAATCTTTCAGAAGGAACCGAAGTTGCTGGGACTGAGGAATAACATTTTGCAATCTCACTCAGTGATGGGTACGTAGAATGATGCATTTTCCAAAAATTCAGAGGATCATCTTTTAGATCAATCAAAGGTTGCGTGAGATAATGTTTTAAATCTGTTGGCATATCGTCGATATCAGGACTGGCAATATTCTGTTTTTTCATTAGGTTTTTATGATATGACTTGACCACACATCATTTTTTGATGTTTCTTCAGTTCCTCCAGAATAAGATTGGCTGCATAGGACCTTACGGCCTTATGCTGCACGGTTATGCATCCGTATGCTTAGGCCTTTGAGCTGCTCTCTCATGGAGCGGAACAGCGCGATACGAAACAATCATGATTGGTCAGCTTCTAGTATTATTTGAAAATGACTAGGAATTTACCAATGGTGATCATTTGACGTAATGTAACACATCGTACTTCACGAAATTCAAAATTCTGACAGAAGTTTCTGTTACATTTATTTCACATTTGGAAAATTGAGTACGATTTTTTTGAGAATCGGATAAAAAAGAATCGATTCATGAAAAGACATTCTAAGAATGTGCATGAAATATACTTATCCAGAACAGTTTCATTCAAAGATTCTGAGAATGATCATACAACATTCTCAGAACTTTCAAGAACCTTCTTAGCATTTCTCTAACCTGTTGTGCCATGCGTTATGGTCGTGCTATCCCAGATAGCATGTGAGCTTACGAAAAACGTGGTTTCAGAATAACTCTTTTCTTTAGTCCGTTTCGGATTATTTCTCTCTGAACTTCTGTGCTATGCACAGGTAAGCGTCCCAGCAACCGAACATGTACCTATTTCAGAACAACACATCATATAATCAATTACTGAGTATTTATTCAAATTATGATTATCACTAGGATAATGAAGGGATTGTTATTTATTCTCGAGTGACGCTTACCTTATAAGTTTTCAAATATTCGTCTCTAAAAATTTGAAACTTTTTCAGAATTGAATTTTTATCAATATTGACAAAAAGATCCACCAGATGAAGTCTTTTTTGTTTTCGTATTCACTTGAATTCGCTAAATGCGTGAGATTTTTGCATATTTGTTGCAAGCTTTCAAAGGTTTTTTATTCGCTTTGTTTGAGGTTTTTCTATCCTTTTCATTGGCTTGTCACAACCTTCTTGTTCGCTTGATATAGGGTTTTTATTCGCTTCTCAGACACGTTATTTCTTCGATACAGCCTTTTCACACGCTTGCTATAAACCGGCCACATGCTTGCGACAGCCTTGTTTCGTGTCAACTAAGAATATTGTTGTCACATTGTCATAAACTTAGATAATTGTTATCGGCAACCGTGTGTCAAGCTTTACGCAGGTCATTGAAGAGGTTGCAACAACCCTGCAACAAGCTTAAATTGCTATTTCGGATATTCTTTTTTCGGAAGGTGGTGAAAGTATGTAAGCAACGGCCACATCAAACGAGTGTAATTAAGAATGGGAATAATCGAGAACAGCCAATAGGCTTATTTCCATCAGATTCGCCGGGGTCTACCCTGGTGTGCTGCCAAGAACTCTTCGGCAAGACAACTGTATCTCGAAAGTGAATGAAAACAAAGTATGTCAAAGGAAGTCCAATTATTCGGGATCATGCCTTCTACTAGAGATACCACTCGAATGTAAATTTCTGGTGAATCAACAACCCCTTGGTCTGACTATGTACGAATCGGATATTGAAGTAAATGTTATCGAACTATTATTTCATCATTCAGATGAAAATCAACACCATGCTCATTGTAGGATTAATCTGAAGGAGTGAAACCAATTTTTGGAAGATTAAGGGCATTCATCAGAGGCAAAGTTACTAGATCTCTCCCCCCAGTTTTCTCAACGATTGATGAATATAATCGATTTTAATGAGCAGGTGCATCTTCTTAGCATATCAAAGAAAGTGCAGCTACTCTTTATTTTTCATTTTATTTGTTCGTTTTTGAGAAAACTGGGGGGGGGGGCGATTTTGGAATCTAGTAACTTTTTGGGAAGGTAGTGAATGCCGTTAACGGATCAGTAATTTTTTGGTTGATCAATATTATAATGATGAATTGTGTTTCACTAGTGTGCAGCCAGTTCTTGTGCTCAGTAGTGAGGATTGAACGATGTTTCATGTAGCAATGGAAATATAAATTTCAAGTGTCTCAGGTAATACTCACTTCTTATTCTTGAATGGTTTATGTTAAATTAAGAATCCATCAGCTATGGATTGATCATTACCCACTGAGCATTTCCGTTAGAACCTTGCATCAACATTGCATCGATATTGATGCGATCTTGAGAGTACCTGTTATGAGAATTACAACAGTAATATTACAACATCCAATTACAAGTAAATTGCAGCAATGTTACGTTGTCAGTTGATATTTCAACGATATTTTTGCAAGTTACTTTCGTAATATTGCATTTGTAAATTGAAAGACAAGTACTTTCAAGATCGCATCAATATTGCTGCAATGTTAATGCAAGGTTCTAACGGAAATGCTCAGTGGGTATACTATCATTTTTCGAGCAATGATAGGAAGAAAATCAAGCCACATTCGAAAAATAATTTCAAAATACATTGAGACCCAGAACACGTTTTTCATCTTGGAAAAATCATTCAGTCTAATAATGGAAGATAAGGCACTTTCGTATACTGGGCCACATTCGTACGCTTCATCATACGTCGAATAATGACTCAAATTGCAAGAAGTCTGCTTGTGTGTATTTTATTGTAATATTGATTGAAAAGCTCACATGTAGATTTTTTGAAATTTGAGTCATCACTCAGAGTATGATGGACTGTACGAATGTGCTCAAGTGTACGAAAATACGAAAATACCCAATCTTCCTCCAACTTCGATTCATTCTGCAGTGGATATTAATGATAAGAGAAAGATGGTGGCAGATGAAGAAAGAGAAGGAATGGAAATTTAGGGGAACGCGGTGGAGGAGGAAGATGAGAGCTGATTACAATGGAAGTTTGTAATTGAACCTTCTTTCTTTCTCTTCCACCCCCCCCCCTCTCTCTCTCTCTGTAATGCAGGACTTCAACTTGATTCGCAATGATAAGGAATATGAGCAGGGAGGGGTGTAGGTTTTTCTTTCGAAATTTTATAGCTGTCACGATTATTGATGAGTCTAATTCAACTATTCCTGGTCAACCTGAATGTTTATTCATCGAAATTCATTACGTGAATGTACCAGCAATTTTATGTACTGTGGTATATTGACCATCAAAGGTAGATTATTTCAGTGACACCGAAGATGCTTGAGATAGAATTTCTCCACTGTATTCGAATATCATAATTTCCGGTGACTTCAATTCTGACCTTTGCTCTAATACTTTTGATGCTAATAACCGTAGGAGATTGTCATATCACAATAATCTACATATTATTCCACATCACCCGAGGTATCATCATACCGCGTTCTCTCATACTTGACTCGATATTTGTGCCGTAAGTGATTCTGAGAAAGTTATCAGAAGTGGTCAATTCGAAGTTACTCTTCTATCTCATCACGACCTCATATTTATAGGTTACAGAATTAATGCGCCTGAGTATGAGTTTGTCCTCTTTTGGTTGGTCCCCCATTTTCCAAACTGTTAATTTTGAATAAATTTTGAGCTTTCGGAGTGGAGCCGCATCTCGTATCAGCTGGTTGCCGACGTTTTGCCATTATTGCAGCTAGCTTCTTCAGGGCGGTGTCGGTGTTAATGAAACATTATACTGTTTCCATGAGCTCTCGATTGCTACAAATCACCAATATTCCAAAGTGTTTACGTATGTGCCTGAAAAATGAACTACGCCATGGATTTGCAGCTCTATCGAAATATTCCAACGTGAGAGGGATAGAACTTATAAAGCCTCCATTTGTAATAGATTGGTATTCTTGAGGAATAAATATGTCCTGCTTAGAAAATAGGTGTCTGCTCAGATTTCCTCGTCTCGTAATGATTTTTGAAAGAAACGGTTTTCGTCACTTCCGACGGGAAAGGACACTTGGCGTGAACTACGTAAACTGGGCCTAACGCGTAGCAAAACATCTCATGCTTCTGGAAACTTCTTCCTTCAAGATATGAATCACTAGTTCATATCATTCTTCAATCCCTCTCCTGCTGATTCACCTGGAGTGGCTCCCAGTACCTTCAATCTTGGCTATGATCTTTTGACATTCCCATCAATGTGTGCCTTCACTTTCGATTTCACTCAAATTACTGATGCTATGGTTTCTAAAGCTATTTTGTCGATTAAGACTGAGTCTATGGGCGTTGATGAAATTCCAATTAGCTATCTTAGAAGATCTATGGTTGTTGTTCTCCCTATGATTACAGCTATTTTCAATCTCTCTCTCTCTCTCTCTCTCTCTCTCTCTCTCTCTGTCTCTCTGTTTTCACGGATATAACGGAGGCAGAGAATCTGAAACTACAACGCTCCTTCAATGCTTGCGTCCGTTTCATTTTCAATGTCAAGCGAGATGAACACATAATTCCCTATTTTCTGAGGTTACGTTGGTTGTAGTTGAAGGAACGACGTGAATACTTTCTTGGTTCATCTGTATATCAGATGCTGAGAACACGATTACCGTCATCTCTCTATAATCGTTTCAAATTCACCTATCAACACTCAACCTTCAATACTAGATCTGATCTTAACGCTCTAGTTATCCCCCTCCATCGTACCTCAACGTATGGGAAATCATTTACGATTTTGGCTGCAAGACTTTGGAACTCACTCCCAACCCACATTCGGAATCAGCCAACTCTCGCTCCCTTCAAAAGAGATCTACATCATCTTCTCATTAGTAGATACTCATGATTGGGTCAATGACTCGAATGATGATTTTATGTTTGAATTATGAATGCTGGTATAAAATGGAATGAATTATTTAGATCTAGAGAGCATGTAAAGTGAATTCATTAGCTTTTAATTAGTTCTATAAGTTCTTTTTATTGTTGCTAGTTATTTAGAACCGCTGTAAAATACTATACTGTATTTGTCCCATAGGTTTTCCTAGGGCATAATAATAAACTTATCTATCTCTCTCTCTCTCTCTCTCTCTCTCTCTCTCTCTCTCTCTCTCTTTATCTCTTTATGATACATATCAATCTGGTTTCAAAAAATGTCATAGTACGCAAACAGCTATCATCAGGCTTTTGGATAACAATTAACTCAATATTGATGAGGGGAAGGTCACTATTGTAGTGATGTTTGATTTCAGTAAGGCCTTTGACAAGGTTAAGCATAGCATACTTCTTCATAAACTAGCCAGGGCTGATTGCTTTGGCTCTGTTATTGGCTGGTTTCGTAATTACTTATCAAGCCGTTACCAGGCCGTTGTGGGCCCTTCTGGGGAATGATCCTCCTAGCTACCTGTCACCTCGGAAGTTTCGCAGGGATCTGTTCTTGGCCCTCTTCTTCATTCCGTTTATGCGAGTGATCTCCCTTCTTCTGTTTCATTCTGTGAATATGGGATATATGCCCATGACCTGGAGATTCACTCACAAGCCGATCCTAATAATCTACAGGTTGCTTCGCTATGCTCAACACTGACATTAAATCAATTACGACATGGGCGAAAGCAAATCCACTTCTTCTCAATGTAGCCAAGATAAAGGCCATCTTGATTGATAGTGATAGATACATTCGTGCAATCAATATTTCAACTCTGCTTACTCTCTCATTGTACAATTTCCCTGTGTTGTTTATTCAAAGTATGCGATATCTGGGTATCCACTTTGATTGCATACTATCTTGACATGAGCATGTCTCATATGTGATTAGGAAAGTAAATATGACTATCTATCAGATGAGAGGGAATAGTCGTATTCTCTGTTTTGAAACTTGTAACTCACTAGTATCTACGCTAATTTTCCTCCATTCAGACTATGCATCCCAAGCGTGTATTGCCTACAATGACAATGGGCCTTAGGCTGGGTCCATCCTCTTTAACCCAGTATTGAGGAATAACGATGGGGCCAATGTTGGCTCAATCTTGGCCCTGTTGTGCTTCCCCATACAATTATGGTTGGTAGAAAATGGAAATAATGAATCTTAGTGCGGGCACATTTGAACTTAGCCCCAATTTAGACCAGCGTTAGGCCAAGATTGGGATGAACTGATATCCCGAGCATGTCTGTACAATCCTCAGCGTGTATGAATTTTGGTCCCACTTTGGTTCAGTCTTGGGCCCATATAGGCACGTTGGAGCTCAAACACTAGGCCCAAGACTGGGCCAAAGCGGGGCTGAAATTTATACCCGCTAGGACAGAATTCAAAGAAATTCTCCAATTCCCCAAAAAAAAAGAAAGGGGCGGTATTGATTGCCTAGTCTGGGTTCATGCTGGGCCCATGATGTTACCAATCCTCGGGCAAAGCAATATAGCCAAGCTGGGAAGGATGTTATCATCTCAGGGTTGTCCCCATTTGTCTGCCCAGCTTGGCCCCACGTTGGGCAGCATGGGTACCCACCCGGGGCTCAGATTGAGCCCGCCGTTAATACACACTTGGGATGTGTAGCCCTTATTGGTTTATCCCCTTCACTAAATCTAAAGCTACAACGCGTCCTAAATGATCGTCACTAATGCGAGGCGAGATATGTGCATTACTCCACTTTCAAACGGGTCGAATTGGCTCCGTTGTAAAAATCGTCAGCAATAATTCCTAAGAGTACTCGTCTATATTGTACTCAACACAGATAAACCTTCCTATTCAAGACGTAATTTTAAACTTGGTTGTGAGATGAATGTTTGGAGGATACATGCACGAAATGATGATCCTTTCATCCCTAATTTCCGCACTGAAACTTATACCCAGACAGCACTGGGACGTTTTAAAAACATTCTCAAAACGTGGTTGGTAACATAGAAAACATGCCAAAAACGTCCCAGGATGTTTTCAAAACGTCACATGTATGTTTTGAAAACGTGAAAATGTCCTAGAACGTTTTATTTTCGTTTCTGTGGGAGGTGATGGAAACATTTTATTATGAATGTTTTGAAAACGTCGCATGAATGATTTCCTCGTCTTTTTCAGTCACTAAAATTCATATTATTCCTTGGAGAATTGGAATATTCCAAACACATTTTCAAAACATAGCAATGTGTCACACAGATGTCCACAAAAAAGTCCTGCAATGATATCATTCGGAACGTGAGAATTTAATGATATTGAACTATTTACGTGAAATATTTGAATGTTGAGCGAGTTTAAGTGAAAGTGAGCTGATATAAATTAAATTCTTGGTTATGGCATTCGATTTGTCAATTTGGATATAAAAATTTCATGTTATGTAAATATGTGTAATTAAATCTTTCAAATGAAAGGAATTGCATGGATTTTATATTTTCTATGTAATAAAAATGAATTTTACATCAGTTGATAACCAAGCGAGTTATGTGAATTTTCAAATTTAAGTTAGGATATGTTGAATGATTACTTTCAAAATTCTATTGAGATGATTATGTGATTAAAAAAGGCCTTTTGCAGGTTTTCCTTTTTTTAGTGGATGAAAAGGTGACGCACTAACACATCAAAATGCTCAAATCCATGATTTTCATTATTTTTGAAAGATTCATTATTTATACATGTTAAAGAAATAGAGGAAATTATAAAATTTTCAAAACAATCCTTCAATTCTCTATGATGATTTGATTAAATATAATTGTGCATAAATTATATTGAAGTTGATGTTTCCAGTCTCATTTCAAAGTATTATGCAAACATATTACGAATACCCATTTGGTTTAATATTTCAGAAACGTTTCAAAAATGACCTAAGAACATGAGAATAATATTTTCAAAATCTTGCGGAATGCATGAAAAAAAAAACGTTTGGTGCTGTTTGGGTAGGAACTCGTTTCTCATGAGAGGATGTTATTTTTGGAACAATATCTCTTCAGAAATCCGTTCTGCATCCTCCATTGAGATTATTTCAAAGGAAATTATCTACTTATCTCCTTCGAACTCAAAAACAGCAGCAGGACTTACCTTGAGGGACTGTTGGTGTCTGCATAGTTTTCTCCAAATTTGTCAACTTTCAACTTTACATTAACATAAGTCTCTCTGTTATTCTCATTCTTCTATTTACTGTTCTGCCTTCTGCTTATTTGCTTGGTTATGCTCTTTAGCTTGATTCCGAGTGCGCTTCATTATTATTTCAACTATACTTGAGTGACATATATTACTGTAGTTTAACTTGAGCTCAAGTTAACTAGATCCTATGTATAATTCAAACTCATGTTATCTACATTCATGTTTTCATCTTTTCTTTGTATTTTTATTTTTATTGATTGTAATTTTTATTCTGTTTTACCTCTAAAAATATTATCCTAGGGCTAAGTATCTCTCTCGCTCTCGCTCTCGCTCTCTCTCTCTCTCTCTCTCTCTCTCCTCTCTCTTGTCTGGTTAATGAACCTAATAACATGCATGGCAATACCTCAAATAACCTTGTGAACATACAGGTTAATATGGACAACCGTGACTATTCTAAGAAATCAGTTTGGCGCAATTTTGTTATTAAAGGAACGGGACAACTGCTGATATCATCTGACTAACCGGAAAGAATTTAGGATCTAAAGAAAAATTTGTGGCGGCGTCAAGACACTATTGGCACATCGAAATAATATGAGTTCATATTTTCCCTCTTTCTTTTTCTCTCAGAGTAAGGCCAAAAAGTCCTGAACCAGTTTTATTACACTCTCGGAGGAATGATGGAGTAGTCTGCAAACAGCTAGTCTCCAAGAGCTATTCGACTATTTTATTTTAATTGACCAAAAAACAATTTCACTAGTACTCCACGATGCGCAAATGTCCTTAGAAGAACCCTGAACACTTTCGAGACGATCTGCAAACGACACACAATCAATTCTGGTGTAAACAAAGTTGGATTCAGATCAAGATAACGCTAAACTTTGTAGGAAATTTAGGCAGTGAGACGATCCCAAATTTGAACAATTTGTCAAAGTTTATTTCATGTTTGGCAAAAGTTGATTGCATTCGGATTGATGATCGCAAAGACATTTCACATCAATGTTGCACTAGTTGGTGGAGGATAAAAATCATGCCGAATACGTTTGTTTGATTGTCTGAGCTACTCATTTATTCAACTGAACGACCACTATGAGTTTGACATGAATTGATTATAACTCCAACTGAGATACTACAGAGCTGACAAATCTGAATGCTACTTAGACTCATTTGATTAGAAGTCAATCCCAATAAATACATTTTTCGTCCCAATGAATGAGCAACATAAAAATTTGTTTGAGATCAATATTCAAAGTTCGGAACAAGATTGCATTCTTCTAATGTTCTGCTATATTTTTTTTAAAAAATGAGTGATTTGATACGAGAAAATGAACCTCTTGCTCTTCTTTCTGTTCAAAGCAGCCACGTACATTCTGCTTTTCGCAAAAATTAAGATCTTTGTCTGTTTTCCAAACTCACACAATATTTGTGCGCAATGATGATCATCAGCCCATTTCCGACAAACTTGTGCGAGTTTGGGATCTTTCCAATACCTAAACCTTGTACAAATTTCGGCACGTTAAGTGTGATATTAAATTGACCTGAATTACCACTTTCACACGGTGATGAAAGGATGTATCATTCTCGATAGTGAGGTACAAATATCATTCAGCGAACATAATAATCGAATATAAAGTTGAGGAAGAATTCGGCTCATTCTCATTTATTCGAATGAGAATTTAAATCCATTCATTGAAGTTTATGATGTGTAATTTTGTGTGAATCATTCACGAACAATGGAGTTTTCGAACATTTAGAAAACCTTTGGTAGATTTTTTAAACCTTTTAAAGCAAGTTTTTCAGGTAATGATATCGGAATAGTATCTCTATTCTTCTTATACACACATCAAGGACATCCTGTGAGAGCGAGAGGTACTGCACAGGAAAAAAATTATTTGAGATAACTATGTAACTTGTGAGCGCATATGGGCCCATTTTTTTCGTTAGAATAACAATTTTCTTCGTCGTTTTACCTAATTTTTTTGATGAATTATCCTGAATTGGTTGGATCAATGAATTGATCATTTGGTGTTCTAACTTAAAAAAGTGGGTCCATATGCGCTTACGAGTTTGATAGTTTTATTGCAACTGATTTTTTCTGTGTTGATCTCTCTACTCGGAATACTCGAAGATAAGTAATAAAATGGGAAAAACGAACATCCAGATCCATTGGTATCTCTTAGATTTTCTATAGACAACTGTAGTTTACCATAGCAAAAATTACGATTTTCCCCCATCGGTAAAATTACAATGGTACCAGAAAATGTAAATGCTCGTTACCTTCCACGGTTGGTAGATTTATATATACAGTGTGGTCATGTTTGGTTCTTCCACATTTGTGAAATTACCATAGTAACATGAATGTTTAGACAAAAAGTGAAAGTCCTAGTACATAAAAATGTGAACTCTCATATACCGTCGTACCCTGGACGGGTGCTTTGAATTTACACGATCGAAACGAGTACAACATTTGTGGGCCTTTTTCACACAAATCATCAGTTTTTTCGGTTGGGAATAGAACACCCAACAAACACAGCTTTGTTATCGCATCATGACTACAATGTACCTCAAGATCACACGCAATATCCTTTGTTCGTTGCATGCAATGGACTGTTAGCTTGTCATTTCATCAAGGGCGTATCCAGAACTTTTTTTGGGAGGGGACTACGTTGGAGATGTATATCTGTATATACACAAAATATATAGATATATAGAAAGGAAAAAATTATGGTTGGGGGGGGGGGTCTGGAGCCCCTGAATCCCCCTGGATACGCCCTTGCATTTCACAATCATCAAAAGTTGCATCAATGTAACAACAATATGACATGTATCGTTCTGGCAACATCGTTGTTTCATCCATCTGTTATAAGTTACACTATCTCCGAAACCAGTAGAAATGGAAAAAAATGTCACAAATACAATGTATTCATGAAGAACTCTTTTAGAACTCTTGTGTTATCTGGGATGCGAACATTTCTTGGCGTGAATGTTAAAGTTATGATGGCATTATTGAGACATTTTTTTATCTGGGATTTCGCATATACTTTGAAATTCTGTTGCTGCTTGGGATGTTTCCCGCGTAATTGAATTTATAACAAAACACAGCCACCGTGCTTGACCCAATCACAGCGTTCTTTTCAACTGTATGACCACCCTAGTTAAATCCTCCTGCCATATTGCTTCCTCTGCTTGAAACAACGAGAAGACAAAATGTCCAATTGTAAGTATGATCCTGTTTTTATTTTTATGATGAAGATTTTTCAGTTTTTTAAATTAATAACACGAAGTAATAGTAAATAGTAATGGTAAGGAGACATAACTCCAGTGGATACATTTTCAGAATCTAATACACTTTGCCGGGTCAAAAGGACCAGGTTCGTCATCATGGAATAACTTTTGAAATTAGTGCACATGCGTCCTACAGCATACTTGTCCTCTCATCATCGTAAGGTGCCAATGAGATGATTTTCTCGTAATTATCTCACTCGCACCTTGCGATGATGGGATAAGAACAAGTAGGCTCTAGGATGCATGCGCACTAATTTTAAAAGTTATTCCATTTGACGAACCTGGCCCTTTTGACCCGGAAAAGTATATCACGTCTTCTATACGGAGTTATCTCCTTACTTTATTAAATAATTAAAAGAATATACAAAAAAAGAATTATGGGGGATCAGCGCTGTGCCGAGGCTGAGAATATTTTGCCCTCCCCCGTAGGCATAGGGATTGGCCTGTCACCCACTTCCATTAGCTGTAAAAAAAATATTGGAATATTGTATATAGTATATAGGGATGATGAAAAAAAATAAACACGATTGAAAAAATGAAAATTGTTCAGAATTACTTACATCTACTTCTGCGTCCTGATCAGGGGCTGGCTGGGGCTTTTCATGCCCCTGCTCCTCACGATCCATCTCTTGACATGCCCTCTTGAAGGTCGCCATTATCGGATCTCGTTGTGGGGGCTGCTGTGGGGGCTGCAAAGAAAAACATTTTAAATGATGTTGAGTAAATTTTATATTCAATTGAAATTTAAATAAAATATTTAGATAAATACAAAGAAATGGGTAGAGAGATCTAGCAATTCAGGGGCCTACGGGATGCTTTTAATTGTTTTGGAATTTATACTTACACCTTGATCATAGATGGTGATGGTCCGGGCTTTTTTAGCCAGGCCATTGATTGTTCCTTGCTGAAGAAAGGAATCGGTGGGTAAATATAATAAACTGCCCACGTTCCACCAGAGCTGTGCAAGCATTTAAAATGCTTTCCGAAGAAAATTTGGTATTGAGAACAAATTTTGTTGTATATACCCCCTTTCTGCACATCCGCTATGTGTTTTCGTGGTTCTCTTTCGACAGAAATTTCTCTGAATATGATACATTTTGTATTTCGAATTTTATGGCATATTCTGAGAACCATTTCGCATTTCATATGGAACTACATACAAAATGCGAAATGGTTTCCAAAATATTTCATGAAATTTGAAATACATAATGTATCATATTCAGAGGAATTTCTGTCGAAAGAGAATCACGAAAACACATAGCAAATGTGCAGAAAGGGGGTATATACAGTGGCGGGGTGAGAGCTTGTCTGTCTTTCTTCAACTGACACGAAACAAAGGATAAGAGGCGGGGAAAATCCCGCCTCTTATCCTTGTTTTCACGCGAATTGAAAGAGGATAGAAATGTTCTCACCACGCTACTGGGTATATACAACAAAATTTGTTCTTAATATACCAAATTTTCTTCAAAAAGCATTTCACATGCTTGCACAGCTCTGCGTCTCACCCCAAGTAGCACCAGAATATACTATGAACGTTCTTCGAATATTCGAAATATGTTCTATGCATATTCCAATGAGACCGAAGGTGCTATGCATATTCATCGAACGTATGTAATCGAATATACGATGGGACGTCAATCGAACGTCGATTGAATGAATATCATACATTTCGGATGTACTATGTACGTTTGAGGTATATTTAAAGCAGTGTCATTCGAATATTCTATGAGCGTTCATTATATATTCTTCGTATCTCATTCGTACACTGTTAGAAAAATCTGTCCTAAACTTAACAATAATATGATGAAGTTTTTTACATAAACATTTCATTAAATTTCAAACGAAATTTTTTATGAAATTTCATATTTTCATATTAAATTTAAGAGGATACCATAGTTACCATCGGAGCACGTTTTCTTGCACTAAAATACTCGGAATTGAATTGATAAAAAAATCTGAAATTTTCAGGGTATATAACTTCAAAATGCGAGTATATCCTCAATATACTAACGAGTGTAGTAATTCATGCCGGAGAATGGGGTTACTTTGATCCGCGGGTTTACTTTGATAACTACTTCGTTTGTATATAAAACAATATTTTAAGCGCAGATAAGATTCGATTTTCAATTTTTCCCTCACTGGTCAGCAACACAGAAGACCCCTAAATAATTCTGTGAGCAATGTAACAATCTGTATCGCGAATGAATGTGAGATAAATAGTAAAGACGTAAGTGTAATTTTTTTATTGAATTCCTAATATCGGAAAACTTTATCACTAATTCCATCCCCTAAATTCCAATGAATCTAGGATTGAAATATGTGATTTATCAATTCTTTGAAGATACTATGAATCAAAACTCAAATTTGTACTCCCCGATGTGCACTCAGGGTTAATAAAAGATTTTGTGCACGGGGTTACTTTGATCAGGTATATGGGGTAACTTTGACCAACGGTGTGGTGTGATTCTGATCAGCCACATAGGATGATAATGAGAGGAAGGACTGGATCAAATGTTGCTTTGGGAGCGAGTGTATCAGTGTTTGAGTCAGGAAACCAAAATTATGAAAATGTCCGACAGCAACGTCATCCATGGAACTGTCTAGGGTCTCGCGAGAATCTAGCGAAGGGCTAGAAAGAGTCTAGTGGCTAGCGGGGAACTTGGAAGAGCCTAGCGAGTGCTGATATAACGCTTGCTCGGGGTTCCAACTTCTGCAGAAAAGAAGGAGCAAAGGGCGAAGAAAACTTGATCAACGCAGAAAGAGGAATTCAGATGCTCTATGAAGAAAGTTTTTTGACATTCAATTGCATTACATGATACAGATCATACAGGATTTCAGTTTCGCATTGATATTTCATACCCATATGTGAAATTTTGCTCCAGTTTTCATATCAAACGATCCGGGTTTATGTGATTCCAGTAAGATTTTGTTTTATTTACAATAATGTAAATAAACCTAACAAACACAGGGTCTAAAACTTGATGGAAAATGTTGCATAAGAAGTCTTTTAATTACCTGATAAATATCTTTCAGATCATTGTCTAAAAATATCGAATGGATATCTGAAAGACGTCTTATGCAGCATTTCTTGACAACTTTTAAACATTGTGTTTGTTGGAAAGATTTAACGGAGATACTCACGTTATTTCATTATTCTCGTGAACGTTTATCATTCTTGAATTTTTCTTGACCAGTATCATTCATTTCATGAGGCAATATAAACATGCATTTAGCAAACGCCTACTCAGAATATAAGCGATCAAAATAACCCCACTCGACAGGTAACTTTGATCATAGGGTTTTTGATTATTCAAATCCAAACTAACTGACTGAATTTTTTCTAATGAAACATATTGACAATATTATAAAAACCGATTATGATACTAATTCCGTAAAATTCCATCTCAAGTAGTTTGACTTTTGAAGTGTTCTAAATTTTTCGTGTATGTGTGTTGAACCGAAATCTTGCCATTCAGAAAAATATTCAACTTTCATTTCCAATATCTATCTTTTTTGACGCATTTGTAACGCACGCCTTGAAGTCATCAAAATCATAAACTTTTTCCATTTTTTTCAGTTCTGTTTCAACTCTGTGATGGAATGAATCAGTAGACATGAATGTGTCCCCAGGTTCAAAATATTTGAATGTCAATTCCTATAGATTTGATGTAGTAGAATTGACCATGAGTAACAAGAAGCTAAAGGAGGTCCAATTTTTGTTGTAAGATGTACAATTGTCCATCCACCATGTGATACTTTTTTTTATCACGATGAAGTATCAAAAACTTATGATAAGTACTGATTATGTCTCCTTTCTTTCTTCCACTTATCGCTTCATGCCATAAAGCAGCGGCTGTACGATTATTTTCACTGAGTTTCCCAACTGATACGAAACTTTCATTATACGTAGTCAAGTGCTCAATAAGAATAACAGTTTAAAAATATCACATCGTGGAAGCATCATTACTTTTTGAAGATCTACAGAATAAATAGCAAAATCTTTTTCACTGTGGAACTTAGCATCTTTATCATATTCTTTTTGAGCTTGTGTAGCAGCTTCCTTATGCAACATCCAAGAATTACGCTCATCACAGGTATCATTAATATTATCTTCGGTATGTCCATGGATTTTTGAATGTTCGCAGCATTCACATTCTTCGTGTCCGTGTTAAACGAACAAAATATCAGGATTCCGATTTTTTTTGCGATGATACTGATATGGACATATACTACCATGTGTTTTGATAAAGTCATCGTACATTTTTTGTACTGACCTATCACTGGGTAGATGCAGTCGTTGTGGTGCATGATCTCGTCGATAATGAGACATGTTTGGTTCAAATAATTGGATGTGATTGATCACAGCTTCATTTCCGTTTATTTTATCAGATGATGTTTTTCTCTTACAACCATCAGCTTCAACTCTGATACAAGATTTTTTATTATCAGTTAAAAATTCCGTAACGATCATATCATCTGTTTTTTTGAATCGGAGTGTTGTGAGAAAGAAAGGTTTACATACTTGTTTATAAGCTCTGTTTTCCAATTTCAAGAAATATGATACAGAGTTTGATCTTCTGGAATTCGCGCGTGCAACAGTTTCTCCGGGATTAGCGGTTCTTTCAGTACTGGACAGAATGAAGTTTTTTTGTTCAATATCAGTCATATCATGAGAGTCTTTATTGATTACAGTTCGACGATTTTCTGAAATATAATCATAACATTTTCTTCTACGATTCTCGTCACAACCAGGAAGGACTTCATGCTGATTTTTGATTATTTCCTTTTTCTTATTTTCCCGTTCTTCTGGATTTAATTTGAATTTGCGCCTTTTTCGAACTGTTCCTGTTTGAGTTGTATCAGTATCAACCTCATGAAGCTTCTATAATAATCTTTTCTCGTCTTGTATAGTTTGCATGATTAGTTAATCAGTGGTAGCAATATTTTCACATTCTTCACCAAACTGAGGAGACAAGGATATATTCGTTACTTTCGATGAATTCTTCGATTCACCATCAGCATCTAAATATTCAATGACAACTTCTTTCCTCGTTGATAGTGTACTAGATTTCTCCATCGATATTTCAGATCCATTACTGAAGTTATCTGATTCTGTGAGCGTTGAATCATTTCAATATAATATCGGACACGCAAGTATAACTAAACTATTGAGGTCTTGGTTCACATCAAGTAGATTATTTTCATTCTTCAAACATGTTATAATATTTTGAGTTTCATCCACTTCCATTATTATGCCTCTTGGAGCAACTTCGGAAAAACATCCCACCGTTAACTTCGATAAAATAAAAACATACATATTATACAATTTCAGATTGAAATGATCGGAATATTTCACAATTTGTGCGGGTTTACTCAATTTTGAACCTAAAAAATTCACATTTGTCACAATAACACTCAATACCCAGCTAACCAAAGCTGATTAATAACTGGTCAATTATTACCCAATGAGATTGGGTGGGATTGATCAATATTTGTCCATTTTTGTGTCCGCATTGGCGACCAATACCCAGCAAACACTGTGGTTCTTTGAAGGACCAACATTGGCAGTGCCGGTGAAATGCTGGCATTGGTGAATATGTATTGGGCCTTTACAGGATGTGCAATGACACTCGATACATTGTTCTCCATCGAAGGGCCAATAATGGCATCACGTTAATTTCTGATGCCAGGAAATTACGGCAGAATTGTAATGACCCGATATGTTGCCAATAATGGCTCCCCGTATTATCGTACTGCCATCTGTTGCGATTCTTATGAACTTTGTTGTTGTTGGTTTTATAACAGATGATCAAACCCATCCCATTAAATTAATATTTTATGAGAATTCTTCATTCATTCGAGAATGAATTTCTATATTTTAAATTGAAAATAAAATCATACCTAATATCGTGTATCGAGTAAATCATGCAGGTTTTATTTTATTGGAATATATTGTGAGGTTATGTTAATAAACAAAGTGATTAGGTTACGTGATTCACTATTCAATAACAACACATGAGAACATTTCATCAAACTTTGAGTAGTATAGACGTCTTTACCCGACAAAAAACTTGTTCGCGATGAAGATATTCTTTCCAACATTTGATTCAGTGTAAAAGTAGGAATGAATCAGTGTGTGGTTTCAAGTACCGCATATTTATGATTAGGATATATTTTCAATAATTTTTCATTCGCTACAACGCCAATTAGTGCTCCCACGAGAACGAAGGACTGGCAGCAGCGCGTCAACGACTTCTGAACGTGATCACGAATGTGCAGCATTCCCAGGAGCTATAGAAGTTTGGATGGGTGACCGTGGACACAAAGAATTTCTCATGATTCTTTCACATTGGATTCCAACGACATCTTTGAGGATAAGAAAATCATTGCGGATGAATTACCATTCATTCAATGAATTTTTTTTTTTTCATTTTATAGTCTTCAATAAATTCATCGTTTTTGATTCTTGTTCAAAATAATATATTATTTTTATATATGATTTTCTTATACGGGGAGCCATTATTGGCAACATATCGGGTCATTACCATTCTGCCGTAATTTCCTGGCATTAGAAATGAACGTGATGCCATTATTGGCCCTTCGATGGAGAACAATGTATCGAGTGTCATTGCACATCCTGTAAAGGCCCAATACATATTCACCAATGCCAGCATTTCACCGGCACTGCCAATATTGGTCTTTGAAAGAACCCGACCACAGTGTTTGCTGGGTATTGAATTCACAATGAATTCGTGTCTTGACATTCATATTCAATCAGTGGATAAAGTTTTGTGATTCAATGAAGGCATACGGTGTTGGTTGAATGTTATGTGGCCGAATGCTGGCCGGTGGGACATATACGCGCTGGACCATCAAAGGCGCCCAATGGAGGACCATCGAAGCTATTGCTGGCATTTATTGAAGACCCAGTACAGGGCCATCAGTGCAGTGTTTGCTGGGTTTGCTCCTCGTCCCAAAGCATACATTTTTTTACATAAAAAAAATATTTATTCCTGTTGAAAAACATGTTTATTTCGACCTTCCCAAATAAAAATTTGTTGAATGCAAAGAAACACTTTTATCTGAGTAGTAATAGTTGAATCAATGTTAGTTACTTTATAATTGAAAGGGAGTTTCTTTCTCATTTTCGGAATACTTCTTTTTTGGGTGTAGTCAATGAATATTTGGATCATTCATTCCTCCTGTACACGTTGCATTGTTATCGCTCTGTCTTGTTTCATACTTTTTTCTCTATTCATCACATCAGTGAAACGGGTTATCGATCGGCGAGCCTCTCTGTGTACATTTCTCTCTTCCTCGCACTGTCTCGCCCAGTTAGTCTTTCTCCTTTCCTATCTCTTTTTATCAGTCGAAGTTCAACATGTGTCTCTGTCGCATGCCTCCCCTTCCCCCTTCTCTCTCTTATCAGGATTATACTACGACACCATATCCCACGTGACGCAGGCGTGGGTTTGTTGTCTCTTCGTCACGTTCTCTCCTACTTCGAGTTTGTTCTTCTCTCTTCATCGATTAAGTTGTATAGGTACGGTGGTAACGGTCACTGCTTTTATTGAACCGATTTCAGTTAGTACTCTTCTTTTTGTATTCAACATTTTGTTTACATCAACGTGATACCACAGTCTTCAAATGAATTTCACTGTGTCCTTTATTCTATGAATCTTCTATATACATGGTTGTGTTACTTGGGTTGTAATCTTTCATGTGGGGTGTTTAGAGTCCTGTATTTTTTTACTTGTTTTACTTTTTTTCACTTTTCTTACGTGTTCAGAGGTACGTCCTGAATGTTTGGATGTTTTTTATACAAAAAATCTCCAGTTTTTAACGAATTCCATAAAATATCGATAGAGACTGGATATTTTTTGCATACGAAAGATTGACGTTTCCTAACATCGCTCATTCCTACCACCAACCTCGTAGAAATTTTACAATCCATAGTTTCGAGTTGAAGTCTAAAATAGCGCTTCGCCCGAGACTCGTCTCATATTGAAAAATGAGCTATATTTACTGTTCCAACAATCAAAGACATAAAAATTTTGAACGGAATCAAGCTTCTACCTATGGTGTGACAAAATCACATGAAACTCCGATTCCATTGAAGAGGAGGACTAAGATATTCTCTCAGTGTCGGAACAAGTCTCGGTCTCGGTGCATGTCTCGTTGCATATTTCGACATATATCTCTGCTGATTTCATTTGAATAATCAAGGTTGCACTTCATTCCGTTGATTCCATTTATACTCTCAAATTATCTTGGTGGCTGTCCATAAATTACGTAACGCTGAAAAGGGGGAGGGGGGTTTTTTGAAAGCGTTACGCAGCGTTATCAAAGGGTGGGAGGGGGGCAGAGCTAACGTTACGTAATTTTTGAAACCATGTTTTGCTGAACGCTTCACGATTTTCCTTATGAAAAATTAGTGTACACCGTAAAAAATATTCGTGAATTTCCAAGCAGAAAATTATGGTAAAAAACTGACAGATTCGTAAATTTCCAAATTGTTTGGAAATTCACCCACTATTCCCAACTATCTCTTGGAAGTTTTTTTACAGTGTACGTTAAACATCGAACATACTCATCTGAGTATAAAAGAGGATATTATAGACATTATTACGGAAATCCGAATCAATATGAACTGTACAACTTTAGAACACAATACTGAGGTATTTTCGTACCCCACCGCCTACCAAAGTTGCTCCTGATTGCCACTTTTCATCTCATCATGTTTGCTTTGAACTCATGTTTCGCAATTTTTTCATAAAATTTTCGCGAGTTCCAGTCAAATTCTCAAAATAATCTCATCAAGTTTTAAAACAAGTCGTGGATGTCTGGTGAATCGGATTCTTTTTGGAACGCGTCAAGAACTCTCTGTATTCTGGAAGAGTTCTTGAGGAAACGAGGAAGCCATGTCCCATTAGCAGAGTTTTCTTTGATAGTAATAGAATAACTATGGCTTGATGAAACAGTACAATTTCAATACTACTGCTTTTTTCCTAAGCAACGCACTCATCACAGCAGCGTCACAGCCACGTAACAGTGACATAGTGAGCCACTGCGATGTCACTGCAACGTCGCTATGACTGAGTGTGATGCTTGGTTTACTTTGAGAAATGGATTTACTGTGTATACTTCTCTGAATCGTTGAAAACATGTGAATACATAAAGAAAAAGTTCGTATTATAAATTGCTGGACATCACGGTGAATCTGGACGCGTCTATTGTTTCAAAAAAATTCTCAAACTTTGATTATTCAATAGATTATCTCACGTTATGGGAACCAGTTCGGCATTTTTATACAGAAAATGCATTATATATACTTTGAAAGCGCCAATATATCCTTAATTCGTCAGAAAGGTTAGTTTTTTCGCATACATTCGATTCTTACCACAAATATATTAATTTTTATTAATTTTCTGCACTTGAAATAGGGGACGAGAGAAATAAAGCTCTTTATCATAAAAGATTCAGTTTTCTCAGATTATCTGCATCATGTGGATAAAGAAACATTCCCACGTTTATTATAATTTAAGATGGCATTCGAGAAAAATGTGATTTTTAGTAGAATCGACTCTGAAACAGATAAACTTCGGTGGTATCCACCACCATTCAGTGGCGTAGCGTGGCCGAATGGTACCCGGGGCGGACGCGATAGCGGAACCGCCCCTCGCCTGGCAGTTCATCCTCTTATGTAAAAAAAAAAAAACATAGAAGAAACTGTAATCCAGTGAAATTTGAATGCGAACCAAAATTTGGCAACCCCCTTGAATTTGGCGGTCCGCCCCCCCCCCTTGCTACGCCACTGCCACCATTTTAGCAACTTAGATTAGAATAAATCTTTCATCAAGTAATTATTTGTTTTGAATTTTCTTCAGTTTTGAAACGAGTGGAGGGGGAGGGGTTGTAGTCAGCGTTACGTAATTACTGAGTGGATGTTTGGCATTGCGTTACAAATGCGTTACGGGGAGGGGGGGGGGGGTTGAAAATGTGTAATTTTACGTCACGTAATTTATGGACAGCCCCTTGATCATTCTGGTATTACAAGAGATTGGAATAATTATTGGCCCCTATTTAATCTTTTTTTGACGCGAATCTCGTACGAAGTCCTCATCTAAAATCATTCATGAAAGACGAACGATGAACAGTGAAGGAGAAAATACGGATGTGGCGTTATCCTTGGGAGAAGAAGAAGATGAACTTGATCGAAGTCAACAAACACAATAAATGGTTAGAAAACACCGCCGAACGGTGCGTCCACCTGCGATGCAGCAACAGCACAGCGGCGGCGGCGGACAATAAAGGGGATCGAGAGGAAGCGTTGGCTAAGAGAGGAAAAGGCAGGTTTAATTGAGTGGAGAGAGGAGGAAGGAGAAGAATTAGGGGTTGTTGAAGCTAGAGGTGAGAGGGGGTTGACGCGGCGCGCATATGTGAGACAGTCGTGTTTGTCCGTGTGCAAATGTATGATAGTAAAGTTGTACGTGACCGTGCATGTGATTGAAGAGGCCGTAGTCTCTTGAATGTGTCCGTACATATTTGTGAGTTCTGCAGCGTGTATGATGGGTACTGTTCTTGTATTCGTTTCTCTCAGTAGTACTACGCGAGACACCACGCGAAGAGGGCATGCGTTTCTTCGCGCGTGATTGTTCGTGATAATTTTTGTTGTGATTGTAACCTACAAATCCCTTTCTTTACCCTGTGCGAAAAAACCAATAGAAACCGATAGACGAAATCCTAATGGAATCAATGATATCCTATCGGTTTCTATGCGGTTATTGTCACAGGACTCAAGGGTTTCTATGAGATTCTAAGTGAAATCTGATGTTCCATGGGTTTCTATCAGCATGATCGGCAAAACCTGATTAATTCTGATAGGAATAAAATAGCCTATCGGTTTCTATGCGGTTATTGTCACAGTACCTATGGGAATCCATGGGAATCTATGGGACTTTTCGGACAGGGGGTTCTCCATGCAAAGAAAATTCATTCTAGAAAAACGAGAGAATAATCAGATGGAACACTTGAACAAGAGTTCATCTCTTACGTTTCAGCATCACATCAATTCTCGATATCTAATTCGAAAATTGACTGAAGATTCTATAAGAATAGGGAGAAGAAAGATTCATCAATCGCATCGTTCGAATTCGTGTTCAAAATTGCGAGTTCATTTGTTAATTCACCGTGGTACTTTTGGGGTCGTCCATAAATTACGTAAGACGTTTAAGGGGGGGAGGGGGTTCATGGAATTCTTACCAGACCTTACAAGGGGGGAGGGGGAGGGGTTGCACCAAAATCTTACGTAAGATGGATGTAACTAAATATTAAGAAATTCAATTTCAACTGATTTCGAAAAACACATATTTCCTTCAACTTTTCAAAGATTTTACAAAGATGATGTTCTGTAATCAAGTATCCTTGGATAGTCAATTTTAGTAAGTTAATAATCATCAATGTTATACCATAATTGAGCCATTTATAATTCCTGTACACTTCTGTATTATATTACCTTACCACATGGGGGAGGGGGAGGGGTTTAATGAAATCTTACGATGTCTTACAAGGGGGAGGGAGGGGGGTGAAAAATGCCAAAATTGTCTTACGTAATTTATGGACGGCCCTTTTCTCCGTTCGCACACGTTTGAGTGAGTGGACAAGTGAGTGAATGTGATCAAGTGAATGAGTGAGTACCTGTAATTAAAAGTGATAAAGTTTGACAATTGCGAGTGTTTGTGTGTGTATTTTTACTCCTTACTTCTTCGAATAAATGGTGTGACGTATCCAGTTTTAAGAATACGATTGTACAATTCACTGCAACGTCGCATTGTGGGTTCTGCTACTTGGATAGATTCCCAAGCAACACAAGAGGTTAAAAACGCTAAAAACGTGTTTGAAAAATCCTACGAACACGCTTAGAACCTCCAAATGAGACTGTTTCGAATAATTATGTGCCATGCACCTCCATAGAATATGTGGACGAATTTATCCAAAATAATCTGATTTGCACCGTCTTTTCACATTCACTGTATCATCATAGCCTATTTGAGAAGTTCTTGTGTTACTTGGGTTAGTATGAACTATTATTCAATGTCTTCGGGGAATTTATTGAAGAAGTAAATAAATCCTAAGTATTTCATGTGAATTACGTCATTCCGTTCATTTACATCACATTTATCCATGTTGCTGAAGTTTGAATCGTTTATTGAAACGAATTAATGATCGAATAACGAAATGCTCAGTTATTGGAGACCTAATATCTTGCAGTAAATTTTTTAAACAATGTTCCCATTTCCAATAAAACGATTCGGAAAAAATACATAACGATGATTCATCAGATTCTGTAAGTTAGGATTTTCGTTCCGTTTCTATAAACGATTCAAGCTTTAACAGCATATTTATCGCCGTGTGGAAAAAAGAGGGTGGGATGGAAGCTTTATTTTCAATGAAGCAACGCTGAGACAACGAGGTGATGATATAATATGAAATCCATTATGACCCGTTATTGTCATTTTGTAATTTGATTCCTATATTTCTCTCTCATGTCTTATTTTCCAAAATTGTACTTTTGCAAAAAATATCGTGGTAAGGTATTCCATGTATTATTTAACATATCATATATTCATTTGAAATATTTCGATTCATCCGCATATAAATTTTATATCATTGTAGTTGGAATCATTTTCCCGATTTCCCTTGAGAACGAAAGCTTCGAACAATCTTAGGATAGGTTATGAGTCGCCTTATGTCTGTCAAGCGAGGCAAAAATGGTGACAAAATAACGAAGACGATTCAGGCATATTCACATCCAATGTATTTATATAATAATACATGATTTGTACATGGAGGGGACAATTGTATATGAGAACAATGTATGATAATATATTCGAGATGACGAATGATTCTCACTTTGAGTAAGCGATTCTGAGTACGTGGTGTAGCTACAAAACAGAGACATGGATGATATCGTATCACGTTTTATTGGATTCAGATAAACGGATCGAATGGCCCCTCTGTCGAAAGAAATGAAAATTTTGAATCAATTTGAAAGCATTAAAAGTAGAGGGTATGTTGTGAATATCTCAAACAACATAAATTGGTAAAATTCAGATCGAAATGATGTGATTTTGTGATCAAATGAGATGAAGTTATTTTGACATATATCATGACCTTTAAATCGATCACTTGAAACGTCGAAATTATGGCACTTTACTGATTCCCGAGGACATGGAGCACACGCGCGTGCTCTTCGTGTGAACAGATTAGTACAAATGAAGTTGATTTGCCTGATCTGTCCTGACATTCCAGTTTTGCGAACAGCGGATAGTGAGATGAATGGAAACCCTTCGGGAAATTCACTCCATTCTGACCGAGACGCTTTATTTTTCTGCCAATTTTCCGGAGAAAAAATGAGGCGTTTTGTTGAAGATTCCAGATTATTCAGATTGAAAGTGAACTCCTCTTTAGTCAACTAAATTAGTTTGAAACTCACACTGAGAAAAAAAATGTGTTTTTGGCAACCCCGCTAAGGGTTTGGCAGGGATTCGGTTGAGTCAACAGAATAACGCTTGATATACATTCCCCGTCATTTGGTACAAAAATGCACGTTTGGTTGATTCAACCCTGTAGCGATATTCTAACTAAATAAGACGCCCGTTTCAGTCAATCATCTAGTCTCTAATGGAATCACAACGAAATTTGAACGCACCATTTTAAGCAGTTGATTCAATTTCATATCGAGGTGGTTGAAATGCATCAGGTGTAATTGCAAAGGATGAGCATTTGAGATAATATTCTAATCCAATTGCTTCTGGAGAATTGGTTCATCGAACGAATATCCAATAAGTTTGACTGAAAAGTGGCGGGGTTGAGACAAACTCATCAATGCGATCGCTTTTGATATGTCATGAAGTTCATCACAACCAAAGAAAATCAATGTAAATATAGACAAGCGTTCGTTGAAAAAAGAATTATTTCCTATTCATATGAAAAAGAAACACGTGATTTTACATAGACTTTGATCCACTTATATTCATAGATTCGATATGAACTTTCATCCATTCCATAAGACATTACACAGTAAAAAATTTTTCGTCATTGTGTAAAGTGTTCAAAGTTGTGTGTAGAATATTCAACATTCTAGAGTGTTGATTCAACCCGATCGTGTTTTTTTTTGTTTGCGTTAACAACGATTGTGTCGAATCGACACTCTAGAATGTTAAATATTCTACACACAAAGTTTAACACTTCACATAATGACGAAAAATTTTTTACTGTGTACGTCAATTGTATCTTCTAGATCGGATGAAACATGTTCAAAAATGGCATTCTTAGGTTGAGTTTATTTGAACAGCCTACATAGCTCAGTGGATAAAGCACTAGTCTTAAATGCTGGAAGTTGTGAGTTCCATTCCTCGTCAACTGTGGATCAAAATTTGTATTTTAGAATTCATCCGGACAGCATCGTCTACGCTAAAACACAACTGGTCAAGCATCACGTACGGAAGCAGCAACGACCCCCATCAACAAAACAGGGAGAAAATGACGGACCATATGCATGGTAGGAAGAAGAGGGAAACCGGTCAATAAACATTCCGACAACAACACTTTATACAAATTCCCAAATCATTGTGTAAATTTATTCGGAAAGTCCACATGAAGAATCTTTCTTTTCCTCATTCGATCATTGCATTGAATTGTTACACTCAGAAAAATTTATAGCCATAGCAACTATAATGAATAGTTGTCCTCAAAACGAACTCTGTGTATACTTCATGCAAGTACATGAATATTTGGCATGACACTGAGAAAAGTATTTATTTATAGTCAACAAGATTTGTTAATAGTTAACAAATCCTATATTTGCTTATGGGGAAATAAATATTGAGTTGTTATCATCCAGCGGCATATTTGAGATCATTTTTTGTATCAAATCCATATTTGTTAACTATTAACAAACCGTGTTTTTGTGTGAAATTCCTGTTTTATAATTCTCAAACTTGGGAATGTACATCAAAGCATTGTTAGATTGCCTGAATGTGATATGAGGTTGAGAAAATTGTCGCATAATTTGCTTTGAATATTCGTGAGAATAAGCCAAATCAAACAAAATTGGAATAACACTCTGGAATTAATCAAATGAAATGATCAATTATGCGGGAGAATATTATCACTGTTAGAAAAATATGTCTTAAATTTAATGATAATTATTATAAAATTTTTTGCAGAATATTCTATTAGATTTAACAATGTATTTTATAATAAAAATTGTGTATTAAATTCAATAACTGTTACGAATTTTTGCCAAAATACAAAAAAAAAATTCAGATTGGAAATTCGATTTATCACTAAATTTCTTCACGCTTCGTGAATTTTATGTTCTCGAGGTTCCTCTAGAGTGAGTTTGTAATCATCAATGTAAGTCAGGCGATTGAAGCACAAAGTTTTTGGACCTAACGGGGAATCGAACCTGCTTTCCCACCTAACCTAACCTATTACGACCTAACGCTTCAACCACCTCGACTACATCACGATTGAAGAAACCGATTGAGAAATACGATGTGGTTTTGGATATCATATATGCTGACGTCATGACATCATACATGTAATAGGATTCTATCACAAAAAATTCATGAAAAAGTGAAATTTCATAAAAAAAGTTGTAAATCCCAGAATATTATTGATTTCGAAATGCACTTATGAAATTTCATAAGAATTCTTATATTAAATTCAAGAAATTTTCTAACAGTGATTATAAAGTTGAACAAACTGAATGAAAAGTTCAGCCTACAAGACTGTCTCTCATATTCTTTCCGGATAAAAAGGATTTCTTGAAACGCAAGAAAATTTTCAATGTTCCATGGTTATACATATATATACACAACTATATATTCTGCTGCAATATAAATCGAGAGTCAAATCAACTTCAAGGTGTTCATGTCAAATCAAATTTCTTAATTATTAACAAATCTGTGTTTGAGAGGAAAGAATCGTATACACATTGGGAAACTGAATTATTGCATTGAAATTGAATTTGAAATTTGAGTCAATCAACCATTCTTTTCTTCATATTCTTAGTTTACTAGTATTTATCTCATGAAAATCTTGTACTTATCAAACCGTCTATTTGTAAATTAGAAATCGTTTATTACTTGAGGGAAAAATAAAATCATTCACATGAAATAAATGGACTAAATGAACGATTTGTTTGTTCTGAATGTCACATAAAATCAATCGTATGTATGCCAACTATATTTATTGACAATTACCATATTTATTCATAATTGATGAATATTTTTGAACAGACGCCAAATAAATATATTCATTTAATATAAGTAAACTCTTCTCTCAGTGTACTATAAACAAGTTACCCTAACTGTTTATATATTTGTGAATACTGAATTTGAACAGTTGTCCCCAAAGAGTTGATGTGACTATTTAAATTTCTCTCAGTGTATATTCTATTCAGCGGATAACTCATGAAATTGAGTAAATTGCACTACGATATTGATGTTATGGTATGTGACATTCAATCAAATGTTACATGTGGTTATTTCAAACTATTTTGATTCCATGCAAATATGTTTCACGCTCTTTCAAAGGAGAGAATCAATTGAATCAAATACATGAAAATTACACTCAATTGCTCGAAGGATTGACGTAATTTCTTACGGGGTTGAGACAACTTCCTTTTCCAAACTCATCAGGCAGTTCAGTCAATTCCTAGATTCATTCCGCCGTATCCAAATGCGTGGCGGGTTTGAGGCAACTGAAACTCAGTTGAATCAAACTATCCTTTTTCCTCAGTGCAGTTTGATAGATCCTCAATATAATTTTTTCTTCGCTCCGCTCATTTTGAACAAATCCTAGTTCACATATGCTCACTTCGTTCGCATCTCAAACAATTCAGATGTCCGGGGATATATGAAAAAGCAATCATCGGTTTTTTACTCAACCAACAAAATTTTTGAATGTAATAATCAGAGAGCCCGAAGCCAATTGCTTACCATTTGTCAAACCATCTTCAAATGATTCAGAAATATGCTTGTGAACAATTGCAGAATTTAGACAACTGTCCTGGTAAAAATGAAGCGGCGAAGTGTGACGAAAACGTAAGCTGAGAGTCATTTGAGCGTAAGGAAGAGTCATCTGGGTACATTTTAGCGAGGAATTGGAACATTTTCACGCTGCATTTGTTTCAATAACTACTTCTTCCACTTTTGGATTCTCATTAGGGTGCACTTTTCATAATGTCAACCAGCATTGAAGAGTGTTCGGATGCAAAGCTACTTACACGAGAAGATCGAAATTCTTATCTTTTTGAAACATGTCATGAATGTTTTTGAAAATTGAGGAAAAAGGAGGATCAGGGTACCCATAGAAAAGTTTTCCCTGTCTATTTCCACAAACTTGCCAAATTTCCATATTTTTCCCCATGTTCTGAGGGAAGAAAGTTTTCTGTCAGAAGTGATGACCATCGGCAGTTTTCAGTTCATTATTTCCCCTGGTCAACTGGTCAATTTCCAGAGGAAATACAAAAGATCCAGGGAATATACAAAGTGGATCCTTCAAAATTTTGCAAAAGCACTTGGCCCCATGAATTAGCCAATGGGGAATTAATTATTCTTCGAGCCCCAGGGGCTATGAATGACTGCAATCGGGAACATCTAGTGTGTACAGGAGATTTCACGCACTACGTTCAACATTATTTCATTCAAATCAAGTTTCAAGTAGTTTTCGAGTAGTCATGAAAAGTAGTAATCTCAAGAAGCAAGTGTCAAAAAACTTGTTTCTAGTTATTGGTATGAATTAATGATTGTATGTTCAATCGATACAAAATAATCAAAGCAATCAGCATCTATTGGTGATAGCTACCAATTTTTATGGTGAGTGATGAATTCAGTCATGATTGCAAGAATAAAAGATTTATTGATGTTTAATTCATATGATCAACAAAAATGATTAGTTGGGTCCCTTTTTTTAACAATCCTCCTCAGGTATCAATGATCAATATTTTTTCTCAGTATGGAATATTAATATCAAATTTGATCTTCTCATTCTAATGAAGTTAACATTTCGCTTGAGACATTACCATTTTCCTCTTCCTTGCCTGAAATTTTATTTCAAAGATTTTTAAAAACAAAAATATACAATTGAAGTGCAAAAATCTGCATGGAGAGCCATACATTGCCCACATGTTCCTCATGTTGCAACCAATGAAGTGGATGCTACATAAGTATACTCTTTGAACATTGGAATAGCTCATATACTCACCACCTGAATGATCAACTTATTTTTTTTATATAGGTAACACATGTACTAACTTTTGGATTGAGAAATGTTGAATGGAAAACTTTTTCTTGTAATTTTCCTTCCTCTTGCAACGCGCATAAAAGAATAGGACGGACGTATAGAATTGTCTGAAGAAATTGAGGAATTTGAAACTCTTTCACATTTCTACGAGACTTTTGAAAAAATGTGAATTCAGTGTGATACAATCTCACACCTCCCAAACCTCAATTCCCCTCAATTCTCCTTTCTCAAATCAATTCAAATCTCAATTTCCCTCCTCCTTTCTTAATCATTCTTGTACCTGTGCCCTATTCTTTTCGAAATCTTCTGTATACGTTGCGATACTTTTTAGAGATTTTCTTAAAAGAGTGATAGACTATTTCTTCTTTTTTGTGAATTCCAATTAGAATTAGTAACGAATAGAGTAACAACTAACAAACCTTAGTAGAATTTAATCTTCTCTGAGCCTTTCAGTTAGTTCTGCTGATATTCTGTAAGAGTTAAGCAACTTCAAACTCTATGTAAAAATGTCTGAATCGTCACGCGAAGTACCGATGAGAGTTCTGTTTCAACAAAAATATTTAATGAATGGAAAATCAACACATATAGTGGAGATTGAAGTGTTTTATTTTGATACACTTGGAATATTTGAATCATGTAATTACTTTTTATCCCTCCACAATTCCTTAAATATACCTATGAAACGGGTATTCAATTATGAAACGCTGAATCTAAATCATTGACATGTTTATACGCTTTTGAATGCTTGAAAAGTAACTACCCAGACAACACACAGACTCCAAAAGCATTCGAACAGAGTTCTTAAGAACTCCTAAGAAATTTTTTCGAATTCTTTTGGAGCAAAATTGCTATATGCACGGAGAGAAATGGATTCTAAGGGATATAAGAAATATTATAAAGACTATAATATTTGAGCTGTGACAGCTAAAAAATAGCTTCCGTGGCTAATTTTTATAGCTATCCCAATGATAGCTAATTATTTTTTTCCGTGTACCTTTCTCAGATGTTTGCAGTTAGATCACAATATCATGAAGAAAAAGGAAATCATTCCCCGGGAAGTGAACCCGGGCTTGTAGCGTCGTAATCGGTCACCTTGGCCGCTCAACTATCAAGGCTCGCTTGAACAGAATTGAATTATAGCCGTAGTTGAAGGATGTCAGACCTCCAAAATGTTTATATCTCAAGGACGTTATGGTATATCCTTGATTTTCATAGGAAAGGGAGATTATAATAATTAATAAAAGATTGCTATTCATCAGGCTTATATATTTTGTTGGTCCTTATACAACTATTGTTGGAATCTCCACATCGTCCCTGCAAGTAACACACTGAGAAGAAGGATTATTCATAGTTAATTTTAGTATATTTGCTTACGGGGAAATAAATATTCGTTTGAATAAAATATATCCTGTTAATAATTAATAAGTAATATCTAGTGAAAATAAACGTTTGGTAATAGTTGATAAATCATATTTGACAAACTCATGATAGATTCGTATGCAATAAATATTTATTTCTCCATAAGCAAATATATAAGTTCGTGAACTGTAAATAAACCTTCTTCTCAGTGCAGAGATTCTTATGATTTGAATACGGATTTTGATGATAAACATATGTTTTGTTGGTCCGTATAATACCATTCTCAAAATCTCCATTTCATTACCGCAAGTAATAGAGAATCTTACGATCAAAATACGGATTTCAATGGTAAGTATATTACTTTTATAATGAATACAGTTCAACTGTAAGAATCTTGTATTTTAGCATTAAAGAGACGGTTAATACCTCTACACGGACAGGATCTTACAATATTAAGTACTGTAGCCGATACGACTGGCTTGTGTTATGGGGAGAAAATCGTTCCAACACTGCTCCCTGGGTGAAAAAAACCCATTCATTCCCATTAAGAGTGCAGATTTCCAATTCGAATTCAATGGGTTTTAATCGGAAATTTACACGTTTGATGGGAATCAATGGGTTACTTTAACCAGGGCTGGTTCGTGTTACTACAGTGACCAACAGTGTTGGAATGATTTTTTTTGCATAACACGAGCCAGCAGTCTCGACTACAGCACTCAGTAATGTAGCATTTTCTCCGTGTAGAGATACAAATATTAACAGTTAGTATTCAAATTTGTATAATACGATTTGTACAACTCATTTCTCTCCGTTTGGGTACCCATTTAAACACGTTGAGTATGTTAAAATGAAACACTTGAATTCGAAGTGGATCTGGAGAATGATTGCAATTGAATTGCTTGCAGAAAGTAGGGATTCCACATTGTGGTGGAATAGCCGCGTGGAAATCAATCTTGGGCATCTTGAAGTACGTCCTGGTCCCGTAGGGATATAACTTGGGCATCTAATACAAGAGTTGCTTGGCCGCGGCTCATGTGGGCCCCAGTTGGGATTGCCAGTATATTCTTTGAATATTTCAATCCAGGTACGCCCATGTACAGCCTATAGGAGGCCCTGACTTGGCTACCATTGTTTTGCTTGGATATTCCCCAAGAGAACATGAAGTTCGAGGAACGTTCAATAGAGATCTATTCAATGTCTGCACATTTGAAGGTCCATAGAACATTCCATGAACGTGAATTCACCTACAATGGACGTAAATTTGACCTAGAAGGTTTGTGTTCCCTTGGAGGGTAATACCATTACGGGACCTGGATTGAAAAGCGTAACATTCTAAGCCAGAACCACTTTTCAAGTACCGATTATAAACCTAGCGAGGGTTTGAGCCGGAAAATTTCCACGCGGATATCTGCTAATGTTTCAAGGAGCACAGAACTCTACTTGTAAAAGGAAAGAGGATAGTTCGGAATTAATTTCGAGAATTGGAAACAAAAACGCACGAAGTGAACATTTTTGATTCTCTCATTCAAAATCCAACCGAATATCGAACAGTTTCAACGCATTTTGTGGCTGTTTTCAGAAGGGAACTTGTTTGATCCAGTAGTCACAGATATGAAATGCAGACGTTACTGACACGGACGTAACGATACATATGATAAAGACTTGAATCAAACGATTTGCAATAGATTTTCATTCGAATCAATATTTTTGTCAATAAGGGGCATGTAATTCATTCTATAGTACTCTCGTTGGTTTAATTCTGATTGCATAAACGGAAATTGTAGCTGGAAAGATTTGAATAAGTGAATGAAGAAAGATGGTTGTAAATATCATTCGCAGTATTCTATTAGATTACTTGATATTCAGGGACCATTAAGAGAAGTTCGTTCAAAAATACGCTCAAGTTTCTTCGATTTTAGCATCTGGATCTGTGAACTGGAAGTATGAGAATACTCGTTAAATGTATCGGACTATCATGTGCGAACAAAGTCCGTTGAACAGAGGAATCAAATCATGGAGTACCATCGACCTGCGCTTCCTCACCACCATGGTATCAACAATTCTAAAGTCCAGAACAACTGTAAGTATAAATATCCCTTCAGAAATCTGTTCATAGACATTGTTTTTTATTCGATTTGGTTTTGTTCTCTATGAAGTAATGTTTGCCAATTCAATAAAATGATCTATCGATTCCTGTCAACATCATTACCATGAGGTGAGCTTCATGATGATTCCAGTCGCAACGTTGTGATACAGGAACATCAGCGCCACGACGTTTTTTTATAATTGAATTCACTGTTAGGAAAATTCAACTGAAATTCAATAACATGTTATTAAACCATATCCTTGAGCACGGTTTTTCAATATTGTGAATCTGTATTACACTGATAGAACTTCCAATTACATGTAATGGAAGCAAAAATTATTCACGTAACTGCAAAATTCATTGAAATTCCAATTACATCTGAATGAAATTTCAATTACGAAAGAATATACATTGATGTGTGATATAATACATGATAATTCGAAATTCATTTACGTGTGAATGAATTTTCAATTCAATTACCAAGGATTGAGAACTTCATTCACAAATGTACTTGGAAAAACATGCAATTTAAAAGAATTCAACACAGCATTTCTCAATTCTAATGATAGATTTATTAGATCTAATGATCGATTTATGAATTTCAATAATACGTGTATTATTAATAATGTTCTTAAATTCGATAACCATGCTGTAAAACATTTCTATGGGCATTTCTAATTACATTCTATAATGTATATTTTTGTACATTGACGGAAAATAATTAACACATACGTACGTTAGGAATTTTCCGTACATGTCCGGTAATTTGTTCTGGAATGATGGTGAAAAACCCATGGGTTTCGGAATTTTTAGTTGAGTACATGGGAAGTTTCATACACATATATCGGTGGTGGATTTTCCATTCGATGATTGAAATTTTGCAGGTGCTGTGTACAATAAAATCCCGAATATTTTTCCCAGTGTACTTATGGAATTTCACATCAATCTTGTATCGAAATCAAGAAATTTTTAAAGTGTGGTATCAGAAACTATCGTTACAATAACTTTGTTCGGCCTGGTAATTTCATTTTCAACAAAAACAACGATGGAGATAGAACTTCAGAAACCTTCCACATTAAATTACATACGGGGCGTCGATTGGTGTTAGAATTTCAAACTTCTCAAGCATCGATGACTCCACCGTAATAATACCTGGTACAGGTGGGAACTGATGTTTCAATAATATTCACATTTCGAAAGTAATAAATTATAATCAGTAAAACTAAGAGAAATATTTCTCTGTCCTTCACTTCGATCTGTTCTTTTATCCTTTCTGTCTCTTCCTCTTATTTCTAGAATCAACGGGACATATAATTGCGCCCCAGAGATTCTGTCAGAATGAGATTTCTTTGAACGATTATGAAAATGTTAAATGATCAATTCTTGATGTTTTCTGTTTGTTCATTAGAAATAATTTATTAATTTCTTTAAAATTAAGATTTGCAATCGACAGATTGAAGTCGTTGCAAGGAGAACTTGCGATAGATCCAATGGTCCTTGAATCTTTTGCAACGATGAAATCTTGCATTATTTATTCCCTCATCGATTATGCATTCAGTTTTATGTTTTGCTAAAGTTCCCCATTGAAGTGAAGCTATGGGAAATTAACAACGTAAGCTCTGTCTTTACCAGAACGAATATATAAACAGTAAAAAACAATAATACTTTCATTAAACAACCATCCAACTGTAATATCCCTCAACGTGTGAAGTGGGGCTTTTGGAGTCCGTCCGAAAATCGCTTCCGTTCGTAACTCGGTAGGAAAGTATGGGAGAGCGTGGCTCCCTTCACGTAAGAAAAGTATTGGTGAGGGAGAAATCGACGCCAAAGCACGAAGGTTTACGTCAGTGATGCCAGGGAAGACGGTGTGGACCGAAAAATCAGCCCTTCTACCGTGCACACGATGAAACTTTCGTATACATGTGAGTCACACGTATACGAACGTGTCATTGTGTGAACAATGGAGGGGCTGATTTTTCGGTCCGCACCGTTTTTCCTGGCATCACTGACGTAAACTTTACGTACCTCTTGAGTAATCGTGGGGATGAAACAGATTTTTGACAGGGCTCGAAAGACCTCACCTTACAGATTGTGTGACCCAAATGTGTAAGTTATCGAGGAATTTTTCTTTGCCTTCCTCATGTTTGGAAGGGGGAAAATGATGAATAAATCATTGTAAATAAGCAAGAATGAATGAATAATTTCGATATCATTCAATTATTGAATAAATAAATTATTAATCAAATTAATAATTAATGATGAATTAATTATGAATCAATGAATAATTAAATGAATGTGTGAATCATTTTCTTGTATTGAAATATGTGAATAATCTGTCAATAACTTAACTATTTAGCTTCATAATAGTGCAATGGCGTGATTTCTCCTTCAAACCCGTACTGTTCAAATGTAATTTGCCGGGTCATAACTTTGAGATGTCTTGATTTTTCTCTGAGTTATGAATTTTTTAGTGGAAAACTACGCTCATATTGAGCTGCTTCATTCATTTGTTTAGTGAACGGGCGACTCGACGTGATTTTTTTAGCATTCATTATGATCTGAGTCCAATACTCGTCAATAAATGAATATCCATGGTAGAAATTTCCTCGATTGAAAATTGGGCTATTCAAGGCCATGCCTTGATCCAGACTACTCAAACTTGAGCTCAAACGGGGCTTGCAACGGGTCAATTTTCATTTTTACCCGAGATTGGAGAATAAGACAAAATTTGTATGATAAGATTTATATAATCCATTCTTCTACCAATATGGTCACGCACCGATACTTCCTTCCCGATACTGTTGCTATCGATATCAGCATTCATAGTTTCAATAATATCTTGATGCTGAAAAAAGATTTGAATTTCGAAAAATCAGTACCGAGAAATTAAAAAAACTTAGATTGTCGGATCACGAATCAAAGAACGCCCGCGTTGATTCGAATACTTTTCAGCTTGAAGCACCGTTAACTCGAATTTTTATATTCCAAATGAAAGTGACAAAGAAGATGGAAAAAAAAGTGTTGGTGGGAAAATCAATTCATAAAAAAAACATCACATTCAGAGAGAAGAAAATGGTCGGAATTACCATTGGAGTAGTTGGGAAAGGACATTATGACTGATAATAACTATTTCACAGTTCAATTAACAACATTAATTATGCAACTTACTATTCAGATTAGTTACGTTCACGATGAAATAGTTAGTGCAACCATGATTCATCTAACTTTAATAGTTGAGGCCTTTCCTAACTATCACTATTGTTTTTTCTGAGTGTACAAATAATTTTGGATGACACATCATTTGCGTTGGATACTCTCTGGGTATAATACTCTCCAGTTTCCAAATCCAAAACAGTGAAATTTTACTGCTTGTAGTGGGAGCGAATCACTGCGAATTAGTGCATATACACCCATAGAACAGTTTTGCCTGTCCACTTCCATGAACTTACAACATTTCCATATTTTTTTCCATGTTTTGAGGAGGGAGTAGAGAAATGAATAAGGAAATTTTGCAGGGACGAGGAAAACTTTCCTCAGGGGAGCGCACAATCATTGCATAATCACTGATATTTGCATTGAAAATTCATTGATTCGATTAATAAGGAACACTTCCAATTGCATAACTAGTGACTATTCATTGATATCTCTCTGATTCCGTTCAATGATCCTCATTTAACTGCAAGAATAGTGAGAATACTCTGGCTCGAATTTAGAGAGTTCGATGATAGAGGGTGAATTTGCCAAAAAAGCCGTATTGTGTTAGTGTCCCGAACTTTGATGTCCTGAATGAGTATATCTCAGATGTCCATTATCCCGACAACTTTTCATTTGTTACCTCAAAATCTTCAAGATTCATCTAGAACGTTCAATTTGATATTGGTTAAAGAAGGAGAAGCCCAAATTGAACAATATCTTCATATTCCGAGGGTAATAGGAAATAATTCGTTAATTTTGTTCTTCAAAAATAATCAAAATGAAAAATTCTCCTAACTCTGAGGGTTACTCAGTAATTAAAAGTGACTTATTCATTTGATATATTTTTCCTTTTTATTAAATTTCCACCTTTATATCGTTTTATTGAAGGAAATCGAACTCTTCAATGAAGGTATAGTTATATGAAGAGGGCGAAAGATTGATTGAGAAAGATATATATGTGTTTTATAATATAGAGAGAGAAAGAGAGAAACATGAGTGCTTAGGAAGAGAGATATTTAGGTAAAGACATAGTAATATAGAAAGAGAGGGGTATACCTTCGTATACCGTATTGTATAGAGAAAGTAAGAGAGAGAAAGGTATATTAGAAAGACAAGTCCGTTCATCTGCACGGAGAAAAAGAAATAGTTCTCCCAACTAATAATTAGCTGTTCCAACTACTTTACGTAGACGATTTTCGACCAACTACGAAAGTAGTTGTGGCAGGTACTTTTGTTAGATGTACCCCAGATTGTCGGGATATCAACTCGAGTAGTTGTTACAACTACTTTTCTAAGATGCAGGATCTACATAGAATATCAAGTATGACGATATATGTAGGCCGATGAACTATTTTATTAATTGAGAAGAGCAATTTTCAGTGCCGGTTTTGATGTTTAAGGTTAGGATCTTTTATTATTTCTGCACGTGCTCGTCAACTCTTTGCAACATTTAATTGTAAATTTCGGAAAAAAAATTTATTTTCGATTGAGATATTTGTTCAATGCATATAGATTTGGGAGGAGGTGGTTGAAACATTCAAGTTCCAATGTTAACTTACCTCGGGTTTCGAACCCCTGTCATAACCTACCTATACGCTATACCTAAATCTACCTAACCTATGCCTTAATGATCGCAGCTAAACCGACAACGCTGATTATATCGTAAAAAAAGCCTTGGTTATGTTTTTGATCGTTTTGATTGTGTATTTTCATATACTCAGAGTATACATAAAGAGGATTTATCATCCTACAAATGATCAGTCATTTAATTCCGAAAATAAAATTGGACATACGAGGTTTTTGAAAATGAGTAATTTGACAGGAATATGGATTGAAAATATTATAAAATGAAATATATACACGGTAACCACGACAGGTAAACTCAATGAATAACGCGAGAGTTCACCGCGTTGCGATTGTTTTCAACAAAATTCACATTGCTGCAGGAACTACGTGCGTAACGATGGGAGCAATGAGAAGTAGCTCCACGAACTATCTCAAAGTAAAGTAGATCAGGTAGCTATTTCTCTTATTCGATCAGCTACTTTTTCACAACTATATAATTCACTTGTGACAAATATTAGAAATAGTTATGAGAACTCACGAACTATTTCAGACAGATATTTGATTTATTATCACAACTATCTCTTATACAACTACGCGAAAATAGCTCATATGCCTAAGTCCTTTTTTTCCGTATGTAAGCATGAATAGATTTGACCGCGTTCGATGTCCAGGTACGTTTTAAGTGTGTGTACGGAATGTCAATATGATTGAGAAAAGGGAATTAGGAAGAGGAAAGATGACGACTCAGTTGGCTTCATTGCCGTTGAAGGGAATATGGGAGATGGAAAAGGAACAATTTCTTCCATAGAACTTCATGAAATAAGCACGAATGCTTCGAAGGTGGGGGAAAGAAATTGTTGGAATTTAAATTCGATTATTGACATGAAGGACAGGAGTGATGATCAATATATAGGGTTTTGCAAGGAGGATCTTCTGGGAGATCTCAATCCTCCTTGTAGATAAGTTCTTTTCTAACTTCCAAAGAGTTTTTGAAAATGTATAAATTTTCCAACTCATTGGAGAATTGGACAAGATTTTTGTCATCACGGGCTGCATTTCTTTTAAAATTCCTCCAGGCTGGTCCGGTTCAGGCATGCCTTCCCTTACCCCATATAGGTCCCGGGTTGGCTATCATTGTTTTGCCTGGATATTTGATACCAATGCGGGGCCTAGATTGAAAAGCGTAACATTCCAAGTTAGGGCCACTTTTCAAGTGGGGGTTATAAACCTGGCCCAGGTCTGAGCCTGGGAGAAATTTCCACACGGTTAGCTGCAACTGCATAGGTTTTGTGGTTGATATTTGGATGTCCAAATAATTTAGCTGTTGAATTTTCGCTGTGGCAGCTACATTTCTTGCTGCTGCGGCTAAGTGAGTAGCTGTAACAGCTAACAAATAGCTGCTGTAGCTAATTTTTAGCTATCCAAATAATAGCTAAATATTTCTTTCTGTATGTATGAAGTTTTTGGAAGTTTCCATTGACAGGTAGGGTCGAATTGATATTATTGTTTCTCAAACATGTAAAGATTGTTCTCTTCATAATATTAGTTCATAAAAGAATGGATATTTAAATTTTGTTCTCTGTTCGAAATTCCCAATTATGTGAAAATTTGTTTATGATCATTATTATTTGAAACTATTCGAGTTTAACACTGACCTTCGTACGAATAAGACGTGTTTCTCGTTCCGCTCAAGTATCGATACGTTTACTCTAGACCACTGTGATACAACGGTTTTTGAATTTATTATTGAAGGAAACTCTTAACTCAAAAACCATGACTACTCTAGAAGATTTGAAGAGTATCTTAGTAGATTTAAAAAATAAACTTAGTAATGTTGAATCAACGACTAATGAAATAGTGAAATCTAATGAGTTGATACGTGAGGATTTGAACAAATATCAGGAAAAATGTAACAAACTTGAAAAGAAGTGTTCTTTCCTTGATAAACAAGTGAGCAGCATGAACAAGGAAATTGCATACTTGAGGAATAGTCAAAGATCTAAAAATCTCATCATACACAGATTAACAGATACACCTGAAACAAATCGAGATCTGTTGTCAACCGTTATTGAAACCTTCGACAAAGTGAAAATAAACATATCCATGGATAACATCGACAGTGTTGTTCGACTTGGTAAAATCGAAGGCTCGCGGCCTGTGTTAGTGAGATTCACTCATACACGTGTGAAAAGCAATATTTTTAAATCTGCACAAAGATTTCGAGAGGCCGGCTTATCAATATCGAATGATCTCTCACAAGAGCAACGCGATGCACGCAAAACTCTCAGGAAATATCAAGACCACCTGAAAACCTTAGGAAAAAACTCAATTTTGAAAGGGAACAAGTTATATATCGATGACATCTTGCACGACGTTTCTACTGTACAAGCACTCTTACAAACAACAGCTCATACATTGACATCTGATATAAGGCAAACGGACGGTGGGGATAGTGATGATAGTGAGGGATCGCTTACCTCAACTGCCTCTTCTACAAGTCGTAAGAGAGGGAGATCGAAATCTTCTATCGCTCCGCGTTTCCATAAACACAAGAAATCTTTGTCCACCAAATCAAACACTAATCAGCCGCTTCTTCCGTATCTTGTAAACAAAACTTCGACGGTAAACGATACACCATCAAATAATAATCAATAGCAAAGAACGGAACATCATCCCATCCAACTGCGAATTATATTTTGGAATGTGCACGGTTTTACTAATAACTCGGATCTCTCAGACTTTGCTACGCCGTTGGATATTCGATGTATATGTGAAACGTGGCTATCGTATCCTCTTGCACGTCGGCCCGCGGATATTCAAAGTTACCATCTCATCGAAATACCTGCCGTGAAAAATCCCAAAGGAGGAAGACCCAGCGGTGGTATTATCACTATCTATGATGATCAACATTATTCTTCGGAGATACTTCACACTTCACGCGATTACGTATTTATTAAAATTGAGCATAAGAATTTAAAATTCATTCTCGGTTCTGTTTACTCAAATCCTAGCTCTGATTTCGATAAATTACTAAATAGTTTAAATGACATAATGTATGGATTATCTACAAAGTACCCTCACTTGGCCATAATTATAGGAGGTGATTTCAATGCCAGGGTTGCAAATTTCAATCAACTAGAGGAAACTTTAATTATCGATAACCCTAATTTTTACGCTCTTAGATCCTCTAGCGATGGCGAAATTAATAGTAGAGGGAAAAAATTGATAGAGTTCATGGAGAGTAATGATTTGTTTTTATTGAACGGTCGATCAACAGACGATAATCCTGCTCAATTTACATTTGTGAGCTCTAGAGGCTCATCAGTAATAGACTTGGTTTGGACTAACTACACAGGCTTATCTATCATAGAAAACTTCAAAGTACTCGAAGTACCTACTCTATCTGATCACCTTCCAGTTGTGGTTACTCTTGCTGCCTCTTCCACCTCTCTCTCCTACTCTATTCCTCCTTCCTTCACCTGGAAACCACACCTTGCGGACATTTACAAACATTCTTTTCAATATTCGCCCAACGTGGGTCGAATCTATAACTCGATTAACGATCTCTCCGAAAATTTGACTGAAACAGTCAAAAGTACCGCCCGAAATATGGGCATGTTTCAGAATAGAAAGAGAATTTTGTATAGAAGTAAACCATGGTTCGATTGTGAATGTAGATCCCTTAAGCAAAATCTGGCAAAACAGTTGAGAATTTGTAAAAGGCTTAATTTCTCTACGGAAGCGCTTTCAACCTACTTTAAAATCAAAGTTAGTTATAAAAATGCTGTTAATCAGAAAATAACTGAGTATAAAAACAATGTTGTTCAGCAAATTGCAACAGCAACAGATTCTAAATCTTTCTGGGGAATTGTAAATAAATACAGGCATCAATCTGCCTCCAAGGAATGCATTGAGCTCAAAACCTGGGAAGATTACATCAATACGTTATATACTAGTAGAAAATTAACTGATCTCACTATTATTGATGTATCAAACCCTGCGCTTGATTCCTGTATCACAGAACAGGAGATAGGAGCCAGCTTACGAAGATGCAAAATAGAAAATCCCCTGGTTCCGATGGTATTTGCTCGGAATTTTACATGCATATGCCCAGTAACTGGTTACTTTATCTCAATACATTTTTCAATAGAATCCTGGCGGAGGAGAGGGTGCCTGACTCCTGGTCGTCTATACACACTAGGATGATTCACAAAAGGGGTGACAAAAAAAATCCTTGCAATTATCGACCTATTGCACTGGTAAATGCCATAACAAAAATATTCACCCAAATTTTATACACTCGGCTTAAGAACTGGACAGAGAGTAACGGCATTATACCAGAATGGCAGTCAGGGTTTAGATCAAAGCGCGGTTGTGAAGACAATCTCTTTGTTCTAAACTCAGTAATTCAAATCCATCTAGCACGCCCCAAGGGCAAATTATTCACCCTTTTTGTGGATTTCCGTAGTGCCTTCGATTCTATCCCACATAACATCCTTTGGAGCAAACTACAGACATTGGGACTAGGCCATAAGTTTATTAAGTTACTTGTAAGTTTATATTCAAAAGCCACTGTTGCCATCAAAACTCAAAAGGGGGTAACAGCGTCGGTAGATGTGACAAGGGGAGTGCTCCAGGGAGAAATATTAAGTCCGCTGCTTTTCGCGCTTTTTATTTACGATTTAGAAGAATTTATGCGAAAAAAGGGAATAAGAGGAGTCTCAATCTCACATCTAACGGAAATACTTCTGTTGGCATATGCTGACGATCTTGTTTTATTTGCGGATACGCAGATAGGCATGAAGAAAATACTCGCGGCTTTGTTTGAATACTGCTCTACCTTCGGCTTGGAGGTGAATGTGGAGAAGACTGGGATAATTGTGTTCAGAAAAGGAGGCCTTGTGCACTCAAAGAAATATTCTCCTTTCCTGTATGGAAACAAACATTTTAACATAATGAATGAATATACTTGTCTTGGAATTCTCTTTTCATCTTCAGCTACTTTTATTAAACATATTACATCTATACAAAGTAGATCTGACCAAGCCGTGAGTTCAACTATAGCCATCATAAATTCTATGAAGATGGATTCATGGAAAGGTATAGACACGTTGTTTGATACCTTGGTGAGAAGTATTTCTATGTACGGCTCTCACATATGGAGCCTGAGGTACTTGGAGGAGATTGAAAAGACTCAAACTTCTTATTTTAAAAGAATTCTCCAACTCCCTCGTTGCACACCTAACTACGCAATCAGGCTAGAAACGGGTAGAGCTCCTCTGTCGACTTATATCTTCGAACAAATCCTCAAATGGATAGAAAAAATAAATAGTATGTCTGAACAGCGGTATCCTAAGATCTGTTATTCTAAACTGAAACAAATAACTGATCGTAAATTGAGTACGAATAAGTTCAACTGGATGCTGCAGGTTAGGGATCTGTTCCGAACCGCTAATTCTCTAGACATTTGGGACGCTCCCTCGCTTTCGTCTATTGTTACAAACAAAAAGAAACTTTTAACTGCATACGGGGAAGCTCTACACGAGAAAGACAAGCACAGAGCTATTCTATCCTCTCATCTGCAAATCTATCCTCACCTATCAATTTCTCAAGGCACACAGAAGTATTTGAAACTCAGGATGAAATGGTCTTTGAAACGCCTTATTGCGCAAGTCCGTTTATTCAATAATATAACTCCTAGAATTATAATTGATTCGGAGGGCCGTAATCTTCCCAACGACTCTACTTGCGGTTTCTGTGGTGAACTCTGCAGCCTCGCCCTGTCACATCTGCTGGTTGAGTGTCCTTCGCTCAATTCCCTCAGAAACGAAATTTTGAAAAATGATACTCTCCGTTCTGAGCATGGATTTCCTGACCAAGATAATTTAAATGACATGAGAGATCATTGGTTATCGATTCTTGAAAACCCTGATAAATGGAAATCTGTTAAAATGTACAAATTTTTGAAAATTATTGCTTCTCAATGCTGAACGAACTGGAACCTTACGAATATTCGCAGACCTGAATATGTAATTGTACATAAACAATGTAATTTGTTTGTACTATGGTTTTTGTTCTCTACCTGTTTTTCTGTTCTTTTTCTCTTTTTATCGTATTAAATATAGTGTTAATCTTAGTAAGCGATTTATCAAACTATATTATAAAGAAAAATGAGGAATGTTATATACGAATGTTAAACTCCTTGTATAGATCTATAGATCTTAAACAATAAATAAATAATAATAATTTGAAACTATTCCCTATTATGATTGTAACAAATGATTTCTTCTTGGCATCTCTGAAAATTTTAGAAAATCTCATAATATGTGAAATTTTACTCTCGGAATTGAATGATTACTCATATCTAGGGTGATAGACCATCTTGCGTCGACACTGAATGCATGAAAATGCATTATCGAACTAATCACAAAAAATATCTAAGGTTTTTCCTACAACATGATCAGCGTTTTCGGTTTAGCTGCGATCATTAAGGCATCGGTTAGGTAGGTTTAAGAATAACGTATAGGTAGGTGGATGACAAGGGTTCGAAACTTGTTGGCAAGAGGTACGTCACCATCAGAACTGAATGTTCATAAGTGCCACTTTCAGAACCTAAGAATATATATCCTCAGAATACAAAATCAATTTTTTGTCGGAATTTTCACAAGAGAGATTTCTTGTGGAATCAAATATTGAACAGAGTCAACGAGCACGTGTGTATGCCGTAGGAGGTTCTAACCTTACATGCTGAAAGCGAATATTTAAAAGTAGTTGAGACAACTACTTGAGTTGATGTCCCTACCATTCAGCGTACATCTACGACAATTATTATAACTGTCACAGCTACTTTTGTAGTTGGTCGAAAATCGTGTACGTGAGATAGTTGGAGCGACTACTTATTAGTTGGGAGAGCTATTTTTCTTTCTCCAGGTACCAATTTTTCCTGAAATAATCCTCAGACTATTTCCTTCGACATATATTTTATTCAGGATTTTTCTAAAAGTACTTTATAACTGAAAAAATTAAAGTCTGGCGTGGAATGCGGTACGCAGGTAATCATTGCACTCAACATACAGGGTGTCCCAGAACTTGCGGACCAGATTTTACAGGTGTATTCTGCAGTCAAGATGAAATAATTTTCCGTATTGAAAACAATTTTTTGAGAGTTAGTTTTTGAGATATGAGTATTCTCAGATTGATTTTGAAAATCCAAATAACTTAACAGCATTGCGTCCTATAAACTTCAGTTCAACACTATTGGATGAATGGAAAAACGGCGGATCTCTGGAAAAAATGAAACTATCCTATCATTTCTCAATTCGAAGTTATTTCGAATAACTCATTCGAATTTGAAATTTTTAGCTTCCAGCCAATCAGAATTACGCAACTGTGAATTATTTCAGCGCCGAAACAAAGAATGATAGGATAGTTCGGTTTTTTCCCCAGGAATCCGCCGTTTTTCAATTCCGCCAACAGTATTAAGCTGAAACCTGTAGCACTCCATGCTTTTAAGTTATTTAGATTTTCAAAAAAATCTGAAAATGCTCACATTTCAAAAAGTAAACTTTGAAATAAAGTTTTCAATACGGAAAATTTTTTCATGATGGCTGCAGAATAAATCTGTGAAATCCGATCTGCAAATTTTGGGACACCCTGCATGGAGAAAAATGCAGATCGAAAATACAATCATCTTTAATAAAAAATTGGACAATATTTCTTCATGGTGAGAAAAAAACTTAATTTCAGTTAGAATATGAGCTGAATTCAAGATGCAACCAAAAGAAGACTCGGTTGACTCAAAGTCAGCCACTAGAAAACCTTCTCAAACTCAAACAACAATACAGCTTACATCAATCTCTATTCAACTGAAATCAAAACTGATTTTGAACTGAAACTCAAAGCGAATTGTTCCTGATAAATGGGTTCGTCCATTGTTTTTGGTTTTGTTCTACTCAACATGGCGTTACCTACCGACGATGAGAAATATGTTTGTGTTTATGCGGAGGATACAAAAAAAATGTCTATGTTGTGTGAATTTATTCACTTCAATTGTTGACTGTTCAATTTTATCGTGATCGTAGTTTTTGAAGAATGAACATCTTCAACTCTCATCGGGTGATTCGAACCCACGTTCTTGCTGTAATGACCTTTCCTAGTCCTTCGTGCTTAACCACTTCGCCATGGCACTTTTTCGATCGACGGACGTGATAAATCATTCCATAATAATATAATTTGATAGCGTGTGTAGTGTGAAGTCAAAGATAAATTTGGAAAACATTTTACGGGAACTGAGAATTAGTGCAAATGTGAATACCCCCGAAAGTTTGAATTAATTCCAATTTGTGTTGTAATGTTGAAGTGAAAGTGTGGAAATAAAGATCCATTGACAGTGCGGAAAATCCAATAACAAGCTTTCACGAAAGTGATGTAACAAACTGTTACCGAATTTGTTAGGCACCTTGAATGATAAATAAAAAACCTGAAATAATTTGACTGAATTGAAACTGTAATTAATTATATGCACATATATATGTGTACGTATAAACAATTGTAACACTAAAAATGAAAGAATTCTAATCTTATTTTCAGATATTTTTGACTGAATTATCCATCAAACTCTACTTGACTGACTATAAGATATGCATTGCTGATAATCAGCACATTGCCCGATTTAATTCAATTTAATAGAGCCATAACTCTTTTTCATCCCACATTACGGCTGAAATCGTAATATTGCTGATTTTGAGCCTCATCTGAAAATCAGTCGATCATGGAATTAAGATTTACTTTTTACTGTGTTGCGGGGGCAATTTTCACCTGCTCAACCCCCTAGACCCTTTGATCATACTTCGATCATACTGAAATCATCCGGTTTGTTTGTGAATTTTTATAACGTTATCATATTCGAATAACACTTACCGGCATCAAATCTGATTTTCATAAAAAATATATCCAAATTTGGTACGTTTCCTGTGAGAATTGAATATGGAGGATTCATACCAAGTTCATATCGAATTTGTACTTGATATATACCAAATGATTGTAAATCCTTGGATATACATTGAGTATAAAAAATTCACAAGCATACGGTATGATTGCAGATCAGTTTCCATCATAATTGGGCATTTTACTGAATTACTACTAGATTCGTACTGATTATATAACATACCAAAATCATGAATCCATAGGATGAAAAAAATTGCGCTTTGATCCGCTGGAAATTACCTATTGTAAAACAAACTGGTAATTTACACCCAGAGAAATGGTTCACTTGAATATGAACCTACACGGAGCAACTGTAACATTAGCGATTATTGTATTTGACACGAATGGCTCGCCTTGGAAAGAAAAGGAGTTCAACACAACTGATTATTGTATTGAACCCAAACAGCCGTGTTTCCGCAATATACTATACTGAGAAAATACGATTGATTCATGTGAATACAGTCATCAATGCTACCAGACTTCATTTTCTTCCATGATACGAACCATTCGCGTCAAATTATTAATCGCTAATTTTATGGTTTCTTTGTGTACAAGACATTTCATGGGATCCGATAAAATTTTACTTGATTCGAGTAACTTTCATTGAAAATGAATGAAAATTTATCTGAATGAAATGGATTGTGTATTTAATCCAACTAAAACCCTAGTAAGTTATTATTTGAATAGAAATTTTGTTGATTCGAACGATGTTTAGTCAATCCAAATAAATCCAAATATAACATTTTCTCGGTGTACTGCGTCTCGGAATTGAAAAATTTCAGTAAATTGATTTTCCAATACATTTATTGAAATCTTGTGGATTTTGTACTACAAAATTCCAATTTTTGCAGTGAAATTCCAATGAATGTACTGGAATTTTCAGTTCAATGTACTGGTTAACGACTTTCAGTGAAAACATTGAAATTTTCTGGTAAACATTTGCCACAATGTAACCCACTCTTTTAAGCCAAAGGGGCGTGTGTTTGGAAAAATCATTCATTTTATTGTTTCTCACTCCCTTTCATGTGGGTAGTCTATTGAAACATATATAATTGACAAAATAAGATAGTAATTTTAACACATGCTCTCTTGGGCTAAGAAGGTAGTATGTATCCAATGATACTTTCTTTCTTGGAGTGACGCTGGGGTATGAATGCAACATGAAAATATTCAACTTGTACAAACAATTTCCGGGCACAAGTTGATTTGGAATTTCACATACCTGAAATCATAATACGTAAAGATGCTTGATGTTTCGGACATCAGTTTTAATTTATACTATTATTGGATCTTTCCAGATAGTTCACGGAAAGGACTGGTGATTTGTGATTGTATGAATCGAAGTCTACCGAATGAAATGCCATCAATCACATTTCATCAGGACATACTTGATGATCAAGAGCATTTAACGAATAATGCTGAGAGGATTCCAATAAGGAATGGACCGATTCTTTTAGTGGATTTTGACAAGCAGGTAAGTGATACGTGAGGTAATTTTCATCTAGTATTTATAAATTTAAAGTTGGTCATGCAAAGAATGAACAGGACAATTTCCCATAAAATAAATCTCCAATTATTGGACATGTTGAAGAAAACTCCGATATTTATAATCGGTTTTGTGGTCTTTCAAAAGTTTCATATGAGTTATTTTTATTTTTTTCGACGAAAATAAGTTCCAGAAAAAGATTATCACTCAATTATTCAAATCAAAACTCAATTCTATGTGCATACAAAAATTTAAAGTGTGAAATAAGGCGGAGTGTATCAATGTTAGACTCGAGATCTTCTGCAAGTCTCCATATTCAACAAATTTTCGTTCAAATTTTCAATACCTCCGCTCGATCTTCCACAGTTTATTGCACACATTATTCCTTGAAATTCGACACTGAAGAGGAGAAACTTGATAGCCCTGCTTCAGAATCCATTAAGAAAATTTTGCTGGGATCTATGCGGTTTCTTTGCTGTAAAATACAATTCAAAGATGACCACCTTTCAAACAGTTTCTATCTGATATTCCAATCTGCACATCTAATTCAAGAGTTGTGAACAATGTAAATGTTAAAAATTCCGCTGATTTTGTTTGGGAAATGAAAAAAAATCGGCTTCGTTGGTTAACGTAAAACTTTTTAAAAGTCTTTAATGAAGGTCATATTGATAAGAAAATTTTTTTTACATCATATTGGTGCACATTGGTCCGCCAAAAAACGTGCTTTTTTAAATGGTCTCATTTTAGTTGACAACTTTGCTACAAAACTGGATGCCTGAGAGCAAAAAACGAAAAAAGACTCTTAAGATACATGAGAATGACTATGGTTGGACGTAAGAATTTCCAAAATACCCAGACAACGCAGAGCTTCTCAAGATAACATCCCTAACAGCACATCCACCGACTCCCACGTCGCATCCCCGTGGACTCCACGTGAATAAATGGTGGACCTGGATAGAACGTGGATGAAATGTCCGGTGCTGTACGGGATATATGTTATCTTTTGAAGCAACTAGCTCTCAAAGATAACGTATATGTTATTTTTCAGAGCTTTCTGCTGTCTGGGTATCGATTTGACAAAAAAGTGGCAACGGTTTAAAAGAAAAAGTCCAAATTTCCGTCAAATTCTGAATAGAAAATTTGTTTACTTTGTAAATTTGAAATAGTGAAATCTCATTGATTGCAGTGGAAAGTGGACCACTGCAAAGGAGTGCATATACACTGCAGAATCGGTGAATGTCAAATGATGATTGTAATGAAACGTTACTTCTTCAATTAGTGAACTAGTATATTACGTATCAGGGGAGGGAAATACGCTATTACCAATGAGTGTGAGTTTGTCGCACGAGCGAAGCAAGGGTGGCAGGCAGTACACGAATTGTAATGGTGTACTTATCTCCCGAGATACGTATACTATTTTTGATAACACTAGCGCAGAAAGTCCATGCAATTCATGTAAGAACCTCGCAAGAAACATAAGAATGTGCAGAGACCATTTATGAGATCAACGGAATGGTTACTCACACAGCAGAATATTCAATTATGTTATAGAGGTTTGAACCGTCTCTTGAAACGAATTGACGTTCGAAAATAAACAGAACAAGTATTTGAATGATATCAAGAATAAGAACTGGATTTGTTTGAATAGATCATTGTATCTGGGAAAATTCGACACCAATTAAAACGCTTTTGGTGTACATTTATTAATATCAGCTTATAAAATAATTCCAATAGACGATCCAACCTTCTACCACGTTATTGAATTCATCTACATTTTCTCTCCAATTTGTATTATGTGATGCTTAGCCCTGTTTTACGAATAAATTATCAATTCATCCATCTTCCTGTCCTGCTTGGAATCTAGAAATAAAAATTACGCACTTTGCGCCCCTAGGGAGAGAGAACGTACTTTGCTCCCGGTCTAAGCCCATGGGGAAAGGAAAACACGAGCCGATACTGGCTCAGCATTGCTGCCAGAGTTTCCAGGGCTGGCAAATTTAAAGCTAACAAACCTATCGGAACTAGCAAGAAGTCGGTATGATAAGATCATCCCACATACCATAAATCTCCTGGTGACATTCTCAGGAGATCCTGGGGATATTGCAATGTCCATGACAAGTAAACCTACGGAAGTGTCATTCATCGATTTTGCTGAGACTTTGCAGATTTCCAGAACTATGAAAATATTCGACACGTATTTCTTATATCGGCAATAGCGCAGGATCAAGGGTGGAAACTGCTCCTCGTATTGAGAGGGAGGGTGTCGTTTTTCGCGTTCCAAATGCAATCAGTCGAGTTGTTGAAGGAGTAAAGTGCTCCTAGGGAGTTTTCGATGTCGCTGAATCCAAATTTGAGATAGAAATGACAAGATTCATAATGATGGAAATAATATAGCGTCTATTTTCCAGACACGAGGGGTCGTTTCCATGTTTGAAGTGGAATATGCCTCTCAATATCACGATGGGCTTTTGTGCGCAATGAGATTTTGTAAAAATTTCCATATGAAGGCTTGTAGCGACGCGCTCTCACCCTATACGGTGAATTTCTCCATTTTCTTTTTTCCGTTTGGTTCTTTTGAAACGGTAGAGATTCCGATGAGAACTCATATAACATCAGTACTGACACAGTTGTACATATCATACTGGCCCTTATGTCAAATGATGTTATTTCGACTCCTCGCCAGTACTGTCAATTCTACTGGCTCTGTAATGATGAGTGTGAATTTGCCAGTATTGGCAACTCTAGCAGATATATTTAGTCAGTATCGGCCTGTATTTCCATTTCCACATGGGTAAATAAGTTTGAGATGTCTCACGCAACCTTTAGGTAACTTTTAAGTTGAAGAAGGATTTGAGACATCTAAAAGTGTCGCGCAAGACATAAACTTATCTAAAGGATATCACAAGAAGTGTCATCTCCAAGGGAACATGAAGCTTCAGTGAACGTTCAGATTAGATCTGTATAGATCGGGCTGAAGGTTCATAAAAGCCAACTTTTAGATTCACAAAGGTTTGACAAAGGTCTTACGAACATTGAGATGGCCGTCTCGAAGAACTTTGAGTACACATAGATGGAACGTTCGTTGAAAGTTCATCGAAGGTTTGATGAACTTTTTTTTATCAATTTATATGATTAATCAATTAATTATTAAACATAAATTAATCTAAGTATAGATATTTTTGCGAAGCTTCATCAAACCTTCGATAAACCCTCAACAAACCTTTCATGTTTCCTGCAAATATTTCGAGGCGGACATTTCAACGTCCGTAGAACCTTCATCAAACGTTTGTGAATCTGAAAGTTAGCTGTTATGAACCTTCGGCCTGATCTATACAGATGGAATCTGAACGTTCGCTGAAGCTTCATGCTCTCTTCGGGATGTTTATTGGGATTAGAATTGAATTCAGTCCTTTCGATGGTAATGAAATTGTTACACTTAAAAGAATATTTCGAATATTTCAAAGGGCTTTGGAGTATTCCTCAATTTTTTACCATTGAAAAATGGACTCATTTGAACGTAATACGTATAACATTTCAATGATGCTTCTTCATCATCATCATCATTAAGTAATCAGTCTTATGACTGGTTTGATGAAATTCTCCAACCCTGTCTATTATCCGCTAACCGCTGAATTTCTGCATATCTACGACAACCCTTATCTTGTATAATTTGCCTTATATAACTCAATCTAGGTCTACCTCTTCGAGTTTTACCATTCATTTTTCCTTCCAATATTGTTTTCAATAAGCTGTCATGCCTTATAATGTATGTCCTATCAGATTACTTCTTCTTTTCACGACCTGTCTCGAAAGACTTCTTTTTTCATTTACCTTCTCAAGTACTTCTTCACTTTTTACTCTCTCTATCCACTTCACTCTAAGCATCCTTCTATAACACCACATTTCAAAAGCTTCAAGTCTTCGTTGGTTCAGTTTTCCAATTGTCCAAGTTTCGCAACCATATAATGTTGTGCTCCAAACGTAACTCTTCAAGAATTTCTTCCTTACTGCTAAGCTAATATTCTCCGAACACATTCACTGTTTCTTTTGGTGGAAAGCCTGTTTCCCTTGTGCTATTCTTGCTCTTATATCTCTTTCGCTTTTACCGTTTTTGTAATCATGCTTCCTAGATATTTAAATTCTTTGACTTGTTGAATTGTCTGTGCATCTATTTTGATTTTCGTTCTTCTTGATGTTTTCGCTGTTATACAAACCATGAATTTTGTTTTGTCCTTATTTATATTCATACAATAGTTTTCTAGTAATATTGTTTTCATAGTGTTGAGAGTATTCTCTAACTCAGCACCACTCGTAGCTAATATAGCTATGTCATTCGCAAGTCTCAACATGCTTACATTTCCACCTTCAATCTGTAATTTCAATTGCACTTGCTCCTTCACTTCGTTCGTCGCTTCTTCTATATACAAATTGAAAATCAGTGGCGATAGAGAGCATCCTTGTCTCACCCCTCTTTTAATTTGTGCTTCTCCTTTTTGACCTTCTATTTCTATTATTGCGGTTTGATTCTTATATAATTCATATATTATTTTCCTATCCCTGAAATGAATTCCTACCTTTTCCAAAATCGTAAACATCTTCTCCCAATCAACATTATCGAATGCTTTTTGTATATCTACAAAACCTATATACACAGACTTTTCTCTACTACTGTTCTGAGTGCTAATATTGCTTCCCGCGTTCCCCTATTTTTGCTGAAACTGAACTGATCTTCTGCTAATCTACTCTCTATTTTATTCTCTATTCTCCTGTATATAATCTTTGTCGGTATTTTCGAGGCGTATGAAGTTAAACTAATCGTTATGTAGTTCTCCCATTTGTCTGTTCCTTGTTTCTTTGGAATGGCGATAATTTTATTCTTCTGGAAATCTTTCGGTACTTCGCCTATTTCGTACATATCTCTGACCAATTCAAACAGTGCGTCACGAGTTCTCTGACTGGAGGCTTTGTCAAGGTCCGCACTTATGCCATCTATTCCTGGCGCTATATTATTTTTCAATTCTTTTAAATCCCTGTCGAATTCTGATCTCAAAATTGAATCTCCCAATTCTTCTTCATCGACATCTTCCTCCCTCTCTGAGAATCCTATATTATCGCTTCCTTTATACAGATCTTCTAAATGATTAATCCATTGTTCTATTTTTTCCTCCGTTCTTATCAATTGTCTCCCTAGTGAATTTTTAATTTTACTGCTTCTAGATTTCATTTGTCAAAAAATCTCTTAACAATCCTATATGCCTCATCTATTTCCCCTAAATATAATTTTACTTCTATATCCTGACATTTTTCCTCTAACCATTGTTCTTCTGCTCTCCTTGATTCTCTTATTATTTTATTCCTCAGTGCCTTGTATGTCTGCTGGTCATGTTCGCTACTCTTATTCTTGTATTTTCTCCTTTCATTAATCAAATCGAAAATTTCTTCTGTTATCCATGGTTTCTTAGGTTCTACTCCATCGTTCTTCAAAATTCCATCCGCACATTGCTCTATGTTCCCCTTCATATTTGTCCATCTACTCTATATTTCCAAGTCTTTCTCTTGTCGATCCTCCAATTTTTCGTCCAACATGCCTCTTCAGTCATAATAATTTCCTCTTTCTCCTCATTGCAGTCGAACCTGGTGGTGAAGATCGGGGATAAGACTGCTGCGAGATTATCAATGATCGAGGATAATCTTCGAGTCGGTGATGCTGTAGAATTCATCAAGCTAAAGGCAAATGTCGATCGGAATAATCTAAAAAAGAAATGGATATTATTAGAGAAGTGGCCTAATTCCGGATTAGGTACGTATACACAGTAATAATATACAAAAACGATGTGTTTTTTTATCACAAAAATTTTCCCCATCTGGTTTGTCTTTTTTTTGGCTCACCTAGGAGTGCAAGGGACTACGAAACCAGTATCGGTATCGTCTCGACATCACGAGGAGATACCGAAACGATACTCTTGTACTCAGAATCGAGACGATATCGAGACCAGAGAGGCGATACTCGTGAATATCGGTGATATTTTCGGAAATAAAAAAATATGTGTTCTTCATGAATTATACATAGTACCGAAGATGTGACTCTTGCATTGCGACAGGAAATGTGCACCGACCCATCCTCATTTATCTACATATCTTTGCAGAACTCTTTTTGAACTCTTGTTATAAACAGTTTGTTTTTTTACAAAGATATAAACAATGTTGATTTCATTCATTGAATATGAGTCAAAGTTCGTTAATTAAGCCTATGATTCTCACTTCGGTCATGAAAATCAATGAGAGGTCATTGAACATCAAGTCCTTGGGTACCTTGTATCACTCCTCAGATATTAAATTGAAAATTGAATTTGTTCAGTAACAATGTTTCTTCGAAAATTATTGTGCTTTGAAGGGAAAAAATGGATTATCCGCAAATGGCTGAATGGATTTGGATAAAAATACACCATAGCGCTATAACTGGTTAGGTAGGTAAGATGTTAGGCTTTGGATATTCTGATTTAGGTGGGCAAGTTCGATTCTCCTCGTTAGGTGCGCGGAATTTTCTCTACATTGCACATCCGTTACAAACAGGAAATAGTTATATCCTAGTTGTAATTCAGTTGAGAATTACTTTTATACCCTAATTGTCGGAGAATGTCTTCGTTTTATATTTTCATTAGCTTTTTTTATGAACAGATTAACATTGAGAAGTACGTGTTGGTACGGATTGATTTTGACATGTGAACACCATTACAAACCCATAGGAACCCTTAACGGAAATCCTGATTGATAACACCAATGTTCCGACTTGACTTCCCATATAGGAACAGATGGAATGTTCGAAGAATTACTACTGATCTAGTGAATATAAATCCATATAGAATCGATATAGAAATGGGTAATTCTCTTTTGGGAGGCAATTTCTGCGTCAATGGAAGGAAAAATACTGAAAATTTAACATTATATTGTTCCAAAAGGGGTGATATGATACATAACTTTGTAATCTATGAGATACATCATGTTTTACGATGAATTTTCAATGATGTTTCTGAAATTTAGGATAAATTGCAAGAAATGTATCTCGTTCAGCTTGTCCTTTCCTCCTTTGTCGTACCAAGATCGCTGACCAAAAAGATCCTATTCCAATCATATTGTGACAATACTTCGTGTATATTAGGGTGGCCTAAAAAGAGGCGATGTTGGAATTTTTTCAGTCTCACCCTCCAAAGTGCTTCCATTTTCCAAAGAAATGGCCTGGTGAAAATTTCAGGTCAATCGGATATGATTAAGTGGTGCCACAGCGGGCTTGAAGTACGCACGAAAAAAATAATTTAGCTGCTGCAGCTGAATTATTTTTTCCGTGCGGGATTTTGAAGCAAAATCGTTGTTTTTCATTAATTTTTTGCAAATATTCAACGTTTTGTGATTCTGATCAGTATTTACCCGGTGGCAAATGAATGAACATGGAAGACCGTAAAGAAATATGCGAAATAATATTCTTTCAAGATGCATGTACTGGATGAGAAATTTTCAAACCCCTTGCGTAATCCATGATTTTGTATTTCGTCGGTTACATGACAGAACGTAAAAAGCCACGTTTTGGAATCATTGTTCTTTTTACGATAACAAAAGTTTTCGATCGCGATCTCTCAAAAATCTGGTATAGAATTGTTCGTCTGAATCTTAGCTATCCAGAGGAGTTAATTCCGAACGATTATTCAAATTCCATAATAATGAAAATTGAGAAAAACCGGAGAAATGAAAAAGTGACTTGTCACGTTTTGTCTCGTGACCGAGGATTTGTCTGTGAGACAATGAAAATTACTTATCCTATTCAATTTTGATAAGATTTAATGCATTTGCATGTAAAAAAAGGTGATCTAATTTTTCGAAAAATCCTTCCACTTCTTCATTGCGAGTGACTAAAGTTCAATTCGATAATTTTCATAAAATTCCCCAACATCCATAAACGCTTGGAAGCTCTCCTATATCATGCTGTTGATCTCAAAGATCTCAAATTAGCATGCGTTTTGCCAAAGCACATATTGTCTTCCAATGAATAGTTTGAGACCTTTATGTAAATTTAGGTTGATTTTATGTGCCTTGTTGGAAAAATCTACAATAATTTTTACGACATCTATTTGAAGTTATTTGGATATCAGCATTGAGGAATTTCCTTATTTCGGATATATTATTGATTTTATTCGCACAAATCAAATATCATTCATGTAAATCCATAAGAGAATTGAACAACTGATTATTATGACATTCGATTAGAAAACCATCAACTGAATGAAACATTCGAATTGATGCGCATTTTTCGATTGTTTGACGATAGTCAATTATTACTAACCTCATTATTTGTTGTGAATCACAGGACAAGTCAAAAGCGTTTATCTTTGTTTTCTTTCACTTTTCAATCAGAATGTATAGTAATTATTGAGTTGATCATCATATCGTTATGAATGTGATTGAAAGTATCATTCACAATGTCTCATATCAATCTTCGTGGTTAAGATAATATATATTTAGTTGGGAGTATCACTAATCAGATTATTGGTAGTAAATTACCTTCTTTGAAACAGCTCTTGAGAGTATTATTTCATAATTCACGTAAAGTGAACCTGAATTTACGTGAAAGTGTTGAATTAGTCATTGAAGAAACATATGTATTTGGCAAGAAGCGCGAATCCCAACTCGAGATCAACAACATTGCATAGCAAAACTTGAAAAAATTTATGGATATTGGAGAGATTTACAAAAGTTGTCGAAAAGAACTTCAGTGACTCAGAGTAAGAAAGTGAATGACTTTGTTGAAAAATTAGATGACCTTTTCGATATATCGCATGCAAATGCATTAGAGCGTATGAAAATTAAAGAGGACAAGCAATTTCTATTGTCTCAAAGGCAAAAAGGTAGACCTGGCTGTATGCTTGGAATTGATAAAAAAACATATTGTAGTTCACCGGGATACAAAACTCCTCCCTGATTCGAACGAAAGAATCAAAGTTGATCGTATGCCTGTAATTATTTCATTTGACGGTCAAACGCAATTGCTCGGCGTGCCAAAGCTGGAAAGTGGAACTGGAAAAAACCAAGCAGAAGCCGTGTATGAAGTATTAAACGAATGGGAGATGGCAGATAAAGTGCAAGCGTTATGCTGTGATACCACCGCCTCGCTCTCTAAATCTGAATCAGTGGAATCTCACTGATTCCGCAGTTATAAGTATACCACTTATTTCAATCAGTTGCATTCCACTGCATAATCAGTGGATAGTCACTGATTCCGCAGTTGAATGTTATTTTCACTGATCACAATTAGTCACATTTCACAATGAAAATCAGTGAATATTCACTGATTTGCAGTGTATATGCACTGGTTCGCAGTGGTATACTTATCACTGTAATCCAGTGGAATTCCACTGATTCAGTTTCAGAGAGCGAATACTGGGCGGCTGAATGGAGCTTGCATTTTGCTGGGAGGATTGATTGAACAGGACTTACTTTATTTACCTTGCCGTCATCATATTTCTGGAATTATTATTAAAAAGCGTCTTTGATCTTAAATTAAAATTACCCACGTCAGGACCAGATGTTCCTATTTTCAAAAAGTTCCAAAAAACTTGGGCCAATATAGATAAGAGCACATTTGTTTCTGGAATGTAAGAGCCAATAGTGAATTCAGCTCTACAAAGTGTGAAAGATAAAATAATAGAATTTTGTATGGCTCGTTTGAACGACAAAAATACGTATAGAGAAGATTACAGAGAATTCTTGGAACTCACTCTCATTTTTCTCGGAAATACCTCACCTGGTGGCATTTTTTTTCGCTATCCTGGGGATGTGCATCATGCTAGATGGATGTCGAAAGCTATCTACAGTCTGAAAATTTTCATGTTTCCAAATCAGTTCCCTCTTACCAGAAAAGAATCTAAGGCCTTGGGAGAAATATGTATTTTTTTAGTGCAAGTGTATGTGGAAGTATGGTTTGATGCTCCTAAAGCTATTGAAGCACCGTTCAATGATTTTAAATTAATCAAAGAATTGGAGCAATACTCAGATGTAGAGATTTCTGATACGTGCATACGGAAATTGTGTTCTCATCTGTGGTATCTGTCTGCAGAAAATATAGGGCTTGCTTTTTTTGATACTCGTATTCCGAAATATATCAAGATGGAAATGGTTGAGGCAATAAATTCAGATCCCACAACAGAATACGTAGCCACCAAAAGAGCCTCATATCAACCACAGCAATTGAAGCAGATTAAAAACATAAGTGAATTCGTAACACCCAAAACACTTGATTTTTTTTCAAGATTCAAAATTTCAACCGATTTTATGTCTATCGATCCCGAAATGTGGGAAAAACAAGGAACTTATCAATATGGATATTGAATATTGAAAGAATTCCTGGTAGTGAACGATGTAGCTGAACGGGGAGTTAAATTGATGCAAGAGTAAAATAGTGTTTTAACTACTGATGAAGATCAAAAACAAATATTGCTGCATATTATATATTGATGATATAATATAAAACTTTGTTATAAGATTTTGAATATTTTATGGATTGAGCTGTTTATCTAGTCAAATAAGATTAGAGAATATCTTTAAAGAATATTATTTTACATGTTTTTATGTGGTTTCTTATGTTCCGTGTTATTCACCGTTGGTTCAACCAAAACCGATCAGAATCCCAAAAACTGGAATATTTGTGAAAATCTGATGGAAACAACGTTTTCGCTTTGAAATACCGTACTTCAAGCCCGTTTAGGCACCACTTAATCATATCCGATTGGTCTGAAATTTCCACCAGGTCATTTTTTTGGCAAATGAAAACACTTTTGGGGGGGAGGGGTGACTGGAAAAATTCCAACATCGCCTTTTTTTAGGCCACCCTAGTGTATATGTACTCTCATCAATAAATGATCGCGTGGTACGGTTGAAACTACTCAATCAACATATTTTTCAGAAGTGATTTTTTTTTCTAGTTCAAATTATGCCCCTCAACTGTGATGTCTTCTTCCCTGGTGTATTTTCGTACTTGAAAAAAAACATCGGGTGTTTAACAAAAGTTCCTATCCACCTGCAGAGGGTGAGGAATGGGTGAAAAAATCAAGTCATCGTGTGTTAGGATAATTCTCGAAATAATGGGGAGTTCCTTCATGTAATCGCGCATGGAGTTTCATGCTCATTACGAGAGAATTGACATATCGTCGTGCTTTAGAATTTCCCGAAAGATCTATGAGAGTCAATGAAATATTATTTTTTGAAGATTACAGTGTTCTCGGATGTCAGTTGAAATAGTACTTTCAATAAATTATGTTATTGTAGGCACACGTTATGAAGGGTCAATTCCGGACATTATTGTCCGTTAATTTACAGGGAAGCAATTAGGTTCGAAGGATGGAGAATTTATACTGATGATCATCATAAAAATCAATCAGATGGATCCGATAATATGTCGAGTGGAGAAACAATGAATTTGTTAAATAGACTCGGTTGATCAGTTATCTTTATTCAGGTACCAGAGTTCGTTGACGACTCCTTTGTTTGATAATCCGAGTTATAAATTCGAGTATTCGTACGGTGACGGGTTTTTTCTAATCAGAAGAGATGTATGTATGTACAGGTATATATATATATATATATATATATATATATATATATATATATACAGGGCGTCCCATTTGAAACAGGACAGCTGAATAACTCTTCAGGGAATGGAGGGGGAAAAAAATTGTTCAGATAAAAGTTGTAGGGTTCGAAGGGGGCCATAAGATGGTGACCTTGAATTTGACCTTGAGGTCAATTTTGAGCATAATTGATGGTCACGGTATGTTTTTTCAGATGGAAAACCCTACGTTCGACCTCAGAAATGGAAAGAGCGGAAAATTTTACGTCCGAATATGTTAACATATCAGGTCATTTAGAGGTCATTTGAAGGTCAAAAAACCATTTTCTATGGATTTTCACGGAAAAGCCTCAAACGAGTTGTTTCTCTGACCAAAGTTATCAAAGTTAAAGTGGTACCCCACGTTTCGACCTTGAATTCGACCTTGAGAACGATAATGAATGCCAAATTTGAAACAATAATTAAAAAATTATTTATTTTTCCAGTTCGTCGTTTTATAATTACAGATGGCACGAATCCGCTGACGGGTAAGACACACTTATTGCAGGAGATGTTCGAATTGACCGCCATTTACTTGAATACATAACTCCAGCCGGCGTCGAAAGTTTCCAAGAACAGACTGAAAAACTTCTGCACGAATATTCGCAATTGCGTATCTGATGCGTTGTTGTAGATCCACAGGTGTTGTTGGTCGGTTGGTATAAACGACATTTTTTACGTAACCCCACAAATAAAAATCTAGAGGGGTGAGATCAGGAGATCTTGCCGGCCACAGTACAAATCCACTTCGACCAATCCAACGATTGGGGAAAAGGATATTTAGATAATCCCTCACACATCGAGCAAAGTGTGGTGGTGCACCGTCTTGTTGATACCACATCCTCTGCCTAGTTGCTAATGTCACATCTTCCGTGAGAACTGGTAATTCATTCTGTAAAAACTGTAGATAATTAGGACCGTTACACAGAGAGAAAAAATTTGCTGACGCAGCAAATCGAGGTATTATATATAAAATAGCAAAATTTTTTGCTGACCTAGCTAAAAATTTGCTATAACAGCAATCGTGTTAGCTACGACAGCAATTTTTTAGCTGTGACAGCAAAAAATGTTTGCTCCGCCAGCAAATTTTCAGTATTATATATAGAATAGCAAACAAATTTTGCTGGGATAGCAAACATTTTTTGCTGCCACAGCTAACAATTCACTGTCGCAGCCAACAAGATTGCTGGAACAGCAAATAGTTTGCTGTCACAGCAAAACATTTGCTGCTCTGGCAAAAGGGACCCAGCAAAAGTAGATTTCGCTGCCACAGCGAATTCCTTTTTCTCCGTGTAACAGTTCCATCAAAAAAATACGGCCCAATAACTTGATTGTCTAGGATTCCACACCAAACATTTATACCCCACCGATGCTGATGATCAACTTGTTCAGTCTAGTGCGGGTTTTGCGCTGACCAATAGTGGCTATTGTGACGATTTAACAAGCCAGTACTTTGAAACGTTGATTCATCACTGAAAAGAACATATCGAAAGAAATCGGGCGCTTCGTTCAACCTCTGTAAAGCCCAATGGCAAAAGTTAACCCGATTCTGCATATCTCGTTGAGATAATTCTTGGGTCAGTGTGATGTGGTACGGATGATATTGAGCAGCTTGTAGAATTCTGTGTGCCGTACTGCGTGGAATACCCAAATCGCGTTCAATATCACGTAAACTAACATGAGGATTCATGTGTATTATTGCTAAAACAGCAACGCATCGAGGGTCGTTAAAGTTGAAACCTTGATTGTTTCGGCGTTGACCAATCCTTCCTTGTCGACAATTTCTTTCAACTTGGCGAATGACTTCTGGAGAAGGATGATGCTGCCGATCTCCAAACCGCTCTCTGTACAATCGTGACGCTCTTTGATACACTCCGCGACACTCACCCAAGATCATTAAAATATCAACACATTCGTTAGGTGAATAAACCATTTTGAACCCGCACTTACACCGTAAACGATGAAAACTTCTTAATTATCATTTTCGTACTGATATGAAGAATAAACTCTGAAGGTTAGTTCTGTTTACTTTCAATTCAAGGTCGAAACGTGGGGTTTCACTTCAACTTTGATAACTTTGGTCAGAGAAACAACTCGTTTGAGGCTTTTCCGTGAAAATCCATAGAAAATGGTTTTTTGACCTTCAAATGACCTCTAAATGACCTGATATGTTAACATATTCGGACGTAAAATTTTCCGCTCTTTCCATTTCTGACGTCGAACGTAGGGTTTTCCATCTGAAAAAACATACCGTGACCATCAATTATGCTCAAAATTGACCTCAAGGTCAAATTCAAGGTCACCATCTTATGGCCCCCTTCGAACCCTACAACTTTTATCTGAACAATTTTTTTCCCCCTCCATTCCCTGAAGAGTTATTCAGCTGTCCTGTTTCAAATGGGACGCCCTGTATATATAGATACGATCATCTCTCTTTCGTCGGTCATTGTATAAGAAATCATTGAAATCAAATCAAAGATCTTAGGTAAATAAAAGCATGCAGTCGGAATAATTTTTCATTTCAGATATTCGAATTACAAAGGAAGATCCTTTACTTCAAGTGAGAAAATCCTACATTGTTCCTTCTTTTTTCGCAGTTAAAAGTCAATATGAAAATCATATAAGAAATTGAATCCATTAGAATAAAAACAAAAGAAGGCCGATTACACTAGTTTACAGCCACTTTTCACATTCGACGTCACTATTTTTCTTGTGTATTTTGACCCGCTGAATTCGAAAATCACAATAAAAAGTTTTTTCATGTATAAGTGTTCGAGATATGAATTTTTCAAGTTGAGAAAAGAATTTTTCGATCGTATATCTTGATTCAAAAACGACAAATTCAATTCCGAAAGGCCATGAACGTCTCATTTCCGTTCGAAATGAACAAGAAGCTTTCTCTTCTGATCAACCAAGACACTATGAATGTCAACATGATCTTCATAAATATCAAATCTTCGAACATCCTACCGTAAGTATGATTAACGAGTTGAATTATTCGCTCATCATATGATGTTGAACGAATTGTCTTCAAATATATCCTTGCTCTCCTTGGCGAGCATATCAATTTATTACATGTTGCTTTCCTGATTAGAATATTTCGTAGAGCATAAAAAAAATTCTTGAGTTACTGAGAGGTTTTACTATTGTAGCAGGGAACTGTTCAAGTATTACGTAACATTAGTTAGAATCTTCATTCCTTTTCTGCTAACGTCCACGGAGAGAATAATCCATTACTTTCTCAGGTGAAATACAATATTTTTAACTATCAACTGCTCCATATCAAGATTAATATTCTCGCAAGGTGAAATAGTTGCCTTAAGGGGATACCAGCGACTCCCGCTGACGCAACCCGCCATACAAGCATACCGACTGAGTAAACATTCTCTCGACAAGAATACTTTCAACTGAATTCATGGAGAAGTAGGAAATTTTCAGGAATCAATCTTCAATCCTTCATCTATCGTGGTACATCGCCCAAGTTTTGAATTTCACAACACAAACTTTTTTTGAAATTCAAAATTCGGGCGATATACCGCAATAAATAAAGGATCGAAGATCGATTCCTGCACTCAAAAAATATCGTCCAATGATAAGACGAAGTTGCACATAAGACGATCCCGTTCCAATATACTTTCAGACGAAGATTCGTTTTATAACAAGCCAGGAACCGTCTCAGACGATACCATTTCACTAACAGACGACTCCTCCTGTTAGTAAAATAGAACTCGTCTAATGACAAGACGGACTTTATTCTACTGATAAGTACGTGGGAAAATACTCAATATCACTTACTTGGGAGTGGATTAGAGACATTTTTTCTATTGTGAGACGGATACTGTTTTGTGAGAAGACGGGATTGATTTCAAGGTTAGATGATTTTCGTCTGTTTATAAAACTGCACGGTTATTATATTGAGACGGCCGATTCTAATGGTAAAACGGGTTCGTTTCACCAGAGAAACGGACTATGTTTGAGACGGCGGCTGCCATCTTATGATAAGAAAATCATTTTTACGTGTGTGGAAATTTCATACTGCTTCATGAATTCAGTTCAGAGTATTTTTGCCGAGAAAATGTTTACTCATTCGGTACGCTTGTATGGCGGATTGCATCTGCGGGGATCGCTGGTACCCCTTCAAGTAATGAGATGTCCGTTTCCCAATTCACGCAGTTAAAATTCTCGTCACTAAAACTCGGAAATTAATGGATTTTCTGAAAAATTTCTCATTCGGTAAATATGATATGATGATGTAATTCATGACCATGATAGGAATTGACTGTATTTTTCTCTCCGTGTACTCTTAAATTCGCCACAAAAAAGACAGTGACTCCATGGAATATGATATGATATTCAAATGATTCTCAGTAACCGAAATAGACTCAAGTAGCATTGGAATATGCTATGAACGTTCAGCGAACATTCGGAATATGTTTTATGCGTATTCCAATGAGACCGTTTTATCCCATACAACACAAAGTGTCTCAGTAATGTCAAAAAATATTGACGCAATGTTGCAATATCTCAGGAACGCATAGCAATATTCTGAGATATTCTGGAGACATTTGCGCTATGTTGGATAGGTGCGATGTACAATCATCAAGCATTCAGGAGGAAGTCCTACACTACTGATTACTTTTTCATACACAACTCAGTGATATGGCTGAAACAAAAGTAAAATGATACTACTGAGTGGTGTATCGACCAGTAATGGCGCGGTAAATCTTTGAAGCGATTCACTAAGCACATAATGAGTAAAATATTGAGTAATTCTACATGTTGCGGATCTTACAGTTTTTCACATCGGGGAACTCCAATAAATCCACCAGAAATCACTAAGTTCAGACCAATGATAGGTTTTTGACATAGCAGAAATAATTTACCGTAATTCACTCAATTTTTATACTGGTAAAAAAACCGGTAAAATATGGAAAAATACCAAAAAATAGTTTACTACAGGTAATTTGACATCACTGATCAGTAGTACAAGATTTTCTTCGTGTACGTAATCGGATATACGCGCGTAGGTTAATTGAACGTCGATTGAATGGATATCGTACATTTTGAATGTACTATCCCACGCAGTACCGAATATTTCAGGGACATTGCCAAAATATTACATTTGAAACATGCAATATTTTGGAAAATATCTCAAGCAGATTGTCAGAATGTCCCCTGGATGTTTTATGTCATCATCTTTATAATATTTTGGAGACGTTCTGATCTGTTGCTGAGATCATTGTGGTCACATTCTGAAGACATTTCTAGACATCGCTGAAATCATTTCAGCGATATTCTGTACAACAAAATATCTAACAATTTGGTGTATTGACAAATTTACAAAATATTGCTTCCAGTTGAAACAATATTTTTGTAGTGTATCTTCACAAAGGTTGTACGAATCTAATCTAAAAATCCTCCTGAAAGAGAACCTACCATGAAAGGCGATTTTCAGTAAGTTCCCTCCAGTGAGGATTGAGCACGGGTCCTCCAACGAGAGACGAAACCTCTATCACATCCGTGGATCTCTATAAGATGATCACAATGATCTCTACCCAAGCAACATCCGAACGTTGTATATGTACCCAAGTAGCACCAGAATATACTATGAACGTTCTTAGAATATTCGAAATATGTTCTATGTACATTCCAAGAGACCGTTTCATAGGTGCTATGCATATTCTTCGAACGTATGTAATCGAATATACGACGGTACGTCAATCGAACGTTGATTGAATGTACGTTCTAAGTATATTCAAAACAGTCTCATTCGAATATTCTATGAAAGTTCATTGTATGTTCTTCGTATCTCATTCGTAAATTCTATGAACGTTCCTATTTCGTATATATTTTGAACTTCTGTTGCTGCTTGGGTGGTCGCTGCCATGGGTTATTCGCTCAGGACCCTTACCCACACAGCACACTATGTGTCAGTAATATTTCTAGAATATCACAATGTCTCCCTCAGAACATATGTGAAATATTTATACAAGATCCTATAGACATTGCAGATATAATATTCCGTTAAAAATGTTCTGAGGATCTCCCAATTGAAACATTGCACATATAATGATCTGTAATGTTCTGGAAATCTACGATGCGGAATATGCTAAATTTGTCGCAAATGAAATATTCTGAGATTATGATAGTAGCAATACTTTATGAAGCGAAATGAATTTTTGTACCCCTGACCCAGAACTTGGGAAAATTTACAATTCAAAATCGAAGAAAAACGCCTCTCCTATGACCTATTCACTTTTCGTTTCAGAAAATTCTGAATCGATCGGCCTATATCCAACAGAGACCGATTTTTGAAAATTTTCCATAAATTTGTTCCAGCACTTGGTAAATTTTGGAGGTGCACTTTTCAAAAAACGTTCCTCCCAAGTGCTATTCATTCTTCATTTCAAAGGATTCTGAATCGATTAATCTATATCCCATGGCAACAAATTTTTGAAGTTTTTCCATCAATCTTACTGAGCACTTTGTACAATTTCAAGGTCGAGGTCGAAAAAAACCTCTCTCCCCGACCTACTCATTTTTTGTGTTAGAAGATTCTGAATCGATTAGTCTCTCTTTCACGGAAACGAACTCTTCAAAATCCAATCACGATGATTACAATAAATGGTACTTTGAGAGTGGTGTCGTCATCTCGGAGATTCGCAGATGTGATAGAAGCCTTGACTCTCATTCGTAGAACCCGGGTTCAATCCCCACTGGGGGAACTTTCTAATAATCGACTTCGATGCAGGTTTTCTTCCACTCGAAGTGATTCTGGCCAAACTCATCCAAAATTTGTAAAAGTAGACTCCAAAGAATTTTTTTTCAACCCAAAGTAATATTTTGTGAGCTTCTTAATAAATGTGATTGTTACATTTTTTTCGTACAGAATATCGCTGACATGATCACAGCAATATTTCAGAATGTTACCTCAATGATTTCAGCAATGTATCAGAATATCCTCAGAATGTTAAAAAGATGGTGACATGAGACATCCTACAGACATTCTGAGAATCTTCTTGAGATGTTTTTCAGAATATTACACATTCCAAATGTAATATTCTGATAATATTGCTGGGACATTCGGTGCTGTGTGGGTTCATGTAAAAAACTCACGTTTTTTCGTGTATAGGACGCGTGAGTCAAAGTTGTCAAAATTGTCGTTATCAGCAAGTGCCCACTATTATGATTCATTCGACTTTTCTTGTATTGTCAATTTTTTTCTCGGCAAAGAAAAATCTAGTTCCTTAAGGGGATACGAGCGGCTGGGCTTTTCTGAATTTTTTCGAGACAAAGTACGTGAAAGTGCGTGCATCGATTCGAAATATCTCTCTGTACAGCATTTCTTGAGATGCTAAAGAAATGCTGTACAGAGAGATATTTCGAATCGATGTACGCATTTTCACGTACTTTGTCTCGAAAGAATTGGACCGCTCGTATCCCCTTGAGTGTGTCTCAAGATATTGTGTAGAGTAAGACAGCTATACTTGTTGTGTCCTCACAATTTCAAGAAATCTACTCCGCCGATTGACTACTTACATTACCGATTCAGTCGTGGAAAAGCATTTCATCTCCAAATGTAATGGTGGATACATAGTACGATCATAACAGAGTTAATCATATACCACTGTAGGTAAAGCAGGAAATACTTTGAAGAGATAGGTAGGAAACTGTATTATCATTTATTTCAATAGAGCCTGGAACTGTGAACGAAATGGATAGGGAGCACTGTTAGTAGTTCTAATGTAAATGAATTACAGTTACGTACACTGTGAAATATCTGTAAACAAACTTACGCTTGAATGAGACAACACCGATACGTGCATCGAATTGTGTTAGTCACACCCCACGAGTGATTCAAACATGTGTTCTTGGTAGCCGTTTGTCCAAAGGTGGGGGAGAGTGGGGCAATTGGAAACGCGGGGTAATCGCGAATATCACGAATAGCCCTCGTTACACTCAGAGAAATCTATAGTCATGGCAACTGTGTGAGAGGACTATTCAATTATAATTTTTCCAACTCTTTACACAGTTAATGCAACTATATAAATAGTCTTCATCACTATAAACAAATTAGCCCGACTGTTTATATAGTTGTGGATACTGAATTTGAATGGTTGTCCTCAAATAGTTGGCATGACTATTTGAATTTCTTTTGGTATAGGAATAAAAATTCGATATCTGCTCTTCACGAATGAAAGGTGGAGTCAATATTAACACTTAGCGAGAGTAAAGACCTAGTTGATAAGATGTTCCAGGACGAAAACAAATGATCTTTCATTTTCTGTTTGAAAAACGTGAAAGGTTCCTACACTGTAATTCAAATAATGTGTTTTGAGTGCCTTTTATAGGCGGAAGAAGAGTGTATTATGGGTAAATATACATTTGAGAAACCGTTCTGGTAATTTGAGTGTATTGATCTCAATCATCATATCGCCCGAGAATATCATATAGGTATTCATAATTACCCCACGCCTACCCAACCCGTATAACACGTAATGTGTAAAACATATATTCGGCATGTGAAAAATGCATAATCTCATGGACAACGGAATATTCTCAACAACATATTCCTGGCATATATCATTTCACATCATGTGGCAATATTGTAAGAATTATATTCAATCCACATGGCAGGAAGATTTTCATGAACTCAGTGAACTATAACCTCTCATTTGCAAATAACCGATGAATTCATTGTGTTGTGTACGCGAGTCGGAATGAAATGGTGATGTTTATCTTTATGAACTCTAACCGTATCTTCTAAAATCCTGAGTAATCCAATTGGAAGTTGGATAGTTTTTCATTTCATGCAATACTGATTGATGATCTGTGGGGTTGTCTGTATGTCTGTCTGTCTGTCTGTATTTGGGATAACTCTGGACCCAGTGGACCAAATTGAATGAATTTATAGAGGACCTTCTTGAAACCCTTCCCCAAGGACTATTTTGTTTTTTATTGCCATCGGATTCTATTTTTTTTAAATGTTTTTCTGAAAAAATAGGTGATCTCGGAAAAAATTTTCTCCGCTGTATACATATATATATACATATACATATCATTTTCTCCGCAGTCTTTGAATATTCGTTACCTTGGCTTGAATCGGTGAATTATTATGGAACATGGGTCCTAGGGGTTTTCGAGGGTGCTGAATCCGAATGTGGAATCAAATCCTGAATTCAAGATGCGGATCCAAGGTGGCCGACGTGAATTCGGTCAATTTCGCATTTGTGGACAGATTTACATGAAACATGGATCCTAGGGGTTTTGGAGGGTGAGGAATTCGAATCTGACGGCGAAAAACGGATTCAAGATGGCGGACGTGAATCTAGTCAATTTCGCATTTGGGGGCAGATTTATATGAAACATGGGTCCTAGGGTTTTCGAGGGTGAAGAATTCGAATCTGACGTTGAAAAACGAATTCCAGATGGCGGATCCAACATGGCGGACGTGAATCTAGTCAATTTTGCATTCATGTATAGATTTAAATGAAACATGGGTTCTAGGGGTTCTCGAGGGTGCCGAATTCGAATCTGGGGTCAAATCCGAATTCATTATATCGGATTCAAGATGGCGGACGTGAATTCAGTCAACTTCGCATTTGTGGACAGATTTGTATGAAACATGGGGCCTAGGGGTTTTGGAGGGTGAGGAATTCGAATCTGAAGTCGAAAAACGAATTCAAGATGGTGGATCTAATATGTCGGACGTGAATCCAGTCAACTCCGCATTTGTGGACAGATTTATATGAAACATGGATCCTAGGGGTTTTGGAGGGTGAGGAATCCAAATCTGACGTCAAAACGAATTCAAGATGGCGAATCCAATATGTCACACGTGAATATAGTGATTCTGGCTCTCATGAACAAAATTATATTGTTATATGTAACACGGGTTCTAGGGATTTCCCAGGGTGCTGAATCAAAATCTGGGCCCCAATGTCGAAAGAAAATACCAATTCCGATCTTCCCGTGTAAGCTTTACTGCATCCGGAGACTCTTCAAGAGCTTTTTGACGTTATGACAACCACACTGAGAGAAATGGATTGGTGAAATACAGCATTGATTTTCATATGATGCAGTAGAATTATCAATTGCTGAAATATTATTGATAGATCTTATAAGTTCATCCAAATTCATCTAACTTATGCAAAACCTCGATAAAATGTTCAATAAATATTATCATACGTTCAGTTTTGTAATCATTACATATTCAAAGAGGATGTACAACGATATTTCTTATAAACTACAGTAAACACTTCATCAATTGATAGTCTTATGATGTGAGAAATAATAGTGTTACATAACTACGAATAATAACTCCATCAAAAAGTCAAATATTTGAATACCTTGTAGCTTTCATTCCTACTTGTGAAATTATTTTTCCAAAATTACTGAGCAATGTTCAATATAAACATTATATATTCATGTAGCTTTATTGTGTGTACCTCTATCCTATATAAATATGTATTGTCTACGACACGTATTTTGGAAACATTAGTGAACTTTCAAGACCATTCTTGTTTTCATATTTTCCAGTGATTGGTTCGTAACTTTTTGAATACAGATCACTGTCTAGTTCACTGAAATCTGCGCTCATCCCTCCTACCACCTACTCCAGATCAACGCTTGTGCGTGCAGTGCGTGCTTCTAATTCATTTCTCATCGACCTGTGTTGATTGAATCATCGTCGCGTACTGTGACCAATTTGCTACCAAAAGCCCCTGCGCTGAACTTTAAGAATATTTCCCTCTGATTCTCAGATCTTCATTTTGAACTGACAGCATATTCTGAATGTTTTAGTGTAGTATATAAATTCTTGGCATATTTTAGATGCAATCTATGTCAGAAGTAGAGGGTAGTCTTGATTTTGAAATTTGATTTTCTCGTTGAAATTTATTTTGCTTATAACTTGAAGATGAAGCCTCCCACAGTATTTCGCCAAAGGAAGATTTGCTTAATTTTGCTTTGGCAATCACGTACTGAAAGAATAGAGTTAGTCTAACATCTTATTGAAACTTGAGCCAATTGTTTCATTACATATTACGCAATATTAGGTTTATTTAAAACCCATACAACACAAAAATTCCACCTGTATTCATGTAGAATTTTTATGAATTCTCAGAATCAAAGAGTATTGAATATGGATTCTCTCTGAACTGTATTGCTGTCTAGGGGTTTTAGAACATGATTTGAAACACTGAATAAATGCTGTACGGAGAGATATTTTAAATAAACTCACGCATTTTGCGTACATTATTCACAAAAAATTGATTTGAGTCCTAGCGCTTGTGTCACATTAACGCAATTATTATTATTTGTGTTAGGAAATCGATCTTTTGAAATTGATATTCAATTACTGAATCCATTAGAATTCCACCTTTCTTACTGCATGATATTGATTGATCAAATATGCCGCAAAATCAACAAGTAGACCATTATATTTCAATAAATAAGGATCAGAAATATTTGACAGACATAATGGTGAAATTTTACTAAACTACTCAGTGAGGATTCGTTCAACCGAATTCACATACTTCTTTATATTGTAAAGTGATGGACATAATATTTCATTGCGTAGCTTACACTCCAATGTATATAAAATAGTGTTGCCGCGATATTATCGTCGATAATTGAGGAATAATCGATATTATCTCAATTCTTACACGTTCCTATGGAATATATAATCCACGAATCTTCGATTATGCTCATGATGAAACGGGTAATGAATGATCCCAGACTTGTACACAAAATAAACCAAGATATGCTTCCATTTATCGTTACGATATATCGATAATTATCGTTACGATAGTGTAAGAATATTTTGATTTATTTTGTTTGAAAGACCAAGATGATCCATTATCCGTTTCATTTTGTACGATCGAAGATCTACGCGTTAAAAGTTCCATGAAAACCTGTCAAAATTAAGATAATCGATTATTTCTGAATTTCGACGATAATATCGCGCAACACTAATATAAAATAATCCTTTTCCTCTTAATACCGCGTGGTATATTAGATATGGGATGATTATAATTGAGAAGAAAGGAACGTTTATCTAAAATCCCCATGTGTCACTCAATTATCATACTTTTCAATAACTATAACTGGAATTTTGGTAATGTTTATATTATCTCTTCTCTCAGTGCACGCACTAGTGAGAGTCCAAAAGTGAAGGAAGTAGCTATTGAAACAAATGAAGCCTGAAAATATTCCGATTCATCCCTAAATTACGCCTAAATAACTCTTTGTCGCGCTTCCAGGCTTTATCTTTACTAGGACCGTGGCAATTCTGCAGTTTTCAGGTACATGCTTCTGAATCATTTGGTGATGGTATAAAGGATGGTAGGCAATAAGTTCCAGGCTTTATAAATATCACATTGACAAAGTTTCTCGATTGGTGGAAAACCGATGAGGACCGTGGCAATTCTGCAGTTTTCCAGGTGCATGCTTCTGAATCATTTGATGATGGTATAAAGGATGGTAGGCAATAAGTTCCAGGCTTTATAAATATCACATTGACAAAGTTTCTCGATTGAGTGGAAAACCGATGAGTGCGAATTTTGAAGGCGGTCGGACTGCTGAGCGAAGCAAAGCACTCAGGGGGCGGAGCCCTCTGGTTATATGTTGCACACTACACTGTAGAGAATAATCAAATAATGACAAATCAATTTCCGACAAATGAGTATGGAATTTCCCATGAATTTAACTGAAAACCTCAAATTTCATGGGATTCCTTCACTATCAATTACAGGAAATTTCCGAACAAGTGCGGAAATTCCCAACGCATGTATATGTTAATTCCTTCACATAAATTTATAGTAATTTTCCCATAGAGACCCTTTACAGTTTATACAATAGGTAACACATAAAACACCCATACACGGACTCGAAGTCACACATGGAGCACACGCGATCAACCGTTTACCAAGTAGCCCCAAAATATATTATGAATGTTCTTCGAATATTCAAAATAGGTTCTATGCGCATTCGAATGAGTCTGTTTCATAGGTGCTATGCATATTCATCGAACGTATGTAATCGAATACACGACGGTAGGTTAATTGAACGTCGATTGGATGAATATCGTACATTTCGAATCTCCTATATACGTTCTAAGGATATTTGAAACAGTCTCTTCGAATATTCTATGAACGCTCATTGTATATTCTTCGTATCCCATTCGTACATTCTACGAACGTGCCCAAAAAACCTTGCACAACAAGTATTGTGTAGTTGCATAATCAACATTCTCATCTATCAATATAACTACAATCGGGTGCGTGTATGTCGTTCAACTCAATTTCATTGACGATGAAATAATATCAAACAAATTATGATTTCGAGATGAATTGAGAGATCAATTGTTTCCATTACATTATGAAGATCACAGATTAGGATTTTCAAATTTTCAAGTGATTTTATGCATTATCAACTAAGTAATCGCGAGATATATTTCACAAGAAATCCGATCGTATTTGCTACGTTAAACGACGTGCAGTACTTATGTGCATTCTCATATAGTATGCGAGCTTTTCGCGAGGCATCAGCGAAAATCGATCAACAGCTGATAGTGGCCGCTTACGTAGTAATTTTAACATATGACATGCATCAAGAATGGCGTATACTTTCTTTCCTGTACTGGGGTGAGGAAGAAAGGGCGAGGTTATTAATATCAAAGACAACTCCAAGCTCCTTCATTATGTACACATGCTGCGCCGGACCGTCTAACGTAATCGAGATCACTTCGACTTCAATCTCATGTAATCGACGCAAGCTCTCTGTACTGAGTTCGACAAGGATGGAACTATCTATACCATTTATCAAAAAATGGGCTATAGGCAGCTGCCATCGCGGATCAACTCCTACGACCATAAAACGAGTGCGTCTTTCGCTAAAAGACTATCATCGCTCCTTTCCTCATATGATGTTCCAATATCTACATAGCCACGTACGATCCCATTTGGTGCACGTTGCACCCTTTTTTGATGCCCATTTCGTCTAGCATAAAAGATACTAAGACTTTTTTATCCACTTTTTTAGCTTCAGCAACCCGTAATTTTAAAGCCTCAAAACTTTCGCTGGTGAATCCGGGTTCACCATCAATGGATGCATACCAACACCTCAGAGTGCTGGGATCAGGAGAGCTTTACCGAATTTTTCCCGTACAAAAGATAAGCTTTCGGCGAATAAAAGTGCAATGTTAGCGCAAATGATCTGAGAGCTGGAGGATATTGTTCACGAGAAATTTTACCGTGAGAATTATTTTTTAAAAAACGTTCCAAGAATTCAGATATGTCCTCATCAGCAATAGCATCAAGAGCAGCAAGTGCATTCCCAGAAACGAGCATTTTATCTTTTAGTTCACTTACGATATCTTTCAGGCTGCTGATTTCTGCGGCCATGCGCTTCATTTTTCGTTTCTGTGCCTTACTGTCCTTGCTTAGTTCGGATAATTTTTCTCTTGTATTTTCGAGTTTCCTTTTCAACGTCTTCGGCGAATTTTCATAATTATGATCTTCTAGCACACTGCGATGAGATCGAGTTGTCTTGGGCGTACTTGAATGTGATGTCGATGTGAAATCCATGCCATGATTCTCGTCGTTCTCATCAGAGCCCCAGGCGACTCTTTTGTTACTCGGCTCAGCATCAGCATCACAATTATGAACTATGGCCGCATCAGTATTGAATTCAGTTACATCTTCAGTGGTTCTTTCACTCGATAAACTGCAGGTGAATTTCATGCTGTGGTCATTGTTTCTCAAGTGTTTCACAGCAAGTTCCTCACTTGGAATTGTAGAAATCTCTGAGAAAAGTTTTAACGTAATTCACATTAATGCTCTCATGTCCTCTAGCAAAAAACATGAATATAACTTTGCTTTTAATCAAATGTTATTATTTCACAGTTTTGAAAATTTGTCTTCTAATGAAACTTCATTCTAAATAACTCTTTTGGAAAAATCCAATATATTCTAATAGATTCAGGGCTGGGGAATATTTCATTAAAACGTATTTGAAATACATGAATTATAAGTATTTTATATTTTTCATTTGAGATACATTTTTTGGAGCATTTTGTGTTTGAAATACATTTTTTGGAGTATTTTGCCCAGCCCTAAATAGATTTCCATACATTTTGTAAAGATTTATCAATAGAAATTTTTTGTTATATTAGTACTTACGAGTTTTTACCGATCGTACCAATGAAACCGGAGGTGAGCTGGGAGAGATTGTTAACGCTGTTGTAAACTCATGGAGAGTTCAACTTTTGTTTCCTTTTAAAAATTTATTCGAATCAGTTGAATTATTGAGTTTGATTTGAACAAGGCAATCAGAACTAGTGTTTAAAAAAAAAGGTCGAACACACCAATCAGAATTCAGACCATATTTTTAGTATAGCGTTAGCAATCCCTCTCAACTCTTCTCTGATAAAACTCAATAAAATATCGACTTACAAACTCACAGAGTCCAATGAAAACCTTATAGCAGCTTTGACAAAGCGACACGGATAATTGATAGAAAACTACTATTTTCGATAAAATTACATTTATTGGTCCCTGGCTGAAATCACTAACAAAACCTGAAGAGTTCGGAAATAATTTGTTTAGATTCTAAACACAACTAAACGATTTACTTGGGTTTACTATGTGTTTTTGTCCAAATTCTTACCAGGGGTTTTTATTGAAATTCATTCATACAGAATTTTGGTCACCTATCATTTCTGAAGGAGCAAAATCAAAATATTTATGCTTCTTTTACTATACCTGTATGATTGATTGATTGGAATATATTTGGGACCGCAGTTGGCTTCAATCTTCCTCCTGGATAGTAGCATGATGGATCAAAATGCTTTGAACATAGTACACTCCTTTTCGTTGGTACAAAATTGAGCACAGGCATATTCATGATCCACTTATCCAGAACGTCCTTCCTTGAAAAAGGGAATCTACGAATAAAAGGAATAAATATGAATGTAGTCGTCAATGTAAATTTTTTGTTTTATCATAGACACTAAAGTTGCCCAGCATACTTATGAAATTTAAGGACTTGATTTTATTCTTCTTCGCTTTGCAATAAGAGCAAGCAAATTCATAATCTCCAAATATTGATGGCACGCTTCCTGGGGCAAGTGTTACATTTGTAGCAGCGATTATTATGTCTTTCTGTTCGAAATGATCAGAACATAATAGTGCGGACGAAGTAATTTGTTGTGGAGTGAAATTCATGTTTCGCAACCATTTTTTCAATCTCTCAGGCTCCTTAAATGGAAATCTGTCAGGAACAAAATATAATTGAAAAAAGAGGTGATTCGAATTTATTCATCTCAGATTTTGAATAATTGTGCTTATACAGGAGGTTACATACTACATTTCATAAAAAACATTTGAGATATAAGATACTTTCAAATAACTTTACCTGTGTTTCAATCAAAAAGCTCAGATTTGATTCCAGACATACCTTATTGTTATGGTTGTATACCACAGCATGTTATATGTAATTGTAATGATTAATTGTGATATATTCTAAAAATATATTCCGAACATTTGTAACTTACCCGTGAAATGTTCTGAAAGATTCTGAGCTCCATTTGAATCCGCAAAAAATGCATGAAGCAACCATCTTTGAGGTTATGTTTTTCACCACACGAAAGTAAACACTGCACAAAACCAAGAATAAAATGGCTTCTAATGGGAACACTCCCCACCACCGCTTCCACTATCCAGTGTATACTATAGATCAGTGTTCTAATGTAAATGAATTACAGTTACGTACACTGTGAAATATCTGTAAACAAACTTACGCTTGAATGAGACAACACCGATACGTGCATCGAATTGTGTTAGTCACACCCCACGAGTGATTCAAACATGTGTTCTTGGTAGCCGTTTGTCCAAAGGTGGGGGAGAGTGGGGCAATTGGAAACGCGGGGTAATCGCGAATATCACGAATAGCCCTCGTTACACTCAGAGAAATCTATAGTCATGGCAACTGTGTGAGAGGACTATTCAATTATAATTTTTCCAACTCTTTACACAGTTAATGCAACTATATAAATAGTCTTCATCACTATAAACAAATTAGCCCGACTGTTTATATAGTTGTGGATACTGAATTTGAATGGTTGTCCTCAAATAGTTGGCATGACTATTTGAATTTCTTTTGGTATAGGAATAAAAATTCGATATCTGCTCTTCACGAATGAAAGGTGGAGTCCAATATTAACACTTAGCGAGGTAAAGACCTAGTTGAAAAGATGTTCCAGGACGAAAACAAATGATCTTTCATTTTCTGTTTGAAAAACGTGAAAGGTTCCTACACTGTAATTCAAATAATGTGTTTTGAGTGCCTTTTATAGGCGGAAGAAGAGTGTATTATGGGTAAATATACATTGAGAAACCGTTCTGGTAATTTGAGTACTTATTGATCTCAATCATCATATCGCCCGAGAATATCATATAGGTATTCATAATTACCCCACGCCTACCCAACCCGTATAACACGTAATGTGTAAAACATATGTTCGGCATGTGAAAAATGCATAATCTCATGGACAACGGAATATTCTCAACAACATATTCCTGGCATATATCATTTCACATCATGTGGCAATATTGTAAGAATTATATTCAATCCACATGGCAGGAAGATTTTCATGAACTCAGTGAACTATAACCTCTCATTTGCAAATAACCGATGAATTCATTGTGTTGTGTACGCGAGTCGGAATGAAATGGTGATGTTTATCTTTATGAACTCTAACCGTATCTTCTAAAATCCTGAGTAATCCAATTGGAAGTTGGATAGTTTTTCATTTCATGCAATACTGATTGATGATCTGTGGGGTTGTCTGTATGTCTGTCTGTCTGTCTGTATTTGGGATAACTCTGGACCCAGTGGACCAAATTGAATGAATTTATAGAGGACCTTCTTGAAACCCTTCCCCAAGGACTATTTTGTTTTTTATTGCCATCGGATTCTATTTTTTTTAAATGTTTTTCTGAAAAAATAGGTGATCTCGGAAAAAATTTTCTCCGCTGTATACATATATATATACATATACATATCATTTTCTCCGCAGTCTTTGAATATTCGTTACCTTGGCTTGAATCGGTGAATTATTATGGAACATGGGTCCTAGGGGTTTTCGAGGGTGCTGAATCCGAATGTGGAATCAAATCCTGAATTCAAGATGCGGATCCAAGGTGGCCGACGTGAATTCGGTCAATTTCGCATTTGTGGACAGATTTACATGAAACATGGATCCTAGGGGTTTTGGAGGGTGAGGAATTCGAATCTGACGGCGAAAAACGGATTCAAGATGGCGGACGTGAATCTAGTCAATTTCGCATTTGGGGGCAGATTTATATGAAACATGGGTCCTAGGGTTTTCGAGGGTGAAGAATTCGAATCTGACGTTGAAAAACGAATTCCAGATGGCGGATCCAACATGGCGGACGTGAATCTAGTCAATTTTGCATTCATGTATAGATTTAAATGAAACATGGGTTCTAGGGGTTCTCGAGGGTGCCGAATTCGAATCTGGGGTCAAATCCCGAATTCATGATAGCGGATCCAAGATGGCGGACGTGAATTCAGTCAACTTCGCATTTGTGGACAGATTTGTATGAAACATGGGGCCTAGGGGTTTTGGAGGGTGAGGAATTCGAATCTGAAGTCGAAAAACGAATTCAAGATGGTGGATCTAATATGTCGGACGTGAATCCAGTCAACTCCGCATTTGTGGACAGATTTATATGAAACATGGATCCTAGGGGTTTTGGAGGGTGAGGAATCCAAATCTGACGTCAAAAAACGAATTCAAGATGGCGAATCCAATATGTCACACGTGAATATAGTGATTCTGGCTCTCATGAACAAAATTATATTGTTATATGTAACACGGGTTCTAGGGATTTCCCAGGGTGCTGAATCAAAATCTGGGCCCCAATGTCGAAAGAAAATACCAATTCCGATCTTCCCGTGTAAGCTTTACTGCATCCGGAGACTCTTCAAGAGCTTTTTGACGTTATGACAACCACACTGAGAGAAATGGATTGGTGAAATACAGCATTGATTTTCATATGATGCAGTAGAATTATCAATTGCTGAAATATTATTGATAGATCTTATAAGTTCATCCAAATTCATCTAACTTATGCAAAACCTCGATAAAATGTTCAATAAATATTATCATACGTTCAGTTTTGTAATCATTACATATTCAAAGAGGATGTACAACGATATTTCTTATAAACTACAGTAAACACTTCATCAATTGATAGTCTTATGATGTGAGAAATAATAGTGTTACATAACTACGAATAATAACTCCATCAAAAAGTCAAATATTTGAATACCTTGTAGCTTTCATTCCTACTTGTGAAATTATTTTTCCCAAATTACTGAGCAATGTTCAATATAAACATTATATATTCATGTAGCTTTATTGTGTGTACCTCTATCCTATATAAATATGTATTGTCTACGACACGTATTTTGGAAACATTAGTGAACTTTCAAGACCATTCTTGTTTTCATATTTTCCAGTGATTGGTTCGTAACTTTTTGAATACAGATCACTGTCTAGTTCACTGAAATCTGCGCTCATCCCTCCTACCACCTACTCCAGATCAACGCTTGTGCGTGCAGTGCGTGCTTCTAATTCATTTCTCATCGACCTGTGTTGATTGAATCATCGTCGCGTACTGTGACCAATTTGCTACCAAAAGCCCCTGCGCTGAACTTTAAGAATATTTCCCTCTGATTCTCAGATCTTCATTTTGAACTGACAGCATATTCTGAATGTTTTAGTGTAGTATATAAATTCTTGGCATATTTTAGATGCAATCTATGTCAGAAGTAGAGGGTAGTCTTGATTTTGAAATTTGATTTTCTCGTTGAAATTTATTTTGCTTATAACTTGAAGATGAAGCCTCCCACAGTATTTCGCCAAAGGAAGATTTGCTTAATTTTGCTTTGGCAATCACGTACTGAAAGAATAGAGTTGGTCTAACATCTTATTGAAACTTGAGCCAATTGTTTCATTACATATTACGCAATATTAGGTTTATTTAAAACCCATACAACACAAAAATTCCACCTGTATTCATGTAGAATTTTTTATGAATTCTCAGAATCCAAAGAGTATTGAATATGGATTCTCTCTGAACTGTATTGCTGTCTAGGGGTTTTTAGAACATGATTTGAAACACTGAATAAATGCTGTACGGAGAGATATTTTAAATAAACTCACGCATTTTTGCGTACATTATTCACAAAAAATTGATTTGAGTCCTAGCGCTTGTGTCACATTAACGCAATTATTATTATTTGTGTTAGGAAATCGATCTTTTGAAATTGATATTCAATTACTGAATCCATTAGAATTCCACCTTTCTTACTGCATGATATTGATTGATCAAATATGCCGCAAAAATCAACAAGTAGACCATTATATTTCAATAAATAAGGATCGAAATATTTGACAGACATAATGGTGAAATTTTACTAAACTACTCAGTGAGGATTCGTTCAACCGAATTCACATACTTCTTTATATTGTAAAGTGATGGACATAATATTTCATTGCGTAGCTTACACTCCAATGTATATAAAATAGTGTTGCCGCGATATTATCGTCGATAATTGAGGAATAATCGATATTATCTCAATTCTTACACGTTCCTATGGAATATATAATCCACGAATCTTCGATTATGCTCATGATGAAACGGAGTAATGAATGATCCCAGACTTGTACACAAAATAAACCAAGATATGCTTCCATTTATCGTTACGATATATCGATAATTATCGTTACGATAGTGTAAGAATATTTTGATTTATTTTGTTTGAAAGACCAAGATGATCCATTATCCCGTTTCATTTTGTGCACAGTCGAAGATCTACGCGTTAAAAGTTCCATGAAAACCTGTCAAAATTAAGATAATCGATTATTTCTGAATTTCGACGATAATATCGCGGCAACACTAATATAAAATAATCCTTTTTCCTCTTAATACCGCGTGGTATATTAGATATGGGATGATTATAATTGAGAAGAAAGGAACGTTTATCTAAAATCCCCATGTGTCACTCAATTATCATACTTTTCAATAACTATAACTGGAATTTTGGTAATGTTTATATTATCTCTTCTCTCAGTGCACGCACTAGTGAGAGTCCAAAAGTGAAGGAAGTAGCTATTGAAACAAATGAAGCCTGAAAATATTCCGATTCATCCCTAAATTACGCCTAAATAACTCTTTGTCGCGCTTCCAGGCTTTATCTTTACTAGGACCGTGGCAATTCTGCAGTTTTCCAGGTACATGCTTCTGAATCATTTGGTGATGGTATAAAGGATGGTAGGCAATAAGTTCCAGGCTTTATAAATATCACATTGACAAAGTTTCTCGATTGAGTGGAAAACCGATGAGGACCGTGGCAATTCTGCAGTTTTCCAGGTGCATGCTTCTGAATCATTTGATGATGGTATAAAGGATGGTAGGCAATAAGTTCCAGGCTTTATAAATATCACATTGACAAAGTTTCTCGATTGAGTGGAAAACCGATGAGTGCGAATTTTGAAGGCGGTCGGACTGCTGAGCGAAGCAAAGCACTCAGGGGGCGGAGCCCTCTGGTTATATGTTGCACACTACACTGTAGAGAATAATCAAATAATGACAAATCAATTTCCGACAAATGAGTATGGAATTTCCCATGAATTTAACTGAAAACCTCAAATTTCATGGGATTCCTTCACTATCAATTACAGGAAATTTCCGAACAAGTGCGGGAAATTCCCAACGCATGTATATGTTAATTCCTTCACATAAATTTATAGTAATTTTCCCATAGAACCCTTTACAGTTTATACAATAGGTAACACATAAAACACCCATACACGGACTCGAAGTCACACATGGAGCACACGCGATCAACCGTTTACCCAAGTAGCCCCAAAATATATTATGAATGTTCTTCGAATATTCAAAATAGGTTCTATGCGCATTCGAATGAGTCTGTTTCATAGGTGCTATGCATATTCATCGAACGTATGTAATCGAATACACGACGGTAGGTTAATTGAACGTCGATTGGATGAATATCGTACATTTCGAATCTCCTATATACGTTCTAAGGATATTTGAAACAGTCTCTTCGAATATTCTATGAACGCTCATTGTATATTCTTCGTATCCCATTCGTACATTCTACGAACGTGCCCAAAAAACCTTGCACAACAAGTATTGTGTAGTTGCATAATCAACATTCTCATCTATCAATATAACTACAATCGTGGGTGCGTGTATGTCGTTCAACTCAATTTCATTGACGATGAAATAATATCAAACAAATTATGATTTCGAATGAATTGAGAGATCAATTGTTTCCATTACATTATGAAGATCACAGATTAGGATTTTCAAATTTTCAAGTGATTTTATGCATTATCAACTAAGTAATCGCGAGATATATTTCACAAGAAATCCGATCGTATTTGCTACGTTAAACGACGTGCAGTACTTATGTGCATTCTCATATAGTATGCGAGCTTTTCGCGAGGCATCAGCGAAAATCGATCAACAGCTGATAGTGGCCGCTTCATGTGTGATTCTAGGCCCGTGTATGGGTGTTTTATGTGTTAGATATTGTGTAATGTGTAATACATATTATTGGAAAGATGAAGTGCGAGGATCTGAGAATCGCAAACATTTCGACTCACATCATCAAAACTGCGTTCCTTTTGCAATTTTTTCAGATTTAACTCTTTCAGCAAGGACCGGCTAAAAGTGTCTACATGTGCCCTAAGATTGTGTGTCCTGATATCGAAACTGTGAAAGAACCCCTCTAGTCAGTTCTTGCAGATCAGGACATTGAGAATATAGACTTCCAAAACTGGCAACAGACCGACAGGAGTACCTTGGTCACTGTAGTCATGGATTCAGAAGATTTTGTGGATTAGTTTTTTGATCGCTTGCGAAAGTTAAGACCCCTTTCTTTCATTGCTAAACGGCAGTCAGATTTTTTGAAACATATTAAGCAAAGTCTCAACGAAGGGGAATTTCTACTCCATCATGAGGAGGATTTTGGTATTGAAGCTGAGTGGCACTTCCATGAGACTGCACATGGTAAAGGGTCATGTGATGGTATCGGCGGGAACATAAAAAGATTAGCAATGTGTGCAAGTTTACAGGCATCCTCAAGGGATCAAATTTTAACCTTGTTGGAAATATATTTGAAAAGTTTATTTGAATGTAACCTAATGTTAATTTCTTATGTGCTGTTATTTTGAATTTGCCCGCTCATGTATGCGAAGCTATACGCCTTAGTTTGTTCTCTTATCGTATCGTTACGGTGGCGCTATTGTATAGCATAGTTTTTTCTTTTTGTAATGTCGTCGAGAGCGGATGCTCCCGAGTTTGTGAGCAAGGTAGTCTGTCATATCCTTTCATTCGCGTTAATCGCTTTTGTGCGTTTTTTTCATTCTAATGTTTTAACACGTAATGTTTATTATAATAAATTAATATCTTAAAAGATACTTTTGTGTCCTTCTGATTCACGCCTAACAAACCTGCGACGCATTTCATGCTTGGGCGAAAGATAACTTTTCAGGAACAAAAATTTTTTTCAGTTCTAAAGAGAGCCATGGAAAGATACGAGATGAGCTGAAGTGTCGACTTGACTGTGCGAAAACGATTCCGGGGACAATAAAATATCATGCATTCGTCCCAGTTTCACAAACGACTCTCCAAGTTAGAAGATATTCTTCCTATTCTAGAAGCAATTTTTTTCCGAAACTTCAGAAAAAAATCAAGAGATTTTGATGTACACATTCTTTTTCAATTCCATACACAACATCCACCAACTTGTAACACTATTTATAACGTTATTGTGAGAAAATTGTATATACTTCTAAAAACAAAATACAAAATTTGTTCATTAGGAATAAGAAAATGAGAATATTAATGATGATGATAAATAATTTCTACAGTAAATAAAGCATGTTCTATGTATTTCATCGATCATTTTGCAGTAGTCTATAGAAAAAAATTTTCATCAACATCGTCGTACCGGGTGACGGCTGACCAGTATGTTCAGCGCGCTTGGGATCGTGCCGGCTTTAACGATTAAATTCACTGATGAGTTCATGAGACTCCATCATGTTTGATCGATGATTTTAAAGGGAAAAGAATAAGCTTTCGATTGAGCGCAATTAAAACATTCTCAAAAATGCCGATCTTTGAAAAAAATTGAAAAGAAAAATAAAAATCACGTTTTTTTGTAGAAATAATTAATTTGGAGAATTGTCTTCATATCTGTTGGAAGGAACGGAAAAAACCGACGAAAACCATAACTTGCATTTGAAAAAAAAATAATAATAACTGAGTTATAATTCAACGAAGACAAACGTATCCAAAACTTTGAGCCCCTGTATCTCGGTAACCCGTCGATATTTCCTTCCCCCCTTCTGCACAAATTATGTACCCCAATAGTACAACAACTCCACCAAGTTTCATCAAAATTCCAGCGACGAAGGTTTTTAGGCGGGTACACTTGACGTGGAATGCCCCATCTACCGATGTCTCCGTTGCCTTCACCTAGACTTGACATGATAACTTCTAGCTACGTGGAGGCAACGTAGACATCGATGGGTGTGCTGAAAGATAGATTTCACAGGAGTTTTTTCTCGTTTACATTTCAGAAATAGGATTCTATTAATGCGACACTGAAATGCACTTTCTCTGTGAATGGCTTTCTGAATTGCAGGTATTTAGATTCTGCAGATCAGTAACTGAGGGTACGTGAATGAGCATAATGAATTTCTGAATATAATCAGTTTCTCGTCCGACGATGAAATGAAGTATCTTGAATGTTAGTCTTCCGTATGAAAATACTGATAATCACCATTTCCTTTTTTTACGTGTGGTATACCGTTCAACATAATTTTTATCAATATAGCAAACCATTTTTAACATACACAAAAATTTTTTGCACTCCTCAAATTCTCGTACATAATCTTTCCGATAATATTTGCCCTGTGGATTCATTCATTATAGCAATGAAATGAGAATGATTCACACAGCATTTATAAACACTCTTTTTCCGTATCTTGATACTTACATGGTCCATGGCTTAGTGCCAATTCACTGGCTTTTTGATCGAAGGAATCCCAGTTCGATGCCAGATGTGGAAGCAACATTTTTTCCAACTATGAGAATTCATTATTTATTTATTTATTTATTTATTTTGTTTATACGGGTATAAAAGACCCTTTGGTACATAGAATATACATTATTTGAACCACATTATATATATCATACATCAAAGCATTAAGCATCATGTTAAGCTCGACTACATGCATCTTATATTACAACAACAGTTAACGTGTATAATTATAGGTGAAAAGGACAATTAGATATTAAATTTGACAAATAAGAGAAAGAGAATTCCTAAGATCAGAATGAGATGAAAATAATTCAAGCACATCACTGTAAGAATTTGCTAGGATAGATATCCGATTTACCGGATCAGAATAACCGTGTCTCGATTTATAAGAAATTGGATTGAACAATTTAGGGCGCCTCAATAAACGAGAAGGGACATTAAAACGTACAAGTCAAAGCAGTTGAGGGCAGCGAATTTTTCCATTAACAATTTTATACAAAAATGAAAAATCATTGAACAAACGACGTGATTCCAAGGGAGGCAAGTTAAGTACAGCCATAATCAATGAGTAATCATGACAAGTGACGCTCAACGGACGGCCTATCTGATAGGCAGCAAAACGCAGAAACTTATGCTGAACTCTTTCCAAGTCTGTACGATCCCGAATTAGATGAGGACTCCAAATTTGAGACGCATACTCAAGATGAGGTCTAACTAAAGTACAATACAGTGTTCGAAGTGCAACAGGATCACGAAAATCTTTACAAACGCGCTTGATGAATCCGAGAGATTTCATGGAAGTACCAACTATGTGATTGTAATGATCTGAGAAGTTAAAACGAGAGTCAAATGAAACTCCAAGATCACGAACAGTATTTATAGGTGATAACAGAGAATGAGACTAGTTATAAGGAAAATAAATAGCATTTTTACCTCTATGAAATCTCATCATATGGCATTTAGTGAGATTTAATGACATATTAGATAGCACACACCAAGATTGTAACCGATCCAAATCAGATTGCAGATTTTGAGCATCTCTGTAAGTTCTTATAATCATAAACAGTTTCAGGTCATCAGCAAGAAGAAGATGTGTGCAGTACTTGAAAATCGTAGAGATATCATTAATGAAAATAATAAATAATAAAGGACCTAGATGTGAGCCTTGCGGTACACCTGAGGATACAAAAAATGAATCAGAGAAATATTGAGAGACACGAACTGATTGCGTACGATTCAGAATATAACTCTGTAACCACGACAAAAAATTGCTTCGAATACCTAAATTACTTAATTTATTTAACAATATATTATGATCAACTCTGTCAAAAGCCTTTGAGAAGTCTGTATATATAGTATCCACTTGGGCATTTTGATCAAGCGCAGAGGACACAACATGAGAAAAAATAGACAAGTTAGTTACGGTAGATTTGCCAGAAGTGAAGCCATGCTGGAAATCAGAAATAATATCAGAAATTATGAATTTTTTTTTGGTGTTGGATCATATATTGAATCTGCACTGATTTTTCAGGTAAAAATACCATTTATGAGTGTTCTTTGAGGTGGAAAACAGCATACGTATGTGTTTATATATTTTTTGTCCTCAGCAAAATTGAACTTCTAGATTGCATCTGAGAAAAAATCTAAGAAAATGTCTAGGAAAACTCCCAGGAAAATGTCTAGGAAGAACTCTGGGGAAGCTTTTTCTACGGGATTAGGGAGAAGAACGAAATGAAACTTGATTCAGTCTGTGATACGCAATACGCAGAGCTGAATCAGGTTTCACTTTTCGACTCGGGTGGACAGACAGACGGATAAATGGACAATAAACACGAAACCAAATTTCCCACTGAGTTCTGGGGAATCGTTATTTTTTACTCCGAATTAACTCCTTGGAACTGGAAACATTGTTTTAAGGATTTACTACAAGGTTTTTGGTCTCTAACAGCTGAATACTGTGTTGTTCGAGCACTAATTCGTTTCAATAAACGATTCAAACTTCAGCAACATAGAGTTTTTGGATTTCAAAAACGATCACTAAAACTCTTTTTCCGGAGAAGTAGTCCGTTAATATCATACAAGATCGAACTAATTCATGAATCTACTTGAATCTAAATTCTTTTGAACAGCAACAAACAAATTTTTGTAGGATTATACCTTATAAATAAATATCAGCAATATACATCAATTCGATGAATAACAAAATTCATTTAATCATTTCAGGAATTATTTCCTCTCGATATGGTCACCATTCCTGGTGACGAAAATGCAGAAATTCGGAGCTCTGATGAAGAATATCAAGTGAGTGTTGCTCATAAAACAATTGGAACGCGAATAATTGTTCCTCTTTTCTATTCAAACCTTTGCAACCGTTCAGATTGAGAATGAAACTAATCTTTCAGAACTACTTGTTGAATGACGTCCTTCACCTACCTACAGTGCAGGGTAATCTCATGCAGATCAACGATGTAACAGGAAAATGGGAAGATTGGAGTTACGTTCTTAAGGACCGTAAGCTCATCGCTCAAGAGAAGGTAAATTTTTCCTCCAGGTGTTACACATTATTGTCCACTCAGCAGGTAAGACTATTTGAAGAGGGCCAGGAACTTGTAATTGTCCTTGGATTCACAAATCATTGTCTTTCGGGTACTTGCTCCCTTACCCACTCAGCATCATCTAAAATCGATTGTTTTTATCAAATGATCCTGATAGAACATGTTTGCTCAGTCTAACTGATACTCCGAGAAAAAAGATTACACCCAGAGAAATGATTGACTTGAATATTAACCCACTAGAGATTCAATTGTATCCAATGAAATTTTATTTGATTCAAGTAAATTTTATTTGAAATGAATAAAAATTTATTCGGCTGGAATGAATTGTTAATTTGATTCAACTAAAACTCTAGTATGTTCATATATAAATAGTAGGAGTATGCGAGTAGTGATTTTTTCGAGTTGAGTCGAGTAATTGAAGTTTCGAGTCGAGTCGAGCCGAGTACTCGAAATTCACCGAGTACTCGAAAATTTTCCGAGTATCTGGTAGATTTTTGAGTACTCGAAAAGTATATAATATATATATGAATATGAATATAATCTATATGTGATAGTGGATAACGATCCCTTATGTTCTCTAAGAATATTCTACCCTTGGCAAATGATAATTCTAAGAAAATCGACAAATTACTCGAAGATTATCGAGCAGCTCGAAAATTCCGGGTAGTACAAAATACTCGACTCGACTCGACTCGAGAATACTCGAAAATTTCGAGTACTCGCACACACCTAATAAATAGACATTGTAGTTGAGTCAAATAAATTTTAGTTGATTCAAACAAATCTTCGTTGAATCAAATAAATCCAGGTATACCATTTCTCTGGGTGTAGTTGAAATAACTATTGAACCTATCAGTGCATATGGACCCATTTTTTTCGTTAGAATAATGATTTTTTCAATTCATTCAATCACTTTTTACAGAAAATCATTTGAAATTGGTTGAATCAATGAAAAGAATTCGTTGTTTCAACTAGAACAAATGGGCCCATATGCGGTCACAAGTTGAATAATGATTTCATCTCATCTTTTTTTCCGTGTAGGGACTAAGTTAATATCAAGTAGATGAAGGTGCACAGTAGAGTGGCCTAAAAAAAGGCGATGTTGTAATTTTTTCAGTCTCACCTCCCAAAGTGTTTTCATTTGCAAAAAAAAATGACCTGGTCAATCACATTCAGAACGATAATGATGATCAACTCAATAATTACTATACATTCTGATTGAAAAGTGGAAGAAAACAAAGATAAACGCTTTTGACTTGTCCTATGATTCACAACAAATAATGAGGTTAGTAATAATTGACTATCGTCAAACAATCGAAAAATGCGCATCAATTCGAATGTTTCATTCAGTTGATGGTTTTCTAATCGAATGTCATAATAATCAGTTGTTCAATTCTCTTATGGATTTACATGAATGATATTTGATTTGTGCGAATAAAATCAATAATATATCCGAAATAAGAAAATTCCTCAATGCTGATATCCAAATAACTTCAAATAGATGTCGTAAAAATTATTGTAGATTTTTCCAACAAGGCACATAAAGTCAACCTAAATTTACATAAAGGTCTCAAACTATTCATTGGAAAACAATATGTGCTTTGGCAAAACGCATGCTAATTTGAGATCTTTGAGATCAACAGCATGATATAGGAGAGCTTCCAAGCGTTTATGGATGTTGGGGAATTTTATGAAAATTATCGAATTGAACTTTAGTCACTCGCAATGAAGAAGTGGAAGGATTTTTCGAAAAATTAGATCACCTTTTTTTACATGCAAATGCATTAAATCTTATCAAAATTGAATAGGATAAGTAATTTTCATTGTCTCACAGACAAATCCTCGGTCACGAGACAAAACGTGACAAGTCACTTTTTCATTTCTCCGGTTTTTCTCAATTTTCATTATTATGGAATTTGAATAATCGTTCGGAATTAACTCCTCTGGACAGCTAAGATTCAGACGAACAATTCTATACCAGATTTTTGAGAGATCGCGATCGAAAACTTTTGTTATCGTAAAAAGAACAATGATTCCAAAACGTGGCTTATTACGTTCTGTCATGTGACCGACGAAATACAAAATCATGGATTACGCAAGGGGTTTAAAAATTTCTCATCCAGTACATGCATCTTGAAAGAATATTATTTCGCATATTTCTTCACGGTCTTCCATGTTCATTCATTTGCCACCGGGTAAATACTGATCAGAATCACAAAACGTTGAATATTTGCAAAAAATTAATGAAAAACAACGATTTTGCTTCAAAATCCCGCACGGAAAAAATAATTCAGCTGCAGCAGCTAAGTAGCTAAATTATTTTTTTCGTGCGTACTTCAAGCCCGCTGTGGCACCACTCAACCATAGTTCAACTCTATATAATCCCATCAATTCAAAACAATAGGATGAGATATGATTCACTCAAATGAACACTGTAAAAAATCTGACTGAATGTGGCTGCGTCTTACTTGAAAAATTGACTGTCATTCAGTGTCCTCCAGATTCTACTTTGGAATTCAGTGTTATAATAACTCTAAATGCCGTTGGAATGATACTATATTGTATCAAAATAACACTATGAGGTGTTGAAACAACACCATTCGGGGTGCACTTTTTTAACACCGCCATTTCCCTCATAGCGTAGGCTGGACGGAATTAATACGTGTTATGTCAAAGATTGACACTAGGTAGGCTCAATCTTGGCTGCGACCGTTAGTCTTGGCCCAAACTTCCCTGCAAACGATGCTTACTAGCGTTCCAATGGACCGCTGATGATCCTTTAATAACGGTGAACAGCCGTAACTGACTTTTTGAAGCACCGGCAGTTGTGTTTGCTGGGTTGGTTCATCGTTTTGCCAATGTTGTTTCTATGTTGAGAGATTGGCGGAGCATACAACGATATCATCATTTCACAGTTGCGCCCCTCTAAAATCAATTGGTAATTTTCGCAAACGTACAAAATCAAAGCGTCCGTAGAGAGAAAACGGAATTGTAATTTATGAAAATTGAGTATAGACAGTCGGATTCCTTTCTCATTCCTTTTCACGGGGAAGAAACGTGAAGCTATATCTGCATAAATGTTCATAACTGTGCAGTAAAAATTTGCAAAGATAATTATCACCTTTATCATTCCTTCAGAGAAGCAATAAGTAAAATTACATTCTTCGTTTCCTTCACCGAGTGAACTCACATGAATGTAAGAATGTATGTTAATTTCTGTAGGACACATACAACGGAACTTCGTGAAAGAAACTTTATGCGGAAAGGGATCTTTACGAACTGTTACTCAACCAGTCATACTGTGAAAAAGTTTCTAAAAATTCAGACCGTTCCTGTAATTCTTTACAGCACACGGAGAAAACTGAATAGTGTTATCAATCAAACCAATGGTATCTCCTACTTAACGATTTAGTGAAATATGGACAGACCAAATGACAGAAACCGAAGGCACATACAGTTCATGTCACCATAACAAGTCAAATTAATTTTACTGAACTTGTATTTCATTCGATTACCCAAGCATTTTTATTCGTGCCAAACAGTGAATGGTCGCATAATTGATTCCACCACACAAATCATCTATTCCGCGGAATGGGCATGATAATTTTCACTAAACAACAATATGAATTCGATTCAACAATAAAAAAGTTTTTGTTATATTATGAAGGTTGTTAATGTTGTCTTTGGAAATAATTTCCCAAAGCAGCAAAAATTTTGATTGCTTGACATTCATTACTGTTTAGTTGAGCGTGAAGTTGTAGCATCGAACATCGATTGCACATGACATTTAGGGTGCTGAAAGCGGGAATTGAACCTCAACATCCTACCTACCTACCTACCTATCTACCTACCTACACCTAACGCGTATACCACCTGAGCTAAACTGAACATATAATTTTCCTAGCTTTGCGTATCTCTCATAAGTGTTTGGAGAACTTATGATTAGAGCATACTGTTCAAACAATTTTGGATTTTCTAAATAAATTGATTTTGTGAAGTGTTGATTATTAAGACGAGAATCATGATAGGCATATTCCATATACGAGTTATCATCAACTCCTTTCCTGCCATTAACACATTTATGAGAAAAAAAAATCGTTTATAAACAAAACAGTGTCGGTAAGCGAGGAGAGTTCGTATATTCGGTTATGTTCGACTCGTTTCGGTTCACTCCGCTCGAGCGCGAATAAAATAGTTATTATTACTAAACAGCGTAGTAAAGGCAATTGAGTCAGTCAAACTAACTACACCATCCGTAATATTGATCATACATGGACTACTGCACTGTTTTGTTGAAATCACGAATCTTTACTGAATTATATTTAGTAGAATAAATTGATTGCTTAGTGCTTTCAACGAAACAAGGTTCTACTAAACGATAATGGTGAACCTCACTATTCCAGTTTTCTCCGTGCAACAGATCTGAATTATCCGAAATTTTTATCTGAATTTACAGATGTATTCTCAAAACTTATCCATATTGTTCTCAATCTTCAAAATGAATCTGAATATTCAGAAGAATTGTCTGATAATTCAGCCCTGTTGCTGTGAAAAATTACAGAAACGGTCTGAATTTCCAGAAGATTTTTCACGGGCCACACAATTAATACTACCCTTCGAATCATCTCAACCTGAACGAATGACTCGGGGTTCAAGAATCATTTAGGTATTTCATGACTCATTGCCAAAGGTGAAACAATTGGAATTTTTCATCAAAAATTGAAGAAATAGAGATCAGCTTATTCTATTTTGAATGTTCATACAATCTGTGCTTGAATTTTATACCATTAAAGATAGCATGCGTTGGTTCATCCGAAGCAAACCATATCCGCATCACCGATCAATCCTCACTTCCCCCTGTAGTTATTCATGAACTTTGGTCAACATTCTACGAATGAATAACTCAATCCTTGTGTTCGTACCGGGGTACACATTGGAACATTTCTTTCCATTCCTTTTTCATTTTCCAATGGAAATTCCGGGTGTGCAATGATATGAAAAATTTCAGTAATTCCGGGTGCCTACACAAAGGTTGAAGGAGACATACCAATTAGAAAGGGAGGATTCCATGAATTTTCTCAAGGTAGAAATGATGTTAAGATTTTTCGGAAACTTTTCAAATGCATTTAGGACACATTCGATTCAATAAAAAAATTTTTGTCATCATGTTTTTGAACCTACAGGTGGGTGTTTGAACCTATTTTTTGAGTTTGTATAATGAAGAACGGCCGCAACTTTTATTTGATACAAAAAAACCAACGAGTTTCTAAAAGTGAATATTATTTCCTTCGACATGAACCTCAATCCAGCCTTTTTTCAGTATCATCCACTGTTTGAAATAAATAATGAGCAGCTGGAATGAAAAAATTACTATTTTTTTGCTTTCTTTTTGCAATAAACGAATACTTCTTCATTGCAATAGCAGTTTTGTTCATGTTCTCCGATACAATGTTAGCAAGTTGTGTACAAAACTTGAGAAAAATCGAGTGAATAGGTTTCGCATAGTTCCTTACATAAGTTGAAAAAAATGCAATTCTTGGGAAAATAGATAGATAGATAATTTATTGCTTTTAGGTACAATTGTCCCCATAGCAAGGGGGGTGAGTGAGAACATACGTAAATACAATTTTCCTTAAAATTACTAAATTTCTATGCACTTAAAATTCAGCTAAAGTACAATAATCGTGTGAGAATATGTGTTTCTTATTCATTTAATATAAATGCCCTCGTTTCGCAACTATTTTTTATAAAATACCACAGTGTCTTAATTGATTTTACATCATATTTCTCAAACATATCCTCAATATTAAGTGTGTCTGATTGAATATCATTACAATTTGCATAGTGTCGCCTGTAAGGAGTAAGGTGTATACATTCCAATAACATGTGCTCTACAGTATCTAAGCTGTCTGCATTGCATAGGGGACAGCGTTGATCCGGATCAAATTTATAGCAGCATCCATTAATATTTAGGCTGAAATAATATTTGCTGGCGCATCTAATTTGCGCAATAACCCTGTTTAAATGCAGTGGTACATTTGCCAACAGATATTTTGCAGCACAATCTAAAATTCCCGTTCTTGTTATCGGGAGTTGTAAATACTTCATGGTGCTCACAACAAACCGATCCTGACTGTCTAATAAGTTTTTGTATTTCCTGAGTAATACTTCCCCAGCTTCTTTCCATGTTGAATATTCCAAATTCGATTCCGAAAACTTATAAGACTCATCTATAGACATAATTATTTTCATCAATTGAGTGGCCCAGTTATATTTCGAATCGGGATTTTTGCAGTTCAGTTCTAATAGCCTCTTCAAACAAATTTTGGGGAACCGATCATTTTTCATTTTCAGGATACGAAGTATCCAATTCCATGTGCGTTGTAAGACCGCATAGGAATTCTTGGGAAAATGCATTTGAAGTTTGCACTGCAAAAAAAGGATAAAATGTGAGATCTCTTTGAATTAAGAAACCGACCAATCATTCTACGGTTCCGGGACTATACAATAGACCTTCAAGTTCCTCTTACAGCTGCTTTTCATTAGAAATTTCCTCTATTTGTGTCTGTCCAGCTTCGTTTGATGCGAATACCCGGGCATGCCACTCCACGGGCCCCTTCCCCCAGTATAATATACTCAAAAAGTAGAACTCTCCAATCGATGCTTGAATTCTCTTGAAACAGCAGTGCTTTTTCAACACACTTTATAATATAATGCAGTATGTACTATGTGTGTACTCCAGTATCATAATATAGTGTAGTATGTAGTGCTCCATAATATAGTGTGTTACATATGAGAAACTTACTTATGCGAAATTACGAGGGAAATGCTGATTCCGAATAACTTAATGACAGCCACCAACAATTCAATTGATTCAACCAAGAAAGTATAGGGTAGACCGAGGTGAAACGGATCATTTCGTCTTCAATGAATCAAAATGACCAAAAGGAAGATTTTTTCAATAAGTATCTTCATAAATTCTCATTCTATACATCTTTGGCTTGAAGTCTATATAAACAAAAAACATTCAAATAAACACGTCTTTATTTTACAATCAAATACACAAAAAATGAGAAATATCCGATTCGCCCCAAAATCGGGCGAAACTTATAAACGAACTGTAAATACATAAAATGAATGAAAAAACTTTATTCCATACAAATGTGGCAAACAAATGGACCCGTGTGACTCTTTTTGCCAGCACACTTTTCGTGAGACCATTCTTCGCATCCACTACATTGAATCCAGTCCTCTTTAGGTGGATGTATGAATTTTTCGGAGCAATAAATACAGTACCAATCCGTGGATGTACTACTTTTGCACAGTCAAGTTACAAATTCAATTTTACAATGTATGACTCGAAATACCCATGATCCTATTCACCCCAGGAAACGTGATCCGAATCGCCCCGTATACTATGTGCAAAAAAATATTCATTTGTTCATGAAGGGCCCGATATTATTGTCTGAACAATGTTCTAATCTGATTCGGTACTTCACGAACTATATATATCAATCAAAATCGCATGATTTTTAACATACCTTATCATTAAAAATTTAGAGAATTACAATGGTTGTTTTACATAAGGGACAAATTTCTCTCGCGTGCACACGACGTACAGACTTCTGTCATTACCCAGGACCGAGTGATGCGCGATATGGTCATGCTATCTTTTGTTTTCGGTAGGTAATGAGTGTATGTGAAGAACTGATGCACATAGAGAGTGAAATTGAGAATAGAAATAATCCAGAACAACCAAAGAGCTTAGTTTGATCCGGTTCGCCTCGGTCTACCCTACACTGTAAAAAAAATTTGTTGAATTCCAAACAAAAATGCTTGGAAATTTCCAAACTTGGTTTGGAAAAATAATTTCCGAACCTTTTTTGTGAATTGCCGAACAAAAGTTTGTGAATTCTCAAAAATCTTCGTGAAATCACAAAATTTTTTGAATGTTTACAAACTTTTGTTTGGTAATTTACAAAAAAAGTTTGTGTAAAAAACTGCCAAACGTCTTTGGCAGTTTAGGAAGTATATTTTTTTACAGTGTAGTTGATATAATCAAGCTTGTTTTCGTATTCGATTGCTCTTTACACTTCCCTCCCTTTCATACGTATAGGACGCGTGATTCAAAGTTGTCAAAATTGCCACTTTGAATTGTGCAATTTAGATCGCCGGCGGCTATAGACTGAATTGATTCCAAATGTATATTTTTCTCTAAAATTTCGGTGCTATTTTCAAAAGACATTCACTCTCATACGCAGGAACGTATAGTAGTAACGAGTATTGATATAGGTTATGCATTGGAACCAAACGATATAGTTTTGCTGGTCGACATGGCAATAAAGTGGATAAAATGTTCAAAAATGAGACAAAAATGAATACCAGTGTCACTTCTTCAACCCTTTCCATACGATTTTTTTAGATTATTATCTGGGTCAATGGGTATTTTGTATGAATTCATGAGTAATTTCAACCGGGATTTATAAATCATTCCATTATAATGTAGCTTACACTGAGAAAAATATGTTTCGTAGAACTAGCAATAAGAGCATTGTTGACATTTTATTGTTGAATATACAATAATTCTTGTTCTTATAGCAATATATAGTTGTCTTATTAACAATAAAATTGTCAATTCAGCAATTTTATTGCTGGTTGATATGTGACAATTCAGCATTGTCATATGTCAACCTACAATAAAAATCGTGAAAATATGACCGTTAACATTGCTGAATTGACAATTCTATTGTTAACAATACAACATGTATTGCTATAAGAACAAAAATTATTGTATTTCCAACAATAAAATGCCAACAATTCTGTGATTGCTTGTCCTACGAAACACATTTTTCTCAGTGTACTTTTGAAAAGTAATTATGAAATACAGTTGTGATCACTAAAGATCAAGTATTTTTGATCCTAATCTTCGGTTACATCGTATAATAAAAATTAGGAAGTAATATTGAAAAAAAGTAGTTAAGACGTTATTTTATTAATTGTTTTAGGCAACGGCAACTAATACTTCTCTCAGTGTTTATCAAAAATAACATGATAGTGAAGGTGTACACGGGAAAAATAATTCCATCAGTGATCATCTAAAATTGAGCCAAATAAAAATGTAGTGAGCTTTCTAAGAACTGTGCGATTCAATTGAATTTGTTCTATTCGATTGCAAATGAGTGCCCATTGGAATGTTTTTTACTATATCGTCGGTGACAAGACGAAACGTAACAAGTCACTTCACAAATTTTCCGTTTTTTCTCAATTTTCATTTTTGTGGAAATTGGATAACCGTTCAAAATGGATTCATTAGGATAATTGTGGTTCAGATGAACAAATTGTTCAAATAGTTTTGGTATCAAATTGATACCAGATTTTTAAGAGATCGGAATCGGAAACATTTGTTAACTTTGAGTTAAAATTTTCCTAGCAGAAATGATTCTAATCACTTTATAGTTCATGTCAAGACACATTCTAATAACTAGCTTCAGTGCAAGAGCCTTGACAGGTGGCCGCTATAATCATTCTTACTAGGGTTCAAGTGAAGAACTAGAAATGAAAAACAAAGTATTGTTACTTGTCAATGGGGGTCATTGGTCAATGGGGGCCCCTTGGGCACTGCCCGGATATGCCCATGGGTAAAGGGCTCTGCTTACTGACTTGAACGCGCATGCAAGACAAAAATGAGTTTCGCACTGCGACGAGTCCGAATTTCGCATTGAAACTTTCCAGGGATATTTTCGAGATGTTTTTCTATCATTTTATCATCCCCTAAAAATAGGTCAGAAAACATCAACTTTCCGTGCAGGTGTGGGAAAAAAGTATTTTCCACCTATGTAAGGCTGGCTTCATTTTTCATCATTTTACAGGTGAAAAATATACGAAATAACGGTGATTTTTACATTTCATTTCTCTCAGTGTAGAATATGATGAATTTAACTTGAGAGGTACCAAGTTGGACCATCCAACTCAATTGGTCGTGGTCTGTTGGATTTTACCTTTCTTTCTTTACTTGGAACGTTTTGAAAAGGTTGAAATCCATATAATAACAATCACAACACATCAAATTATTGAGGGCTTTACCAATAGAAGAATATATGATTAATGCGTACCATTAGTAAGAGATATTTGAATATATTTTTCACCACCACCTAACTTTCGGATATGTTCATCTCGAGAAGCGAATCATTTTGGTAAAACGATTATCACGATGAAAGTGATCTGATAGACGCATTTAACGCGGGTGAAAGATGAGAGGGGCGGAAGAAAGGAAGGATATTGGAATGACGAATAGGTAGACCAGATTACTGAACAAAGGGATAAAAGGGAAGATTACTCTTGAACGTATCGGAGCTTGCTGACCGTCAGTGGTGTCTCTTCTCCTTCTGGTTTCCACCAGTTTCCAATTCAGAGGAATTGCGACAAAGGATCGCACGCGGAGCAGACAGGGAGACATCGGTCAGACAGGGCTTTGCTGCTGATGCTGTTACTGCTACTGCCTGTTCTGTGCTTGGCATGTCGAAGCTACTTACGCCCGGTTGAACGCGTTCACTCGCTCCATTAATTATACAATTAATCAGCACCCGACTCATTCTGTCGCTGAATCTTCCCTCCACCCTCAATAAAACGGAGAGATACTCTCTGTCTTGCTCTAAACGTGTGAGTGAGTTCATGATTAAATATCTGTAATGTTCGAAATCTCTGCAAAATTTTTACAATGATCGAAATGTCTGCAGAATTTTTACAATGATCAATGAATTTTGAGTTCTGTTTCACAGAGATGTCAGAAATAGTTGTTCAAATAGTTATTTGAATACTCTCGAAATTTGGAAGAGTGAAAAATCACTGGTTTCACTTCGTTGAATCTCAGAACTGAGCTAGTCCGCTTCGAGTGGGATTTTCACTCGTTTCGAGTGGACTCCCACTCTTTTAGATCGAAAAATTCACTCTAGAATTGGAGTGGCTGTGAGTTTATAACCTCAAACCTTAGATCATCACTCTAAAAGAGTGGAAATTTCACTCGAAATTTCGACAGGCTCACTTTTGGCTGGCTCAAGAGTGAAATACCACTCTAACAATTTTAGAGAGTAGGAAAATGCAAAATTTGTCTTCCAAAAAGATTTCCTATTTGAAATCAGACCTGTAAATAGTTTCATCAGCTATATTTAAATACAAAATACAAAATGGGTAAATTTATATTTCACACTTGAATAGGTACGAGAATCTATTTAAATGTAACATATGAAAATCGAATTTTCTATTCAAATAGGTATTTTGAATATTTTCATCTCTGCCCTTTTATCATTAAATGAACGTACACTGTGAAAAATGTGGCGAGTGTTTCTTCACAACTGTTGGTGGATTTCGTCCCCTCATCGTGAGGGAATTGTTTTTCCATGAAAAATTAGGGATTTTTCCACCACTTCGAGGAATTATTTTGTTTTTTGGGTGTTGAATCCTCCACAAATGAATGAAAAGTTCACCAAATTATGGTGAAAAATTCCCCATCTGTGGCAGAACCTTGCTACTGACGTTTTGGTAAAATCACCGTGAAAATTTCTTACAGTGCATTTCATACATAGAGAAAAGTATACGGTAATCATCACTAGGAAGAATAGTAATTCAGTGACGGATATTCCACAATTGTAAACAGTACCATCCAAAATCGCGATGAGAGTGATAAGATCAAATCTCCCGCTTACAATAGAGAGAGTATCACTTCTTATCTTTCACTTTATTTTGGAATAAATTTGATGGGAGAATTCGCATGCATTGGAACTTATGAGATTTACGTCGGGGTACGTTTCGTGTATGGCCTATTTGAATTGTATAAAATATTCAGTGAAATGAACTCAAATTGAAGTGAAACTGAAGTGCAGTCGGATGTTTTTGAATATTTAATTACTGGAGATATTCGGCAAAACATACATTGAATTCATGTTATTTCTGGATTTTGATTCACATAGTGACAGAAAAGTTAATGCATTAAATGAATGAAACATATTTTAAAACATGAGATTCTCATTTAGTGTTCATTCACATAAATGCTGTGCTAAGAATGAACATTCTTATGATAGGAAACATTTCACATAATTACATAAGTATCAGTTACAAATTTGATTTTTCAATGCGTGATAACCCACACAGCATCTGAGATTGCATGAATACCCTAATAAAAATGATCTCTGTGTTTCTCTGAAAACGTCCGAAATCTGACAGAAATCTTTCAATTCCTCTTCATTACTGTGAGATTTCAGACAATTAGAAAAATGCGGAGAAATGATGATTTCTCGTCGTTCACCCGTTAAATATTGAAGCTCGTAGCAAAAGATGTATTCACTGAATTTTTCATCGTAAGTTTATGTTTTACGTGTCGGAGATTCCGAATATCGACCAGTTTTTGTGGGGTTCGTTATCCATTTTGCTTTTTATGGGCAATTGAATTTTTTATAACGTTTTTATGAATAAGGTATTAAGAAAAGCTTGACAAATTCAAATTCCTAATTGAGAGTTTATAAACCCTGTTGCTTATTTTTCAAACCAATATACCTCCTTACTCCCCCTTGCCTGAATACTAACTACCCTATGTTACTGCATGCATGTACATTCCCAAACATCCATGTTATTATAACACACGAAGACGTAGTATGGAGATGTAAGTCGAGGAGAAATAAGAAAAGTCGAGTAAACCATGAGAAGAACAATGCGAGAACTGTTCTTAACGTCTGTATTTCATGGGTATACTCAATACAGTACCCTGTAGAACTGTGTACAGGAACATAAAAGTTTTATTAATACCTTGTTGTTGGTGGGATACATAAATATCTTTTTCCACCATCCTCTCGCTACTATCTGATGAACACAAATTCTGACTACAGTGTATGTACATGTAAATATCTTTTCATGTACTTGTGTGCTTGTGTTTGCACCACCGCGCGATCCTAGATCTACAGTTTTCGATCGTAAAAGCGAGAAACGAGGACTTGTTTAATGACGCCATCCTGTAACGCTTCATTTTTCATCGTGCGTCACGTGAAGCATGAAAATTGACGATGGCCATTGCCGTTAGTTTAGACATGTGGAACGTATATCCACGAATGCAGCACACGTATTCACAAAAATATTACCATCAATTTCACCTGCTGAAGATTTTTCATTACAAACATCCTGCATACATTCACAAACAAGTATCCCAATTCGACACAAAGAAGTACGCAACATAACAGATATAGCTGTAAGTATTTTATAACCATTTTCTGACCATAATTCACTTCAGAGTTCTGAAAGATGGCAGAGTTGATTAGAAGCGTCAATTTCCCTTTTGATAACGATTGACAACAACGCGAAGTGAGCGTTGAATCCGAACATACCCCAGTGTTGTGGTAACGTCAGTACTTTGTGCGATTATGTGAATGTTTATACTTTGAAAATTGAAGAAGGATTTTGGGTTTCGCAGCAGTTTTTGCAGAATTCAAGTTCTCTGTTACTATTCGCAATGTTTCCTCATTGAAAAAAAAATATAAATTAACTGTGTTACGAATGTAAATGATTTTCCCTACTTATGCGGTAAATGCGGACAAAAAGACTGAAAGAAATTGAAAAATGTTTCCTCTACATTTCTCAGTATTATTCTACCAATGACAATCGTGAAAAAATTATATTTTCACATGAATAAGTGTTTCCATAACATTTACATTGACTTTCGTTCTTTTTTGAGGATCATCAATTCTTCAACGTTCACGTTCTCAAATAAATGTACTTCAAAAAAATAAAAAATTCTATTCTATCCATGTTGTGGATAATCGTTTCAAGTTTCCAAATCTTTTCGCATGTTTGCCATCCGATGGGGATTCGGAAAGTTGAGATCATTTTCTAGAAAAAAGTCAAATTGCCATATTTGCGATTTATTTTTGCTTTAAACTAATATTTTGAAATTTTTCCATAACACTATTGCATTGAAATTCATACTATTGCCTTCATTTTGAAAAAAACGAAGAAAATGATTTGTGGCAAAATTAATTTTCCATTATAAATATTTGCGTAAATCGCGTTCAAAGGTACTGGGTACACAAATATCCCAGTGTTGTATTCTAGGGTCAATTCAAACCCTAAGACGCCGTGTGTGAATACTCTCAGAGTGAAATCTAAACCTAATAATTCGATGATTCTTCAATTTTGTCGCCAATTAGATATTTTCGAGTAATGAAAGTCAGCTGACCCCTATTGTCCACAATGTTCCTTTTTTTCAAGAATTGTTTGATTTTACTTTCTTCTTGTTGTATAGATGCCGAAATCATGCTTCCAAAGGACCGACAAGGCTAAATGATTTCCTGAAACACTTAAAAGAACGAAAGACCTCCTGAAACAAGGATATTCAATTAGACGAGCTGCTAACGCGATGAATATTCCGTTCTCAAGCCTCCTGAAACAGTTGAAAAAGGAATCCTACTCAGACCCACGTTTTGGACGACTTCCTGTATTCACCTGAAATGTCGACAAAGCTATAGCAGAGCAAATGAAATGTTTGGCAAATACTTTTCATGGGTGTACTGCTATTCGCAGCAGTACACAGCAGAAGGATTCTTAAAAAAAACATTCTCATTAACAAGTTGGAAGCAACGAGCATTAACAGAACAACATCTTTCAATGAAACAGAAGTTCAGATATTTCATAAGTTACTGGAAGATTGAATGAAGAAATATAAATTTGTTCAAGAAAATATTTACAACTGAGATGAGACAGAAATATTTGCTGTTCAAGATCCAGAAAACATGTCGACTCCTGAAGGTCAGAAAAGAGTCGGTTCTATCACGACCCCGGTGAAAATTTCCGCTTGTGAAAAGCGAATGTTGGAACACACGAAGCGAATGTTGAAACAAATGGAGCGTAAAAACATTTCAATATCCGCTTCTTTGGCGCTTGGATGCTGCTTCGTTGACTCTTCCATGTCGATCTATATGCTGATTCTCACCAAGAGGGTTGGGAAAGGAGGAAAAACATCACACGTTTGTGAGCAATCAGCGCTGCTAGTGGATTTATCCCACCAATATTCATATTCTGTAAAAAAAGAATGGCACCTCACTTCAGAAAGATGTCCTGGCAGGAGCCGTATATAAGAGCTCAGATAAAAATTGGATAACAGAAAATTTTCAAAACAGAATCAAGGGAGAAAACTTTCTCATGGATTCAAATGTTAGCTTTACTAATCTTTTTGAGAACAATGAGAAAGATCAAGGAGAGTAGCTTACGTCGAGACACTTTCCATTTGTTCTTGTACATAATGCAAACTTCAGGAGGAAGGCAATTTCTTTCGTTGGAAATCAGTAGGTACAACCCTAAGCTACAAAGTATTCTTCCAATAATAATCTTTATTATTGAACTCTTTGGATGCCAGAACAGTTTAACCAATCAGAAAAATCCGAATTATGTCAATGTTGACAACAGGTGCAGTACAGTGCTAGTATTGGGTCTTCAGCACTTGGCCAACACGTACGGGATCAGTACTGGATATATAGAAGAAATACAGTACTATGCCTGCACTGATGAACCGGTACTGGGAGCTTAATGCCAGCCAGATACTGATCAAGTACAGGCACTGCATTGATTGTGAATAATACACCCAGAGAAATGGTTTACTTGAATATGAACCTACTAGAGATTTAATTGTATCCAATAAAATTTTATTTGATTCAAGTAAATTTTATTTGAAATGAATAAAAATTTATTCGGATGAAATAAATCGTTTATTTGATCCAACTGAAACTCTAGTAGGTTCATATATAAATAGACATTGTAGTTGAGTCAAATAAATTTTAGTTGATTCAAACAAATTTTCGTTGAATCAAATAAATCCAGGTATAACATTTTTCTGGGTGTAGTATTAGTCCTCAATCCCCAGTACAGAAAAGTATTATCATCTCAGACAACTGCACCTGTTGTAAATTTCTGGTTGGGTATCCGGACATCGAAAGTGTCTCAACCTAGACCAGAGTACAATAGGATGAAACAGTGGCGAGTTTACATTGGAACCTTTTGTGAAATCCAAAAATTCGAATTATTGTGATTTATTGAACAGATGCAATAGTTGACGGATCCCTCAAATGAGTTCTTACCCTACAAGCGGAATAAACAGAAGATTATGAAGTTATATGAGGTAAAATATGAAAAAAAATCAGAACTTTTGTTTGTGTTGTAATTTATATTTAATCGTGCAGCAATTCAATCTAGTGTCGTAATCCGAACAACTGGGGTGCTAACAGACTTCTTCTATGTAACCACGCATGAGACGTGTGTCAGCGAAGTTTGTTCCGAAATTGCTGAATTTTGACCAAAGGAACCGTCGCATGAGCATCGCTCAAGAACTGTTGAATGACGTCAACGACGACCCAGATTTACTCAAAAGGGTCATAACTGGTGACGAATCATGGGTATATGGTTATAATGTCGAAACCAAAGTCCAATCGTCCCAATGGAAGACCCCAGATGAGCCAAGACCGAAAAAAGCACGCCAAGTTCGATCAAATGTCAAAGTTTTGCTCACTGTTTTCTTCGATTACCATGGCGTGGTGCATCAGGAGTTCTCACCATATGGTCGTGCGATCAATAAACAGTATTATCTTGAAGTTATGCGCCGTTTGCGAGAAGCAATACGAAGAAAACGTCCAGAATTGTGGAAAAATAATTCATGGCTTTTGCATCACGATAATGCCCCGGCTCACTCATCTTTGCTTGTGAGAGATTTTTTGGCCAAAAACAACACCACAATCATGCCTCAGCCACCATATTCACCGGATTTGGCCCCATGTGACTTTTTCTTGTTCCCAAAACTAAAGAGACCTATGAAAGGACGGACATTTGCAACGATTGAAGAGATAAAGACTGCATCGCTGGAAGAGCTCAAGGTTGTACCGAAAAGTGCTTATGAGAAGTGCTTTGAGGATTGGAAAAACCGTTGGCATAAGTGTATTGTATCTGAGGGGGATTACTTTGAAGGGGACAACATAAATATTGATAAATAAATAAATATTTTTTCTTAAAAATACAAAGTCACCTTACTTTTTGAACACACCTCGTAGTTGTGAGTAGTGTATGATTGATTTTGTCTATCACTGTAAATTTCCAAAGTACTTGCAATTGTTTTGAATTGAAAGTACATATAACATAGTATGTAAGCGGCTGCTTTCAATAAAGCCGAGATTCGTAATTCTCTGCTTTTCCCAATTATTCCTTAAGTGACTCCCATTGCCGATTATTCCCCTATATGAACCGTTGAAAAGATTTGTGAATTTAATACACAAAATTTGGAAACAATCAACAAATATATTTGTATTCAAAATTCACTACAGGTTTCATGAGAATTCAAAGCAAATTTGATATGGAAATCATTCCAAGATAGTATTGTGTTTGAATTTGAATAACGGTATGGGAAATCCAATACAAAAATATGTTGAGTACTTTCAAACTTTTGTCCTGAAATTGATACAAATATTTTCATAGATTCAGCGCTGGTCTGACCCAAGTCAAAAACTCCATAAGAACCATGATTTCATGCACTCTCATCAAGAATCAAAGTCCAAGCCATTATGGTATCTTCAGATGTTTGCTAACTTGAAAATTTTGACTCGGATCAGACCAGCACCGAATCTCCATAAAATATGGTACTCTTTGAAATACCCTCTTTCCCGTGCGGATTAATATAATTATGGTGTATAATAGGGTATTGCACAAGGAAATTTTTTTCGTCTCCCGTCTTCCTTCTTCTCATATATTCTCTTTATTTGGATGAAAAAAGACCTCAGGTCAATTTTCAAGGAGAACAAATTTTTTAGAGGTTATGCCCATCAATGTTGTCAAAAAATCGGAAAATTCCTAGTTCTTTGTGTGAAAAAGTTATAAGTGATGGATTAGACGAACCATTTTTCACGTAAGAATAGTCATCAGTACTCACTCTAAGACGTACATACTGGATTTCACTGAAAATAATGTGAAGTTGAAATCTAATTTATCGGACTTAGGTCACCTCGTATATTAAATTAACTCGATTGATTCCGGATATCTAAATGAATCTGAATATTCACATTTTTGAATAATCCGACAATCTTGCCGTATTCGGAAATTTCAGGTCACTCGATGATATTCCAGTGCTTGGAAGTTTCGGGTAACCCGATGATATTCACAGCACTTGAAAACTCCGAGTAATCCACTAATTTTCGGGTACCCGGAAATCTCTAATACCCGACCCGACCCGAGGAAAAGCAATACCCGCGTACCTGTAATAATTAGCATGTTTGCGCTTGATTGTTTCAATCGATGCATTCATTCTGATTCTTTCCTGATGTATCATTGTACCAGGCCTATACCAAAACACAGCTGATGGGTCCATATTGTTGCCGCTTTGTAATTACTTGGTTCCTCTGTTACGTACATCAGCATATGATTCACTCTCTGAATTTCTTAGGGCGAAAATGCTGCAAGTCCAACCATAGGGAGATTTCACTTCTGAAGAATGAGTTTTCCCTCCATGAGAGTGAATTTTCATTCTCTTGAAGTGAGGATTTCACTCTCAAAAAGAGGTGAAATTTTACTCTTCAAACCGAGTCAAACCTTCACTCTGTTGGAGTGAGAATTCACTCTTATGGAGTGAACAGTCACTCTCCAAGAGCGGAATCTCAGTCTTCCAGGAATTTCCTTATTCGCTGTAATAAAGAACATCGGGCTAACCTCATTGCTGCTTTGGAAATTACAACGGCAATGATCCCTCGTTTTGGTGTTCAATGGCTAAAAAATTCCAGTGCAAAATGAGAGTCGATGATAAATAATGAACAGTTCGTTGATTTTTCATTCGGCGTTGAGTGAGGAGCGGTGTCGATCTGATGATAAATCTGTCCCTGAATGTTGAAGCAATATGGTCCCAACCTTTTCCTACCGAACTGAGTCAGATTAGCATTGGAAGATGTGAATGAGCATATCCTACAGGAATCTTAGTATTTTTTCCTCTTTTCATAATTTCACTTGCCATATGAAACGTTCATATATCATTCATGTGACCTATTATAATCTGTATAATTAATGATTTTAGTTTCAGAATTGAAAATTTTGTGTTCCATAGAATCTTAAAAAATCTTGAGAAAACTTTTTTTTCTACAAAACTGCCGATCGAAAATACGTTGTATTATGTTACTTTTATCGAGTTTACAATTATCTATGAGATTAATATTAATTGACGTACGAAAGTAGTCAGAGATGTATACACAGGCATGAAAGTGTGTAGGATTATGTTTATTCCTATGATTGTATTAAGCTTGTGATAGTAGTAGTGAATTTCGTTCACAACTTTACTCCACGTACTTATCATTTATGCATGGCATGAAATATGAATGACAATAATGTTGAATTGATTTTATGTTAACATTAGCAATGTCGGAACTTTATTTTTGAATAAATGATGTCTTGGTACCACTTATAAAACATACGAATCAATTTATTGATTTCGCTTCTAAAACATTATTAAGCGTTAGTTATGTTGCAAATAATTTTCTACCCTTTTATGCATTATAATTCCTGCACCTGCTTGACCATTCTTTGATCCTGTATGAATTATTCTATAATCCCCACTCCAGAAACCCCCTTTCTCCGGCCATCTCATTTCGCTAATTTCCATCGGATCGATATTTAGCCTATTCATTTCTAATTTCAAATTTTCTAGTTTCCCTGTTTGTCTCAGTGCTCTAACATTCCACGCTTCGACCCGAAGAATGTTTTCTTTCTTTCATATCTTTTTTGTTTGTTTATTTTGTTTGACGAAGCTCTCTCGAGCAGCCTCCACCCGAAGATCCAAACGGTAGGCTATTTTACCTCCGGAATGTTTTACTCGAGAGCGCGCCATCATGCACTGAGAGAAGAGGCATTTGGAAGTTCAATAAACAGTACTATATTTGTTGGATGGATCTGAATATTACTGAACTTTCAGCGATATTTCATGAAACTTCAAGAAACATTACTGGAATTTTGCATTTCATTATCGATTCTTCTTCAACCGTTATCATATAATACAATATTTATGCCCAACTTCGCGACATGTCATCCAATTCCCAAGCGTTTAGGAATTGGATGACATCTCGCGAATTCGGACATAAATATTGTATTATATGATAACGGTTGCAGAAAACTCAGTAATGAAAAGCAAAATTCCAGTAATGTTTCTTGAAGTTTCATGGAAGATCGCTGGAAGTTCAGTAATATTCAGATTCATCGAATAAATATAGTACTGTTCACTGAACTCCCAAATGGCTCTTCTCTCAGTGTGTTGTTATTGCTGTGGTTGTTGTTTTTTAATAAATTAAAAATTAAAAATTCTAGGATTGGAAAAAGATTTCATTTCCTCGGGAATATTAAAAAATATCAAGGGATGTAGTTTTTCCTCGCTTTCCTTTCGTTTTTGCCGATGTTCCTGGCGTTGGGATGATTTAGTTTCTCTTAGTTCGTATTCTTCCTCTCGACTGGTTTATTCCATTTGAAAAAGAGACTCAAATCTCAGATACTTATCCAACCAACTTATACCAAGGATGGATAAAAAGAATATCAAGGACCGGTATCAAGAATATCCCCCCGGAAGACCCGCAATCATCCCACGGGGAGGAATTAAATTTATATCACGCTTCAATCACGATTCCATAGTGGTTCCATACGAGTTTCGTCTCAATTGGTTGAGAGATGTGGGAACAATGTTTCTGCAATCTGCAATAGTTGACATTGTTTTCAGAAACGAGGAAGCTTTGTACCTATAAATTGGCGGAATTTTTTTTAGAGTTTTTCTTTTTACCCATGTACATGATTTACATGATGTTATGATTCATCAAAATTCATTAACCCCGTATTATGTTGGAATTCCTACTCACAATCAAAATACAATCATGGTAATACCTTGATGATGTTTATTTACCCATACTCAGGAAGCATGAGTAAAATAAAATGAACTTGAATAAAATCTTTCTCACAGAAGAAAATAAGACAAAGAAAAAAAAATTCACCCGGTAGTCACCATCATAGAGGTTGTAGATACAGCACACGTGCTTTGCGAAACAATGAAATATCTGATCTCACTGCCAGAGAACTTGTATGTGCTTACATACAATGCAGCCGTGGTACACAAAGCAAAGAGAGGCCGGTGTCCTCTTAACGTGACACACTCACGTGTACGCATATAATTCTCGAACGTTGCATATGTATTCAACACGTGTGCGCATGCCTGCGCTTCATATGTATCCCCGCACACTCATGTACGCGTGCACAGGGTGACCATTCAGTGAGGAATATTTTTGCCTTTCTCCACGTTTTTTAATCGAGTCTTCGGATAATTTTGCGTTATAAGTAAAAAAACCATGGAATTCAAACCAATGAAATACGTGAGATATCTAATTCCGCAATTTCGAACAATTATTCACTCATTATGTATTCACGAATGGGAGATAATTTAATTGAATCAACGAAATTGTTTTGCCAAAGGGTTGGTAAATTCCTTGCTTCATACCAACGAATGCTGATCCTATAGTCTAATAATGACGCGTTATGTTTTATTGTTATTGCCCATTGCTACAGACCGCCACATACCTATGACATTAGACCCGCATTCTCATATGTCAACGGTCAACATTTGACCAAGCATCATTCACCTGCAACTTTGTAGAAATGGGCTATCGAATGAGTCCCTCCACCATTATTGGAGCAGTTACAACACATGCTTGATGATAGGAATTGCGGTTACTGTGAAATGAAAAACATCTGCTTAACTTCGATGAAAAGTTGAAAAAATGCTGACCCAATTTCCGAAATTAATTCGGAATTTGCATGTTGAGAAGTCATAATTTGGGACTACGATGTACTGGGTTCCTTTGTTGTCCAGAATTTTGGAAAGTTGATTCTCTTCCCCATTCGTTGTCACATGTTCTTGTTTACGCGCTTCACATACATCAGTCTTCAGTTGTGTTCTTTTATTCAAGGGCTTCTAACTAAAACAATCAATCATATTAAACTTGTTTTGATATACATATATTGATCGTTATCGTGACATTAATCCTGCACAAGACGTATACGGGAAAAAGTGTGCCTTCAAATTTCCAAAATTGTTATTTGTATACAGAGATACTTATATATGATAAGAATTGTATAAGTTTTTTATTGTATATCATAATTCAACTCTTCATGTGTAACCCCGTGTGTAATCATATATGTTCTTATACGAATTTCAACAAGACTTATATATACTTCAATTATTATATACAAAGCATATACAGGGTGTCCTATTTTAAGTGTCCACCCCGAATATCTATTATTTTTAAATTTGAAACAAAATCGTCCAAACGTATTAGGCATGGTTTCGAGGAGCCCATAAGATGATAAGATTGCCTTGAACTTGAACACTTATTTGATGGTCACGTGAAGGTAACCTAGATTTTCAAATAGCTCCCTATTCTTCCCCACACAGCACCGAATATCTCAGTAATATTTCTGGAATATTAGAATGGATCATTCAGAACACCTGTGTGAAATATTTATACTAGATTCTATAGATATTTCAGATATAATATGTCGGCAAAATTACTTTGAGAATTTTCCAATTGGAACATTACACATAACATAGTATAATGTTCTGTGATGTTTCGGAAATCTACGATGAAGAATATGCGAAATTTGTCGCAAATTAAATATTCTGAGAATGTGACGGTAGCAATATTTTTCATAGCAAAATGAATTTTCATACACCTGATCCAGGACTTGGTAAAATTTACAAGTCGAGGTCGAAAAAACCTCCCACGATCAACTCATCTTTCGTTTCAGAATATTCTGAATCAATTGGTCTATATTTCACAGAAACGAATTTTTCAAGTTTCCATTACGATTATTACAATAAATCCCACTTAGAGTTATCCTGGTCAAACTAATCCAACGTTTGTAGAAGTAAACTCTGGAGAAATTTTCTTTCAACCCCAAGTAAATTTTTCAATATATGAGATTGTCACAATTTTTTCCGTACAGAATATTGCTGAAATGATCTCGGCAATATTCCAGAATGTCTCCAGAATGTCAAACAGGGGTAGACATGGAATACTCTGGAGACATTTTGACAATATTCTTGTAGCTGATTGTTCGGGTTTGGTTGGGTTTGCGTTCCATCAACGGGAAAGCCAGGTGGACCGAGTAGCTTGGTGGAACCGTTGATGGCTCGTACCTCTTCCACCTACCTGTTCTATGGGACAAATTACCGCCTAATCGAGGAGAAGAGAAGCGTGCGAAATCTTGGAAAGAGCGGAGGGACAACTTTTCTTTTCTATTCCGCGCCTTCATCTTTTTCTACTTCGGCTCTTCCTCATCTGTTATCGTCGTGATCAAATCAATCAATTCGATTCGTGTAATATTGACGAAATAAACGAGTTTGTGAATAGTGACCATAAATTCAGTGTTCGCGGTTTATTTCGATAACGATCAGAGAAGCAATCTATTATTCCTCTTCTTCTTCCTATATATATATTTCCCAATTTTCCTAACACTGATGTTGAGAGCTTTTCGGAACAGTATTATCAGATGTTCTTTGGTGAAATATTTCCTGATTTATAAAGCTAAAAATTTACAAACTCTTGATAATGATGCAAAATATTTTGTAAAACATTCATTTTCCGAAAGTCGCCTCCCACATAATCCAAGCAGTCAAGGCGAGATCGGAGCATGAAGCAATCAACCAAGGCATGATCACAGCTTGATCCAGCCAGTCAAAGCAAGATCCCCTTCTGTGTACAATTACTTCGAGTGTTCTAAAACTTGCTCATTTATTTGCATGCATAGCTTTAGCCCTTAGTATGCACACCTCCTCAGTGAATCATCAAGTGTATGCTGAATCGAGTGCTTCTTTATTCCTGCAGTTTTCACAAGTTTTATCACACAATATATGAATTTTGTACACATTCGAGCTACGATTTGGTCTTCTCCTTTTTATTTTACTCCCTTAATGATAACCGATAATATTCTCCTCAAGATTTTATCTCAATTCATACGGATATAACGTCCTAGCTGATGCTAATAAAATCTTGGGAAGTGTTATCAATTTTATCAAGTTCACGCGAGGGACACACATGTTATTCCAGGTTTTTTTTTCATTTAGGATATTTCACGCTATGAACACGAATTTAACCGGAGGCAAAGGATCTTAAATACCCTAACTGAATTTACGCAGTGAAGATAAGACCCTTTGACTCATTGACCGTTGATTCCCGCAGCGTCACATTACTCCAGAAAATGATAAATCGATCCATTAGGGATTTAAACCCCTGGGCCTATTTCGACTGCATTTTCCAAAGACTGGTACGTCAGCCCTCCGGCTATGGATTCTAGTTGAGAGTAGTTGGTAACGCTCCATGCGTGTTTCTAGGCATTCGACTGAAAAATTAACGCGAAACATGATTGAAATGAGTGTACTACCATCGCTTGTGGAAGAATATTGACTTCGCTACGCGAGGGTGTAATTTTTATAAGCATAGATCATTTAGTGATATTGATTCATTCATTCGTATAGTTGGATTTCTCTTATATGAATCCGTAAACCAATGCCATGCAATTGTAATAATGGGATTCCATGAATTATGAATGATAGAAGTAACGTAGAAACAGCTGTACGGTATATTATCTATACACCGAGGAAAATGTCTTAGTATGAAGAACAAGTGTTTGGTTGATTAATTCTTAATGATTGTTTCATAAAGTTTTGTTGATGAAACAAAGGTTTAAAATTGTTTTGTACTACATACGACACGGTAAAGCATAATTTGGATGGAATCAAATGTAACATATCATTTGGTTGCTAGTATATGATTGAACCCAATATACAATTTTGTTACTGTTGCAAAAGATGATTCATCTAGTTACATATGCAAACGATTTTAGTGGAATGTTTTTTATCTTGGATGGGGATGAGTTCTGGTATGTCGGGAGCTACTTTTTATTGAAACTCATATGTACCTGTATGTACCTTGGACACAAATGCATTTTTCAAGTCGGTGCATTTTGAAAAAATTTTTCAAATCGAAGAACAATATTACCAGAGAAATTTTGTTGTAAATGAAGAAATTGTCTCAATTCAACACAACAATGATATGATTATGTTTCTTCTGTTCTATTTTGAAGCTGAAAAAAATTTCCTTGATCAAAAAACCTGTTTCATGCTCTCTGTATCTGTCTGTCTCTCTCTCACATGTACAAGAATAAGTTGGAAAGGGAAATCAAAGGGAAAAAAATCAAACTCGTACCCCGGGTATCACCCCGGGTCCCAGCAATTTTATATCGACTCTCGATTAGGTACCGATGACGTATTCCACCATTGAGGAGCCATAAAACATGGCGACTGATGAAGCTTTCGTTGTGTATCCGAGAGTTCCGAAGTACGTTTAACTCAGGTAATTAGGCGGTTAGATCTCAGTAGATCGGTAAGGTAGGTAGATAGAGGAATGTTAGGATTTCAAATTTTCGAAACTTCGCAAAAATTTCACAACTGAAAATATTTATTGTGACATATTAACATAATACATAGGATGAATCCCTTGGGAAACCGAGTGGGAGAAGAGTCAAAATCATTCTTGTAATATTATAAACATTTCTGGCTTCACACGGAAAAAAATAATGTAGTTGTAATGCACTTTTTTGAGTTGAGGGATTTTCTAAATTTCTGATGTAACGAGAGAGATTATTCAAAGTTCAAGATCATTAAAGTGATTTGTTCCTTCCTATAAAAGACCACACCTACCACTCCTCTTGAAGATTGGTGAGAAAATCAACCCGAATAAAAGTCAAGAGGACTTATAGTTAATTATCGAGAAGGATAGTTGTATCCATTGAGGGTGCAATTGAAATGGGCACTCATTATTATGTTGGAGGCAAAATTATATTTTCTCCACTAATGTACACAATGAAGAGTTTATTTGTATTTAATAAATCTTGTTTTGGATACGGCGAAATAAATATTTATTACATACAAACATGACTCATTATCCTCAGATAAGGTTGATTAACAGTTGAAAAATGTCATATGAAATTTTGTAACAGCTAATAAACTTCATCCATAGTTGTTAAGCCAAGTTTACGTGGAAAAAATATTTATTTTGCCGTATCCAAGGTAAGCTTTATTAAATACAAATAAACTCTTCTCTCAGTGTAGTGAGAATCCAAAAGTGAAGGGAGTAGAAACGAATGAAGCCTGAAAATATTCCGATTCATTCCTAAATTACGCCTAAATAACTCTTCGTTACGCTCATTGCGCTCAAATGACTTTAGCTTACGCTTTCGTCGCGCCTCTAGGCTTTATTTTTACCAGGACAGTTGAAATTCTGTAGTTCTCCAGGTACATGTTTCTGAATCATTTGGACATGGTATAAAGGACGGTAGGCGATAAGTTTCAGGCTTTCTGAATATTACATTTACAAAGTTTCTCAATTGAATGAAAAACCGATGAGTGCCTTTTCGTATATCCCCGGATATCTGAATTGTTCAAAATGCGCGCGAAGCGAGCACATGTGGGCTACGATTCATTGAAAATGAGCGACGCGAATTTTGAAGGGGGTCGGACTGCTGAGCGAAGCGAAGCAGTCAGAGGGCGGAGCCCTCTGGTTTATGTAGAAATAGATTTCATTTTTGCGTGAACACTGTCATTCTCATTTGTATTCGGCTTACCCTCAATCACTTCATACAAGCACCTTCGAAAAGAAACGTTCACGTGCATGCACGTATACATCACTTGCGCAAGATACCACCTTGCGAAACGCTGTTAAAAGTGTCCGCCCACGAGCTGACACGCACACCTGCGAAAACCACTTCCCCTTTCTTCTTCTCCGTTTATGCGTAAGTGCAATAAAAGTCCCTTCTATTTATACATCCGTCAGATCATGACACGTGACTTGTGAAAGTCTTACAACATTCGCGTGATATGATGCATCCACGTAAGGGTATTTCAGTCGTGTTGAATTTTATAAAGTACGCTAGCAGTCAAAAAAAACAACAGAAAATTCAAATATCCTAATTTTTGCCCTGACAGAAATTTTGAAAACTATTGATTCATCAATGAGTTTGATTGATAGTGGTTCCAATTTATGAAAAATATCAATCGAATCATCGCATTTCCATATATTCGTGATTATACCCTCGTGAATTTTGAAAATCATGGAGACCCAGGAGAAACACTTGCCTTTTGAACAATGAATTACACTCAATAAGAGTCGAAAATTTTAATGTGTTCCTATATACTAGAAAAAATTCTTTTGTCGAAATGTTATCCACAAAAGAATTTTGTGATCTCAACAAAATGTTTGTTGCTTCTTAAAAAAAAAATCAATACCATAGTCAAGTCAACGAATATACTGTAAGATTGACAGAAATCGCAGTTGATTCAATTGCATGTAGTTGAGTCAACAGTGAGATTCAGTTGGACAGACTCAGCCTTATTCTATCGTTGAACCAACTATATTACTGTTCCCTGTACAATTTTCTTCTTCAGTGCATTAGTTTTAAGCATTCCTCACGTCAATAAAAGGGGAGAAAAAGAAAACCATGTCGACGTATATAAAAAAACTCCAAAAAAGTAAAAAAACGTCAAGTTCATGAAAACATGTCAATCTCTCAGAATAACAACTGACAAAAAATTCTTTGAACAAAAACTTCACTCTGTCCAGAATTTTATCTGAACTAACAAATATATACCATTAGAAGAAAAAGATGTGAAATCAATATCAGTTACCAAGTACATTTGGGGGTCCAAATGATATGTGAACAATATCTAGTATATTGTAATTTTAATTTGTTAAAAATGCATCCATAGTAGTTTGCAATTCCTAAAAAAACATCCTCATCTTGAAAATATGTATGAAGGAAAATCAAACAAAAATGAGGTCTATCCACTCCATACACTGGAAACAACTCTGAGTTACTCTAAACCAAACGTGTTGGTTGTTTCAGATATGTTTTGAAATCCACGTGTATGCGGAATACTTGGAGTGGCTGATGATGATTCCGTGAAATAATATCATTCAAATTTCTTATTGATGCTCTTCAAAAATTCTTTTGGATATAATTACGACTGAAAAATCATGCTATCGGCTACTAGAGAAAGGACTTACTTAGGATGTTAAGATTACCTAAGTACATCATTATGTGTAAAATAACACAATTACATTTTATCTCTGAATACATTGTGACTTGAAGCCCTGATTTTGGATATAACATCAGTTTGTAGTCGTCTATCCGGTTGCTTCAGTTAAGCTGAACTACAATTACTCCTTACTAGTTAAAAAACTAGTCTATACAGAAGATATGATTTTATATGCTCAATTTTCTTCATGCAGACTTTGTATAGTGTCCTTTACATTTTTTTACAATTTTGAATGAAGAAACAATAGTCCTCTGAACACAAGGATTTTTAGCGTATCCACTATGATTCTGCTTATGAAGAAATCATGATTAGATATAATACTCTTCATCAAAACTGCACAGACCATAAAACCATATTAAACGTACCTTTTATTACCAGACATCTCATTATAGTTTTCTTTCTGAATAGAGATGAAAAAGGTTTTGAACGGTTATTTTAGAATGAGCAACATATCCAGTCGCTTTAGTTAAAAGGATACCAGTGTACCATCCCAGTGAAGAATTTGTCTGCAAGATTTCTTCGAACTGAACTTATAGAAAGTCGGAACAGTCGGAAATTTTGAGGGATTTTTATAATCTTTGATGTTTTACGAATTGCGGTACATAGCCCAAATTTCAAATTTCGGAGAAAGTTTTTTTTCCTCAGTCGGCAAAAGAGAATTTTTCTTTGAATTTGCAATTCGGTATATGTACCGAAATTTGTGAAGTATCAAAGATTATACTCTAAAAATTTCAGACTGTTTCGTAAGTTCAGTTCGGAGAAATCTTGCAGACAAATTCTTTACTCGGATGGTACGCTGTTATCTCCTTAAACTTAAGTGTAGTCATTGTTGATCAGGGTATGCGGGGAGGATTCATTTACTTTTTTCAATCATCAATATCATCTGTTCCATCATTTGCTCACGATTCTAGTTGAGAAATAGTATACACTAATGGAATGTCCATCAAGGGTATGGTATAACTACTGTAATTTTACCTGTCAAGAAATAGCAAATAAACTTGAATAATCATCCTTGAGCACGCTTAGTATAATCTTTCTCATCAATTGCCTATGATCCTAATTGAAGAAATCGACAGTAGCTGACTGTCCGTCAAGAGTTATGATATGTCCCTTACGTTTTGGCCGCTAGGAAAATTGCGGATTAATTTGAATCATTCCTCTTAAGCATACTCCGTATGATCCATTTGGTCATCTGCCAACGACTCTGTTAGGGCAACAGGGCAGTAGCAGACTGTCCGTGAAGGGGTTATGGGAGATCTGGTTTGCTTTTGCCTCAGAAGTAATACATGAATTGGAATTACTTTCCTTGACTAGACTTTGTATTATTTTTCATCGTTAGCCTCTGGTGTCCTTTGGAGGAACCAACAGTAGCAACCTATCTGTCAGGGATTTTTGTATATCTGCTATGCTTTTGCCTGTCAATGAATCATATATTTTTTGAATGATCTACCATACAGAGCCTACCTATGATTTATACCATTGGATAACTCATTTAAAACATAGCGAATATTGGAACGCATCCCTGCGATAGCGAAAATCTATCGCGATAGAAAGAATCGATGAATGATGGAGAAGAAAGAGACAGAATGCATCTCTACTATTGGCAACCCGACCCAAGGATAACAAGTTCCCGTGATAAGAAGAAACCGATGATGAATCAGAAATTTCGATATTTTGATCGTACAAAATTTGAAACGTCTATATCTCAGTATCGAATGGATTGATCAAGTTCGTAGTGCATGTTCGAGTTATATAATGAAAGTTTAATTATTCCTTCGTGAAATAAAGTGTGCAGTAAGTTATTGCGCATTGGAGTTTTTCTCCAAAGATATCCAGTAAGAGGTAAGTCATCAGAGTTATTGTCACATTCCCTTTATTTTCAACTTCTTCCAGTTTCTATACGATCGTATAACATTTGACAATATACTTCGAAATCTTTCATAACAGTTCTCATATTTTTTCATGTTCCTTTTCGAATTCGCATCGACAGAGAATCATTCTCCTCGCAGTATGAGTCTGCACTCAACCCAGTAAGACTCCTCTTTATCTCTTGTCGAATGAAGCTCGATAATAGCAATGGGAGATGATTTAGAGTGCGGGTGGATAAAATCTACGAGTCGTACCACGAAGAATTGAATTCGAGAGTCTGCAACAATTGCTGCTTCTCGTACACATCATATGAAGTACAGGCAAGATTTGAATATGATATTCCATCTAACGCAACCTTACTAAATGACATTTGATTTTTTAATGAGACACCGTGGAAATCCTATGTTCCCAGGGATCCCGATGAAATATACCACACCATACCATACTACAAAAATGAAAAGAACCACTTCACGGAATAGGAAGAAATATTGTAATACATCAATTGGCTACAATTAATTCCCGTTGCAGTGAAATTGAATGATTCTAAATTAAAATGAACGACCGAACGGGCACTTTTGCCTGAAGCTTTTGCTTTGACATGAAGCGTTAATAGCAAAGTGCATGCTGGAATACACGGAGAGAAGTATACGGTAACGGTTACTATGAAGAATAGTAATTTGGTGACAGATATTTCAAAATTGTAATAAGTGCCATGTGAAATCGAATTGAGTACGATAAACTGTTTACGTTGCCATGGAAATAATAGATTAACATCGTAATGATCACCAAATCGCGAGCCATCACTCACTTCCTATTCTAAAGTCGCGATGAGAACTAAGGCGAATGGTAATCAATCCCATATACTTTTCTCCGTGTAGAGAAGTTTTGATGATTGTGGTTGGCAATGCGTTTTTTTCTTCCCTCTTTCGCGTGAAAAACTAATTCTGCGAAATGCGTTATCTGCCCGTATAGCTCTTTCTCCGCAGTCATGAATTGCACGGGAACTTCTCAGCTTCTTCTTCTCCTTTTGTTCTTTGCATACTCTAACGCATGCGTGACTCTGAATTGTTTTCCTGCAAAGAATAACGAATTCATGTATCGATAATGAATTATCTCGTGAGAAAATTGAATAAATTATCTGGACTCATCAGATCTTGTACAATGAGATTTAAATTCTTCTGAGAAGATGCGATGTTCGACATTTCACATCTTTAAATTTCTACCTGTCAAGATTCTCGTTTATGGATTCGAAATATGCGTGCGTTTAATTGTTCCTACGAAATTGGATTGAGAATTTGACAACACGAAAACATCTCCCTCCCCTATTTCACACTCAGTCACGCCAATATTAACACCAACTCCAAAAAATATATATATATATACACACACACGCACTCGAAGATAGATATGGATGGATAATTTATTGCTTTTAGGTACATTGGTTTCCATAGCAAAAGAGGTAAGTGAAAACATATGGAGATACAATTTTTCTTGAATTGACTCAATTTTTACGCATTTAGGATTTAGCTAAAGTAGTATATATTCATGTGAGATTATATGTTTTTCATTCATTTAATATGAATGCTCTTATTTGCCGACTATTTTTTATAAAATAACGTAGGGTCTTAATTGATTTTAAATCATGTTTCTCGAACATATTTTTAATATTCGGTGTGTCTAATTTCAAATTATTACATTTGACATAGTGTCTTCTGTAAGAAGTATAGTTTATGCATTCTAATAACATTTGTTCTACAGTATCTAAGCTATCTGAATCACATATAGGGCAGCGTCGATCCGGATTGAATTTATAGCAGCCGCCATTGATATTTGGGCTTTGTTAATATTTACTAGCTCATCTAATTTGTGCAACAGTCCTGTTTATATGCAGTGGTACATTTGCTATCAAATATTCTGCAGCACTGATTGAGTCTCACGTTCTTCTTATCGGGAGTTGCAGGTACTTTATGCCACTTACAATAAACTGATCCTGACTGTCTAATAAGTTTTTGTATTTCCACAGTAATGTCTCACCAGCTTTTTTCCATGTTAAATATTCTACGTTCGACTCCAAAAATTTGTGAGACTTATCTATGGATGTAATTGTTCTCATCAGTTGAGTTGCCCAGTTATATTTCGATTCGGGATATTTGCAATGTAGTTCTCACAGTTTCTTGAAGCAAATTCTGGGAAACCGATCATTTTTCATCTCTAAGATACGAAGTATCCAATTCCATGTGCATCGTAAAGCCGCATAGGCGAGTCTGGTTCTAGTGACTTCTTCTCTCAGTAGAGCACTACATGTATTTTTAGACAAAGACAGCACACATTTGTAGACATTCGTTTGAACTTTCTCAATTTCTCCTACGTATTTTAGCGCCCACACGGGACATGCGTATAATAGTATTGAGCTTATCATAAAATCGAATAATTTCGAAATACTAGCTAATGCACTAATTTCAACTTATTAATTATTGATACCACTGGCCGCATCGCGTTGTATGATTTTTTCTTCAAACATTTTTCATTCAAACCTTCTAGGTTGAATTGACGTCCATTAAACGTGAATTCATGTTTATGGAACGTTCAATGGGTCTTCAAGTGTCCAGACGTTGAATAGACTTCTATTGGGCGTTCCTCGAACCCTCATGTTCTTGTGAGGTAACTTCCAGTTCTGTGGTAGCACTTTGATGAATTAGTTATTCCATCTCAACCAGCAGCATTCTTATGTTCGGCCCGTTGTAATACAAACTCCAGTTCTGCGTATGTTATGTCTTGATCTAAAGTTGGGTCTATTACACCAAAGTAATAATCGCAATTTACGTTTGTCGACATGTATATGTTTTTGAGAAAAGGTTCCCAAATTTTGTTGTATATTTCACCTTTCTGCAAATTTGCTATGGAACTACATACAAAATGCAAAATGGTTTCCAAAATTTTCCATAAAATTCGAAATACAAAATGTATCATATCCAGAGAAATTTCTGTCGAAAGAGAACCACGGAAACACATGGCAAATTTGCAGAAAGAGGGTATATACAACAAAATTTGTTCTGAATACCAAATTTTTTTCAAGAAGCATTTCGAATGCTTGCACAACTCTGCGTCCCACACTAAAAATGAAATTGTAATAAAAAAAAAACAAATGGGGATGCAAATCCTTTCCTCTCGGCTACAGAGTTTGATGCGAAGATGATGAGCTGAAACAGAAAAACGTTTGAATTATTGCGACCTGATTGTTTAAAAATGGAAAGCAAATCATACTTACAATTTCACATCTTGTTTTTTTGTTCTTTTGTGCAGCGAAAGGTGACGTGGCAATAGTATTAGTGGTTGTAGTAGTAGTAGTAGTAGTAGTAGTAGTTGTTGTTGTTGTTGTAAATATTTATTCAGAAATATAAGTTTCACAAAATTCGTACAATCATGGCCCAAAAGAGAACACCACCAAGCTGCAAAGCTTATTGGTGAGTAACAGGTATTCAACTTATACAAAGCAAGAACCACGCCATACAGTGATAAAAAAGAAATAGAATAATATACAAAAATGAGAGAATAAAAATATTTAACATAATAATACAATATATAGTATACTGCAATGCGATACAAAAAATAATACTGGGGAAGATGCTGCAGAGTTTGACACGAGAACTAAAACTAAAACTTAAAACTAAAGAAAAAATACCGGAAAACTGAAGAAAACCTAAAGAGTGGAAGATCACCGCAAGAGCGACAAGGACATCACTACCACCGCCTAAAGACAAGGAGGCCGACCCACGAGAGGTACGCTCGCAACGCAACGCAACATCGATCGACGCATTCTGTAAATCTTTACATGTAAGCACTATACAAAATCCGAAAACAGTAGTAGTAGTAGTAGTAGTAGTAGTAGTAGTAGTAGTAGTAGTAGTAGTAGTAGCAGTAGTAGTAGTTGTTGTTGTTGTTGTTGTTGTTGTTGTTGTAGAAATTTATTGAAAAAAAAAAATTATTACATAATTTTACAATTTTGGCCTAAATGTAAGACCCACCAAGCAATAAAATGCTTATTAGTGGGCATCGAATGAAATTAATCAATCACACATACAACACGCCATACAAAATGCAGTACGATATATGAATACATGAACAGTAGTAAGAAAGACAAAGAAAGATATAAAAAAGAAGAAAATCAAAAAAAGAAGAAAAATGAGAAAATAATACAACGATATAATGAAAGAGTTAAGAAAAAGAAACAAACTGTATATAAATCACAAGAAAAAGGGAAAGGAAAAGAAAAAGAAAAAGAAAAAGAAAGAGAATGAGAATCAGCGGAAAGCAAAGTATTCAAGAGAAAACAGTAATAATAAGCAGAATCAATTGAAGAAAATATGACAAATACCAATCACAGATCAGACCGCAGGGAGTAACCTATATCAAGCGAACAAGCGAGATAATTGTACCTCTCTCACTCACACAAGTAGTAGTAGTGATAATAGTAGTTGGAGTTGTTGTTGTTGTGGCGCTATACCGGAATTTGTTTACCGGTGGAGTTTGACTAGGGTGGTGATACAGTTCAAAAGAATGCTGTGATTGGGTCAAGCACGGTAGCTGTGTTTTGTTATAAATTCAATTACGCGCGAAACATAATGTTGACTTCGATTGGAGATCTAATGAATTATGAATTATTTATAATTCTGACTGTCACCTTCGAATTTTAGAAAACTGGATAATTTTCGACTAATTCTTATTTAAACTGTTAATCTCCATTCGACTGTATTGTGAATTATTGATTCAACTCAATTGTAGCTGTGTTTTGTTATAAATTAAATTACGCGCGAAACATGATAATGACTCCTATTGGAGATCTGATGAATTATGGATTATTTATAATTCTGACGTTCCACCTTCGAATTTTAGGAGACTGAATTATTATGGACCAATTCTCATTTAAACTGTGGATCTTCATCAGACTGTCTTGTGGATTATTGATTCGAGTCCATCGGACATTCCAAAAAAATATTCAACTTTGGCATTCCATGAAATTCCAAGCGATATATAAATCTACCCCGAGACTGGACTATCAAGCATAATTACTTGTCGAGTTGGGGCAATACCACATTTCCGATGCGAACAATAATCGTTATTTCCAGAGTACAAAAATCTTCTTATTTCCTATGAAATCAGCCTGATCAATATCTTACGGGTAATGCGACCCTCTAACTTTAAGCATTCACCAAATCCGCAGGTATTTGCTTTGTCAAAAGCATTTTTCATTTCTTCTGGCTTCTCGATATGATTTATAAATATATCTATTCTATCATTCTCCCAGCTTAACCCGTAATCTTGCATAAATCATCTCATAACGGTACCTCTGCTATTTACAACATTGTCTAAAAATCGACTAACATTATTGAGGCTTGAGTATTCATAAATGTCTCCCATCTCATCATCAGTACTTCCTATTCGTGCATTAAAATCCCTCCCTCTCAAGAACGGTAAGTGTCCAAATTCCTGTAATAATTTATCCATCGTATTCTCCAGCAGTTCTAGCTGTGTTTTTATTTCTCTATTTGGTCGAAAATAAGTATAGCCAACAACTAGATTTTGGGTGTTACATTTCACTAGTGTGAATAATCAGCTGTCTGTGGATTCTAGTGATTTAATATCGATATTTTTCTCATATAAGCATGCTAATCCTTCACTTGCTCAGCCTCTACATTCCTCTTCCACAACTTGAGCTGAAATACAATTAAAATGAGAGAATTTACTCGCATAATTGATCGGATTCATTAGCCGTGTTTCGAAACAATAAATAATCTCTTCTTGAAGATGAGTATTCAAAGGATTTTTGAAACCTTGCACGTTCTGAAAACTGATTTGAGCTAATTTTTTAACAGTTTGTCGACCTCATCCGATTGGTGAGATCCTCTTGATTGGTGGCCATGTTGTGGCTGCCTATCAGTGTTTGGGATGAGATCTTCTGTGTTTTTATCAAGTATTCATCATTTCCCTTCCATCCAAATTCTCATTCCAGCGACTTTGACTCCTCTTCCCGTTATTTTTATATCATGAGCAACTTTCCTTAATGCTTTAACTTTCGTTAATTCTTGTTGGGAAAAATCCTGTTCAATCAAGATACGTGATGTTTTCAAACGGGACTGTTCATTTGTCTTTATATGAATTTTATCTTCTATTTTCTGCAGTCTAACCCTCAGAGTATTTATGTTATTGTTTATTCCTGTGACATCAGCAATTCCACCAACAAGTTTAAACTTTTGTCTCGTGTATTATTTCAACTGTAGATGCGATTTCCGGTTCTAACGCTGTTATAATAATATTTTCTGCTCTTTTTTCTCTGTCTTCAGTATGAATCCAATTTTATACGTAATCCATCCTATTGAGCATATTATTCTCCTTTCACGGGTGATTCCTTTTCTCTTCTATTCCATCGATTCTTCTTGGTAACTCATTCAATTTGTGGTTTCAATTTGGGTGATTTCGTTTTATTCCTTCTCGCAGACTCTTTATTTCCGAGTTATTTTCGCTTCTACGTGCTCTAATCTGCTTTTCCAATTCATTTGATTTACAAGTATTCTCCTTTCTCGAGCTGGTGATTTCAAATAGTAGTTGTTCAATAATGGTTCGTTTGGGTCCACAATGTTTTGACATGAGTTGTCTGTCTCAATGTTATCTTCGGCTTCGTCGTTACTTACAGCTGTGTTTACATTTCAAGTATCGTGTGCTTTCATGGTTCTTTGCTGTATATCAGTTTCGTGAGTTGACTCGTCTGATTGTTTCTTTTTTGAAGGATTTAATGATGTCTCCGTGAATGATTTATCCAACTTCTCCTCAATTGTTCTTTTTTGTTCATAAATATGATCTCTCATTGTGCCTACAGAATTTGATCTGTTTCTGGTTGATACTTGTAAATTTGTGGGCCTACCTTCCCTACTTCCGCGTTTGTGTGTTGTTTTCGATGGAGTATCTTTTTTGTCCTCGTTAACTGATTTCTTTTGGGCCATGTTCTTATCATCGGGGTTCGGTGTTTTATTTATTTCATCATCGTTATAGTCCGACTTTATCCTGCTATTATGTTTTAATTGAACATGCGGTGTGAATGATGTGTAATTGCTAAATTTACTGTTCTGAGTGAAAGACCGCACAACTGCTTATAGTGTTTCTTTGTTATTCTACAAAATCTCTGAAATCGAACTCCTTACCAAAGTGCGCAGTCGCTGTTAGGGGGAAAATATCAGGCCATCCGCAAGAAGAAATCAAAAAAGTGTACCACGAACACATTAAATTCATCATCATCTACAATAAAGCGTAGAGCAACTTCACGGCACGTGTTATGCACTCGGAGTATCACATGCACCCTCACACACTCGAAGATGAACAAGGAAAAGATGAAAAATAAACATAAGACAATAGATATATGAATAAATAAATAAATAAATGAATAAATAAGTAAATGGGTTTAGGGATGAACAACCCGTGTGGAAAATAATTCTTGGGCCAAACCAAGCGTTCTCGTTTTATTTCAGACCCTGTTTTGGTTACCCTTATAGGGCCTAGACAGGGTTGTCACGCACTCATCTTCAGGGCCTGTATAGTATTCCCAACTTGGGCCTATGTAGGACACCCATGATGAAGCTAATGTAGGCGATGAAACTAGGACCTTGAAAAGGATGATAAATTGTTGCGAATATCATCAAATTGAATAAATATTTCGGGGAGGAAACTTCCTTGATTGAAAATTGGGCTATCCAAGGCCCTATCTGTACCCAGAACATTTCGACTTGAGTCTAGACAGGGCCTGGAATGAGCCGATTCCAATTTCTATTCGGGTATTCCACCCAACATTACTTTGTTCGTACATTATCGGACTGTATCAAAAAACAGAACAGCCTCATTCAGTCTTGGAATTAACCGTACAGTGATGTTTTTTCCGATTTTTTGACATTGTTCACTGATAGTGTGAACACAGTAATCATGGATGAAATATTCTTTTGGGGGCATACTCCGCAAGAAGTCGAAATTATGAATACGGTTTCAGTAAATTTGCTTTTAAAAATACGTTTATATTCAAAAAAAGGAATTAATATGAAGACAAGGCCCTATGCAGGCTGTAGTTGGGTGCATTTAGATTTTCAAAACGAGGTAAACGTTGGAAATACAGCTTGGCCCTTCATGGGTTGTATACAGGTATGCTTAAATCAGTATCTTCGGGAGAATACGGGAAGCCTCGCCAGGCCCTATTAAGGCTGTAGTTGGTGTGCCTAGATTTTCAAAACCGGGGAAAAAATTGGTAACGCAGCGTGGCCTCATATAAGCTTTATATGGGTGTCCCTGACTTAGAGATATCAGGCTGAATATCAGCAACCCGGCTAGGCCCCTTAGTGGCTGTGGGTAGGATATCCTGAGTTTGGATACCCAATATAAGCCCATACGAGGCCTATATTCTATTCATGCGATCCTAATGAAATTCATACCATATTTTAGCGATAGATCCGTAATGGGCCTGTATGAGTTTGAATCAAATCGGTTGAGAAATGGTGGACATTTTTTTTCTCAAAATCGATTATTTGCGTGATTTTCTAACGGCTTTGATTGGTTCTGTCATAGTGATTCTCATGTCCTCACTGGAACGGTGAATGTCTGGTATTGAGAATTATAATGCTTTCATTATGTTTACGTGGATACGAGCTGATCGACCGAGCACAGTTCTTTCCGACCGAATCCTAGAAACTGAATTCATGAAGTCATCTGAAATTTTCAGGGATGATACTTTGAGACTTCATCTACGTGGCTATGAAGCTCGAATTTTGAATTTCCAAAGAAATTTTTTCTCTCAAATTTGAAAATTTTATAAATGCCGTTATGATGCGCATATCTCCTGTACTTATCATCCGATCTTCAACGAATTTTCATCACGATTATATGTGAGGTTGATGGTCGTTTGATATCAGTTCCGCCCTAATTCATTCAGAAGAACGAAATCAGGAAAGAATTGCGTGAACGAAGAATCCTGCGGGCATTCAATACGTTTTCACGTTGATGTCATTGAATTCTTATTGGATTCATTATTGGTCGCATAACGGGGACTATTCAACAAGTCTTTAGGGAACCTTCATAAATTCAAATTATTTATTCGTGCTGGCTGGGACCCAAATCACTAAAAACCGTTTGAATAACGTATATATGAAACGAGGAAGTTTTGTGCCTATCAATTGGAAGAGTTTTTTTTTGGGTATATAATAGGATTAAGAGGTGTTTTTCACCAGGGTAACGTTGGCAGATGTCTCATCATAGATAGCTTCCAAAATACGTATAATTTTCGTGCCAACTCTCAGATCGAACACAGTTTATGCCATAACACCTCATGATTGATGAAGTATAAAGCTCTTTCAGAATTGACTACCATGCCATGTACAGTTCTTTCCCTCAGCCTTAATTGGAGTCGTATTATTTTGTTTGTTTGTGAAATCCTGATTGACATTCAGGTATCATGTCCGAGATGTCAGCCCATTCATGCAAACTGTCTCTGATTACACTGATGAAAAGTTTCATTATCTTAATATTAATCACATAATAGCGCGGAAGGTCGATAATTATGTAGATTTTGGAAGCTCCCTTTTTTGTGTACTGTAAACTGGGGTTACTCAGGACGGTAGGAGTTACTTCGTGACTTGTATTCCCCCGTTTACTCACGTGAATATTGATTTATAATTGTTCGAAAATAATCTTCTCTGGGAAAAGAAAATGACAGAAAACCGATTGAACGAGTAAAAAATCATCAAAATCATAGAAAACGATTCAGAGTTCATGACGTGTGTCACAAAGCAACTCAATTTCATGGTGGTTGTTACTATCCGTTATCAAACCTTTTCTGACCGCACTGTATCCTTTGAATTCTTCTTTCTGACAATTGATATTCACATTTCTTTTTTCTTTCCGTGCCAAAAGTTCTTCATTCATCTTTTTTTGTGTTCCTAAATTATTAGTTTTGCGATTCAAATCGTTGATTTCTGTGCTCAATTCCTTTTTTATGTCCTCTTCACTCTTTTTTTGTCGAGTTCATTTGAGTGTTACACGATTTCGTTCACTGTTTGCTCCGTTTCCTCAGTTTCTTCAATACTGTTATTGTTAAGGGCCTGGGAGTAATTGGCAGAATCTTTTTTCTTCTCATTGGATGTCGAATCCTCTTGATTCGAAGTTTCCCGTATCGTAGGGTTTTCTAGAGTGACCATGACCTCTGAGTCCGGTAACGACCTTGAAAGAACACAAAGGTCCAAAGACTGTTCAATACACGTGTGTTGAACGTCTGGACATTTGATCGCCCACTAAACATTCCCTGAACGTGAATGTACGTACAATGAACCGAAATTTCATCTAAAAGGTATGTCTTCTGGTTGTTTCTTATTCCTACTTTTCTATTAATCTGTAATTATCCTGTGAAGATTAGTCCTCTCTCGTATTCTCTTATGCGGCTTCGTGGTTCTTCCTCTGGTAGGCGTCGATCTAAAATTCCTAATGAATACATTACTCGGAGTTGGATTTATGCTATCTCCGTGGATTGAAGCCTGTGTATACGAAATACTGATTGGTTCGTTTTTGTCCACGCCTCTATCACAATGGCTTTCACGGTTAGATACAACCTCTTCGGTCGAGGCCCCCGATCGATACATCAATGAATGATCCAGCATGCGCTGCTCCCTTCCGATTGACCTTTGAACTCACAATGATAAATGGCCAATCATCACCAGAGTTGTAACATAGATCGATGAACGAGGCAGAATCTGCCTGAAGCTTGCAATACCTTCAATAATTTTAGAGACTATTCACTCTTCACATAAGCGAGCACAACAGTTAGATTTTGCATCGGATTCACTTCCCTATATTTTCCACAGTAAAACGACGAAACAGCACTCATATCAAACTTGAAGTAAGTTGGATCAGCAAAGTTGTTGTACGAGAAGATGCACACGTCGGTTCTCTTACGAAAACAAAAGAATAAAAAACATATTACAAAATTCGCCCCGTTTGAGGAAAAAAGGTGTGAGATCAATGTAAGCTACCAAGTACTTTTGGTTAATCGCATGGTATATAAATGATTTTCGGTATATTGTAACTCCAGTGTGTCTAAACTGTATTGAAAGTGATTCATGATTTGTTTGAAATATCTTCATCTTGAAAATATGAAGTGGAGTAGAATAATATTTAAATTCATTCATTCCATATACTACCCAAGTACACGGAGAAAAAGGTATCTTAAAAAGTACCATAATTTATGGATTTTCTGCGCTGGTCTGACCGAGTCTAAATATTTACCTGAAGAAACCTCTAAAAGTACCATAATGTCTTGGACTTTTATACGGAAGGTACCATACTTATTTCAAAAAGTCCAAGAAATTATGGTACTTTTAGAGATTCATGCAAGTGAATATTCCGACTCGGGTCAGACCAGCGCTGAAAATCCATAAATTATGGTATTTTTCAAGATATCTGTTTTCTCAGTATAGCAGCAGAAGTTCAACGTATATACGAAATAGGAACGTTCATGGAATGTACGAATGAGATATGAAGAACGTATAATGAACGTTCATAGAACATCAGAATGAGACTGTTTCAAATTTACTTAGAACGTACGCAGTACATTCGAAATGTACGATATTGATTCAATCGACGTTTGATTGACGTACCGTCGTGTATTCGATGGTATACGTTCGAAGAATATCCACAGCACCTATGGAACGGTCTCATTGGAATGTGCATGAAACATATTTCGAATATTCGAAGAACGTTTATAGTATATTCTAGTGCTACTTGGGTGGAAACAGCATTGAGTGATTCCAAACCGAACATGTTGGTGGTTTCTGATGATAAGTTTTGAAAATCACATCGATGAGGAACACTTGGCACGGCCGATGACATGAGTTCTGAACCTTAATTGTTTTCACCAATTTCGCTGTGATTATGCGCACAGAAAATTAGATAATACAATGTTCATTATCTGTGCCAAGTGTTCCGCATCGACGTGGTTTTCAAAACCTATCAGAAACGACCAACACGTTTGATTTGGAATCGGTGCTGTTTTTAGTACATAGACTGAATGGATTTAATTGCTGTTCAACCCCGCTTTAGATTTTCTAGACGGAGATACTTTTGAAAAATTATGAACCACTTTGAATACAGTTTAGACACACTTGAGTTACAATACACCAAAAAACGTTCACAAACCATGCGAATAACCAAATGTACTTAGTAGCTCGCATTGATTGCACATCTTCTTTTCCAAATGGGCACATTTTTCTCCCATGTGAGAATGGACCGGGGACGCAAGGCTGATCCAGTCCTGACGAGCATTGGCGGAGCCTTGGGAGGAAGCCTGACTGGGGACTGAAATGATAACATCGTTTTAGCAATGGACTAGCTTCAATTTTCAGGTCGCAAATGTTGGCGGAGGCTTGATTCAATGGTTCTGCCATGGTTGGCCAATACAAAACTTTTGTTATAAAACCAATGTTGGTTCAATCCTGAATCAGGCACGATATTACCTCTATTGTCAATCAACGTTGGCCCGATATAAATCCCCTACGCCTTGCCGTCACGCCTGGTCCAAGTCATTGCCCGTCGCCAACATTGGCGGAATCGAAAAATGGGCTGTTGTATGTTTTTCTATTTTTTCTCGTAAATTTTGATCAAGTTTTTTCATGTAGTTGGCGTTATTTTTCTTTAATCCTTTGGAATTTCACTTGTTTCACTGGATGTTATATTATTTCGCAATATCCATACCCTCCAATTCGTGGTGATCAACTTTTCATACGAAGATTATGCCTTGTCAAGTGATTTTATTATACACTTATCTGCAGTTCCATCTACTGTCAAATTACACAACAAATTAACCAATTATGCATGATCCACGCACTTTTTGTTTCAAATTGATCCATCACAATATTTCTATTTATTGAATCAATGAAAAGAGCTGAAGGATGTTTCCTGGTTGATTTTTTGCCTAGCAAACTACACGGAGAGAAAAATATCGCTGTCATAACGATACTGGATAGTTGTTATGACTATCCAAAGTTTAGTGGTATCAGTATCGTTGCTTTGATGATACAAATCATCCGAGGAACGATATAGATCGCCAGCATAGCTATTTGTATCGTCACCATAGCGATACAGTATTGTCACTACAGCTATCTCTTCTTAATCATGGTTCAGATCGTTATAATAGCCATACTTTTTTTTCCGTGTACTGGATCGTTTCAATCATTTCACTTGATTGATATGCAATCAATTATATTAACCCTTGAATAAAAAAATTCAGCAACAATTTGAGATTATTTAGAATGATTAATTATTGTCCTCTCAATTGTTTAGACTTTTCCATGCTATAGTAACCAAAACAAATTTTTAGTATATTCTCACATACAATTATGTACTAATCATTGAAAATTATGCACTACATTAAGCATTATGCAATATAATCTTATTCTATGCGAATTTCACATCAAAATACGCACATGGTGCATGCATTGAGCAGTGTTGGCCACACTGTTTCAAAAGTACATAGTCGCGGTAGCGTGTACAAACGCTACGACGATTGATCGTCTTCTGGTTGTCGTGTGCCCTTCGGTGACATCAACGAACGAACAATGTATGTCGTAAGAATGGAAATATCATTTTATGATCTCAAAATAGATGTTTATCTCATAATGTATATACAATGTACGAATACTTACTGGAATAGGTTCAAACCAAAGTTCGGAAGTCACGGAAAAAATGTGAACGAAGTCACTTGTTATGTTGTTCGTTACTTGGTAAGGCGTTACTTTTTTAGCAATCAACGATAACGATAACGTCGTTATTAATTTTCGGTAACTAATATCGATTTTCGCTACTTTTTCCGTTACTTATCCAATTTATATGATTCAGATTGTACCTATAATAGGTTGGTAGGTCATTGCTGGTAATTTCTACTATAAATAGTAATAATATTAATATTTCTAGTATAAATCATTCTAGACCCTTCTTCACTCTTTATCTAGCACTATCAAGGCACCCTAGGTGCATCCCTGGATCTGATGTGGGTCAGTGAACTATTCATATGATTTCTACCAGGGCTGTAGTAAAGAGTATCAATGATATTCTTCCAATTTTCTAGCCGAGTTTTACAACTCAGGCCGCGTTCTGATATGCATAAAATCCCCTGGGAAAAATATGATGCTTTTCTCAATTGTTGGTGTCAATGACGAAATTTTACAACACGGTTTGGAAGTCGTGACATCCTTCGCGCAGAACTGTCGAATAAACATTCATGTTTTCCATACAACATTGAGGTAAATTTCTAAACAAATTTCTGAACTAATGAAAGTAACGCGAAGGTACCGGTACCAGTGACGGTAATTCGTTATATTTTTCAATCGATAACGGTAACGGTAACCTCGTTAATTTCTTGATGATGCAACGTTAACTGTAATGAGTTACTTTTTTGAAATAACTTTCCGAATCCTGGTTCTAACGATTAATCCATTCTGATGAATATTCGAATGAATTACGTGATGCGAAATTTTTGAAACTCGAAAAATTGACTTGATTCTCTTCAATTATTCACACATAATTTCCAAATAGTTGTATCTGCTCAATTTTCGTCGAGCTGACTGCTTACTCATTTTTCAATGGATCTATGGAGAGCATTTTCTAATGAATCTGCAGTACGTCCTCTGCGCTTCTAGTTTTTCTTTATTTGCTACGAGACGACCTAATGAAATTTATGGCAGTGGTATCTAACGTACAGGTCTATGGTACATCTGCTCTGATTGTTTTTTCTTCATCCACACGTGATTCTATTCGGATCAATCTGATCACAATATATCTATTGCAAAGATATGAGGTATATCCACTGTGCTCCAGCCTTCTCTTTATCCAAATTTATCGAGGATAGAAGAAACTGATGAAGAACGATCGTAATATTTTGATCGCGTGAAGAGTTATTACGTTCATATCTCAGCAACGCAGAATGGAACGAGTTCGTAGTGTGCTTAATCGAAGGTGTATAATTGAATTATATCATGAAAGTTTAACCAGTTTTTTATGAAATACAATGTATGTTGAGTTATTGTGAGTTAAAAAGTTTTTGAACATGACAAATGTTAGTTTCCGCATATAGATACGCGGTAGCGCACGACTTCTGCTTTTTCACTTACATGTTATTTCTCAGTGTTTTTCATATACTTAAAGTCGAGACGCTACCACATCTCTTTCCATACAGCACCGGAAGGTATTATCAACATCCTTGGAACATTGGAATGTCTTCTGAACATTGAAATGATCTAAAAATATTTCGAGATGCTCAGAAAACATCACATGTATATACCAGGGATACACGAATGCCGCTCAAGTCTTATTCAGTGTGAAGGAAGAATCCTATTTCCCATTCACAAAGGCGCAGATGAGCGCCTACACGACCCCCCGTCGTGGATGTTTATTAGATATCGTGAGACTTGAAAATATCAGAAACCAGCAGAAACGAGTTCACACAATTTTTGAGGGACAGAAGGGCAAGGGGAAAACTTAGGGAGAGGGGGTGGGTTGATTCTAAAACTCCAAGAGAACTAGACTCACGTTTAAGGTTACAGAGGTGTGAAAATTATTAGAATAATTGTTATTCCCAAAATAACTCCAACTTTTGCCTCAGATTATGCATTTATCTGTGGAGTACTATTTTGTCTTGTTGATATAGTAGTTTTTCATCCTTCCATTTCTGAGTTGATTATTATAACGATTTTTCTTTCCAATCTTTTTTTCACTGCAATGATCTCAACACCTCGATCTCAAACTAAACAGTATGAGACGATAGATACCCGCTGGGAATTTAGAATAGTTAACAACAAATTCCGACCGGGATTTTTATTGGTTTCATCGTCACTCAATTATCATTTCTTGTCGTGTATATAAATTTTATACAATGAAACACCAGTTTTTAATATCAAAATATTGCACATTGTTAGTGATTTAAAGACATATGAAGATGGTCATAATGAAAAAGAACTTTGTACAAATGAGATTGTTATGTAGTAATCATGGGATATTCCTTCGTTCAAAAATGGAGGGCTTAAGAACTATTTATATCAAGAAATAAAACCAGTACTCCATAAGTGATTGCATTCCCTTAGAGGAAAGTTGGAACAGTTTTGGAAATCACAATTATTCTAATAATTTTCACACCTCTGTAAACACGTGCTAGCGGCACGAATATATTTTTAATGCGATCTTTTCACAAAATATACACGACTTCGTCGTGGAAAAGGGAATAGAAGGATCGATTTAGATTTACAAATAAATCAAGGAAACACGGGGAAACGAGAATAATGCGAAGGGCACGACCACGAAGGGAAACAGTACACGGATTAGGCCGTTTACATTCGCAAAGTAAAATACGGGTACAAGGGAGCCACGACCATAAGAAATCAATCGAGGGAGGGTAAACACGCACGAGAGGGAAAAAATTCAACACTCGAGAGAAAAAGGGACTAAGGAAAAATCAAGGGAGAAGCACGGGGAGGATGCTACCTGAAATGTACACTATGACCACGAATGTTTTCCACAGAAAGCACCTCACCAGCAATTCCACACTGGTAATGACGCTTTGGCAGACACGAAATAACCAGGAGGAACCAAATTCGGCGCCCCTGTGACACCACCCAAGTCGCACCAGAATATACTATGAACGTTCTTCGAATATTCGAAATATGTTCTATGTACATTCCAAGAGACCGTTTCATAGGTGCTGTGCATATTCATCGAACGTATGTAATCGAATATACGACGGTACGTTAATCGAACGTCGATTGAATGAATATCGTACATTTCGAATGTACTATGTACGTTATAAGTATATTTAAAACAGTCTCATTCGAATATCCCATGAACTCTCATCATATGTTTTTCGTATCTCATTCGTAAATTTTACGAACGTTTCTATTTCGTATATACTTTGAACTTCTGTTGCTGCTTGGGCACACACTCACCGTAGGATTTAATTTCCAATAGAAGATTCCTCTACCATGTTGCTGTCGCTCGTTCTATCAGAATCAGAAGTGCCCAGGTAGGAAGTAACAAATGGCCCAAGTTTGGCCCGATCTTGGCCCACTTATGACTTATATTAGGCCAGAATCCATGAGAAAAAATGGCCCAAGCTTGGTGAAAGCTTGGGATGATAACCTCGTGCCAGGCTTGGTACTGAATATCGGGCCAGAATGCAATTCCAAGCATGGCCCAGTGTCTCATGATATATGTATTATGAGTATTTTGGAGATTGGCTCATACGATTAAACCGGACCTGGCTCAAGTTGTGTATATCAACTTTTGCCATGCTTCAACCCGATTCTCTAAACATACTTCTTGCAGAAAAAAATGACGTCATTTTTCATGCCATCCCTGCTAAAAATTTCCCATAGAAAACGATAAGATTTTTAGCAGGGATATCGGTACAACTCTGTAAAAATCACAAACATGGAGATGTGGCATAGGTTCTCAAATAAACATTGGTTGTACATTGACCCAATATTGGTTCACCATGCTTGACAGTTTAATGTTTTGTCAAGCTCCAACCACTTGTTGTAATGACATTCCCTACGAAACGTGGTATAGATTCTCAAATAACAAATGGTTTAATATTGGGCCGATATTGGTTCGCCATGCTTGGCAGCCCCATGTTTTGCCAATGTTGAACCACTTGTTGTATAGGCATTCCTTATGAAACATGGTGTGGGTTCTGAAATAACAAACGGTTTTATATTGGGTTGATATTGGTTCGCCATGTTTGGCAGCCCAATATTTTGCCAAGCTTGCATCAGTTGTCATATTGGCATTTCCTATGAAACCCGTTGTGGTTTCTAGAATGAACAACGGTTGTATATTGGACCAATATTGGTTCGCGATGCTTGGCAGCCCAGTATTTTGCCAAGCATGGGCCAGTTGTCAATATTGGCATTTCCTACTTGGGTGACAGGTAAGATGGCCAGTTCCTTCTTCTTCACCGACGGGTGAGTTCGTAAAGTAACTCCGTCTGTGACTGAACTTCGTCGGTGACTTTCCCTTGGAACTCATCACTATGAGTTCCTTCATCAATCTAGATGATGTTTCGGGCCTGGAAATCAATGCGTGAGTGTGTGTTCATGAGCTACAAGGTCCTTTTCAGAGCGGGTGTTTCCATCCTTTTCTATTCTCCTCCAGTATTCCAGGGTAGGGGCGAGGGGGTGCCGTGTGGTGGAGGTTTTTTCTCTCTCTCTCTTCCGCTGTTCCTTCCGTGGGCTTGGTGCCTCATTGGCAGGTGAATGGGATGTCTATTTTTCTTGCAAACCGTGAGTTGGAATGAGGCAGAGGGGTAGCAAGTCGGTCGTTCCTGGCTCTCTGATAGGTTGGTGCTGATAGGCAAACCAGCATGTTGATTGGGCTGGCCTCCGATGTCGAACCGGTCCTCCTTGGTACTCGTGGCTCTAGGCGGCACTGCCTCCCTGGGGCGGGAAACCTCAACAGAATAGAAAAGGGACAGGAATTAAAAGAGTCCAGGGATATTTGAGGAGGGGAAGTGTGTTCCCGATCACGGTACGAGCGAGTGACAACTCCGTTCTTTATTATGAACCAACGTGATCTCAAATTATCCATACAAGTTCCGCGGGGATCGTGCGCGGTGCCACCTTGCGACTTTTTGTGACCAACTATCACGTCACATCAGGTTTCCATGGAATGTTTATGAGACATTCAAAATGAGAGTTTCTGAATCATCAAACTTATGCCAAAGCTTTCAATATTCTCTGTTTGGGAGAGATTCAAATGAACTGCGGTAGAGCCTGTATAGATAGCTTTGAAAAATCACATATGCATCTTTTTGATACAATTGCATGTAGTGAAATTTTGTGCCGCGTCAATTTTGAGGTCATGTGAATGTTGATACATTGATTTAAGTGAATATAGACGCATGTTTGACTCCATCTCCCAAGCAGCATCAGAATATACTATTAATGTTCGTTGAATATTCGAAGTATGTTCTATGCACATTCCAATGAGACCGTTTCATGGGTGCTACGCATATTGATCGAACGTATGTAATCGAATATAAGACGGTACGTCAATCGAACGTCGATCGAATGAATATCGTACATTTCGCATGTACTATGTACGTTCCAAGTATATTTAAAACAGTCTCATTCGAATATTCTATGAACGTTCATTACATGTTCTTTGTATCTCATTCGTACATCCTACGAACGTTTCTATTTCGTATATACTTTGAACTTCTGTTGCTGCTCGGGCTGGTTGCATCCTTTTTCAGAGAAAAATACTAAAAACTTGACTTATAAAAAGGTCTGAAATTTTCAGGGATGACTCTTCAAAGGTTAATCTAGATCTGTACAGAGCCAGGATTTTGAATTCCAAAGAGGCATTCCTGAAAATTTCAGACCTGCTTATAAGTCCAATTTTGAGTATTTTTGTCTGAAAAAAATGCCACCAGACGGAGTCACATATGCGCTCGCATTCACTTAATTCTTGATTATTCATATTCTATCAATAGTTTTGAATTTCTGAAATGAAATCTCCTCAAATGTTCAATAAGAAACGTATTCTCATGGTTGTTTGATACTTTTGTCCCTAGTAAAACTACACGAAGAAAAATTGTCTATTATAAGTTACTAGACTCGCTAGTATATTGAGAATATACTTGCATTTTGAGGTTATATATTAAACATTCTCTTCAAAAGTACCAGACTTCCTGTGAGTTAATGGTAGAATAATGAGATTTTATAATAGAAAATCTGGTAATCTTGAAGAGAACGTTCGGTATATAACCTTGAGATGCAAGTATATACCCTCAATACACTAGCGAGTCTAGTAATTTATAATAGATAATTTTTTTCAGTTTATAAATACTCATTTGTATAGGTCAGATATAAAATACTCAGTTTTCATGTAACGTTCCGAGAATGTTCTGGAAACGCACTATAGCATGTGTGAACAATTTTCCCAAAACGTGTTCCCTTGCACATTGAATTAATGCTCTCAATACGTTTGGAAAATGTGCTTTTGTAAACCAAAATCTGTGGGATTATTGACACGTTTTCGAAACACTTCAAGAACTTTCGGTGCGGTTTGTGTTAATACTAGATTATTGGAGTGCTCTCTAATTTCATGGATATTCATTGAAAATTTTGGAAAGCTTCACTTGGAGAAATTCTTATAGTGACTGTAACTAAAATGTCTCAACTAAATATTCTTAATGACAGCTACTAAAGATTCGGTAGATTCAAACAAGAAATTATAGTTGTTATTATCAAGCTTGTTTACGTATTCGATTGTTTTTGGACACTTCCCTTTCTTTCATACGTATAGGACGCGTGAGTCAAAGTTGTCATAATTGCCGCTACAAATTGTGCAATTCAAAGCGTTGAAAGTCTAAAACCTAAAGGCTGAAGTGATTTTGAATGCATATTTTTCTCTACAATGGCAGTGCTATGTTCAAAAGACATTTACTCTTATACGCAGAAACGTAGTAACAAATATTGATATACGTTCAAAAATAAGACAAAAATGGATACCACCGTCATTTTTTTAATCTTTGTCACATGATTTGTTTAGATGATATTATCAGGGTTATTATTTTGTACGAATTCGCAAATCGTTTCAACCAGAATTTATAAATTATCTTATTATAGCGTAGCTCACTATTAAAAGTGAGTTGTTGAAAATATTTGTTTTTACTAAAAATGAGAATTAGTAAGTGATACTTGAAAAAAATAGTTGAGACGTTATTTGATTAATTTTTTCAGATAATGGCAACTAATATTTCCTCTCAGTGTTACAAACCCAATGATTTCGGTAGCTATGGCTGCCATGCAGCCAAGTAGTATTCCTTCAATAGGTTTTAGTATTTGCAGAATTATAGAGACTGTATAGTCTGTTCAACTGAGGCATCAAGAAATGATATATTACTTAGAGATTGTATCTCACTTACATGGCATCGACAATGCAGAAGAATTAATAATCCTCATATTTGGTGAATAAATAACCAAGATATAGCTCAGGGCAGCATGCGTTGTCGTTTACGAGCTCAGGGCAAAGAACAGTGGTAACGAAGAGGGAGTTGGACACAGCTGGGTAGGGAGGGTCGTCGACCTGTCGAGCACTGTTCCTAGCAGAATAGCTCTCTACTAAGCGAATGTGTGTCACGTGTGGCACATTCGCCTCTTGCAAACATATATACACTCTCGTGAGAGAGCATATCCGGGGTTCATTCTTACAAGGTAGAAAAAAGATGAGAAAAAAAAGAAAGAACACTGAATGAAAAGAGGTCTTCTACTGACGGACACGATTGAAAATTATGTAACTGACATATGAAGCTTTGATGGAGAGTTTGTTACTAAGTTTCAATAAGAGAATATGGAAATGAGGGTGATGGGATAGGATATGTAATTGCATACAAGATTTCGGATATCATTCATGTGTGTGAGTTATGAATAACCTTCAAATGGGAACCATGGGTCATTTGTGTCCAGACCAAAATAAAAAGTTGGTTCAAAATTGATTCGTCGATTTTTGTCAACTAACATTGCAGTTCCGAATATTGGTAAAAGCATACTGCGCCGAGAGATACCCAAGAGCATCCTTGAAGATTTCTTAAAAATATCGTCCAGAAGTGCTGGGAAGACATCTCATGAAAGAGCTCTAAAGGATATCTTGACTCAAGACGTTTTTAAGATAACTTTGCAAGATTTCTTAAACATCTTAGATTTCTTAGACGTCTTTTAGAAGTGTTTGACAGATATCTTCTGCGAAGACTTTAATAAGATATGTTTGAAAAGACAGATTTTCAGCGGTTTCAGGTTTATGAGTACATGATTATATTAATCAAATGTGCTTGTTACTACAATCGAATTGCAGATTATGTGGAATCATTTACAAATTAAAAGCTTGACTAATTCATATAGACATCAAGAACTTTGAAAGTCTGTAAAAAGTACGGTTTTATAGCCTTGTAATGCCAGTGCTAAAATCAACCTTTGGGTCACAATACTTTACAAACTACTCAAATTCTTACAGTCAATTTCATGTGTAGACTTCAAGTGAATTAATAAAACTTCTGAGTTTGGAAAAATTATTTTTGATCAAATCTTTCAGAGCGAGATCACAGCTGGTATTTCCCTCTCACTGTTCGCAGGCGGAAGGTATTCTTTTCCCGCTAGGAGCGAGTAGGGTTAATACATCATGCTACGAGGGAGGAGAATGAGTGATTTTCACCAACGGCGATGTTCGTTACCTGAGCGAAGCAAGGGCAGAAATCACACGAGATGAAAATCATTTCCCTCCCGAGAGACACACGATACTTTTCCCCGATTCCACTAAAATAGTGGACACGTTTTAAAAGTGTCCTTATGTATATAATAAACTCGATGATATCTCTCAAGCATTCATGACTCCCTCTATTCCTTCCCAAAGGAGTAATGAAAATCTACTGCGCAGGGTACCCAAGCTACAATAGACAGGAGAGTTTCATGTTCGCCAGACGAGATTGGACCAACTTGGTTCCAATCGCTGTCGAGTTGTTTCAAGCTGGTACTAGTTGAAGACCATGATGGTTGTTCAATAACGAATATGCGACTAACTTGCTTGCAACTTATGGTAGGTACGGGTCATGTCAGTTGATTCAACAAACAATATAAGATCAACTCAGTTTCAGCTAGACTGGCCTGATCCCAATTGTACCAACTCAAACTTGACTCATTTCAAAAGCACCAATATCAGAGTGATTTTGAAAAATGAACATGATGCACGTTTTTTTTATACCAGGATCAATTGAAGAACGTTATTAGAAAAATATCAATCAATATAAGTGTATTGTAAATGCAAACAGCCTGACAATCTGACGACCGAATCGTAAGATCTGCCTAATTGCAGAATTTAAAGAACCGGTACCTCTCAAATTAATCATAATTTGAGCCAGTGCCAAGTGAAATGCCAGTGGGACAAAACTGTGTCACAATTTGATGAAAATATAAGAACTCTGGATAAATCATACAGAAGTTCTGTCCTACTGGAATTTCCAAGATTTATTTATCATCATCTAAGGTCATACCAAACATGATCTGCCCCAGATTGACGGGGTAAAAACATGCAGGGTAGTATCGACTTCTAGGTAGACTCGTACCAGGTAAGACCAGCCTGATCCCATGTAGGTTGATCCTATGCAGCATGCACTGAAGACAAAGTATCAACCCCATAACAATACTGTTCACCTATAACATCTATATGAAGTATAGGAACATTGGTATTGCCACCACAGCCCAACGGATAGTTCTACGAGCGACACAGATTGCTACAATATCAATCTGTATTGTTCTAGAACGATATGAGTGTTGCCACTGTAGCTGTCTGCTCTGACCATACTCTAAATGGTTAGTATTACCTCACATTTTTTTCATTAGTTCCTACCTGACATGGTTCGATCATGTAACCAAATTCCTACTAGTCCTACTTAGCATGGTCAAACCAAGCTGGAACCCAGCTGGATTTTTTCAACAGGGTATAGTATCGCACCCTACAATCTTGGCTGGCGAACATGGAACTTTTGTGTTCATTGTGGCTTGGGTACCCTGGTACTACATAAGTGCATTCGACTGTGCACGTGCACTCATCATTGGTTAGGAACGATTAGAAATACGTCGTTTCGCTCACGCATTATACGTATGAAATACGACTATTTCAGTGGAGTCGGGAAAAGAGTATTTTCCTCTCACCCTGACACATTTGCTTGTAATCCAGCACTTTCACCCCTAACAATAGGTCAGAAAATATCAACTTTCCGTTGACAGGTCGTGAAGACTGGTGCCTTAATATTAAGGTGATACCAGCGACCTCTAAAGACGCAATATAAGCCATTGGTTAGAAAAGGACACAACCAAAACCATTGTGACATATTATTTGGGAACGAAGCAATGGAATTGAAGTATCGCTTCGCAGACTTCGTTCAATCAATAAAGATGGTCTGTGCACAGCGATGTTTTGATTTTATTGCTCCATTTTCAAATCATTTGTCAGAAAGCATTTGGATCGGATTGCGTCGTCAGGGATCCCTGATGTTCCCTCAAAAGGATATATCATATACAGGGTGTCCCATTTTAATCTTTAAATACAAATATCTCAAAAACATGCATCTTAAACCAAAAGTACTTCATACCAAAGTTGTTATACAAAGAGGGGGCCACAAGACTACGATATCAGTTTCATCATAGATGGCGTTATGATCGATTAAAATGGGGTCAACATCATTGTTTTAAACGGGAACCCCCACTTTTTATTGCATATCTTGATTTTACGCAAAAAACTGAGTAACATTTGCTTGGAACGTTTTTCTAAATTTTTGAAGATGGCGCCACAATCGATGAAAAATAAAGTCTATATGAAACAATATGCGGATATCTTGTGGAATGCATCCAAGAGGCGAAATATCTCATTCGAATGTTGTTGTTAAGAGAGGGGACGACACAATGGCGATATCAGTTCCATAGTAGATGGCGCTGTGGTCGGTAAAAATGAGGTCAACTTCAATTTTTCAAATGGGAACTCTTACTTTTTATCGCATATCATGATTCTACGCGGAAAAATGAGGAAGTTTTGTTTGAAACATTTTTACTAAATTCTTGAAGATGGAAGCAGTGGAAAATGAGATTGATGGAAAAGTTCTACTGCATTATGTGTGAAGCAACGCTCAACAAACAAATCGAAACAATAATAATTTCAGAGAAGGAATCGAACACAAAACACAACAAATGTCATGTCCACCGTTTCCATCTTCAAGAATTTAGGAAAAATGTTTCAAACAAAACTTCCTCATTTTTCCGCGTAGAATCATGATATGCGATAAAAAGTAAGGATTTCCCATTTGAAAAATTGAAGTTGACCTCATTTTTACCGACCACAGCGCCATCTACTATGGAACTGATATCGCCATTGTGTCGTCCCCTCTCTTAACAACAACATTCGAATGAGATATTTCGCCTCTTGGATGCATTCCACAAGATATCCGCATATTGTTTCATATAGACTTTATTTTTCATCGATTGTGGCGCCATCTTCAAAAATTTAGAAAAACGTTTCAAGCAAATGTTACTCAGTTTTTTTGCGTAGAATCAAGATATGCAATAAAAAGTGGGGGTTCCCGTTTAAAAAAATGATGTTGACCCCATTTTAATCGATCATAACGCCATCTATGATGAAACTGATATCGTAGTTTTGTGGCCCCCTCTTTGTACAACAACTTTGGTATGAAGTACTTTTGGTTCAAGATACATGTTGTTGAGATATTTGCATTTAAAGATTAAAATGGGACCCCCTGTAGATGTATAACTGAATTCTTGACTTTCTTTCATAAATATTATCCTATATTATAAAATACATAAACACCAGATCAATCCTCGAAATATTGTCCATTGTTTTCGATGACCTTGCGCCATCGATGGAGCAACATACAAATACCATCGCGAAAAAAACGTGCAGGCTTTGAGACGATAAAGTCATCGACGAATTTTCGTACGTCGTCCAGAGCTTGGAAGCGGCTATCGTTCAAGGCATGCTGCTTGGACCGGAAGATATGATGATCAGATGGACCTAAGTCCGGTGGATATGCCGCGTAGGGGAGAAATTCCCAGCCCAAGTTTGAAATGGTTTGCTGAGTCGCGCGAGCAACATGAGGTCACGCGTTATCATGAAGCAACCTAACTTTTCGGCTTCCTTGCCCAGTAAATGGCCTCTTCTCCTCAAGGATGTCGTGCAATTTGTCTCATTGTCGGCTGTAGCGTTCTGCAGTAACTGTTTGGCCTGTTTCGAACAGTTCGTAATACAATACACTCTTCATATGCCCCCAAATGCAGAGGAGAACCTTCGTCAAGTGGATACTTTGTTGGGGAGTGGATGTCGACGGTTGTCCGGGATCCACCCATGACTTTTTGCGTTTGGGATTAGCGGAAAGAATTCATTTTTCACCTTCCGTCACAATTTTTCACAAAAAATTCTTCTTTTGGTACTTGGCGAGCAGCGAACGGTACGTGTTCATTCGTTGACCAAGGTTCTCTTCGGTCAATTTCATGTGGCACCCATCTTCCTACCTTTTGTATTCTTCCCATCGCGTGTAATCGTTTGGAGATGGCTGCTTGAGTAACTTTTAGCTGAGCTGCCAGCTGTTTCTGGGTTTGCGTTGAGCCTTCGTCGAGTAATTTTTGCAATTCAGCATGTTCAAATTTCGTAGGCTGTCCAGGACGTTCCCGATCACCGAGACCGAAATAACTAATTTGCTAATCGTTTATATCAATATTTACACGTACCATAGGACACAACATCATTACCAAGAGTAGAACAAATCGAATTGCATGCTTGAATGGTTTTTTTCCTTGTCGGAACTCGTAGAGAATGCAACACCAAATGTGCAGTAGCTTATCGGTCGCCATCGTATGTACTACTATTTCGTGAGGTTATGTTGCTCTTGCAGGCATGATATATAGTGTATAAGAAACTTCCAGGTTAACTCTTTCTTAAAACCGCGAATTAGGGCGGGAAGATTAAAATTTTTAATAGGAACTTCTGCTTGATGAAAAAAAAGTAAAAAATTAAGTTATGCACCTAATAATTTAAATGCTTGTCCTTGTATGTGATGAAAAAGGTAATGCCCAGTCCTAAATTCCTCATACTCATTAGTATCTGTTTTTCTCCGTATACTTCCTCACGGATATCTTGCCGTGAGATTATATTCTCCTTGTATGTATATTTTATTGGGAATTGACCATAAAATATCCATGCAGCGGAAAAATATCTTTTCAACCGTGCATTTTACAATATAAAATGCTTCCCTCTAAACGAGGAAGCAATTCTCAAAATATGTCAATGACCTATGCTTTTGTTGCGGTTATTGAAATATATGGTCATGATCACAAAACTTTTGTCAATTCAACAAGAGGGAGAAAATTCCAAAAAATTTCTCCATACACTGAAGAACGACTTTGTCACTGAAAGTTGTCTGCAGTTTGAACTTTCTCCAACACTTGTTTCATCAGAAGCTTGAAAAACATCGTTCTGACTTTGGATTAAACAATTAATCATACGACTCGCTTACCCTCACGGCAAGCATTCAACTACGATACATGACGTCTTACGACGCTAACTGAGTTTCGTTGAATAATTTCCACATTTTCCACTCGATTGCCTGAAAATTCCAGGGAAACTTCTTCGAACCTTGACGAACAACTTTGTCGTTTTGAGTTTTTCCAAATCGAAAATTACCTCGACTCTTTTTTCCGTGGAAATTCGCAAGTGTGTGTCCTCAATAGCTTTTATTAATTATTAAATATTCATTGAATGATGGGATATTTTAACAGATTGAACTTGACAGTTGTCTTCAGGGATCAATAATGGAGCTGTATAACAATTCTCAAGTCATTCATTCTAGTGACTTCCCGCTGAGAAATCGCAAAATATAATTTAAATCGTATTGATTTTCAAGGAATGAAAATTTCCACTTCTTAATTTTTATCTCAGAAGTTATTGATGGTGAAAAAAATTTCTTTTGAGGAAAATGTATGTTTCGATGAGTTCTAACAGGCTATATTTTTTATTCTCCATTATGACGAATTTTTTTTCACATTTTGCTGGTCTCGCGGATCAGATTTAAAACGTGTTCGGGCGCTTGTCGAGTTATTGTATGTAACTCCTCAATTATTCTTCACTAGTCATGAACTAGTCTCTATACATAAGGTATAATTTCGTATGGTTGATTATCTTCAAACAGACCTTGTACAATCTGCTTTGCGTTTGGTTATGATTCTGAATGGAGAAGCAACATTTCGCTGGATGTAAGGATGTTTAGGGTATCCGCTATGATTGTTTTCACAAAAAAATTGGGATTAGATATAATATTCTTCATCAAAACTACAAAAACAATAAAATCATATTTAAAGTACCTTCTCTTATTAGACATCTCTTTATAGTTTCCTTCCCGAGGAGAGATGAAAAAGATTCGGAAGAGTTATTTTAGAATGAACTACATCTCCAGTCACTTTAGTCAGACTTAAGTGTAGTCATTATCGATCGGGGTATGCAAGGAGGATAATTCTATGAGCAGTATTCTTTGAGCAGGCTTGAGACTGTCTGTTTTGTTATTTGTTCGCGACAGTGCCGTCTTTGAGCATAGGCGAGGTAGGCTCGGGCCTAGGGCCCCAGGCTGATAGGGGCCCCCAACTCTTTGGACTACCATTTTTTTTTAATTTTACAAAGAAAGGAATTCTTTGAAAGGTAAAATAATAAAAGAAGTAAAAAATGATACGAATTTTTTCTATTCACAAATAATTTTATTCCTTACTTTTTTAAGAGAAAAGTCAGTTATATATCACTGCTTCAACATCAATACAATCCAGTACATTAGATTCAATAAACATTAATGACAAACTATTTAATCTCTGTTCTGTCATTGTACTGCGAGGGTCATTCAATAAAAATTTCCGAAAGAGAAATTTTTACACATATATAAGCAAAAAGATTTCCTTACATGGGCCCCCAAGCATTTCGAGCCTAGGGCCCCTTGACTATGAAAGACGGCCCTGGTTCACGATTCTGGTTGCAGAATAGAAGAGACTAGCCGACTGTCCATTAGGGATTATGGTATATGCATTATACTTTTGCCTGTAAAGAAGCAGCAAATAAACTTTAATAATCATCCTTGAGCAGGCTCGTTATCATCTTTTTCATCAATGTCCACAATCCTGATTGGAGAAATTGACAGCAGTTGACTGTCTGTAAGAACTTATGATATATTCCTGACTTGCTGATATGTAGAGAAATTGTGAATAAACTTGAATCTTTTCCCTTTAGCATACTCGATATGAACCATTGGATCATTTCCCAACGACTCCAGTAGGAGAACCTGACAGTAGTACGCTGTCCTTGAGGGGGTTATGATATGTATATTCGATATACTTTCACTTGAGAAATAATGTATGAATTTGAATCATTTCCCTCGACTAGACCTGGCATACTTTGTTTCAACCTTCTTAGCCTGCGGTTCTGGCTAGAAGAACCAACAGTAGCAGACTGTCCGTCAGGGGTTACGGTATATCTGCTCTGCTTTTGCTTGTAAAAGAATATTGTATTTTATGAATAATACATCATACGCAGCTTACCTTTTCATATCTCTCAATTTTCCAAATTCAGCAAACAGATTTTTTATACCTGTCTTAAACTTTTTTTATATTTGTTTTTTCAAAGATCACCTCTTCATTCAAATTTTTCTGTGTAATATATAAAACGCAATGAAAATAACCTGTCAATATACTGTAAAAAAAATTTCGGTAAATTTACCGAAAATATTCGGGAAGCAATTAACCCGAACTTTTGGTAAAATTTCAAATTGGTATCGGGAATAATTTTAAATGTATTCGATGATTTTACCGATTACTTTCGGGAATGATATAAACTAGAGTAACTTGAAATTACCGAAATAGGATGGTAATTTTACGGGTTATCCTCGGGAAAAATATGGAATCGAATGGCTCAAAATTGCCGAAATAGTATGGTGAAGTTACCGAAATTCGTGAATTTTCTGCAGTTTTGTATCACAATTTACATGCACTGGAAAATTATTGCTCAAAATATTCATAAACATTGAAAAAAAATTTTATTACGCGAACTGATTTTGCATATTCCTTGTGTTTCAAGATCACTGATGAACTTGATATCACTCATCTGGATGAAGAGAAAATCATATCTACCTAGCGGGGTTCGAACCTACATTCCTACCCACCTACCGACTGAAACCTGAGACCTAAACGCTGAGCTATGGCGCGACATGCTGGATAGCCACCTTGGAAGTCCACATATGTTTCATATTTAGAATACACAAAAAGATAGACGAGGTGTGAATTTTCAGTTACTTTTGGTAAATTTTCAGGACCGTGCTAACAAAATTGTCCCCGCCAGTACGTTTTTTTTCAAAACTCGAAATTTTTTCCAAGTCCATGGAAATCTCATGGATTACAAAAACTTTTCCCACAAACTTCGGTAAATTTACCGAAGTTGTTTGGAGAAACTCCACCTGGAAATTTTTTCCACGTCCTGATCCGAAATAAAGGGAGAAGTGAAAAAAACTGGTTTTTCCCATATGGACCATTCGATTCCAAATCTGTTGAATCGGATAAGAAACTTGTTTCTGCCAGTACGTTTTTTTTTCAAAACTCGGAATTTTTTCTGTAAGTCCTGGTTTAAGATAAAGCGAAACATGAAAAAAATGTTTTCCTCGTATGATCCATTGGATTCCAAATCTTCTGAAATGATTAAAAAACCTGCCATTGCGAGTAGTTTTTTTTCACCTCGAAATTTTTTCTAACTCCACATATCATGGACAAAAATTTTCCCGAACAACATCGATAAAATCATGGCACCTGAGTTTTACCGAACTATCTTCGGTAAAACTCTTTACCGAACCAGTTTTGGACGATTCCCGAAGGAAAGTTCGGTAAATTTACCGATTTTTTTTACAGTGTACGTTACAAATAAGAAATGATTCACTCGTAGATTAAGATTTTTTGTTCATGTTTCATCCTATAAGAATGAATGGAAAATTTGATGAAATTCAACTTGCACCGTTTATTATATTATACATTATATAACTTGTAATCCATTTATACAACCTGTCAACACGTTGTTGACAGATCGAGATTCATACCAATACCAATGACAATATGATACATTGTATACGGGTCATTCCATGTGAAATTTAATTCGCAAATTTTCAATTCACGTGGAATATTTTTCTCTACATTTCCTGATGGATAAATATTGGATACATATTTTTTGATTTCAACGTATTATTCGAAAATCCCGAATTATGAATTGCTCAAATTTCAGGGTTTGAAAAATCCAGTTTTGTTTGGCGTTTTACAATTGAGAAAAAAATGAACTCATGAAAATGTCGTTCGACATGAAGTGAGCATTTTTCTTCAGCTTTGTCGCAATATATTCGAAAAAAAATATCAATTTCGTGTCAATAAACAAATTGACCGATTTCAATGAAAAAACAATTTTTTCCCAAATTTGGACAAGATTTCTTTCCAAATTCCAAGCACTCATCGGCATACGTAGTATACCAAGCACAGAGTGCCCGTTGCACCCGCTATCGTACCATCTGACCGTATCTTCTAAAATATTTGAGTAATCCAATTCGGAGTTGGATAATTTTTCATTTCATGCAATACCGATGGATAGTCCGTGGGGTAGTCTGTATGTCTGGCTGTATGTAGCTCTGTTTGTATTCGGAATATCTCTGGACCGAGTAGACCAAATTGGATGAAATTCATAGAGGACCTTCATCAAACCCTTCCTCGAAGACTATTTAATTTTCATTGCAATAATGCAAGTCCTTCTATTTTTCAATAATTTCTTCAGTAAAAACAAGTGACTTGGGAGAAAATTTTCTCCGCTGTATACTACTGTGGGCAAAAAGTAAGGTGAATTTTTAATTTAAACTTCGCGGGCTTGACATTTCAGGCTAGTTCTTTTTTTTTTTAAGTTGGCAGGACTATTAATGACATCTGTGCCAAATTTCATGTCAATGTCATTATCAGTAATACATTTACGCTTGTGTTTACCAAACGACCGAGAGTGCATTTTTCGATTTCTACAATGTCTGATTTAATTGAGCAGAGAAGTGCAATCAAATTTTGTTTGCGGAATGAAATTTCGACTGCGGAAACTTTGAGGATGTTGCGGAAGGCCTTTGGTGATTCTACCATGTCGCAGAAAAATGTTTATAAGTGGTACAAAGACTTCAAAGAGGGTCGAGAACGTGTTGATGACTTGGAGCGCTCCGGACGATCATCGACGTCAACAGATGACCAACACGTCGATGAAGTGAAGGAATTAGTGCTCAAAAATCGTCGGTTGACTGTTAGAGACCTTACTGATATGATGCGTGAAGGAATTCGTCCAAAAAGACCAGAATTATGAGCCAACAACTCTTGGTTTTTGCATCACGATAATGCACCGTCTCATCAGTGTTCGGAACTCCTAGGATCGTACACGATTCTGATTGATCGCTTCTCATAGAATGTTGGAGGTGATTGGTTGCTCTATAAGAATTGACCAATAAACATCGTGAACGATTCTAGGAGTTCCGAACACTGCGTCTCATACTGCACTCGTTTTCCGTGACCATTTCGCCAAAAATTCGACGCATATCGTTCCGCAACCATCGTATTTGCCTAATTCGACTCCGTGTGACTTCTGGCTATTCCCAAAACTCAAGAGACCACTCCGGGAAAAGCGTTTCGAGTCGATTGAGGAGATAAAAGCTGAATCGAAGAAGGCGCTGGTGGCTATACCGGAAAGGGACTATTTAGCATGTTTCGATGATTGGAAAAAACGTTGGCATAAGTGTATTTTATCGAGAGGGGGTTACTTTGAAGGGGATGAAATTGATGTAGAAGAATAAATGAAGATTTTTCATTTTACAAACAAATTCACCTTACTTTTTGCCCACAGTAGTACATGCATATACAATTTGTTTTCTCCGCGATGTTTACACGTTTGTTATTCTGGCTTGCATACACGAATTTTCATGAAACATAGTTCCTGAGGGTTTTCGAGAGCGAGGAATCCAAATCTGACGTAAAAAAACGAATTCAATATGGCGGACGTAAAATCATGTACTCTGAAATGTTAGCAATATTCCCTGTGATGAAACCTATAATGAAGATTATATAACAATATAATAATTTTCCTTATCTGCAAAGAGTATATTATGCCTGTCTGTATCCGCAAAACAGTATACTTTTGGAGCATGCGAAGGATTTTATTCATCGATAACTTGGAAAGTATTCAACGGTCCATCTTGAAATTTTTAAAGTATTTTCTTGGGACTTGGATGAACATCTGAAGAATAAAAAATTGGAAGAAAGTCATGTCTAAATCTGGAAAAAAATTGTGTTTTCATTGAATTTGGTCAATTTGTATATTGACACAATATTGGATATTTTTTTCTAATATATTGCGACAAAGCTCAAGAAAAATTCTAACTTCCATGTGGAACAAAATTTGCATGAGTACATGTTTTTTCTAATTGTAAAACGCCAAAGAAAGTGGATTTTTCATATCATGCAATTTCAACAATTAATAATTCGAGAATTCCGAATAATAAGTTGAAATAAAAAAATACGCACCCAATATTTATGTATCAGGAACGAAGAAAAAGATATATCACGTGAATTGAAAGTTTTATTGTAAATTTCACATAGAATGCCCTATACATCATCATGAAGTAATCAGTCTTATGACTGGTTTGATGAAATCCTCCAACCCTGTCTGTTAACCGCTAACCACTTGATTTCTGCATATCTACGACAACCATTATCTTGTATAATTTGCTTCATATAACTTAATCTGGGTCTACCTCTTCGAGTTCTACCATTCATTTCTCCTTCCAATATTGTTTTCAGTAAGCTAGCATGCCTTAATGTGTGCCGTATCAGATTACTTCTTCTTTGCACGATCTGTCTCAAGAGACTTCTTTTTTCATTTACCTTCTCAAGTACTTCTTTATTTTTCACTCTCTCTCTATCCACTTTACTCTAAGCATCTTTCTATAACACTACATTTCAAAAGCTCCAAGTCTTCGTTGGTCCGTTTTTCCAATTGTCCAAGTTTCGCAACCATATAATGCTGTGCTCCAAACGTAACTCTTCAAGTTCCTTACTGCTAAGCTAATATTCTTCGAACATAGTAACTGTTTCTTTTGGTGGAAAGCCTGTTTCCCTTGTGCTATTCTTGCTCTTATATCTCTTTCGCTTTTACCGTTTTCTGTAATTATGCTTCCTAGATATTTGAACTCTTTGACTTGCTGAATTGTCTGTGCATCTATTTTGATTTTCGTTCTTCTTGATGTTTTCGCTGTTGTACAAATCATGAATTTTGTTTTGTCCTTATTTATATTCATACAATATTTGTCTAGTAATATTTTTCTCATAGTGTTGAGAGTATTTTCTAACTCAGCACCACTCGTAGCTAATATAGCTTTGTCATCCGCAAATTCACCTTGAATCTGTAATTTCAATGGCACTTGCTCCTTCAATTCGTTCATCGCTTCTTCTATATACAAATTGAAAATCAGTGGCGATAGTGAGCATCCTTGTCTCACCCCTCTTCTAATTTGTGCTTCTCCTTTTTGACCTTCTATTTCTATTATTGCGGTTTGATTCTTATATAACTCATATATTATTGTCCTATCCCTGAAATTAATTCCTACCTTTTTCAAAATCGTAAACATCTTCTCCCAATCAACATGATCGAATGCTTTTTGTATATCTACAAAACCTATATACACAGACTTTTTTAACTCTGGACTTTTCTCTACTACTGTTCTGAGTGTTAATATTGCTTTCCGCGTTCCCCCATTTTTCCTAAAACCGAACTGATCTTCCGCTAATCTACTCTCTATTTCATTCTCTATTCTCCTGTATATGATTTTTGTCAATATTTTCCAGGCATGTGAAGTTAAACTGATCGTTCTGTAGTTCTCGCATTTGTCTGCTCCTTGTTCCTTTGGAATGGCGACAATTTTATCCTCCTGGAAATCTTTCGGTACTCCGCCTATTTCGTACATATCTCTGACCAATTCAAACAGTGCGTCACGAGTTCTCTGACTGGAGGGTTTGATAAGGTCCGCACTTATGCTATCTATTCCTGGCGCTTTATTATTCTTCAATTCTTCTGAACCCCTGTCGAATTCTGATCTCAAAATTGAATTTCCCAATTCTTCTTCATCGACATCTTCCTCCCTCTCTAAAAATCCTATATCATCGCTTCCTTTATACAGATCTTCCGAATGATTAATCCATTGCTCTATTTTTTCCTTCGTTCTTATCAATTGTCTCCCTAGAGAATTCTTAATCTTACTGCTTCTAAATTTCATTTGTCCAAAAAATCTCTCAACAATCCTATATGCTTCATCTATTTGCCTCAAATATGATCTTACTTCCATATCCTGACATTTTTCCTCTAACCACTGTTCTCTTGCTTCCCTTGATTCTCTGATTATTTGATTCCTCAGTGCCTTGTACGTCTGCTGGTCTTGTTCACTACTCTTATTCTTGTATTCCCTTCTTTCATTATTCAAATCGAGAATTTCTTCCGTTATCCATGGTTTCTTAGGCTCACCTCCATTGCTCTTCAAAATTCCACCTGCACATCGTTTTATGTTCCCTTTCATTTTTGTCCATCTACTCTCTATTTCCAAGTCTTTCTCTTGTCGATCTTCCAATTTTTCGTCCAACATCACTTTGAATGCCTCCTGTGTGTTTTCTTGTCTGAGGTCCTTCAAATTCCATCTTTTTTGCATTTTCCTTTTCTTTTCCAGAGCTTTGAATTTCAGAGAACTTTTCAACAGCAACATATTGTGATCACTATCTATATCCGCTCCTGGATAAGTTTTACAGCTTTTCACTTGGTTTCGAAATCTTTGTTTCACTAATATGTAATCAATTTGATATCTCGCTGTATCTCCTGGCATTTTCCAAGTATAGATTCTCCTTGGATGATTTTTGAATAATGTATTGGTAATAACCATTTTATGGCTTTCACAAAATTCGATTGAACGTTGTTCTCTTTCATTTCTTTTTCCTAACGCAAAATCTCCTATTATGTTGCCCTCTTTTCCTCGCCCTACTACAGCATTCCAGTCGCTTATGATCATTCAATTTTCTTCTCCCTTCACATATTCTATCACTTCTTCTATTTCATCGTACGTTTTTGCGATGTCTTCCTCTGACTATGCAGATGTGGGCATGTTTACTTGAACTATAACAGGGTCTACCGGTTTTGTTCTAACTCTGACCAACATTACGCGTTCGCTATGTTGCAAATAATTGTCTATCCTACTCCCACTTTTTTATGCATTATATTTGCCACACCTGCGTGACCATTCTTTGATCCTGTATGGATGATTCTGTAATCCCCACTCCAGAAATTCCCTTCTTGCGGCTATCTCATTTCGCTAATTCCCATTACATCGATACGTAACCTATTCATTTCTAATTTCAAATTTTCTAATCTTCCTGTTTGTCTCAGTGATTTAACATTCCACGCTCCGACTCGAAGAATGTTTTCTTTCTTCCTTATCTTCTTTGGTTTTCTAACTTGTTTGATGAGGCTCTCTCGGGCAGCCTCCACCCGGAGATCCGAACGGGAGGCTATTTTACCCCGGAATATTTTATCCGAGAGAACGCCATCATGTTGTTGTTGTTGCCTTTTTTTCAATAAATTAACATTTCAAATTCTAGGTTTGGAAAAAGATTTCATTTCCCCGGGAATATTAAAACATGTCGAAGAAGGTAGTTTCCCCTTGCTTTCCCTCCGTTTCTGCCGATGTTCCTGGCGTTGGGATGATTTAGTTTCTCTCAGTTTGTATTCTCCCTCTCGAGTAGTTTACTCCACCCGAAAAAGAGACCCAAATCTGAGATACTTATCCTCCCCACCACGTAAAGGAAGCAGATACTACCAAGGATGGATAAAAAGGATATCAAGGACAGGTATCAAGAATATCCCCCTGGAAGACCCGCAATCATCCCACCGGGAGGAATGACCTATACGTTATACTGGAATGAATGTTACTGGGTATTGGACGAAAAAGAAGGACAGAATATTGGGTGATTCAATAAGAAAAGAGACAGAACATCCGTGTCCAAAAGAATCAATACAAACCGATAAGCCAAATCCTATCAGAATTAATGGTATCTTACCGGTTCCTATCCGGCTTTTGTCACAGTACTTAAGGGTCTCCATGAGATTCTATGTAGAATTCAATGTCCTATTGGTTTTTATTGGGATGATCGACAAAACCTGACAAATATCAATAGACAAGATAACTTACCGGTTTGTAAGTGGTTTTTTGTATTAGGATTTATTGGAATCTATCGGACTTTTTGAACAGGGATATCTTTACTATTGGAAACCCACCCCAAACAGGATGAACAAAAACTTCGTGATGAGAAGAAATCTGGAACTGATGTCAATGATGGAGAAAAATCCTGATGTTTTGATCGCGTGAAAATTTAAAACGTTTATATTGGGCAAGTTCGGCGTGTGCTTAATCGAAAGTGCGTATTTGAATTACATGGTACAAGTTAAATTATTCTTTCGTGATTGAATGTGTGAGACGAGTTATTGTGAGTTGAAGATATTCTGACTATATCAATTCTCGGTTTACGTGCATAGATACACAGTAGCGCAAGACTTCTGCTTGTTCATCTTCTTAATTCCTTTCAGGGTTTTTCCGTGTACTTGGCGTCGAGACGCTACCACGTCTCTTTATAACCGAAAACGTATTGTTTTTTTTATGAGAAAAAGGATTCTCTGGAGACATCATTCTGAACTGACATAACAGCATTCCGTTCAGACTTCACAGGGAAAAAATATTAGATCTGACCAGATCTGAATAGATCTGAACAGATCTGAACAGAACGCACATGTTCAAATTTGAATTGAAATATGGGAAAATATCACCAAATTTTTGGTAATTGAATAATCGATTGCTCATAAAGATTGAATATGATCTTCAATCCAGATCAAATGAGATCTACACAGATCTCACCAGATCAAATGAGATCTGTGAAGATCTAGACAGATCTATTGAGATCTGGATAGACCTAAATCTGATCTTGTGAGCCAAAATTCGGATTTATTCGGATCTGTTGAGTTCTAAATATACCTAATTATTTTTCCTCCGGTTCTTTCTGGAAGCATTTGGATCGGAAGGATCGGATAATTCGCGGGATTCGAATAGGATACTCCCTGAAATGTAGGCAAGTCTTTAAGGAGTTTTCTGATCTATTTATGCTGTCTGGGATGCTTCATTAAACTTGACCAGATGTTTTGCTGATTCTAGTTCTCATGTATTATACACTAAAGAAATGTATAATGCTGATAACAATAGGATAGATATTATAACTAGAAGTTCAGCTGTGATATCTATATCATAATCTCATTCTGGAGCTGATAGGAATCATATTGTTATTACCACCATATTTTTTTTCAGAGCAACCTGTATTCCCAGAATGATCTATTCCATTAATGAAATTGTTAGGGGTGTGGGGGTAGTGATTTTTTCGAGTCGAGTCGAGTCGAGCCGAGTACTCGAAAATTTGTCGAGTGTCTGGTAGATTTTCGAGTACTCGAAAAGTATATAATTTATATGAATGTGAATATAATCTATATGTAATTGTGGATAACGATCCCTTATGTTCTCTGAGAATATTCTACCCTTTGCAAATGACGATTGATGATAATTCTAAGAAAATCGACAAATTACTCGAAGATTATCGGGTAGCTTGAAAATTTCGAGTATTACAAAATACTCGACTTGACTCGAGAATACTCGCACACATCTAGAAATTGTGTATGGGCAAATGATGTTTGAATACGTATACTTTGTATTCAAACAGATGTGTTCCAATTTTGTTAAGAGAATCTATAACTGGTTCGTTTGCGTCCTTTTATCATACACCTGACAATATCAGTGATCGAATACCAAGTCCCATACATAATTCTATAAGTTTTATAAGTGCTTGTCTTCTCTATCCATTTTGTTCTATCCGCTTTTCTACGAGGAATCTTTTTGGTAAATAAAATGAATAACGGGGCTTCTCTAACATAGAACATCCAAATGAAAATACGTGTAAGATTATTCTGTCAAATAAATTCATTTACTTTAATATCCATCGTTGTGCATAGCTGTGCAGGTCACAGGTTCTTAAATTCGCGCAAGCACATACATACACCTACACATACAGATGTGCACGAGTTTGTGTGAATGAGTGCATGCATGTACTGTACTGTTGTCCGTTCATTCGTCCGTCATGCACCATGACCGCGAACAATGACATGGATGCAGCAGACGTGGTGATGTTATGCATTGTGGAAATATATTATGTTAGCCCTGTAAGAACGAGTCCGATATCCGAACCATATTTGCGACCGGATCAAACGCATGTGTATACATGCGCTCACACATCCACATAAGCAAAACATACGTTATGTAGTGTCTCGAGCCAAGTACATACGAAAAAAACTGAGTAACAAATCGAGGCACTACCATTTATATGAGATGATTTTGAGAATTGGTATAGCAAAAACTATAGTCAAACTCCACAATAAGGAACCTAGCAATAAGGAACTTCCCTAGTTCCTCGCTCGCGAGTCTTCCCGCATTCCGACTACACTGAGAAAACGGTTGTTTCGGCAAAACAAAATTTTGGTTGGAATGAACGCAAAGAAACTTTTTGGTTGGCTGAAATAAAATTTATTTAGGATAAACAAAATTTATTTGTCTGTATGAAAGCCTTAATTATTGTGAACCAAATTTTGTTCACCCCAAATAAATTTTATTTCAGCCAACCAAAAAGTTTCATCGCGTTCATTTCAACCAAAATTTTGTTTGGCTGGAACAAACTGTGTTTTCAGTGTACCGATTCCGAGTTCAAATTTCTTCTGCGCACAACCACGCAATAAGAAAAGAGGGTTTGCAGCAGAAGTATAACGACCCTGAAGACCGCGAATTAAAAATTGCTGCTCATATGATATGTGCTTTAGCTTTTGTGCCACCTGAAACCGTTAAATCACACTTCGAAACTGCATTGGATCATGTACCCGATGATTTAATGCCAGTGGCAGAGTATTTTGAAATCACTTACATACGTGGAAGGAGAGCACGGGGAAGGAGGAAAGCCACAGCCCCACGATACCCAATATCAATATGGAACCAGTACGGAACAGTTCTTCAACGTCTTCAAACCACGAACAATATGTCCGAGGGGTGGCATAATCGCTTCCAAATTGTTGTAGGTCGTTCTCATCCAAGTATATACACTTGTTTCAGAGAAATAATAAAAGAACAAGCGGACACTGAGTGTATGTTACAACAATTTGACTTGGGACAAACAATTAGAAAGGTTCGTAATCCCAAACAGAAGAGGGCTGCTGAGAGAATTTTTAATATAGTTTCGACATATGATGAATATGAGACCGATATTGTGACGTACTGAAAATCTGTAGGTTATAATCTGGAATTTTAAACTGATAGCAGCTATGATGTGGAACAAAATAAACAATTTAGAAGTAATCATTTTTTTAGGAGACAATGTTTTAGGACTCACATTATTTTAGGACTATTCATTTTAGGACCATACACTTTTAGGAGAAAATGATTAGGAGAACTGACCTGCAATCGAACATCTTTTCTTACATATTTCTACTCTCACAGACCCTCATTCTTGCATGTCTGTTGAGATAAGCAGATAAATGTGCTCTCGGATAAGATTGGTTTCATTCTGTGATCTGTGAGTGTGAAAATATGTGAGAATGAAGATATTTGATATTCATGATATTCGAGAATTTAATCATTTAGAAACAAATATAATTAAAGATAAAAATGAATATTCGTAAGAATGCAAATATAATCCAGCTTGAATGGAACAACTAGAAAGGGAAAACTTCGGAAGGAAACATTCAGAATGAATTGTCACATCCAGTGGCATCAGCGAGATTGACCTGTAGTTATTCTACAACAATTTATATAATCAGAATATTGTTGCTTCTGCTCAATTTTCATCGAATTGATCCTAAACAGTCTATCTAGTCATTCGTTAATTGGTCAGTGAAGTGCATCTGATACAAAGATTTGTGGTATATCCACTGTGCTCCTCCCTTCTCTTCATTTTCCTCTAATGCTACCTCATGGTCATGGTAGGATTTAACGTACAAATGTATGGTACATTTACATCCTTCTTGTTTTTTCTACATCCAATTGTGATCTTGTTAGAAGAATGTGATAATGATATTATTAACGCAAAGACCTGTTGTATATCCACTGCACTTCTGCACTGAGCAAAAAGTATTGGTCTCGTCACAATACTGTGTACCATCTATCTGAAGTATAGGAACATCGGTATTGCCACCACAGCCAAACGGATAGTTCTAGGAGCGACATAGATTGCTACAATATCAATTACAACTCTTAATACATCTTCTGGCTCAAGGATTTTCAATAATTCGAAACAGTTGGAAAATGATGATCTTTTTCTGGAAAGACGTGATATCGACATTCTCCAAAATACCGAGAGGGTTATGAGACCCGCCCGTAAATGGAAGGAAACGGTATATTTTGATGGGAGTTGTTCATTCGCAACGTGAAAAATAGTAAAAAATACTAGAAAGTAGTGAAAAATAGTGAGAGGTACTGAAAAGTAATAAAAATACCTGGTACAAAACTCTGTCGCATTTTTGTCCGAATCCCAATTTTTTGTATTCGAACGGGTAGGTTGGCAAACAAACCTTTTTTGTCGTTTGGCGACTTAAGATAGAAACAGAATCGACCAATGTTTCATACTGAGCGGTTGTGGGATCTCTGCTAGCCATTTCCAGCTTCAAAATATAACTTGACGATTTCAACTTATCGATGCACTGTTAGAAAAATCTGTCTTAAACTTAACAATAATATTATGAAGTTTTTTACATAAACATTTTATTAAATTTCATACGAAATTTTTTATGAAATTTCATATTTCCATAAAAAATTTAAGAACGATTATTAAATTTAATATGAAAACATTAAATTTTATTATGAAAATATGAAATTTCATACAAAATTTCGTATGAAATTTAATAAAATGTTTATGTAAAAAACTTCATAATAGTATTGTTAAGTTGAGGACAGATTTTTCTAACAGTGTGTTATATGTTGTACCATAGCCCTTAGCGGCTCATTCTTAATGGTAATCTCACTGATGGCAGTCACGAAGGCATGAACATCAATCGGTGGTCTGTTTTTCGCATTATACTTATAACGATGCATGACTGGGGGAATGAGCAAAAATCATGAAAAAATCTTAAAAACCACTCAATTCACAAAAAAGAAACATGGAAACTTCATGAAAAATTCAAAACATCCACAAAAAATGTAAAATACGTATGTGAGACACGATTTCAGATCGACAGCTGTAAAATATGCCGTATTTCACAACCCCCCAAAAGTGTTGTCTCACAACACCCCAATTTCTGTATTTCCAAAATGGTTCCTGCGTCATGAATACATCAAATGTTCATGGAAAATTTCTTTCGCGTATCGAAAGCTTGGTCTCTAAGGGATACTCTGTGTACACTCAACTTTGTGAACAGCTTGAAAAACTCGCTGAAAATACTGCAAAAACAACCGCTCAAGAAAGCTTTTTTCAACGACAATTAAACCACCATTTGGAGAGACACTAAGAATGCGCGTTGACACCAACAAATGTGGATTCAAAAGTGTGTCTAAACGAGAGAAAGAATTCATAGTGGTTTCTGGGTGTCGAACTTTTAGAATGCAGGTGATGCGAGGTTGTCTCATAACTCCCCGATCTCCCTATCAGTTATAAATGAACAAGCAAAAATATCCAATTTTGTTGCTCGATGATGAGAGGATATAAAATGCTGCGGAGGGAAAACATTCATCACATTGTACAAACATCATTGCAGGAAAAAATGCGTAATTTCTATTTATCTTCCGATACATGAGATTCAAGAACAAGTCCGAATTCCAAGCCTCATGTTCACTACCAAAAATCACTTAAGGAGATTGGAACAGTTGGATTCGATGATACTAGTAAACGGATTCGGATTGCAGTCTTGGGATCAAAACGCTTCTACGATTTTGTCAAAACTGGGTAGAAATTACACGGGTTTCACAATCGTTGTGTACAAGAGAGAGTTGCTCTGTTGACGACAAGGGAGAAGAAAAGAGAGACGAAACGGTGATAAACGAACGGAAGGCGACACGAATCTTCTTCTTCTGCTTCTTCTCCTCCTTTTTCGTTCCCAGGAAGGTTAAACGGGCGAAGAATTCGTCCGAAAGATTGGCGTGACTTTTTCCGCATGATAAGCAAGTCTCCTATCTGTTGCAGCCCCAATGCGTTCGCCTTCTTTTTCCCTTGTGTTTTCCCTTGAAGGCCATTTAGACAGGAACGAACAGATGAATGGACAGGAGGATAGGATGTGCAACTCAGCTTTCGCTCATTCCATAGCAATCCTTTTAACCACTACCACCACGACGGTACTACCACCAACATCATCAACGAAAGCTCAGTTCCACTCAGAAGAACTTCTGGGATCTCCCTCAAGTGTGACGAGAAATTTTCTACAATTCACCTAAATCCGATCGTCTCTCTTCTTGAAAGATATCCCTTTTCTTATCTTCTTGTTCCCCGATAGAAATCTTATTAGAATTCAACCTATTGGCTCTTGTTCATCACTGTCAATATATGTCATCTTGGTTGTGCAATTAAATCAAAAGGTCATCAGAGAATCACAGTACGAGAAGAGAAAATTACAATATGAATTGAGAGAATTATAAACTTCCAAGATAGTTCATCGCTTTCATTGTCATTCATGATGGATTCATGAAGTTCACGAGCTTTCTGTTCACTGAGAAAAGTGTTTTGTTATGGCTAGGGGTGCGCAAGTATCAGTTTTTGTCGGGTCGGGTTTATTGATGTGAGTGTCGGGTCAAGTACTCGAGATTGTCGAGTATTCGGAAAGGGTCGGGTTATACCCGAAAGTTTCGAGTACTCGAGAATTGTCAATTAAGTTGCCCGAAGTTTTTGAGAATTCCAAAATGATCGAGCTACCAAAATAATGTTCGAGTATACTAGGGGATTATCGGGTTGTTAGAAACTTTTCTGAGTACTTGAGAATAACCAAATCAATTTTCGCTTCTGAGTACTTGAAATTCATCACGTTATCCGATAATTGTGAGAATTTGATATGCATCTACTGATTGGGAAAATCATTTTCGGGTTGATTCCATTGGTTTTCGACATTCTGGTATTCATATTCCAACACACACGGAAAGAAAGTATGGTTATCGTAACGATCTGAAGGATAGTTAGAAGAGAAAGTGTAAGTGGCGATATTGTATCGCTATGGTAATGAAATAGATGGTTGAGGCTAACCATCTATATTTTTCCTCGAAGGATCTGTTCCGTTATGGCAACGATACGGATATCCCTATACTTTGGACAGTCATGACAACGATCCCGTATCGTTATGAGAACGATACTTTTTTCCATGCAGCGCGTTGAAGAACATAGAAAACCACCCTCTATCCACTTTCCGCACTTGAGACAAAGATCGATCCTGTTTACCCAGCCTCCTGTAGGAGTAAAAATCCGTTTTTTAAACCTTACCGTTTCTAGTCTCAAGAAATTAAGAGAAAGTCTGAGATTCTTATAAAAACTATCAATGGAATACTCAATTAATTCAGAACTTACTCATTTGTTTCAAATAAAATGACCCTTTTAACATTTTCGAATTTTGCACTTTCTTTGTAGTTGTAATGTATGCCAATTTCATATTGAACATGAAATTTACATACTCATATGAAATATATTTATTGATGCATGGGATTTGATTAAATGAGATGGCCGCATAAAAGGGGATTTCTGGAGATTTCTGGAGTGGGGATCATACAATCATTCATACAGCATCAAAGAATGGTCAAGCAGGTGTGGGAATTATAATGCATAAAAGGGTAGAGAATAGGATAGAAAATTATTTGCAACATAGCGAACGCATAATGATGGTCAGAGTTAGAACAAAACCGGTGGACACTGTTATAGTTCAAGTATACATGCCCACATCTGCATACTGAGAGAAAGATATCGAAAAAACGTACGATGAAATAGAAGAAATGATAAAATATGTAAAGGGAGAAGAAAATTGAATAATCATAGGCGACTGGAATGCGGTAGTAATCAATGCGAAGATTTTGCGTTAGGAAAAAGAAATGAAAGAGGACAACGTTTAATCGAATTCCGTGAAAGCCATGAAATGGTTATTACCAACACATTATTCAAAAATCATCCAAGAAGAATCTTGCTTAGAAAATGCTAGGAGATACAGCAAGATATCAAATCGATTACATATTAGTAAAACAAAGATTTCGAAACCAAGTGAAAAGCTGTAAAACTTATCCAGACGCGGATATAGATAGTGATCACAATCTGTTGCTGATGAAATGTTCTCTGAAATTCAAAGCTCTGAAAAAGAAAAGGAAAATGCAAAAAAGATGGAATTTGAAGAATCTCAAATAAGGAAAAACACGGGAGGCATTCAAAGTGATGTTGGACGAAAAATTGGAGGATCGACAAAAGAAAGACTTGGAAATAGAGAGTAGATGGACAAATATGAAGGGGAACATAGAGCAATGTGCAGATGAAATTTTCAAGAACGACGAGATAGAGCCTAAGAAACCAAGGATAACAGAGGGAATTCTCGATTTAATTAATGAAAGGCGGAAATGCAAGAATAAGAATAGTGAACAAGACCAGCAGACGTACAAGGCACTGAGGAATAAAATAATCAGAGAATCAAGGAAAGCAAAAGAACAATGGTTTGAGGGAAAATGTCAAGATATAGAAGTAAGATTACATTCAGGGAAAATTGATGAAGCGTATAGGATGGTTAAGGGATTTTTTGGACAAATGAAATCTGGAAGCAGTAAGATTAAAAATTCTCTAGGGAGACAATTGATAAGAACGGAGGAAAAAATAGAACAATGGATTAATCATTCGGAAGATCTGTATAAAGGGAGCGATAATATAGGATTTTTAGAGAGGGAGGAAGATATCGATGAAGAAGAATTGGGAGATTCAATTTTGAGATCAGAATGCGACAGGGCTTTGAAAGAATTTAAAAATAATAAAGCGCCAGGAATAGATGGCATAAGTGCGGACCTTATCAAAGCCTCCAGTCAGAGAACTCGTGATGCACTGTTTGATTTGGTCCGATGATATGTACGGAATAGGCGAAGTACCGAAAGATTTTCAGAAGAATAAAATTGTCACCATTCCAAAAAAACAAGGAGCAGACAAATGCGAGAACTACAGAAAAATTAGTTTAACTTCACATGCCTGGGAAATATTGACAAAAATCATATACAGGAGAATAGAGAATAAAATAGAGAGTAGATTGGCAGAAGATCAGTTCGGTTTCAGGAAAAATAGGGGAACGCGGGAAGCAATATTAGCACTGAGAACAGTAGTAGAGAAAAGTCCAGAGTTAAAAAAGTCTGTGTATATAGATTTTGTAGATATACAAAAAGCATTCGATCATGTTGATTGGGAGAGAATGTTTACGATTTTGAAGAAGGTAGGAATCAATTTCAGGGATAGAAGAATAATATATGAATTATATAAGAATCAAACCACAATAATAGAAATGGAAGGTCAGAAAGGAGAAGTACAAATTAGAAGAGGGGTGAGACAAGGATGCTCACTATCGCCACTGATTTTCAATTTGTATATAGAAGAAGCAATGAACGAAGTGAAGGAGCAAGTGCCATTGAAATTACAGATTCAAGGTGAAAATGTAAGCATGTTGAGATTTGCGGATGACATAGCTATATTAGCTACGAGTGGTGCTGACTTAGAAAATACTCTCAAAACTATGGAAAAAATATTACTAGACAAATATTGTATGAATATAAATAATGACAAAACAAAATTCATGATTTGTACAACAGCGAAAACATTGAGAAGAACGAAAATCAAAATGCAGGGACAATTCAGCGAGTCAAGGAATTTAAATATCTAGGGAGCATAATTACAGAAAACGGTAAAAGCGAAAGAGATATAAGAGCAAGAATAGCACAAGGGAAACAGGCTTTCCACCAAAAGAAACAGTTACTATGTTCGAAGAATATCAGCTTAGCAGTAAGGAAGAAATCCTTGAACAGTTACGTTTGGAGCACGGCATTGTATGGTTGCGAAACTTGGACAATTGGAAAAACGGACCAACGAAGACTTGAAGCTTTTGAAATGTGGTGTTATAGAAAGATGCTTAGAATAAAGTGGATAGAGAGATCGAAAAATGAAGAAGTACTTGAGAAGGTAAATGGAAAAACAAGTCTCCTGAGACAGGTCGTGAAAAGAAGAAGTAATCTGATAGGACACACATTCAGGCATGATAGCCTATTGGAAACAATATTGGAAGGGAAAATGAATGGTAAAACTCGACGAGGTAGACCTAGATTAAGTTATATGTAGCAAATTATACAAGATAAGGGCTGTCGTAGATATGCAGAAGTTAAGCGGTTAGCGGATAATAGACAGGGTTGGAGGATTTCATCAAACCAGTCATAAGACTGATTACTTCATGATGATGATGATGGGATTTGATTGAAATAAATATTTCGTTGAGACAACTAAATATTCATTGAATAGAGGACAGATCAATACTCCACCGATCTGATGACACCATAAATTAAATGTTCATTTGATTCTTTTTTACAGTAGGTTCATTAGCAAACTTATTTATGTGAGAAAAAGCATCCGATTGTATGGACATTCTTTTTCTTTTTTTATTGTGAATTCTATAGTGTTAGACCAGTTTGCGACTCTTCTTTTCAAGTGGAAAAGTGAAAATTACAATTTCTCAATTCAGGAAATATATAGAAAAAAAAGATTAGTTGAAATAGCTATTCAGCTTGCGAGGCCATATGCACCCATTTTTTTCGTTAAAATAACAAATTCAGAGATTGATTCAACCAATTTAAAATAATTCACCAGCAAAATTAGTTAAATCAACGAGGAAAATTGTTATTCCAACGAAAAAATGGGTCCATATGCGCTTACAAATTGAATAGTTATTTCAGGTAATCTTTTTTTTTCCGTGTAGAAAACAAACCAACTAACAACATTCAGATGTCTTCAAGATTTCTTGGCAATACATCTGAAAGATATCTGAATGTTAGCTGCGAAGGCACAATGTAATGAATGATTCCACAGTTTCGAGAAAACTGAAGGTTAATTACATAAAGAGTATAAAAAGAATTATCATAATAACTTTGAGTTAATACCCTAGATTATCCTCGATAGACTAGTAACAGCTGCGAGAATATCTACATGAAATACAAATTCGAGCGTTTCCAATATGTTAATCTGCCTAGACACGATCGACTACTCGAATAAAGCTCAAGTGGGAAGGTCGATGCACCACCGTTGCAGGTGCAGCTGCGGCCGCAGGAGCCCATCGTATTGATTTTCGATGTAGCTCCAACGGGCGCACTGAACATTTTGGTTCTCGTCAAAACTCTTGGATAAATCATGGCAGTTCGTTCATCATTTTGGAATGGATGCCACCTTCCAACTTTATTGACACACACAATAAGATTTACAATGCATGTCAGAAATTCAAATGAAATGCTTATATAATATACTGATGTTGTCAGAATTCAAGCATGGGAATTAATCATAGTGCTCGAATTTGTGAATCTTGGTAGAACAATTGAGGAAGAATCGAAGTATTGATGTGTGTGTACGTTCAAGGGAGAGTAGATGAAATCCGTTTGCAGATTGTCGTATCTGTCTCTGTATGGTGAGCTCTACCCTAGTAGAAATGCTCTAGTAATTGACGAGTTTTGTAACGCTTAACTCGCCAAAAACTAGACGCTTGCAAGTGCCTCATAGGGTTTTGGCGAGGTACTTGCAAGTGTCTAGTATCTGGCTGGTTGAGCGTTACAGAACTCGTTAATAACTAGAGCATTTCTACTTGGGTAGGATTCATACACATGATTCAGTAATTAGATAATTATGGGAATCTTTGAAGATCTCCAGTCTTGTCGTATGTTTCTCACCTGCATGTCCAGCAGAATAGATTATGCATTGCCTATGTCCGGATCCTCATTGAATCTCACGCTATATTAATATGAACTCATCCTAGTAAACTCAGAGAAAAATTTGGCCGGCACAACCACAGCACATCGTTGATTTTTACCTTGACCATCTTATGTAGTTGCTACAACTACATTCATGTGATTTTGGCTTGTTTTTCTCGTCAACATAACCAAATTTCATGTCACTGCAACTACGAATCTTTGACCATGCGAACATAGTTCCTGTAACCACGTTGCTTTTTTCTCAGTGTAGCATTAGAATGTTGCATATACACTATGCACGTTTATACTATGTTTAGATATACTATGAACGTCCATAGTACATACAGGGTGGCGCAAAAGTCTGGAAACACCCTCATAACTTTTGAACGGGGCATGATAATTGGATCAAATTTTTTTGGATTAAAGAAGGGATCAAGGGCTATCTTAACGGGGGACTTTGAGTTCCTCAACGCTGTAGGAGGCGATGAGGGGGGCGGGGAGTGGCCAAAATCTCCAATGAGATGGGGAGGCTTGTGATACACACCTACACCCACACCCACCCACCCCCCCACACACACACACACACGCACACACACACACACACAAGGAATTCTGGGTAATACCAAGATTGGGATAAACACAACTCCGATCCAAAAAAAATTTGATCCAATCATCATGTCCCGTTCAAGAGTTATGGGGGTGTTCCCAGACTATACCACAACAGAGTATTAAAATTACGGTAACTCAGCGAAAAATGATCTGATTTGAAAAACAAAAAACCGCTGGGTTCGGGTTGGAAAACGATCGAATGACGTATCACAACCCCCCCCCCCGTATCATCCGAGATTTTGCCCCCCCCCCATCGTCCCCTACAGGGCTGGGGAACTCAAAGTCCCCCGTGAGGATAGCTCTTGATCCCTCCTTTAATTCAAGAAAAATTTGATCCAATTATCATGCCCCGTTCAAAAATTATGGGGGTGTTTCCAGACTTTTGCGCCATTCTGTATACAACGTTTGTTTACTGCACTGAGAAAAAAGATTCGTAGACTCAAATGAGATTTGTTTATAGTAAATCAATCGTATAGTTGGATACGGCCAAAGAAAAATTTATTGATAATTATTTCACTGCATAGTTGATAAATACAGCACATATTTCTTTGAGTCAACTTCATACCGATGATGATTCGATAAATCTAAATTTGACAAGAAGTCATATTCATTCAAATCAATTTCGACCAGTTTGAGTCAAATAAATGATTTGGTTTTAATTGATGTATATGAATTTCTTGAGTCAACACAATGTTTGGTGATATTGAATAAGTCTTATTTGTATGAAATGATATTTCTAAAAAATGTTCAACCAAATGTGTTGATTTGTCAGAAGAAAACCTTTTTCTCAGTGTGCTTGGGCAAGTAGTGCCAGAATATCCTATGAACTTTCTTCGAATATTCAAAACATTTTCTATGTATGCACATACCAATGAGACCGTTTCATAGGTGCTGTGCGCATTCACCGAACGTATGTGATCGAATAAACGACGGTACGTTAATCGAACGTTGATTGAATGAATATCGTACATTCCAAACGTACAATGTACGTTCTAAGTATATTTAAAACAGTCTCATTCGAATATTCTATGAACGGTCATCATATATTTTTCGTATCTCAATTGTACATTCTACGAACGTTTTCATTTCGTGTATAATTTGAACTTCTGTTGCTGCTTGGGAAATAGTAAAATTTTTACAACACAGTGTAGTGAAAATTGATGCTTAATGAATTGAAAAATCGTTTGATTTGTTGCAACTTCACATCATAAAGCTTGAATTTTCACTACACTGTGTTGTAAAAATTATACCATGTCACTTATGCTGCTACTTCAGTACAAAATGTAGTAATATTAAAAATCAAATTTCTCCCCGTGTATGCTGGTAGTCTGCAATTATATTATTCCTATGCAAAATAACATGTTATGGAAATGTTACAATTGTATTCCAATTTCGATTGGTTCCTTGTTACTTCAGTTCCAGTGCGTATATAGGGTAAATCGAGGTGAATTGGATTACAAGGCGAATTGGATCGAAATGAGAATATTGGTTCCATTCGATTATTCCTATTAATCATTACACTGTTTCAATTTGCCAGTTACTTACATACTCTTGTCTCTTTGAAAAAAAAGAGAGAACAGGACCATACCCAATGGGGACAAATCAGTTGAAGTGATTTCAAAATGACGTCCAAATCCAGCCACTTCAGGATGACTGAAAAACGGTCTTCCAGATTAACCAAGATTTGATGGATTCTCGATGTCATCTTGATGCCAATGTGACATTAAATTGATGCCAACTTGACGTAAAATTGTTATAAAGATGACCTCGAGATGATGTCAAGATGACATTGGTATAATTTGATTAAAAAATCCATTCGATCCTGTATCATATTCTGAACCAGTGTCTTCAGATGGCAGTTGATACGTACGAAATTTTGCGCAAATTTTATCCGAAGAATTCATGAGGAAAAAAACAAAGTACTCATTTCAGATGATGGAATACATGCCTGGAAATGAGCATTGAATATGGATTTGCAGTCAATAGTGGTTTTTAAATGATGGAAGAAAAATTTGTTCAATTATAATATTCGGCTGTCAATATTTTTCACACTTACAAATTTAAATCAAATCAGTAACAGTAACTGCAGTCACTGTCTAAAATAATGAACATCAATTCTGTACTGAGAGAAATGATTGATCAGAATCAATCGAGTGGAATTGATTGAGAGAATTCTTCTTCGCCATCAATAGGAAAGTGAAATCTAATGCGAACTATAATACACCTTGCTCAAAGTTCCCAACAAAGAATTGTGAGAAACGATGAATTTTCTCTATCGTTCTTAATGAGGTTCCTGAATACGGAATTCAGAGTGTTATGTCGTTATCAATCGTTAGAACTCTGATGTTCCGTGATGTATCGTACTGTATAGAATTCATCATAGAATGGATATGATATTATTGTGGAATTCTTATGAAAAAAGTACTCATCATTCTGATACACACGACAATGCTTTTCCATCTTCCAAGAGTCACATATATATTATGATATCATACATTTATCTATCAGAGTTCGTTGTTAGCATTCATTCGAGGCGGACGTGTTTGTGGTTGTGTCGTCAAGTTTGACTCGATTACCGAAACTCACTCGTGCGTTCTGTACAATAAAGTTACATCTATACTATTCGAATAAAATGTCATCGTTGGATGAGATAAAACTGTTATTAGAAAATATGAACTCCAATATTAACAATGTGAGTGCGAAAGTTTACGGTTTAGATGATAAAATGAACAATGTTGAATCTAAATTGACTAATATGGACTTGAAAGTTAACAATGTTGAAGCGGTCGCAAACGAAGTGAAAATTTCGAACGATCAACTCCATAATGAAGTGCAGAAATACCAAGAAAAATACAACCTCATTGAATGAAATGTGATGAGGTTAGTGAACAAATGCGAAATCTTCAAAGAAAAATCGAATCTATGGAAAGTATAAATCATGTAAGAAACATAATATTCTTCAATATTCTCGACGATCGTAAGTCTAATAGCGAATCAATAACAACAATGCTCGAGACCTTCAAGGCCGCTCGTGTTGATGTCTCCGAGGATTATATAGACAATGCTTATCGTATCGGTCGTATTGAAGGGAATAGACCGGTTCTCTGTTCCATTTGCAACATTCGAGTGCAGAGAAACATGTTTGAATCTCTGAAAAATTTCAAACAATTAAACATACGAATCTCCGAGGACCTCACGAAAGAACAAAGGAAAAGCCGAAGAATACTTCGACAAGCGCAATTGCAATCAAAAAAGAAAGGAAAAAAACTCAAATTTTAAAAACCATAAACTCGTTGTCGATAATATACCATATGATTCTACCACTATACAAGAAATTCTTCTGCATTTTAACACATCTACACAAGACTACCCGAGTGATGATGATGTGCAAAGTAACTGTTCTCAAGATTCAAATATCTCTTCAGCCAGTCGAAAAAGAGGACGATCCGAGAATGTATTCACCATTATCATGTAGGTACTGATAAAGGAGAGAAACCCAAAACAATCGAGACGACCCCTCCATTATTCCACACCTGTTACAAAGGAACCAAAAATCATCATCGAGTAAAGCAAAATAGCAATTAAAGAGTGATGTCTGTACTTTGCCCACAAATCATCTATTGAAACTGTCATGGATTTTCTAATTTCTCGGATTTTGCTACTTATAACCAAGCGGAAATCATGTGCATTTGCGAGACATGGTTAACCACCCCTCCCCAGAGGCTTCCTCAGGTATTTTTTAAGCGACGGATATTCTTCTCACCAGCAACGAAAATCGCTACCAGAGGGAGAGCGAGAGGTGGTATGCTAGTTTTATATGATTCTTCACTCTTTACAGCTACAGCCTTGCACATCTCAGGTGACTGTATTTTCATGAAAATTCAAAACAGTTCTATAAAACTTATCATCAGAACAGTTTATATTTCTCCTTCCTCGGATATTGATATCTTTCTTACTAAGTTGAGTGATTTAATTACATGTTATTCGCTGGAATTCAATGATTTTCCAGTAGTGTTAGGTGGCGACTTTAATTGCAGAGTTGCAAGCTGCAATCAGCTAAATGACTCTTTTTTACATAATTTGAAATTTTCTGTAACAAGATCATCCCTAGATACCACGCTGAACACTAGGGGACAGAAGCCTGGAGGGTAATGACCTGAGATTACTCAATGGCCGAACTCCGAATGACTCCCCGGCCCGATTTACTCACATTTCTCATAATGGCTCCTCTGTTATTGACCTTATTTGGTCTAATAGGGCCGGAATTTAAATAGTTGACGATTTGGAAGTTTTGCCGATAGCAAACTTATCTGGTCACCTGCCTGTGGCCTTAAGATCAGATGTTTTGTCTACTTCTCCAAGAGGAGAACTTCAACAAAAAAAATATCTAAAATGGAATCAAGATAAGGTGGATCTTTATCAATCCTCTTTGCCTAATCCCCCAGATTCTCTGTCGGCTTCGGCCCCCCCGGATGAAATATCGAACACACTTACAGAAACTATTGAAACTGCTGGGTATTCATTATCAATGTGCTCATATGCGAGAAATTATAATATGCTAGGTACTAAATCCTAGTTCGATGCAGAATGTAAACGAGCTGAAGTGAAATTGAAAGACTGTTTGAAAGATTGTAGAAGGAACAATTTTTCCTCCGAAAAATGTATAATCTACGTAGAGAATAAAAAATCTTATAAACAATTGTTAATGGAGAAAAAGCGCATATATAGAAATGTCACACTTGACTTGCTCGCTAGTTCCTCAAATCCGATTTCTTTTTGGAACGTAATAAATAGATGTAGATCTCGAGGGCTGGGAAGAGACGCAATCGATCTCGACTCTTGGCAGACATTTCTCCAATCTCGCTATCCCCCGCGTGACGTATTGACTAGTGAGAGCACTCCTTTGGTTCATAATGAGCTGTTAGACTCGGTAATTACAGTGGATGAGGTACTAGCTAGTTTGAAAAAATGTAAACCTAAAAAAGCTCCAGGTTTGACTATATTTCTTCAGAATTTTATGTGCATTTACCGCAAAAATGGATGCAATACCTTGTTATCTTGTTCAATAGAGTATTGGAAGAAGGAAGAGTCCCTGCAGGATGGTCACAAGTCATCCTACGAATGATCCATAAGAGTGGGGATAGAGAAAATCCTGCCAACTACCGCCCAATTGCCCTAGTTAACTCTATCTCCAAAATATTTACCATGATCCTATTCACACGATTGTCTGAATGGGTCAACACGATTAAGTTGCTCCCCGAATCCCAATCAGGCTTTAGGAAACACTGCAGCTACCTGGACAATATATTTACTCTATGCGCGATTTCTCAAATTCAGTTAAGACGATCGAAAGGCAAACTTTACACGCTTCTTGTGGACTTCCGCCGCGCTTTCGACTCTCTTAAACATAACTACTTATGGGATAGATTATATAAGCTCGGAAAGTACTCCAAGATTTTCAGGATTCTTCGTAATTCATATTCTAAAAGCCACATGCTCTATCAAAACTGATCAAGGACTCACTGGGCCTGTTAATATCACTGAGGGAGTGCTCCAGGGTGGAATTCTGAGCCCTTTATTATTCGCGCTATTCATTGCTGACTTGGAGGACTTCTTCAAGGGAAAGGGAGCATGGGGAGTATCTATCAATCATCGACTCGAGATCCTACTCTTTGCCTACGCGGATGATTTTATCTTTCTGTCTGATTCGCAAGTTGGAATGCGTAAGATCCTTAAGATCTTGGAAGAACACTGTATAACTTGGGAACTTACGGTTAATGTTGATAAAACTAAGATAATTATCTTTCAAAAAGGAGGACATAAAAATACGAATAGATATCCCCCCTTCCGCTACTCCAATACGCAAATTGAAATCGCTAGGCAGTATACCTACTTGGGAGTCATTTTCTCCAACTCGGCGCTCTTCACAAATGATGTAAGCGCTCGTATGAGTGAAACCAATAGAGTTATAGGATCTGCCCTTACTCTCCTGAATTCGCTTAACTCGGATTCCTGGTCTTCCATTAACACTGTGTTCAATAGTCTGGTAGTTAATTTTCTATTGTATGTGCTCAAGTTTAGGGCCTCCGATATTTGGTTAAACTGGAAATGGCCCAATCTTCGTTTTTCAAAGCGATTTTGCACTTGCCAAAATGTGTGCCGAACTATGCTCTCAGATTAGAGACCGGAAGAATTAAATTGTCGGTATTGGTATTGAAGAGAACTATCAACTGGCTCATAAATATTCTAAAATGCCCGGTCACCGTTACCCCTTACAGTGTTTATTAAGACTGAAGGAGTTAGACGAGACAGGGTCTTCAACCACGAAATATAACTGGTTGTCTCAACTAAGGGAAACCTTCCGCATTCCTGATTATCCTGATATATGGAGCTCTCTGTCTCCTACAATATTACATCAAGCAAAGAATGATATCGTAGCCAAATATGCTGAATTACTCCTTCAGGAGGACATCCATCGAATATACGTCTCCGCCTCACTTTTTATATATCCTACACGGAAAAAAGAAAACAGCAATGGTTACTGTGAATCTCAGTAGTTCATTGAAAAATAATGAAAAATCAAATTCACGCCATTCATTACTGCGTCTCCCAGTAACCGTTAATGTCCAAGCAGCATTGACGAATTTAACTACAGTACACATCACTGTGATCGCGCTAACCTCTATCATCCAAGCGTGTTTTCATTTGTTTTTCAACTGATTGCTGTTATGGACAGTAACCAGTACTGTTTTCTTCTTTCCGTGTAGTCTTGTATCATTCCCTAGCTTTCCAGTATACTTATCTACTCGAATCCCGACTTACCTTCGTAGATTTCTCGCTCAAACTCGCCTAGCTACCAAATACTCGAATCGTCTCCTATTGAACACCGACGTTTGTTGGCTCCCTGGAAACAACATATGTCTACATTGTGAGGGTCAACCTAGGCAAGACCTTGTGCATTTGATATTTGTCTGCTCGGCCTCGAACGAAGGAAGACTGCGCTTTATATCAAAGTGCCAGTATATAGAGTGTATGGAAGAGTTTTGGGATTCCCTATTAAAAAATCCTACCGCACCAATGATTAAAACTTCTACCTCTATGTCAGATCGATACTCCCCTCATAAGCCAAGACAAAGCTCAATATGCAACTGACTAACTGCCTCCGTTGGTTGCGCTAGAAACTTACACAGTTTTAGTTCCAATCCCTATCTACAGTCTCATGTTTTTTTTTTTTTTTTCAAGCAGGATACTATTCTAACGGTTTTAATTGTCCTCGGAACGCTGACATGTGTTCATACTTTTATTATGTCTTTGATGATATTGGGACCTCTGGAAAAAACTAAGTGGTTGCAGTACCTGATTGAAACGTGCAGTCAGAGAGGGTCACGAGTGTCAGTAGGATCCCAGATAACATGTAGGTTTGTCATAACCCTGTCACACTTGTCATTCGATTGTTTTTGGCTTGTTATTGACAACCTTGTCAGTGTAAGGCTGCTACAGCCCTGCTGCAAGGGTTTTGTAAGCTTGTACCCTTGTCGTGTGTCAACTAGGAGGCTTATATCAACCTTGTCACAAGCTTGCCTGACAACATTGCAGCAAGGTTAAATTGCTATCTGGGATAATTAAGATTAAGAATAAGATTAGAATTATTTTATATCGACTGAATTGTGAAAGGATGAGTATTTCAAGCAGAACCATTAATTCGCTTCTATTCCTGTTTTTTTTCCGTCAAATGACAAACAAGTTAAGTGCTATCGAAGTACTGGTTTCACTCTGCTGAGGAATACTTATACTTATATCTGGAAAAAATTCTAGCCTACATCCGAATCCGCGTATGCATGTATATAGGAGAATATATAACATTTATGTTTGCGACGATGAGCTATGCCAACTTAGGAATATGCATTCATGTACTCATTGGATTATATACAAGTATAGAACTATATGCGCGGTCGTGGACATGTTAATTGCGTGTAAGAGTGTAAATTAGCGGCACTGTGTTTTATGAGTGATCTACCTTCATTCATGTAAAAAATTATCAATGTATCTCATTCTATTTTTATTTTTTTTTTTGGGGGGGGGGGCTACAACTGTAACTCCTTTGTACGGCCAAGAGGCCGAAACGAATAAATGATATGATGATGATATGATGATACATTTATGTATAAAACTTCTTACAGAGACTCCATCAATATAGAAGATCATTTTCATGGGAAATTGACCGCGGAAAACGATTGTGTCACTTTCCCGTGTCGGCGTCTTGGGTAAAATAGAGTAAGTCCGTTTGAAACATTTGAATTGTTCATAACTATATGAATTTGCAAGTTCTTGTGACTGGTACCTCTTTGTAAGTAAAGTTCATTCCATTACCTTTGAATTGAAGAAAAATTAGGTCTCAACGATAGATAGAACCAGAGTTATGATCGTTTGAAAATTGGTCGAATCGGGTGATGGGTAAAATTTCGAATTTGTGTATTTTTAAAAATAGTGAGAATGGAACAAACATCCTGATACACGTATCCCTTCATTTCAAGTATAGAACCTATACAAAATTTCCAGATAAATCTAAGGAGAGTCGTCAAAACAGTGTTCGATTTGTAAAAGAATGCCACAATTGCGTATAATCTGCTTTTTCTCTCTTTTATCCGTATTTAACGTATATATGAAGTTTTATTTGTTATTTAGAACAGATGAACAAGTATTTTTACAACCATATTCAATAATTCAATAAAAATTACATGTAGAATTAATTGAAAAACCGCTAATGATTTCCACCATTTTCCATGATTTTGAAGTTCTTATAACAGTTTGTATGCCATCAAATCTTTGTCTTTATAGAATTAATATGTCAAATGAAAATACAATTATTTGTTCGAACAACATTATGAATGATTTTGAACACGCTATGCAATGGAAGTCAGTATAAATACGCGTTTATACAAGATACCTTATTTCGCTTCGCCGTCGGATAGAATTAACATAACTTATCGTTTCTTTAACATAACTCATTGTTAACAAATTATGATTCACGTTATCATGAGTTGTTTATATCAAGTTTTTATGTATTAATAATCATATTTTGAGATATTAGGTGAGAATAAGTCATCGTAATCGTGGTTTAAACGCCCGCCAGCAAGCACGTCAAAATCATCGATTATCTACTTCAAAGAATTGTGTTACATTTCCATCCCGGGATAACTAATGATCGAAAATGGATTTTTCTCATAAACTCCAGACTATTGAGAACTCGGAATAATATATTCAGGTTCATTGTTCTTCAAATCCTGAAATTTTACAGGGTCATCAAATTTGACAGGGCTATGAACCTCGTCTGCGCGTTTTCTTGAATACAACTTTGGAAATCTTCATAAATCTCTATCATCATGTTATTTCCTATCGGATATCCTCATAATTGTGTCAGTAATGTGACTTGTTGTTACATTTCATGAAAACCCATTACAATGAGGAGATATTTGAAAATTATATACAAATTCGATATCCATCTTATAGAAATTTTATTGAACGTGCCAATTCTATTTGAAAGTCTGGAATCCCTAAGAATCATCATCATCATCATTCTAAGAATGCAAAACAAAAAAACGAACCTTATTTCCAAATATACTTGAATTCAAAAACCTTTTCCACTCCATCACGCGCAGAACCGAAAGAAAGGGAAACATTGTTCCCGTGCTGTTGCAACTAAATCAAGACACCGTTTTTAATATCGTTGCCATTTTGAATTGTGGCGGAATTCCATTTGGCAACAAAGTACACATCTTGCGGCCCCGCAATCATTTTCAGTGTTTCATTGGTTATTTATTTTCAACCTTGTATTATCCCCTTCCCCGACTTCCCTTCCATTTCTGTCCGTCTTCAAAAGATGACGATCCATCAAGAGAAATTTACGACCAGTTCAACTGATTTGGGGAAGGTCTTTTTTTTTCAAAAACCGGTTCGAGTAATCGTTATTGCAATTTTGTATCCAGCACGTGCTCCGAGTGAGATGGTTATTCAGACAGACATTGCAAAAAACAAATGCAGTAAACTTTACTCATAATTACCGACTACTTTGTAGAGTGGCTAGGGAGATCCGTTTTCGCTGCGAATATCATCATAACTCATCTTCCCTTAAAAAAAATGTGTACAATTTCCGATGTTCTCACATCAGAGTTGAGGGATAAATTGGTTTTGCGACGATGTTTTCTCTGGTTGAAATGATATGCGGCCACAAAACCGGCATCATGGTTGTAATAACATCGTTTCTCATTTGTTGTTGGGCGGATCTAGAGAAATTTGAGTGATAACTACCGGAATAGAGGAGGGAGAGAAGGAAAGAATGCGTCATAGTTCGAGTGATTCTCGTGAAGTGATTCTCGAAGATGAACAAAAATAAGTCATTACGAATTTATCGTTTTGATTATTGTTTATATTTTCACGGTAGACAAAGAACTTTCGATTCGAGTTTATGAAATTTTGTGCTCCGAGTTTCGTACGATTTTCGCATAATTTATGAAAATCGCTGACAACAATTCAATTCCCCCTCCCCTGTAAAACATATTCCGTTGAAGGGAATTGAGAATCACACATATAAATACGATATTTGAATATTTGAGGATTGAAAGCATTCAATGTGAATACCTTTCAATCCTAATATTTTCCAATTCCCACTCGAAGTTTCAAATTTCCGTTTGTGAATTGTTCTCAATCACAAATTCCTCCAAAATTCTTCTGAACCATTGAAATTTGTGCATTACAATGCCATTCAATTCCTCACCTCTTTTACGATTCAATTGGAATTTTATTCCGCATCACACAATTTCTACGCGATTGCTTGGAACAGTCATATTATTTAGAATGGAAATTACTAAATCTCTTGATTCGCCTGAATGCAAAGAGCTTTCAAATTACATTTTTAGTTGAAACAGATAATTTCGAGAATTAATTTGTATTTGTATTCCTCCAGAGGTATTCAGAAATCGTATTCGTTCTCATTAAAATCCCCAATTCCTTTGGATGAATAATTCTTCACAGGGTCGTTTAATATTCATCGATTCGAACGGTTAGCGGAATTTTAGAATTGATAACATTCAGCTGGATGCATTTGATCGAACAACATGATACCAATCTCTATTTTGTAGAGTTTGAAACATGATGGCTTTTGAAGGAGAATAGGGAAGGAATACGTTCCCGAGGGATGATGAGAGTGAAAGCAAATTTCCTACTACGGAAGATCAAGAGCTCATACCTCATCGAGTGTCTTACCCCTTGGTTACTAACTAGAATCAGCGCACAATTGTTCCGTAACTTAAGACATACCATGGAAAAGAGTTTGTTTTCTCCCATATCTCCTCCACCTTTTGTATTGTACTCTCTTCGATGCCAAGGAAGAAAGAGAAGGAACAAAGGACTTACAGAAAGAAATAAAATCAACTTTTCTGTAGATGTATAAAAATAAGAATCACTTGCGCGATACTTTGGAGTCAAACGAATTCAATATAAAAAAGAATAAATGAGAAGAAATTTATGGGAGAGTAGATAGACTAGGGTGTATCAAAAAACTCGAAAGTGAGAGTTCGGTTTCAGCTCTTTTAGAGTGATATTCTGAGGTTTGAGGTTAGAAATTCACAACCACTTCGACGCTAGAGTAAATTTTTCACTCTAAAAAAGTGAGAGGTCACTCGAAACGAGTGAAAATTCCACTCGAAGCGGACAGGCTCACTTCTGACACTTAGTGGAGTGAAACGTGCGATTTTTCACTCTTTCAGATTCAGAGAGTACATACCGTCGTTCGCCATATCCAACTATACACTGAGAGAAGTGCGATGTAATGATTATCATGTACAAATAGTAATTGGGGGACAACTTCGCGGATTTGGTTTTGGATACTATGTAGAATCCTAGCAATGTTCATGCACATGAAAATGGTTACCATTTACATGAAGATGGATACCAAATAAAGTAGTCGCCATCATCAACTTAGAGATTCTGTCATTCAACTACCATTCTCGCATGGTAATGGTTACAGTTCACTTTTCTCAGTGTACATGTACACTGAGAAAAAAAGATTGTGAACTCAAAGACGGTTTAGTTCTCTCAACTACATCGTGGGCTTAAATATGGCGAATCTCACGGAATACTTCCGTCAACTACATCGTATGTTTGTAAAGATTGATTCCCATCAACTACAGATGTAGTTGACAGAACTAAATGGTAATTTGATCAAATACATCATTCTTTTAACATAAAAATGATACTTATTACAATCAATTGTACCGTATTTTATTAGTTAAAAGTTAATCTTCATTTGTTTACTGTTCAATCTTTGAAATGCTTCGATATCTCACCATGATGATACCGGTAAGTGTATATATCAAATCTCATTCGAGGGGAATCAAACCTACCTATCTTGAGTCTACCTACCTATCTGAGACACTAACGTCCTAACCGTTTCTCTACAGTGCGCTTCGAATTTTGCTGTTACAAAAGTTGTTAATGTACTACATACCCTGTATTCTACCATCTCTGATCAGGTGATTTTCAAATAATTATAATAATTATTCCTTTATTACAACTAAAAATGCGTTCAATTACATTTCTCCCACAATTGTTTCAACTAACAAAATGAATTGATTCAACTACAACGATAACTCCAGTGAATTGCATTGATGTTTGAACAAGATGAAAGTTGATGATACTATAACAGTGTGATATAATTGGCTGAACGACATCAGCGTAATTTTGTGTGATTGCCTCAACGATATTATGTTTAGTTCAAATACAATTCCTTCGTGGTAACTATATACAGTCCAAATACACGATTAAGTTGAGCTCACTTCTTTTTTTTTCTCAGTGTAGAGGAAAATTGACTATGTTATAACCGAAGAACACACGGGTTTCATAGTTTCCATACACTGTTTACCAATATATTACATCCAAATGGCAATAGTTCCAAAAACTAGATCTCATTGAATCCTTTCGGAATTACAAAATGAACTACTGAAATGTCAGCAGAATAAAGTCCTTGGAGAATTCAATTTGCCTTACGTCATACTATATATTGTTTCAGTAGTTCATTTTGTAATTTCGAAAGGATTCAATGAGATCTAGTTTTTGGAACTTTTGCTATTTGGGACATGGGACAGTTGGTATGTTCTTCCAATGTTGAAAGTCCGGAGTAAGAACGATATCGAAAATGTTCCTAAAAAGTCCAACTGAAACTCTGATGTTCACTTTTAAAAACGATCAACACGGTATTGATGGATTTATATACACAACGTGATTGTGTAGAGATTATACTCAAACCTGGATCAATTTCTAAAATACAACACAAATCTGAATGAAGTCAACAAAAATCGAGAATAAAATTTCAACACAGGATTGATGAACGCACATATATACCAGAAAATGATTACGGAAGATCAAATTTCCAACAGCGTTTATATTTGGTGTTAAGTTTGACACCAAATTGTGTTGATTTCACATTTAAATTGGATTTCAGTTCACACCATCAATTATCTTCAGAGTACATTATCATGATATCAGAGTAAATTGAACTTTAAATTCTTCTCCGTGGATGAACTTATTCCTGATAGTTCATAAAAAATCGAACGGAGAACAACACAATGAATAATTTATTCGGTATTGGGATATTAATTGAATATAAGAAAAGTTGTTCTAGAATTAAGTTCATACATTGTAGGTGATTTTTGAAAGAAAACCAACGAACTTTTTCGTTTGGGAAAATGATTGGTTTTTGAGTTATAGAAAAAATAAGAAAATATCAATATAAATAATATAAATATTTCTTGCATTCGAAATAAAATTCTTTCATGAATAGGGGATGGAAATTTCTTGTAAATAAATAAATATTTGAAACAATGAATATCCTTTACTATCTAAGAAATTATTTCATTGAATGTACAGATTTTCTAATCCTTTAGAGAACTTATTGATATGAATAAATCTTTCTTCAAATCAATGATCTTCATTTTGATGGATGAATATATTTTATAGAAATTTTACAGAAAGAAATACGCAGAAGTCAGAGCATTGGCGCAAAGGCGGAGCCAATTATTCGTTCAGATGATTAATATGATCAAGAAGTTCGAAGAAACTGTTTTTCTCTGCGGTGAAGTCATATCCATTGATGATGTTCAATGCCGTAGTCTGAAAGAACTATTTATTAGAGTGCGATATTACTTAATATAGGTTCACGGTGAATTAATTCTTTATATACAAACTATACTGCAGAAGGATAGCTTGTGAAAAAGGATTGCCACCTGCTGAGAAGTAATCGCAATTCGTCAAAGTGAATTGGATACATTTTTATTTAAAAAAACTCTGCCAATTGGCACATAGCTTCTTCGTTTCAAAGCTTGATGCTTTGCTTACCCTGTCGTTCCTTCGCTTCCGATTTGCTTGAAATTTACACAGTACTACTAATGCCTCCGAGATCGGATATGCTCAAGATTACATGGCATTTTGATGATAGGAACATAGGGAAAGCATGTTTTCAAAATATTGTCAAATAACGTGGATCGCAAAAGAAAATTTTCCCCAGTTTTCAACTCATTGGGATGGAACTCATGTGGGAACACTATCAAATCACAATTAGGACGTGGGGGAAATTTCATTAACCGGATAACAGGAATCGAAGACATGCTCGGTGGCAAAATCACAACTTTCGATAATATGTTTTCTTTCCCTCTCCCATGTTTCTCAGAGAATCAGGTTGCAATTTGTATAGGACTGCGATCCACACTGCATAAGGCTGTGGTGAAAATTTCATGAAAATTGGATGATAAGAAGGGAAGTTATCCGCATGATAACGATGTTTACGAAATTTTCAAATTTTGTTTCGAAGCTCAGCGCTTACCACTTCTTTCCTTCAATTCCGATTTGTTTGAAATACACACCATACATTGAACCCTCCGTAAACTAATTATACTCCAAGTTTCATGAAATTTGGATGATACCGACATGGGAAAGGCATGCTTTCAAAATATTGTGAAATGATGTGTATCGCGAAACAAAAATTTTCCACAGTTCTCAATCGATTATGATGAAACTCATATGGGACCACTATCGGATCATCACTAAAACGTGGTGTAAGTTTTATTGCAATCGGATAATAGGAAGCGGAGATATACGCGGTCGCAAAATCATGATTTTTTTCATGACATTTTTCTTCACGCCTGCCGTTCTTCTGTAAGAATCAGGTTGAAACGTATATGGGACCACTATCAGCTCGGGTTCCAACGGTGGTAAAAATTCCATGACGATCGGATAATATGAGCGGAAGCAGAATAGTTCACATCTCCACAGACACACAGACAAACAGACAGACAGGCAAACACGGAACCAAAATTACTCCCTGAGCTCTGATGAACATTTTGGTCTAAGAGATTTTGAGTTTGGAGACAAAAAAAATTTTTGGTACCTCGAAACGATCACAAAGCTTTCCTCCAACGAGGAAGCAAAATATTTCTTTGTTTCAATGAATTCGTAAGTTCGATCAATCTATTCATTTCATGGAGTCGATGAAACCTTTATTTGCAAAACGCACTGAAATTTTACAAAATGTATCAAATTTTGATTCTATCAAACGTACACTGAAAGAAAGGGTCCATTCAAATATTCGACAGCTAGAAAATTTTTTATCAATTCAAAGAATATTCTTTCTCAGGGCAGTATGGTCCCCTTGTTCTGGAATACCCCATTTCACTCTTGGAGATTATACTATAGTATTTAACTGGATAGTTTTCTCTGAGAACCAAATGTATGAAAACGAAACTTTTAACAGAATTAATTTATAGGTCAAAACGATCTCATCCAAGTTGTCATGATTGCCACATGATTTTCTCTCTCTCCAAATGTTTGTGAGATAAAAAATACACAGAACTGAGATTCGATTCAATTCATCAAAGTGAATCAAGAACGCTCCAGTTTTTCGGATAAGTATTTGGTTGATGATACGTTCATAGTACGTCTTACAGTGTGGCTCATGAATTCGAATGGTAACAATCTACTCAGTGACATGAGATATTTCATCGATGTGCTTCGTCGTTGGGGTGTACAATTATATCTATGTTTCTTGTTACATTCTTCAAGCGTCGATTGAAGTCCGTGATCAATAACATTTAATGGCTACAAAGATATTTTGTGAAAACAATGGGTTCTCCAAATTTTGTGTGTAGAAAGTTTTAGTTTGGATGGATGAATTAAACAGATGTCAACTGAATTACTGTTCTGAATAATGTATTTCGTCTAACGAACATTATCAGTGAACACATCATGTATATAAAACCAGGTACACGGAAAGAACTCTGAAGCTACCGTAGTATGTGAGCCTGTCGCACTATAGTAACTTGGCTGCCCACATACGAGCGTAGTGCCGCTGTGTACCAAAGTTGATTCGACAGTCAGCCAATGTGGTATGACGAAGTGCCGAACTGAATTTGCTCCCGTGTGATACCACGATGGTATGGCTCAGGAGCAAGCAGGCCTCGACGCGCGTACTCGCGCTGCTCCCCACACCGAGAGAAAAAGCATGCTTCAGAAGCATGACACACTTCAATGCTTCTAACGCATTTGTTACAACGTACTTTTAACGCTCGGGACTCATGCAGTTGACGCACGAGACCATGCTTTTTGGGTATGTGTCACATGCTTCCTAAGCATGGGTACCGAGCGTTGGAAGCACGTTATGACAAATGCATTAGAAACTTTAGTGCGTCATACTTCTGCAGTATGCTTTTTCTCTCGGTGCACTACGCGCGTCGAGGCCTGTTTGCTCCTGAGCCATACCATCGTGGTATTACACGGGAGCAAATTCAGTTCGGCGCTTCGTCATACCACATTGGCTGACTGTCGAATCAACTTTGGTACACAGCGGCACTACGCTCGGATGTGGGCAGCCAAGCTACTATAGTGCGACGGACTCACATCCTACGGTAGTTTCAGAGTTCTTTCGCGACATATTGATGTACAATCGAACCAGATCTCTACAACTAATCATAACAAACGATATCAATCTAATAACCGCGCATGACACGAGTCTTCCCTTTGCAACTCAGTGTCACACACAAACACACACATACACGCATGAATATACATCTGATATTTTGAATATACAAGGGAAGTATCACTCTTCCAACAGAAAGGTCTAGATCGTTTTTAATTTTCAATTATATCCATGAAATTTGTAGTGAAATCTCGAATTCGTTTACGCACGTACGATTCGTCATGAATTTCCTCGCTCATTTCATGCAAATTTGATTCCAAGATTTGATATCTTCGTTTACACATAGCTTGAACTTCAAACAGTAAGATACTGGCAGTGTCTTTCAACACTTTGAGTAGGGAATTATGGGATCGAATCCTTTTAAAAAATGAATGCTTCTCCCTTTTCCAAAGAAACTAATTGATTACTTTCAATCATAAACGCTTAACGATATCCAATTAATCTAACTGTAATCGTTGGACTCTTCATTTTTTTGTTGTAACTGATTATGAAGTAAGAACATTCGATCTCTTTTGATTGAGAATAAAACAACGTTAAAAAGTCGTTGTTCAGTTTGAGAAATACTAAGTAGTAGTAAGAAACTTTGATCAATTAGTGAGCTTGATCCAACAGAGAAATATGAGCTCTTATAAACTTTTTAAGAAGAAAGACGGACTCCATACTTTCAGACCAGTTGCATTTAATGGCGTCCTTGAGAAATGACGTTCTTGATAGTACTGCTTGATGGTTCGTTCATTAAATTGAGGACATAATTAATGATTCACGTTGTCGATTTGGTAAGTGGATGTTTCACTGTACAAATTTTTGAGCTCTGTAAATGAAAGAAAAGTAAAGAACTTCGCTAATTAGCACATGGTTTTATCGATTGTGTTAGAAAAAAACTGGAGAAGAATTATTTCTCACCTTCAACTCATCTCTCAACCAATGCACCCAAAACTCATGAGAGACCATTATGATATTACATCATGAGATATTCACCTCTTCGTTAATCACATTTGAACTTATTTACTTAATTACATGACTATTCCATTAGAAGATCACAAAACAAGGGCCTCAGAAAATCACTCAAATCATTGATGCCGAAAAGACAAAATTTTCATTACTTCTCAACCGATTTGGCTGGAAGTCATACAGGACCATTAAGATCGGATGAATAGAACATAAGATATTTGCATTCGGGAAATGGAACTACGAAAGCAATAAAAAAAGATTGCCAAATCGATCAGGGATACCCAGCGCCAGATTTATAAATTCTTCTCCCTTCTTCAATCGACGTGTAACTGCACATAGGCTGCCCTTTGTTACACGTCGATTGGAGAAGGAAGAAAAATTTGTTAATCCGGCACTGAGCCTACCTCCAATCCACCGGCTCGATTTACCTCAAATTCATATGGAAAATTTACCTCTCTGATGATCACATTTGAGTGAAGTTACATGATGTTCGGATCATTGCAATATAAGGAACACACGCTCTCAGAAAATTCCTAAAAATATCAATACGGAAAGTAAAATTGTGTTCTCTCCTCTGTGTTAATTCAACTGAAATTCATATGGGACCACTATGAGATCATCGCTGAAATGTACTATACGTTTCATGAAAATTGGAAAAATAAGAGACGAGATACGCGCGTTCGCGAAAATCGCATTTTGCTTCCTCGTTTCGAGGAGCCAAAATTTTGTTGGTCTCGAAATGAAAAATCTCCTAGACCAAAATGTTCCTCAGAATTCGGGGAACAATTTTGTTACCGTATCTGTCTGTCTGTGTGGCTGTAGTCCCCCCTAAGTTTCGTACGCGCATATCCCCCGTTCTGCTTATCCGATCGTTTCGAAATTCTTATCACAGTTGTGAACTAGAGTGATAGTGGTCCCATATAAGTGTCAACCTGATTCATTCTGAAGAATTGATGGATGAGAAGAACTCCGACAAAAGACGAACATTTTGCGTACGCGTGTATCTTTGCTTCCTATTATCCGAATCCGATCAAACTTTAATCACGTTTTAGTCATGACCCGATAGTGGCCCCATATAAGTTTCATTCAAATCGGTTGAAAAGTGTGGAAAATTTTTTTTCGGAATCTGTATTTTTTTTTTAAACATGCCTTCCCCATGTCCATATTATCCGAATGTCTTGGAACTCTGAGTATATTCGATTTACGAGATGTTAGTTATATGATATAAATTTCAGGCACATTGGAATTGGGGGAGTAAAAAAAGCAAATCAGGTTATTTCTTGTCTGTCTATTTGTCTGTGTGTATGTAACAAATTTGTGAACGTGTATATCTTTTGTTCGTATTATTCGATCGTGATGAAATTTTCACCAGAGTCATGTGCAGTGTTGATAGTGGTTCCATATAAGTTTCAACCTCATCGTTATAGAAGAACGGGAGGGGTGAGGAGAAATGTTTCGAAAAATTGTGATTTTGCGAACGCGCGTTTCTCTGCTTCCTATTATCCGAACCCGATCAAACTTGAACCACGTGGTAGTCATGATCCGACAGTGGTCCCATGTAAGTTTCATCCCAATCGGTTCAAAATTGTGGAAAATTTTTGTTTCGCGATTCACATTATTTGACAATATTTTGAAAGCATGCCTTCCCCATGTCGGTATCATCCAAATTTCATGAAACTTGGAGTATAATTAGTTTACGGAGGGCTAGTTGTATGGTATGAATTTCAAACAAATCGGAATTGAAGGAAGAAAGTGGTAAGCACTGAGCTTCGGAACAAAATTTGGAAGTTCCGTAAACATCGTTAACATGCTGTCACTTAACTACCATTTCTGTATAGTAATGTTCATATTTCATATTGAGTCAAATTTTCTGAACTGGACACACTAAAAATGAAATGGTTCGATGTGAACTTTTAATCGCGGAAATTCGAAGATTCATCGATAAAAAATGATGTCCTGAAATATTATTTCAAAAGGTTCATCACTACAAAAGTTATGAACAAATATATTGTTTTGCACCTGTTTCATAAAATTACGATTTCTCAATCAGTTTTTGACACAAACTCATGGAATCTCAATAGTAGGTTTGAGAATCAATCCTCCCTGGAATAGGAAAAATTTTTTCTGGAAATTCCAAAAACGAGTCATAAATAATCAATGTTTTGATGAACAAATCAAAATTTAACCGATTTCTCGTATCGGTAGAAAAATGTTATCTTCACAGAATTGTTTTGCGAAATCTAAACTACTTGTTCTCGTAATAAAATTTTCGTACAGTTGATAAATGAGAAAGCTACAAATTTTCAAATGACAACGTTTAGGCGTTAGGCGCGCCAAACGTTAAGTGTTTAACATAACAAATATCCATATTTCATGATTTTTTTGCAGATGTCAATTACTTACGTAAACAGAAAGTAAGCTAATTGTTTTTAGGAAGTTTTGCTGATGATTTGCTAGTTGTTTCAAAGCATGATTTTATCGCAAAATCGCAGGCGTTGTACGTGGAAGAATTGAAAAAAACCTTGGCAAATGACGAATTCTTTATAACTCTGGATTTCTCCGAGAATTACTTCTTACATGTGCAAAATGTCATTCGATGGCAACATTGAGCGGAAGATCAAGCACTCTTCATGTTTACGTTGTATACTATGAAAAATCATAATAAAGATTTCGATATAAAAGTCGAATGAAACTCCTTTGCTACAGCGCACGGAAAAAAAACTTGCTATGAAGTTGGTGGTTGTGTCAAGAGACAAGCATATCGAGCCAGTTTACAAAATACTCAAATTACCAATACGAGAAAACTTTGTGGATAGGTAGAAGGATTCATTCTCAAACCTACTCATGAAATTTCAGAATTTTTATTCAAAACTTGCTGAGGCATCCTCATTTTATGAAAAAGGCGCAAAAACATATATATATATATATATATATATATATATATATATATATACATTGTAATCATGCATTTTTGTATACAATGGAATTATGAACGTCTCATGATTTTGAATTCGGATCATGAATACATTACACGGGAAAAATATTATCTTTTTTTTTCTAACTTTGACATCGTAATTTTGGGAACAAAATATCGTAGCAGTGGACCATACTTGCAATGTTATTTTATTTCTAACCTTACATCGTAAAATTTAGGCTGAACTCTTTGAAATTCAAACTGTTGGAACTATTGCTTTCCAACATCGTAAACTTCAGACTGGAATATTTGGGATTCAAGCTGTTGGAACTATTGCTTTATAACATCGTAAAATTTGGACTGAAATATTTGGAATTCAAACTGTTGGAACTATTGCTTTTCAACATCGTGAAATTCAAAAATTAATAAATAACAAACAAAGGAGTAACAAATTACTGTATTGAATAGCAGAAACTGATGTAGATAAGCAGGAATGTTATTAAAAACAAACATAGATTTGTTCATATTATATGAAAAAAAAAAAATATCTCTCCTTCCCCTAAGAAGAAGAATCAATTCCAGTTGGGAAGGAAGAGGTGAATTGGAGAACGAACTTTAGGTCTGGTAATTGCGAGTTAAAAATCTCGGCACATGGAATTTAGTAAATTATTTCAAATAAGACTCATCACTTCACTGAAATAGCTGCATGAATTTGAGGATTATATGTTAATGTTTGGGTGAATTTTGGAAAAAATTATCATTGGAAAAAAGATGTGGTACAAATTTCAATGTAAGTCTTTCTGATTGAAAAACAGAACACGCAAACTGAATATATGAAACTAGTAAATGTTGAAAAAGTTTTGAAGATGTCTCAACCAACATTGAAACCATTAAACATGGTTATAAAGTAAAAAAACCTATCCAGCATGGGATGAGCTTGTTTGTGAATAATGGTTAGAATGACATCAATAAAAATTCACTCATCACTTGTGCTACATTTTCACACTAAAAAATTCGCAATCTAAAGAGTACTTTTACAAGTAACACATTATTCTTTATTCAAAAATAATACTTACTGGTATAAAACTCCAATAATTAGAACACTTTCATTCTATAACTTCAACTCCCTGTCTGAAAGAAGGATGCTTTCAAGAAACAAAAGAATGAGAATACAACGTGATGATTTTCTATCATTTGGGTAGTATTTGTAAAGGCAATTGCCGTTTATCATTATTCAGATGTAACATCGTAATTTACCGACTTTCTTTAGGATAAATACAGAGCCGGCATTGCTCTGAATACTGTATTTATATGTAACAAAAATGAAACATCATTAATTTATATCGCATACATGTGGTTTGATATTTTTACGTAGTAAAATCGTAAAATTGGTGAGAAAATCGTATTCATCTTTAAGGATTCTCTTTAAAACAAGATTGAATCATATGAACTTTCACTCTTCCACAAAATAAGAAATGAACACTGATTTAATTACCATCAATATATGCGGATTTGCGATGGGAACCTGTAAAAGAACAAATTTTTAACAATAACATTGCATATCAAATGTCAGAAAAGTCCCGCTAATGCAAGTATGGTCCTCTGTTACGATTGTAACGTCGTAATTTATAAGAGAACATTTTTTCCGTGTATTTGATGTGAAATATTCTGAATAATTGTTATTTTCAATCATTAGTTCAAAATAATCATATGGCGTTCATATACTTGATTCTAACGATCATTTGAAAAATATGATCTGAGTAAGCCTAGCTTCCTGAAAATAAAATTTTCCATAGGTCATGTTATGCCATGCAATTTTTATGAAATTTCATATCATGTATGATTCAATACGAAATTTCTCAATTTTCATATTCCATGAGGAATTCAATTTATACATTGGTAAATTTGAGTTTTTTAGGTGAACCCAAACGAGTACATTTTATATATTCGTATGAATATAATTCGTAGAGGACAAATATTTTCTATTTTAACAAAACAAAATTCATGCGAGAAAAATGGAGAACAGAAAAAATTTTGGGATGTTACAACCATAGAGTCACATTTATCTCAACGAAATTCAATTTTGAATCACCATTTCAAAACTCGATAATTTAAACTCCCTGTGCAATGCGGTGTCAGTTTAGAACTCCCTTTAATTCATCCTAGTCTGTTGAATTTTCCAAATTTTTTTGTACAATTTTTTTTCTCATATTCCAAATGAATTTTTCTTTGACAAAACCATTTGATTGAGAAGACAAATGGTTCAAATATCCTCTAAAATTTTCTTGAGTCGATAAGTATGCATAACTATGCATATATACAAAAAGATATTTCAGAGATATCTCAAGCTTTCTTCATACATAACGAAATCACAACAAAAACCTGTGTTTTATTTCAAGATATTTTTTTATTCACTTTTCAAACGTTTAAAAATGTTACTATAACCATATTCGAAACACAAAAATACATTTTGATTGAAGATATCACGTGTTTGATGGGCAAAAAATAATGTAGGAACATAATCTCGAATTACTGTTACATCAACGTCGAAGTGCACGGAGGAAAAAAATAGTTTTCCCAACTGATAAGTAGCCGCTCCAACTGGTTTACGTACACGATTTTCGACCAACTAGAAAAGCAGTTGTCACAGTTAATTTTGGTAGGCGCACGTTGGATGGCGGAAACATCAGATCAAATAGTTTTTTCAACTACTTTCAAATACTCGCTTCCAACATGCAAGGTTCGAATCCCCTACGGCATCCACAAGCGCTGGTTGACTCTGTTTGATATTTGATTTCGAAAAAAAATCTTTCTTTTTAAAATTTCGAAAGAAAATAATTTTCGATCGTAATGATATTTTTATTCAACACACATAGGTTCTGAAAGTGGGAATTACAAAGATTTTTTCCAAATTCAAGATCACTTCACACACGTTTCATTTCCGAAAGCGCACTTTCACCCCTATATCAATTTCCTGCTTTTGTTTGAAATTTATTAATTGGAAATGATCGTAATAACTGGTAACGAACATGTTTACGTAAACATAAGTGATCATTCAAACGGCGTATGAAATTTTGGGAATGAATTTCCATCAATCTTGAATCTTTAAATGAGACGTTGGAACTATTTATAAGTAGAAAAAAGCAGAATCGAATACTGAATCTTTTACAGAAGATATCGTTTTTCTTCTTCTTTTTCCTCTGTTGTTCTGTGTCGGTTTACCCATCACAAACCTATTTGCTCGATTGTCCTATTGCCCCTTGAGGGGATACTAGCGGGGTAGTAGGAGCCGAATCGTTTATGACAAACTCCGCGCAAACGCTTTAATTTTATCAAAATATCGCTCTGTACAGCACTTCTACTTGAATCAGAAAAGTCCCTAACAGGACACTCCGTCGGATCTCCGTGGTCTCCACGGAGATAGATCGTATCCACGTGGAGCCTACGGAGATTCAACGGAGTGTCCTGTTAGGGGTGCTGTACAGAGTGATATTTTGATAAAATTGAATCGTTTGCTCGTAGTTTGTCATAAACGATTCGGCTTCGCCCGCAGACGAATAGCCACGTCTCATACTCGCACACTGTTCTTTTCGAACAAATGATTCCGAACAACTGCTTTTCGGACAGATGATTTTGAACAACTGATTTCGAACACATTTTCAAATACCGTGTTTACATTTCATAATGATCTTTATGGAAATCTATAGCGAAATCAACACAACAGCAAAATTTTAGGAACGGGATATTTTGTTTGGACAATTTTAGTTACGGGATGTTTTGACGCGGAATAATTTTTTTCGGGATATTTTTGTTTGGGATATTTAGACATGTTACGAGGCATACTGTTTTCCGTCGTCTCTTCACCAGTCCTACGCCTCCGTTCCACCGAAGTTCGAGGATGCAATACTGCCGTCCTAAACCAAAAGGCCGTTTATCAAAATTCCGATGTTCCGAGATAACAAGCACACTGAGAATCCAAGACTTCTTAAACTCGTAGAAAATTTCATCGCCCTTATTCTGATAAATCTTGTTCGCAATTAAATGAAAATAATTCATTTCAATGGAAAAAATTTTCTTTCGATTGGAATAAAATTCTTCGAATTCAAAAGGGAACATATGTCTCTTTCAATTTGAGAATTTTTCGTTTCAATTTGATGAAGAATTTTCCCACTCAACTGAATTTTTTTCAATTGAAAACAAGATTTATCAGAATGAGGGCAAAGGAAAGTTTCTTTCAGTCTAAGAAATTGGGAACTCAGTGCATTTTATTCAAACTCATATATGTTGAATGATACAAATACGGTGATTTCCTAATGAGTTTTCCAAATGGTTTTCAATGGCATAAAGATTTTTTGAATTGGGATAGACATAAAAAACCTATTCGGATATGAATATGTAAAGAACGGAGAGAAATTTTGTTGACATACGGCCTTGTGGCTTAGGATGGCAGAATAGAAGGTCGGTTAGTCAATGCTCTACAGGAATATGCTAAGCATATAATAAAAAAAATTTCAGTTATGAACATTAATGAATGAATTAACGATTGTCTTGGAAAGAATGGGTACTGCACGCATTTTTCATTCGCCAAATCGACTGGAATATAATATTCACGTCTGAAAGCCCCTACGGGAGCAGCACGCCCTGCGAGTCCAAAAATACAGCTCCGCGCGACTGCATCATTATTATAATTATAGTCGAACAAGAAGCGTCTGCATTTTTTTCTCTACGGAATTTGGTTTGTGAGGGTACAATGTTGTTCTCTACTTTTTCTATCAGATTTTTGCGAAGTGGAGAACATCATCAAAAATCAACTGTTTATAAAACAAACTACTTGAAATCAATGAACAACATTTTTTTCGGGCTTCATAAAATAATTCATGTAATTGATTAAATTATCTTCAATTTAAGCGCTTATGCGTTCCAATTGATTAAAGTGGTCAAAAGTTGTGAATTAAAAGAAAAATTCTTCAAAATTTCAAACTCAACCCGCAAAAAAAACTTTCGCTCAATCATTTGGCAGATTCATTTCTAATATTAAGAGCTATCATTTTTGCTACATTTCATTGAATTATGAAAGGGAAAATTTAATTCTTGCTGATTTCAGTAGTTCTGACCCATACTTTCACAGTACGTTAACACTTATACACATGTGTCAGGAGATCAAGCAACCCAGATCTTACAATGGAGATAAACGCGTGTGCAGGTATCATGAAGAGAAAAAAAATATAAGAGGATTTTTTCTCCTCTGTTACGTGTGCTTTTAATTCCACGTCGGTTGAAGGTCAGCAACGACAACGATCATAGTATGATTCGATTGAGGAGAGACTTATTCACGTAGAATATCACGATTCAAAAGTCTATGTTAAGAATATATAATCCACGAGCACGCATCAGGCACACAACTCGTCCCTTTCAGGAATTACAAAATCATATCTCGTACGCTGAAGATTTTTATCAACCTCAAAAAATTATAACGATACCACAGAGGGTGTCTTTACCGCATATCCTTGATGACGTCACAGCTTCGCACATTTGCGTGGAAAAAGTGAATGTCAATTCATGAAAATCATTTAATCATACATATTTATGGCAGTGCGCGGAATTTCTGAAAATGATAGGGAATCAATATTGCAACAATCGTATTGAACTGTTAAGGGGTCGTTAACTGGGAACTGTTAAGGGAACTGTTAAAGATCGATTATTAAATTTCTATCATCTCAGATCTATATAGATTCGATATGATGAAAAAAAATGGGGAATAATGGTGGGAAAGCGTGTTATTTTCATAATAATGATATTGAGGGAAGGTATTTCTCACTTGATACACGGATGAAATTTTGTAGCAACAATTAATATATTGATATCGTAGCCGTGAGATATACTTTATTGTGGCGGAAAGAACCATGAGTATGCGACAGATTACCACAACTCTTCTTGAAGTCAATATACAGGGAAAGTTGAAACGTTGGAGTGCTTTGCGTATCATCGGAAATCACAATACTCACTTCAGCAGACATAACTCTGGTAATTCTTTGGGCTATCACTACGCTGTCAGAAATTTGCGCATGAAGCTTCAACCACATGTGGTGGGGGCAATCTATTGGCTTAATTGACAAATTTCTTGAAATTTCAATCACGAATGAAGGTAAATTCAATCACTAAACTATCCCAACATGAGGAATATAATATAGCCAAAATTAAAAAGTCAATTACATGTAACTGAATTCTCAATTCAATCACCAAGAATTGAAAATTCCATTTGCAAGTGTACTTGAAAAATGCATGGAATTTCAAGAAATTTTGAACGTTGTAGACCTTAATAAGCCTAGCAGATGCCTTAAAAGGGCCTACGAAGCTTAGAGAATGCCTAGAGTGATTTATAATATTTCCTACATTTTTTTTTCTACTAAATATGTTCTTCGATTCGTTTGATGAAATCACACTCAGAATCTTGCTCTTCAAGTTGTGTATTCAGGTAACCCGCCTAGCTAATAGACAAATATACCCACATAACGCAAATGTCTCAGTAATATCTTCAGAATATTCTGCAACATTCTGGAGATATTGTACTATTGTCAGAATATTTTGGAGGTATTACCGAGACATTCGTGTTATCTGGGTATCCATTCTCTAGCATGTATGTACCATGGAGCCCACCCCGGCCCAGCATGGGCCCCATCCTGCCAATATGAGCCCAAGACCGGGTTAGGGTTCATACACGCTAGGGTTGATTTCAAACGCAAAATTGTAGAATATTCAATGGAAAAACATGTACATCACACTCTTCATTAACATAATGAAAAGGGGAGATGTCTACTTTCGACAAAAAATACAAGCCAAGGTCACACCACGCTTAATAATCTCCATAGTCATCGTGAATATGCAATCTCTCTACAAGTGCACTTGCGTATTGTATCGCGTACATTGTTTCACCCGAAAGGAAACAAGACGCGTGCATTCTTATGATGAGTGCATTGAGAAAAAAAAATCTTTGCCAATTGGCACATGGCTTCCTCGTTTGTATCAAGTAATGCAGCTCGAAAGAAAATATTTTCCACAGTTCTCAACCGATTCGGATGAAACTCATGTAGGAACACTATCTTATCACAACTAGAACGTGGCATGAATTTCATTGCAATTGGATAACAGGAAGCGAAAACATGCCAGGTCCAAAAACCATAATTTTTCATGACATGTTTCCTTCCTGTGTCTTTCGTTTTCTTGTAAGGATCAGGTTGAAACTATCGCCACCGCATAGAACTGTCGCAAAAATTTCATAACGCTCGGATGATACGAACCGAAAATATCCACATGATAACGGTATTTTCAAGATTTTCAAATTCCGTTTCGAGGCTTGATGCACGGAGAAAAAAAAATAGTTCTCCCAACTAATAATTAGCTGTTCCAACTACTTTACGTAGACGATTTTCGACCAACTACGAAAGTAGCTGTGGCAGGTACTTTTGTTAGATGAACCCCAGATTGTCGGGATATCAACTGGAGTAGTTGTTACAACTACTTTTCTAAAATGCAGGATCTACATAAAATATCAAGTATGACGATATATGTAGGCCGATGAACTATTTTATTAATTGAGAAGAGCAATTTTCAGTGCCGGTTTTGATGTTTAAGGTTAGGATCTTCTATTATTTCTGCCCGTGCTCGTCGACTCTTTGCAACATTTAATTGTAAATTTCGAAAAAAAAATTTATTTTCGATTGTGATATTTGTTTAATGCATATAGATTTGGGGGAGGAGGTGGTCGAAACATTCAAGTTCAAATGTCAACTTACCTCGGGTTTTGAGCCCCTGTCATAACCTACCTATACGCTATACCTAAATCTACCTAACCTATGCCTTAATAATCGTAGCTAAACCGACAACGCTGAGTATATCGTAAAAAAGGCCTTGGATATGTTTTTGATCGTTTTGATTGTGTATTTTCATATACTCAGAGTATACATAAAGAGGATTTATCATTCTACAAATGATCAGTCATTTAATTCCGAAAATAAAATTGGACATACCAGGTTTTTGAAAATTAGTAATTTGACACGAATATGTATTGAAAATATGATAAAATGAAATATATACACGGTAACCACGACAAGTAACCTCAATGAATATAACGCGAGAGTTCACCGCGTTTCGATTATTTTCAACAAAATTCACATTGCTGCAGGAACTACGTGCGTAACGATGGGAGCAATGAGAAGTAGCTCCACGAACTATCTGAAAGTAAGGTAGATCAGGTAGCTATTTCTCTTATTCGATCAGCTACTTTTTCACAACTATTTCATTTACTTGTGACAAATATTAGAAATATTTGTTAGAGCTCACGAACTATTTCAGACAGATATTTGATTTATTAACACAACTATCTCTTATACAATTACTCGAAAATAGCTCATATGCCTAAGTCCTTTTTTTCCGTGTGCTTGACATTGTCTTCCCTCACTTCCGATTCGCTTGAAATTTATATCCTACAACTAAACTCATAACACCTCATGAGTTAAATATGCTCAAAGTTCCATGGCATTCGGATGATACGAACATAGGTGAGGCATACTTTCAAAATGTGGCCAAAGAATGCGAATCGCAAAAAAAAATTGAGATGTCACTCATATGGGACCACTATGGGATCATAGCTAGAAAACGGTATAAGTTTCATTACAATCGGATAATGAGAAACGGAGATATGGGCGTTCGTAAAACCACAAATTTTTTTTATATTCTTCCTCGCCTCTCCGGTTCTTCTGTAACAATCAGGTTGAAACTTACACGGGACCACCATGAATACTACATATAAGCGTGGTTCAAATTTCAAGACGATCGAATAATAGAAATGGAAAATATGCGCGTTTGCAAAATGTGCGTACACACACACACACACACACACACACAGACAAACAGACATAAAAACCAAAAATTTTTCTCGTGTTTGGAGGAACATTTTGGCCTAAGAGATTTTAAGTTTGGAGGTCAACAAATTTTCGGTCCCCGTAAACGATCACAAAGCTTTCCTCTAACGAGGGAGCAAAATGTTGAACTCAAAGAAGGTTTATTTCTCTCAACTATTTCGTGGGCTTATATATGGCCAACCTCATCGAATAATTTCGTCAACTACATCATATGTTCGTGAAGACTAATCTCTATCAGCTACAGATACAATTGACAGAACTAAACGGTAATTTGATCAAATCAATCATTCATTTGGCTTAAAAATGATATCCATTACAATCAATTTCACCGTATTTCGTTAGATTCAATAATTATTTCAATCAACTTTGATAGGAGAATCCATTGAAGGTCATAAGATGTTTGATGCAAAACTATTTTATTTCAAATCAAGAATCTTACCATGATGATACGGATGAAGTGTACATATTAAATCTCATTCAGGGGGAATCGAACCTGCTTATCTTGGATTCTCCTCACCTATCTGAGACACTAATGCCCTCACCGTTTCTCTACAGGGTGCTCCGTATTTTGCACATTCAAAAGTTGTTATAGTGCTACATAACCTGTATTCTACCATCACTGGTTAAGTGACTTTCAAATAATGATGTTTTCATCATAACTAAGAGCACGGTCAATTAGTTTTTTCCTCCAATTATTTCCACTCTACGAAATAAATTGATTCAACTACAGACATAAACCTTGATGTTGACACAAAATGAACGTTAATAGTAGTATAACAGTGTAATGTAGTTGACTGAACGACATCAGCTTGAATTTATGTGGTTATCTCAACGAAATTATGTTTAGTTGAAATATAATTCCTTCGTGGTAACTCTGTACTGTACAACTACACGGAAGAAAGAAAACAGCAATGGTTAACGTGAATCACAAAAATAGATTTAAACTCAAATTCATTCTATGCAGTACTGCGTTTCTCAGTCCTCATGACTGTCCATTCAGCACTGACGAATTTCATTACAATACCCATTACTGTGATCGCGCTAATCCTCATTATCCAAGCGTGTTTTCATTTGTTTTTCAACCGATCACTGTCATTCACAGTAACCAGTAATGTTTTCTTTTTTCCATGTATACAATTATGTTGAGATCACTTCATTTTTTCTCTCAGTGTGGCATGGTCTTACAATTTATAACAAGTCCATAATTCACATCGACTGTGTACATTAAGGTGGGTCAGAAAAAACAATTTTTTTTTCGATCGTGAAACCTCAGAAAAGTTTTTTTTTGCCAAGCTGATGCACATGCAACAAGAGGAATTGAAATAGAACAATATCTTCAATTCGCGCATCGCATTTGGAGTTGAAAAATTCCTATATTCCACAGTTTTTTGTCAAGTTTTCATAATTATTGAACTGAATACTGTCAAAATACTAGAGGTTCGTATGTCAAGTTTAAGGTATGAGAAACACAAAACCAAATCGAAAACTGTCCTTTAAAAATAATCATTGCCGCACCGAAACCTAAAAGAAAACACAATGTTTCGGGAAAATGGTGATATTTATTCAATTTCTCAACTTTTACTATTTCATTTTCTGTATGAAGACTTTTATACCTGGTGTATATATCTTTTATCTCAAATTCTTATATTCAATAAAATGTACTTGAGGATCAGATTTTTTTTTTTATTCGGGCTTCATCGATCTTGATGAGAGGGTCGTCCTGATAAAGCCGTCTCTTACCTCAACGTCGCACACTTCCGAGCAGTGATGCCAGAAAATATCGCGTGGTCGAAAAAATCGGCCCCTCCACTGTTCCGTACAATGGAACTTCCGTATAGGTGTGATCAAACGCATACAAAGCTTTCAAAGTGTGTAGAGTAGAGGGGATGATTTTTGCGTCCACACGGTCCTTTCTGGCATCACTGCTTCCGAGATGCTTCAGTCACCAGTTTAACAATAACTTGGATATGACAAGGGAAGCTCTCGGAGTCCGTAACATTGTAACGGGTGTCAGTCTTTATCGAAATTTTTATGTCCTCATTCTTGATATTCCTCAATAGTGAAGGTGGAGAGATATCACAATTATCCCATCGAATCATATCCACGTACTCTGCTGCTTCGAAATTGAGTTTTGGTGTCCTGAAGTTTTGAACAGCGTTCCCCTTGTAGAGTGATCGAGCTTACAAAACTCGACGAAGCCCCAGTTCTCTGATATTTCTTCATTGAAACGGACCAGGATCACGAATTGCCGAATCTTCTGAAATTGTACCTGAATTTATAACAGTAGAAATGACCCAGGCGAAAGCTCTCAAACGCTGCTCCATTGAGTAACGGCTCGTTAACAACGACTACCCTTTTATGAAGATTGATAATGCCCGAATTTTCAAAAAAAATCTGATCTCAAAGTACATTTTACTGAATAAAAGAATTTAAAATAAAAGATATATTTACCAGGTATAAAAGTTTTTATATACTGAAAATGAAAAAGTAAAAGTTAAGAAATTGAATGAATATCATCGTTTCCCCGAAACATTGTGTTTTCTTTTATCTTTCGGTGCGACAATAATTATTTTTGAAGGACGCACTGAGAAAAAATATAGTGGAGCCAACCGCATATGAGTTTGGATACGGCGAATCTCGCCGCAAGGTTGACTCAATTGAATATCGATTGAAATGACCGAATGAGCATTTACTTCAATCGATATTCAGTTGAGTCAACCTCGCGGCGAGATTCGCCGTATCCAAACTCATATGCGGTTGGCTCCACTATATTTTTTCTCAGTGCAGTTTCCGATGTGGTTTTGTGTTTCTCATACCACGAACTTGACATACAAACTTATAGTCTTTCGACGATATTCAGTTCAATAATTATGAAAAATTGACAAAAAACTGTGGAATATAGGAATTTTTCAACTTCAAATGCGATGCGCGGATTAAAGATATTGTTCGATTTCAATTGATCTTGTTGCAGGTGCATCAGCTTGGCAAAAAAAAACTTTTCTGAGGTGTCGCGATCAAAAAACAAAAATTGTTTTTTCAGCCCACCCTAATATACATATATATGTATGTACAGGTATATACAGTTCTTTAATATGCACTTCCTTGAACGAATGGAGTTCACTTCGTGTTCGAGAATATACAATGTTCTCAATGTTTTCGAAGATGATGATGTCCACAGTAAAAAGAAGAACTCAATTTCAGCTAGAATGTGAGCTGAATTCAAGACGCAATCGGAAGAAGACTCGTTAGATCTAAAGTCAGGCACTAGAAAACTTTTTTAAACTCATACAAGAGTACAGCTCACATTAATCACTATTGGTCTGAAATTGAGACTGAAATTCAAAGCAAATTGATTCTGATGAATGGATTCTGCGAATGAAAAAAAGTTGCCCCCCCCCCTCCCCCCTCATGAATTATTCCACTTTACTCACGACTATGCGATTGTATCATGTTCATAGTTGTTCAAGACTGAAAACTTATAACACTCTTTGAGGAACTCGAACCTACGTCCTTCCTGGATTATCCTGTCCTTGTCCCTTGTGTTTAACCACTTCGCCATGCTCCAGTGGTGTGATAAATCACTTTATAAAGGTATAATTTTATAGTAAGTGGAGTGTGAAGTCAAAGAAGAATTTTGAAAACATTTCAGGGAAAACTGAAAGTCCGTTGGAAGGTTGAATTGATTCAAATATGCATTGTGATGTTCAAGTGGAAGTGTCAAAATCGAAAAATACATAAACGATGTGTGTACGTAAACAAAGTCCAATAACAAAGTTTTATGAAATTGATACTACAAAGTTTCTACCAAATTTGTTACGCATACTGAGTAATAAATAGAGAACATTAAATAATTTGATTCAATTGAGACTATGATTAAATTACATGTACACGTGTATACAGGTATAAACCATTGTGATACTGAGAATGAAAAAATTTATGAAGTCCGAAAAATCAGCATATTACTTGGTTTAATTCGATTAAACCTAATCATAACTCATTTTCATTCCTCATTACGGCTGAGATCGTAATATTGCTGGTTTTAAGTTTCATCTGAAAATCAGTCGGTCATGAAATTAAGATGTACTTTTTACTCACCGAGAGAAAAAGCATGCTATAAACGCGAGGGAGCACTTCACGCTTCTAACGCATTTCTTATAACGTGTGTTAAACACACGAGCCTATGCTTTTTGAGTATGCGTCCCATGCCTTCTAAGCATGTTGCCATGCATTAAAAGCACGTTATAACAACAACGTTAGAAGCGTTGGGGCTCCCTTGCGTTTAGAGCATGCTTTTTCTCTCAGTGCTGTGTACGATTGCGAGAATAACTTCATATTGTGCCAAGAATATGGTCACGAATAGGTATCAGGCGGACGATATCATAGTTACATTATCAATGTTATCTGAGTTCTGATCTTATGAATCGAAATCCAAAGATAATTTCATGTTTCCTTATTGGAAATTTATTCTACGGCATGTGCGTTACAAAATTCTTACAAAAGCCTATAATCATTAATCAATTAAATCGACACGAATGACATGCAATCAAATATCGTATTCTGACTTTTGATATTAAATAATGATGCACCTATGTGGAGGATGAATGGAAAAGAAACGGAGAGATATGAGGGGAGAATTTGCAAACAACACACAAAGGTACCGCTCGACATTCGCGCATACAATGTAGAAATGAACGTGAAGAGATGATTGAAGCGTGGATAATATATATTATCTTGTAGATATCAAAGAAAACTACACAATTCACCTGCGGTGCTTCTGTTACAACCTAAATGAAGAATCCCATCAGTTCATTCAAGTGTGATCAATTCTTTGGTATAGTCGGTACTATCATCTTATGCACAATCCAACAAGCATATATACAAGGGGGAAGTAACAGAGCTGAGATGGGGTACTATTATAAATTTTCACGCTGCTTTTTCTATATAATACTTCTATATAATGCTTAATAACCAATATCGACAAATTTTATAGTAATCAGTTAGTTAAAGGCTACAAAACAACAGAATTTACTTAAGCGGGTATTTTGGTCTAGGGGCACAAATTTTAGGAGTTTTTTCAAGTATAATCAAAAAAACAAACAACATTTTCACTATCCACTTTTTCCTAGATATTTTAATAATACACAAAACAAATTTCAGACAAGGACATTGAAAATCAAAAAAATTACAAGGAGGTGCATCCTGGTTGCACACTGTTAGAAATTTCTGCATGAAGCTTCAATCACATGTTATGAAAGCAATTTTCACTCATATGATTGAAAAGTTCTTGAAATTTCAATGACATTTGGATGTAAATTCAATTATCAGACTTTTCTATGATGGGTAATATAATATAGCAAAAATTGAAAATTTTAGTACATATGATTGAATTCCTAATTCAATTACCAAGGACTGGGAAATTTATTTACAAGTGGACTTGAAAAATTAATAAGACTTGAAGAAATTTTCAACATTGCACGATGGGAGCATCAATTTTTTTCGCATTCATTTTGGCGTGTTGAGAGGATACCAGAGCTACCATCGGAGCACGATTTTTTTTACAACAAAACGCTCGAAACTGAATTCATTAGAAAATTTGAAATTCCCAGTGATGATTCTTTGGGACTCCATCTAGATCTGAATAGAGCTCGAATTTTGAAAGAAAATTTGTGAAAAAAACCAGCCTCGCCGGAATTCAAAATTCGGGCTCTATCAAGATCTTGATGGAGTTTCAAAGAATCATGGCTCAACATTCCGGATTTTCTGATGTATTCAGTTTCAAATGTTTTGTTGCAAAAAAACGGGCTTCGCACTTGTTCCGCATCGACGTGGTTTTCGAAATCTATCAGAAACGACCAACACGTTCGGTGCGCAATAACTCAGGGCTGTTTCTAATATTTGGAATGGATGAATTGAAATGTTATTCTATTCCACTTTACAATTCCAAGGTGAAGATATTTTCAGAAAATAATGAACTACTTTGAATACAGTTTAGACACACTATAGTTACATCATCATGCAGTAATCAGTCTTACGACTGGTTTGATGAAACCCTCCACCCCTGTCTATTATCCGCCAAACGTTTAATTTCTACATATCTACTACGTTCCTTGTCTTGTACGATTTGCTTCATATAACTTGATCTAGGTCTACCTTTACCAGTTTTACCATTCATTTTCCCTTCCAATATTGTTTTCAATAAACTCTCATGCCATAATGTGTGTCCTATAAGATTGCTTCTCCTTTTCACGGTGTGATTCAAAAGATTTCTTTTTTCATTTATCTGCTCGAGTACTTCTTCATTTTTGACTTTGTCTATCCATTATATTCTGAGCATCCTCCTATAACACCACATTTCAAAAACTTCAAGTCTCCGTTGATCAGTTTTCCCCATTGTCCAAGTTTCGCAACCATATAATGCTGTGCTCCAGACGTAACTTTTCAAGAATTTCTTCCTTACTTCCAAGTTTATATTTTTTGAGCATGATAACTGTTCCTTTTGGTAAAAAGCCTGTTTCCCTTGTGCTATTCTTGCGCTTATATCTCTTTCGCTTTTGCCGTTTTCTGTAATTATGCTTCCTAGATATTTGAATTCTTTCATCTGTTCAATTGTCTCGGTATCTATTTTGATTCTCGTTCTTCTAGCTGTTTTCGCTGCTGTACACATGATGAATTTTGTTTTGTCTTTATTTATATTCATACAATAGTTTTCCAATAATATTGTTCTCATAGTGTTGAGAATATTTTCTAACTCAGTACTACTCGTGGTAAATATAGCTATGTCATCCGCGAATCTCAACATACTTATAATTTCTCCCTGAATCTGTAATTTCGATTGAATTTCCTCCTTCACTTCGTTCATTGCTTCTTCTATAAATAAATTGAAAATCAGTGGCGATAATGAGCATCCTTGTTTCACCCCTCTTCTTATTTGTGCTTCCCCTCCCTGACCCTCTATGTCTATTATTGCACTTTGATTCTTATATAATTCGTATATTATTCTTCTATCTTTATAATTTATTCCCGCCTTCTCCAGGATTGCAAACATCTCCTCCCAGTCCACATTATCGAAAGCCTTTTGTATATCTACAAAACCTATGTACACAGATTTCTTCAGCGCTATCCTTTTCTCTATTACTGCCCTAAGTGCTAAAATTGCTTCTCGCGTTCCCCTATATTTTCTAAAACCAAACTGATCTTCCGCCAATCTACTCTCTATTTTATTTTCCATCCTCCTGTATATAATTTTGGTCAGTATTTTCGAAGCATGTGAAGTTAAACTGATCGTTCTGTAGTTCTCGCATTTGTCTGCCCCTTGTTTTTTCGGGATAGCGACAATGTTATTCTTTTGGAAATCTTCCGGTACTTCTCCTTTTTCGTACATATCTCTAATCAATTCAAACAGTGCGTCACGAGTTCCTTCACTGGAGGCTTTTATAAGGTCCGCACTTATGCCATCCATGCCTGGCGCTTTATTATTTTTCAATTCTTTCAAAGCCTTGTCGAATTCTGATCTCAATATCGAATCTCCCAATTCTTCCTCATCTACATCCTCCTCCTTCTCTAAAAGTGCTATATCATCGTTTCCTCTATACAAGTCTTCCAAATGATTGATCCACTGTTCTATTTTCTCTTCCGTTTTTATCAATTGTCGTCCTAGAGTTTCTAATCTTATTGCTTCTAGATTTCATTTGGCCGAAAAATCTTTGAATAATCCTATATGCTTCATCTATTTTTCCTAAATGCAATCTTATTTCTATTTCCTGACATTTCTCTTCTAACCACTGTTTTTTTGCTTTCCTTGATTCTCTTATTATTTTATTTCTCAATGATTTGTATCGTTGCTGGCCTTCTTGGCTATCATTATTCTTGTATTTTCTTCTTTCATTTATCAATTCTAAAATTTCTCCCGTTATCCATGGGTTTTAGGTTCTACCCCATTATTCTTCAAAATCTTATCCGCACATTCTCCTATATTCCCCTTCATCTTTGTCCATCTCCTCTCTATTCCCAAGTCTTTCTCTTTTTGATCTCCCAATTTTTCATCCAACATTTTCTCGAATGCCTCATGTGTTTGTTTTTGCTTGAGGTTCTTCAAATTCCATCTTTTCTGCATTTTCCTTCCCTTCTTCGGAGATTTGAATTTCAGAGAACATTTCATCATCAAAATATTATGATCACTATCTCAATTTGCACTGGGATAAGTTTCACAGTTTTTCACTTGGTTTCTAAGTCTTTGTTTCACCAATATGTAATCAATTTGGTATCGTGCTGTATCTCCTGGCATTTTCCAAGTGTTTGATTCTTCTTGGATGATTTTCAAATAAAGTGTTTGTGATAACCATCTTATGATTTTCACAAAATTCGACTTAACGTTGTCCTCTATCGTTCCTCCTCCCTAACGCAAAATCTCCTATTATGTTGCCCTCTTTTCCTTGTCCTACTACCGCATTCCAATCACCCACACTGTAAAAAAAAATTTATTCCAGTCAAATAAATATTTATTTGTCCTGTACCAAAGAAATATTTATTAGAATTAACAAAATATTCTTTGGAACCAAAATAATTTATTTGAATTAAATAGATGGTTTTAATCGTTTATTTGATTCCAATAAATTATTTTGGTTCCAAAGAATACTTTGTTAATTCTAATAAATATTTCTTTGGTACAGGACAAATAAATATTTATTTGACTGGAATAAATTTTCTTTTCAGTGCATCACTATCAAATTCTCTCCTCCCTTCACATATTCTATCACTTCTTCTATTTCTTCGTACGTGTTTTCAATATCTTCCTCCGAATATGCAGATGTGGGCATGTATACTTGGACTATGACTGTGTCTACCGGTGTCTACTTGTTTTTCTGAATGTCATAACAATCCGCAATATCCATCCTCTCCAATTACTCTATTCTCCAATGAATACCTATATCTTTAATTCTCTCCATTTGCAGATGATTGTCCTCTTAAATATCACTGATGATGAATATCTATACTCACATGTTTCCACTTCCACATATCCTCATTCTCAAACATACATATATTGATAGGATAAGAAGAATATGTTGTTGAATGGGAGTATAGACTTTTGATATTGATGATATTCCAGATGGCACTGAGTTCATTGACGAATTTTTGAAGACCTCTCCAAGAACTCCAAAACTTCAAATCAAATTTTTAATACAACTTTCAATTATTGTCAGAATCTTCCACTCTTATTCCATCGTATTGTGAGATCCATTTTATTCCACTATATTCTAAAACCATCACAGAAAGAACATTCATACTCAGTACCCGATCTCCAGCACCATGTACCCGTATAGCACAACCACCGATCTAGTGAATGTTGCCAAATCTGATTGAATTTCGTACAATGTCCTAGTTGAAGCCAATTTTGAAATTTTCAATAAGATTTGGTTACACGGAAAGACCGGGTTTATTAATATTTAGAAAGAATTTATCAACGTTCAGAAAAATGACTGTCAATTTAGGGGAAAAGAGAAACGCTGAAAAATATTCGTAGTTAGTCTACCAAAAATTCGTAGTCAAAATATTGATAGTTGATAGTTTCATTGGTATTTTTCACAGTGAAACTATCAATTGTTGATAGATCGACTATGAATTTTTAGTAAGCTCACTACGAATATTTTTCAGCGATCCTCATTTTCCCTAAATTGACAGCCATTTTTCTAAATATTAATAGACCCAGTCTTTCCATAAGGACCACCCTGGTCCGGTGCGGATTCTACCCATATCACAATGTGAATAAAGCCTGCGCAAAATTTGCATGTGCAGGGGAATGAATAGGTCACACCCGCCCGGGAATTTTCCGCAGAGTCAACATCGGGATCCCCAATGACTGCTTAGAAATCTAATCCCTAGTCCTCTGGTGGGAGCTGGTACCGTGGTTCGAATTGATCACAGAATTATCATTTCCAAATGAAATTTCTTGTACTTTTGGGAATTCTCGATACATGAGTGACATGAGCACATACGAGTGATTAGAAAGAATACATGTACGTCTCATTTGGCTCCTTGGAAACGTAGAAAGAATTCAAACAAAAAAACATGAATTTTGAAATATGACCCTCTGAGAGAAATCTCGCTCGTGTTTGAATATGAGAGTGATTCCATTTCATTCATGCGTGTGAGAAAATTCTTCTACGTACATCTTAGGAATGTCCATAAAATATTCACGGAATGTTGACAAAACCCAGTAAACACACGCACGTTATAAAAACTTCAAAAACAGTCAATAACCACACGTTGTGAATTAGTAATATTCTTGCGTTGATTCAACGTAAAAATGTCGCGGCAGATCACGTGTTTTTCAACCATACAATAACGTCATATCAACGGTTTAAACATCGTTTAAAAGACGTCAAATATTGACGTGTCCTAATGATGGTTCTAAAACGTGAATTGAACCCAAGAAATTATTTTGACAACTTTTCATTCAAGATCAAGAACAATAGTATTTCTGAGTGTGACAGAATTCGGAAAGTATGCCACACTATTTACTATCTTGCTCTTTGTTGAAATTTTAACCATTGTTCGGTTTCGATCGACATTTTTAGCAGAATATCTTCAATTGAAGTTCAAACACAAGGTGTTATGAACACATTTTAAACGCGTGATTCAAATTCGTTCAAAACACGTTTTTTGAGGACGTCGTTTGATGGTTATTTTTGAATATTAGTTTAAATTACACGTCATCAAAACGTAATTCCTGATCGTCTATTTCCCTATCAAATTTCAACTAAAAATCAACGGTATGAAATCAACGACTGACGTCCGCTTGACAGTCTAACGTTTTTTCAACATTGAAATAACGTGTGTGTGTTTATTGGGAATGTTCACAAATTCGAGAAAATGACCAGAGAACCACTTTCAGGGAAAGTACACTCGTTGTATACAATGGGTAACCAAACGTTGAGTAGCATGAGAAAGATGGTCTCTTTAACAGGATACCCTATAAATCTCGACGTATTCTGGCGCAACGAAAGGGCACGTGTTATACGTACATGTACATACAATATTCCTATGGAACGTCGATATAAGTACGTGTGCTCTCGAGCGACCGCGCAATATCCCGCTGAGAAAAGATACGTACATGCGGCGGGATGTTCTTGTATCATTCTCATTAATTCATTCTCTCTTTCCCACTTCTCCTTTTATTCGATACAGTGTGAACTTTTAGTTCTTATTCGGTATGAATTATCGTCAGGCAGTCAGGATGCGTGAAAATCGCAGCGACAGCATCTCGTGCGAATGTACCCGAGATTCGAGGACCCCTTTCTCTCTTTCTTTTTCCCTTTCTTCTATTCATTATTATTGTATAGTTGACAAAGGTGGAGAAAAAAGTATCCAAAGTATTCTTCGAATGATGTTTTGCCTTGGTGATCCAAGGAAGGGAGTAATCCACTTTTCTCATGCAGGTATTATTTGGATTCCCTCGTTTGCCTTTGGAAATCAACCCTCAGCCTACTAACAGGGTTAGCGTAACCTATGTAGTGAGTATTTGGAACATGCGGAATTTAAAAAGAGTATGAGTTTCAACGTCGCCATCTTTGAATAGAGCAACTTGAGTATGAACTGATGGATTGGTACCATTTTATTAATATATGAAAAAATGCAAGCTCATGTTCGATTTTGTATGCGCAAAAATATGTCAATTTAAACCCAGTGAACAATTTGTTATCATCAAGAGCTCTCGAAGATCTCCCAAATACGTGTAAGAGGTTAGATAAACCTCTCAGAAAGTTCACATAAAGGTATCAAAATTTTATCAGATGCGTTGATTTTTGAGGCAAATGAAAAATTTTCAGAATGTTATTCAAACGAACTTTTTAAGAGGATTTTTGTCTGAGATATCAGAAAATCATACCATTCAGATATGAGTATGATAACATCGACAGAGCTGTTTCAAGAGACTTCTCAAAGAGCGCTTCTTCTCATAAGTTTTTACTAGCAAGTTCGTAGACTGAGAGTTGAGAAAGGGAATAGGGAGAATGCTGTTTCTTAAGAGGATACTAGCGGCGTGGCAGTAGCCAAAATGTTTCTTTCAAATTATTTGAAAGTTTCACAATACAATTTAATAATTTTCATTTAGAGACCTATATTGACACATATACCAGGTAGGTAAATGAAAATTGGTTGGTTTTATTACACCACTTCCAAATAATTTGGAAGAAACATTTTGGCTGCTGCCACACCCCTAGTAACCTCTTAACCCTTTGGCCTACACGATATCTGCTAATTGCGCGAGCTATAGTAAACAAGAAAGTCGATTGCGCGCGCCGTGCCATTCAACTGTTCAGCCGTGTACCTGAACTGGCGCAAAATGTAAACTTTTCATGACATATATATTCCAGTGCAACGAAAGAAATTCAAGGAAAAAAAGGAAATAATAAACAATGTTTAGATACAAATAATAATTTCAAGACGTCTAGGGTGTAATCATAATCAATTGATCTGTTGACAAAATTAATTTATTATTTCAAAGTATATAATGAATCAAAAACAATTTCTGATTGATACTTGTTCTATTAATATGTTGAATATATGAATATTCAATGATTCAATTCATATTATATGAATTGTTTATGACACAAATTCTTTACCAGGAGTCAGACTCGTGGCTTTTGTTTATAACATAATTTCTTTACCACGAGTCAGACTCGTGGTTATAGGTCAAAGGGTTAAATAACTTACAAACGTGAATTCTCTCACGAATCAATCGATGAATAATGTTCCTGGGAGAATATGTTCCTCTTACAAGATTAAATCCAATTCGATTCTCAATGTCATGCGTGTAACATGATACGGATTGTACATCGATATGGAACAAAAGAAGATTTGTTTCCAGTTATTTTTTGTTTCTACATATCTTTTTCACTGAGATTTGTTTTGTGTGATTGGTATTCAAAGTCCCCACCTAGGACGACAGTGTACGAATAAAAGTCTGAATAGTTTCCGCGTGGAAATTTTTTTCATGCAGTAATCATGATTGTTCAATGTTTAGGCCCCAATAAGGATCCAATACAGGGCCTATATAGAAATGTCACGCTTTTGGATCTAGGCTCTATGTGGTTTTCCATATAGGCCTAATATAGACCAAATAGTAATTTCTACAATCAATATTATTATTTATACTACGAAGGAGTGAAACTTATTATCAGTCATAGTTGAGTCCTTTCCCAACTATTCCAATGGTAATTCCGACTATTTTTTTCTCCGAGTGTATCCATTGAACACAATATTTATTACAAATGAGGGCAATTAAAATCATTCGAATGAATTGCAATATATACCGATTCACCACGTATAAACCATATTTTTGTATGAAAATCAAGGATGGTATAACTGATATTAGATAATGATACATAATTCTATACATTGGCTCTCATTTTCCATGTATACAGTATCAACAAAAAAGTGTGAGTCAAATCCAATCTGCTTTACTGTAATGGAGCTGAAACTAGCAGATTTGAGCTAGCGGACTCGCGCTCTAGTTCATTGTAGAACTGTCGTAGAATGATGAAACCGACACCAATGAGATTTGTGAGTCGTAATCTTTGAATTTAAATTCACATTGGCTCAGTTTATAAACGCGGTCTGCTAGTTTACATCTGCTAGCTCCAGTTTCATTTTACTGTAATGTATTTGAATATAATTTTCTCATCTAGAATGAAAATATTAGTTATTTTACCGTACTGTTCACCATCTTCAAGGATTTTGGAAACTACAGATGTTTTTTGGGCGTACACAAAACCCTTAATCGTTATATATTTTAATTCAATTTTATTTTTAGCTGACGGAAATAATGTATCGACTGCAGAATTCTTCAGCACTGCACCCTTCAGTACATACGCATTATCGCATTCTTCAAAAGATTGTAAGATGACGATGTATTTTGTATTTTTCATGTTTTTTGTGTACTTTTTTTCGTCCCATCGGAATATTCTACAAACCATTGGAATGCACATGGAGCTCGGTTCGATGTTACAATCTTTCGAAAAATACGATAATGCGTATGTACTGGAGAGTTCCTGTGCTAAAAAATTCTGTAGTCGATGCATTATTTGTGGTGGAGTGGTTAAACACGGAGGACTAGGACAGGTCATTCCAGCGACGATGTGGGTCTGGATCTCCCGATGAGGATCAAAAGATTTTCAATTTTCAACTACTACGATCGCGACATAATTGGACAGTCAATAAGCGAAGTGAACAAATTCACAAAACAGGAAACTTTTTTTTTGTATCCTCCGAATAAACATGAGCATATTTCTCGTGGTCGATAGGTAACGCCATGTTGAGCAGGACAAAACGAAACACAATGGACGAACCCATTCACCAGAAATAATTCGCTTCGAATTTCAGTTCAAAATTAATTTTAATTCCAGTCCAATGGGGATTAATGTGAGCTGTATTCTTGTTTGAGTTTGAGAAATTTATAGGTATGTTCATTAAACATTAAATATTAAAAAAAAACTTTTTTTCGGATCAAAAAAAAGTTTTTTTTCGTCATACTTATTGCACAAAAAAAAGAAAATGACGGTTGAAGTGATTCGAGGTGGACGGATGATCTGGAAAAAAAAGAAAAAATGGCAAATTATTCCTTGCTAAAGTGCCTATTGCAAAGACACTGGGATATTTTTTTTCATAAAAAAGTAATAACGTGGTGGCCATTTTTCGAAAAAATCGAGTTTTGAAATTGGAAAATCGGATTCAAATCGGACAATTTTTGTCCAATCAGAAAAATCCTAGTTCATGCAATAGCCACTTCAACAAGGAATAATTTACCATTCTTTTTGCTTCTTTTCAGATCATCTGGTCGTCCCAAATCACTCCCACCGTAATTTTTTAGTGTCTTTTGTTGTTTAAATTAGTACAACGGAAGAAAATTTGTTTAAATCTGAAAAAAAATTTTTTGTGATATGCAAGGTCTCATAAACATACCTACAAATTTTCAGAACGATATCTCAATTTTTTCTATGAAAAAAAATGTTTGGAAAAAAAGTATTTTTGCCCAATTCTTAACCAGAAAGACCCCTCAAGGGAAAATAAGTTTGTTCGATCATGTTCAATAGTTCCCGAGAAAAAAAATCTTCAAAATATCCTTTTTTTCCGACGTTCACATTGGAATGTTTCTTTAAATTCAGCTCAAATTCTAACTGAAATCAAGTTTTCTTTCTTATCGTGTATGAAATGACAATTCGGAGCTAGCGGAATATATCCGTTTACAAAAAAATCAAAAAACGAGAAGGAGGAGGAGGAAGATTTCGTGAAATGTTCGTATTTGGAAGATGGAGAACATCGCTCTGTTTGCTAGCCCAGCGGCAAATGATAAGAAAAGGTGGGAGATGAGAAGGAAAAGCCGAGGGGGAATGGGGATAGAAGGCGCAGTGTGAAGACGTGGAGAGGAAGAGGGTAGCTAAGAGCCCCTAGCTTCCACGGAAGCGAGAACGAACGTCGCAGAAATTTAATTAAAAAGTTTTTCCCTACACCCGTTCTGTACACTCCATGGGACGAAACGGAAATATACCAAGGAAGAGAGAGAAAAGCATTCCAAGTGAACGGCGAAACAACCAATGGCTTCCATTTTTTTTTGATAAATTTAGTTACAATGCGTTTTCCTGTTTGACTTTCTGAAAAACCAATGCCCGCATGGAGATATTACCTGTTCGGTTGTGAACTTGTGGTTTCACGTGTTGATATGTTTCATTTTATATCATTGATGAGGAATATTGTTCCCACAACAATACTTTTCGGCTGTTTTTTCACAAGTAGACTGTGGAAAAACTTTCACTGGAGATTCAAAAAAGGTTTCTGTTGAACAATCTTTCCCTGAATTTTCAGACTCATTCCACTAAGTGATTAGAGAAATTTTGGGAATTCAAGAATTACTTTCCAAACGCTCAGTGAAATTTGTTTGCCAATTCGTAAAAAAGTTGTTGAAAATAAACACAGAAATTTGTTCATAATTTCTAAAAGAAATTTGTTTACACTATATTTGCCCATGTGGAAGAATTTGATATCATTCTAATGAAATTCGTATTAGGATTCGAGTCTGTACAAACTCTACATAGGATTTCTAGAGGAATTTCGTAAAAAATGTATGTACTGAGCATGATTTTATGAAATTTTTGTAGAAATTCTATATTAAGTTCTGCATTAAAGCTCTGTCAAGTTTTTTTTCACGGGTAAAATGTGCTACCATGCTGATAAAAGAGGTCGTAACTGGCTATTCTTTACCAGAATGAGTTATGTGTGATGAATGTCAGACAGTGTAGTATCAATCTGTGAACATTGTTGTATTATATTTGAATAATTCACTTCATTCTTCGATAATGAAGTTGCTCTATAAAAGTAGCCGTATCTTTTGTTGAGTTATGAATCATCACGAAAATTAGCCGTATCTATGAATTACTTGTGAATTTGAGCATAATTTGAGAGATGCGATAAAAATACCTGATCGTTGATGAGATACCTCGGTCAAGGTTAATGAAAATCCTGAGATATTTTAACCCTAGACCAGGCATGTCAATAATTCTCACCTCTGAACGGCATGTGGGGTCGTTCACGACCCCAGGAGATTTTTCATGCATACTTTCTTTCAATCGGAGATGTAGACATTCCGAACTGAATATGCTGCGTCGTTTGTTGTTGAGGAAGACAGTGATGCATCCCGAAGTATATTCAACGGACGTTTAATTAGGATATAGACTATCAAATAAATCAAAATCTCGACAAAACGTCGGAAAAGACTATTTCCAAGTTAAAATATATCATTTCTATGGAATCTCATGAATTTCAAAATTCCGAACGGCTATTCGAAGGGAACATTCCAAACTATGAAATGAAGGTAGTAGTTGTCGCATTTGTTTGGAAAAACTCATTTATTCTAATACATGAGCTATCAAATGTTTAAGAACGTCGTACACCGAAAAGGAGTGGAAGAAATGATCATAAAATTGTTTTTCTTCGGTGAAAATGGTTGTTCTCATGCAAAACTCATAGATATATGTAATAAAAAACAGTTTCATCAGTAAAATGTAAATGTCAATCAATCGTGACTGAGGCAATCGATACAAGTGAATGCCCTGTGCTTTTCACATATAGGTCGTTGACATGTATGACAAAACGTTTGGACTTTCCGATCTTCAGATCTTGCACGACTTCGTTGACTGGTTTCCGGTTGATGTGATAAACAATCGACTTGCAGAATTCCTTGAATTGATAAACGTAAATCCCGACGCAAACGGGGGAATTCCAATCTTGCACGAAGATGAGGCTCTACGAGGCTCATAATGGGAGATTTCAAAAAATCTCTACGTTTCAGTGCTGAGTTTTCAGAATTGAAATTAGGAAGAATCATGGCATTTATTCCACCTTGATCCAGCATTCCCATGGAAACCCTCATCGGCCATCGCCGAGTTTTTCGAGCAGTACTATATTCATGGCACATATGATCAAAAGTATCGGTGCCTCCTTTGGTAGTGTTGTAAAAGTGTATCATTTCAGGTTTTTTGGTTTCTTGATTCACTTCAGCTAAGCGGTGAAAAGTAGATAGCAAAATAACCGTTTTATTTTTCTTGGGAGTGTAAGTTAAGAGAGTTTTTGTGCCATCGAAAGCAAATTTTGAAATGACACACTCACACAATAATTATACGTAGAACGGCATGTGGGGTACTTCGCGACCCCACGCGTTGCAAGCGACTGCACTGTAGCACTGCACGAGGTCGAATGACTCCACGATGGACTGGATTCACTCTTCAGGAGGTGCAACTGAATTATGGGTAGGGTCTCAATCCAAAATCAACTCCCACTATTGCATAAATGCAATTTGAATTTCACCTGGGGTACTGAATGACCCCACATGCCCGTTCTAGGGTTAATTATTGATATATATCTTATGAAGTACATATTGTTTGTAATGTTGTGTTTTGGATGTTACACTCAATAAAATAATTGGAGAAGGTGATTCCATTCACACACAGTTATGTTGATATCATCACTCCCCAAAATACGATGACCCATATAAAAAATTTTGGGCTCTACCAATGTTGACAATGGAATATAGCTAGTCGCTTTGTGAACGCATCAGCAAAGTGTGCGATACCTTATATGCATGTATGTCGCTTTGTGAGAGCATGCTATCTAGGGTTCCAATTTATGAACATTTAATGTTGATTAGCAATAAACAAAATGTTGCACCGATGTCGGTGTTCAAGGAATTTCGTTTGTCAACCCTACCGTCCATTTAGAATTTCACCAGGCTTAACTCTTGCTTGGCTCATCCCTGGTTCAACATTGACAGAATGATAAATTTTATTCAAAGTGAGGATCATTTGAAATGTGGTTGAATATTGTCACAAACTTTGCCCTAGTCTCGGTAAAAATCAATTTTCAATGTAGCGTCGATCATTGGTAACAGCATGACTCAATATTGGTAGGTCCCTGAATTCCAACCTTGATAGGTGAATTAAATCGTAGATTTTTCAAAATTTTCAACGTAATATCCATTGAATCACAATTTCAAGGGCAAATGAATCAACATCACATCTCCGATTTGTCTAATCATGACGCAAACAGTTGATTATAAACAATTCAATTTCTATGCCCTCGTATATAATATTTTTGCTACGTATATACTTCTCACCGCAAAATTTAACGACAAGAGATACCGAGCAGTTCACAGATAAACGAGAGAAGAACCATCAGATCCCAAATGGCGTACATCGGAAATTTTGAAATGCGCGTATTTTTTATACATTTTTGGGTTGATTATTTTTTTATAATCTTATCATTGATACAACATTGGCGACAAAATTTTTCAATTATTTTCCAATTGTCGTTTATTTCATCGCCATTTTTTCATCAATGATGGGATTCCATTGGGAAAATACATCAGTAAGTCATGAAATGAAGTTATTATTCTAGGTTTGCGCAATGTTAACGCCAATCGTGAATCTCTATATGGAAAATTACTTTAGAATTGGACGATGAAAATGATGATGCCACAAGCCATACGTATGAAAAAAACTGTTCTTTCCTCACGTAATCATCTGACATTTGATATTTCGATCATAAGTATAAGTAATTTAGTCAACTATTTGTACAATACTAATGGAATTTGAGATTTTGACTTGGGATATGATTTTCAAAGATTGGGAAATTTGAAAAGTAAAAACCGCCCATGTGTGCATTAATGTGGGGCTAATTTCGGTTCATTCTTGGCCCAGACGGACCAATCTTGGATCAATAATGGGCCCACGTTTATACACACATGGATGTAGCTCAGAACGTCCGACAATCAAGTTATGACCTCTGCGCTTAGCACATTGGTGTATACGTTGACAAGCTTGTTCCAGAATATCTTCATCCATTAATCCTAGTAAAAATGATTAATATCAGACCACATATGGACCATATATGATCATACATGGATAGAGTTTCCATGTATGGCCACATACAATCCATATGTAATCCATATTCAATGCATATACGGTGCATATAAGACCCGTACATGCATAAAGATTGACATATACGAACCGTATATGCCCGTATATGCATTAAATGCCCAAGGAGCAGAAAAATTTCAAAGTGTATACGGAATAGAAACGTTCGTAGAATGTACGAATGGAATACGAAGAACATATAATGAACGTTAATAGAATGTTCGAATCAGACTGTTTTAAATATACTTAGAACGTACATACCCGGGAAAAAATAATTCATATATGGTTGTATACGAGCGTATACGGATCATATATGAACATAATGAAATACATATGAACATATATAAACATGTATGAGATCATATATGAGCATATATGGATTTTGGCCACATATGATCATGTATGAATGAGACTTTACATGGCCATATGTGATCATATTCAATCATATATTATCATATACATCCCAAGCAGCATCAGAATATACTATGAACGTTCTTCGAATATTCAAAATATGTTCTATGCATATTCCAATGAAACCGTTCCACAGGTGCTATGCATATTCATCGAACGTATGTAATCGAATATATGATGGGACGTCAATCGAACGTCGATTGAATGAATATCGTACATTTCGGGTGTACCATGTACGTTTCAAGTATATTTAAAACAGTCTCATTCGAATATTCTATGAACGTTCATTATATATTCTTCGTATCACATTTGTACATTCTACGAACGTTTCTATTTCGTATATACTTTGAACTTCTGTTGCTGCTTGGGATCCATATATGGACAAAAAAATCTCACAACTTCTTATGGAATGTGATGAAAAACCAAAGGAGAGAGAAGTGAGATCAATGCTGATAGATTCCCCACTCTCATATATAACCATATATGAATCCATATATGGGTTCATATATGGAATTTTTCTTCCCGGGTAGTACATTCCAAATATACGATATTCATTTAATCGACGTTCGATTGACGTACCGTCGTATATTCGATTACATACGTTCGATGAATATGCATAGCACTTATAAAACGGTCTCATTGGAATATGCATAGAACATATTTCAAATATCCGAAGAACGTTCATAGTATATTCTGGTGCTACTTGGGTACAAGACATATCAAGAAGAAATCTCAAAGACATTTTTTCGATATGTCTTGAAGATGGCTTTTAAAAGATTTCTTCAGCGTTTCTTGCCAAATGTATCTTCAATACCAGCAGTTTTGAGGTCATGAGTACATGATTATATGAATCACACTCCAAATGTCACAATCGAATTGCAAAGGGGATGGATTCGTTCATAATTTCAAAGCTTTAATAATCCATGTAAATACCAATACATTTGAAGTTCTGCAGAAAATACAATTTTTTAACCTTGCAATACCAGCACTAAAAGTAACGAATCTCCGAGTCACAATATTTTGCGAATTATTGAACTTCTTACGCTGAATTTTATGCACAGCCTTCAAATGAATTTGTAAAACTCTCATTCCCACTGATAAATTGCTATTCAATAACAATGAGATAAAGATAATTAAAAGAAAAAACATATGATATTCATCAGACACTAATGGTCACTGGATCATGAAATCCATTCTTCAATATATTTCACTAAACTCAGTAAACTTTCCAGTTTCTAAGCACAGTCAACTTATTTGTATATGTAATAACACTTTATTCAAGAAATCACTTCTACTCTGAGAATATATACCACTGACATCCCCGATGGCAATTTAGCCTTGTTGCAATGTTGTTAGGGAAGTTTGTGACAAGGTTGACATAAGCTTCCTAGTTGACACACGATAAGGCTAAAAGCTTACAAAACCCTTGTAGCCAAGTTGTAGCAACCATTACACTGACAAGGTTGCCAATAACGAGTGAAAAACAATCTAATGACAAATCTGACAAGTTTATGACAAGTTTACATGTTATCTGGGATATTTCACTATAGCCCACTCTGGTTATAAGTCTATCACTTATAAGCCCGCTCTGGATAGAATTCCGCTTCACTGAGCATGTATGTTCTCCCACTCTGAGACTGGTTGCAGTATGGTTCGTACATCTTGCTATAATCCACTCTGGTAAGTATGATTTTTGGTCGAAGAAATTGGTCAATTGGAGACCATGGAAAATTTTGAATTTATTTTGATATTTAATAAGCACAAAGATGTCCATATAACGTTCACTGGAAGGTGAAAATGAAAATACGTTGAATTCTCAAATTACAGAATTTAATCAATGTAGTATGTTTCAGTATGAATTGGACGAGGCTTACAAGAAGTAGTGCGACATAAAATTGTTACTTGTAGTGGAAGAAACTTCGATTTCTCCCGACTTTCTTTCCCTACAGCCCCTAAGCGAGGGTTATAACCAGATTGGACTGTATTTCATATTGGTAATTATGAGCACTAACATTCAATTGTCCGTACGGCTCAGGTCAATGAAGCGTAGGTACTTCGTGAAATGCCCGGGTTCGAATCCCACAACCTCAAGGATTCGAGCTCGAGTGAAATACATAGGAGTGAGAGAAGGATCAAGGAGATCGGGGAGGGAGGAGAAGAAAAACAGGGGAGAATTTTTTTTTATGAAGGGATTCAAGATTTTCCTAAAATACTTTTATGAATTCTTCAAGACATCTTTAGGATGTCCAAAAAACGTCCAAAGGATATCTATAAGGCATTTTTAAGACTTGATAGTATACGTCTAAAACATATCTTCCGCAAGATTTTTTTGAGATATCTTCAACTTGTCGAAATCTGTCGCGTAAGACATCTACACTGAGAGAAGTGGAATGCAATGATTACTATGTACAAATAGTAATTGGAGGAGGAGGACAGCTTCGCGATTATGGTTTCGGATATTATGGAGAATCGTAGCGATGTTCATGCACATGGGAATGGTTACCATTTACATGAAGATGGATACCAAATGACGTAGTCGCCATCATCAACTTACAGATTCTGTATTTCAACTACCATTTTCGCATGCTAATGGTTACAGTTCACTTTTCTCAGTGTACTAGATTTCTAAAAGACATCTTCGAGACCTGCAAGATATCTTCCGAAATTGCGAGATATTTTTTAGACGTATAAAAGATGTCTTATCGCTCGATTGGGTATTGTTCTCGCTACTTGGTATTGTTTTGTTGATTCAACAATATTTATTATGGGTTAAAATGGTAATTCATATTGTCATTTTAACCACTGATTTTCAACAATGAAATTCTTGTTAACAAAACAATGTGCTGTTGCTGTAAGACCAACAAAGTTCTATATAACCAGCAATAAAATGTTGACAGTTCTTATATTGCTGGTTTTACCATACATATTTTTTTCCGTGTATGAACGTCCATAGAACATTCGAAACGTTCTGGCGTTACTTGGGTTGTACTTCTTTACGGATAGAAAACTGATAGATAAAGATATTCTGAAGCAAACTTGTTAATTCGTTCATTTATTCTCAAGTACAATGATTACGGATAACAAAATCGGGTGGCAGAGATATTCAGGAATAAAGAAGTTTCGATTATAGCGGTTATAACCCAAATGGCATCGAAACGTTGTATATATACTACGAACGGGCACAGTTTATATACAACGTTCTGGCGTTACTAGAAAATGTCCCATTCAGCGGGACTGAAATCAGTCTAAAAATTGTTCATATGCACGGAGAAGAAAAGTATTGCTGGCATAACAAGTCGGTCTGTTATGCCAGCAATACTTTTTTTTTTACTACAAAGAAAAACCGCTAAAAGAACAAGAAAAGTGATTGGCACGGCAAGATTTTCTTACTGACGTAAACAAAATTTGTTAACAGTACTAACGTCTTAGCTGCTAGAGTAAATATTCTTGCAAGGCTACAAAATTTTTTCGTAGGCTCTATAGTAACCATAGTAGTATGGTAAATAGTGTATAGTAGTATTTTCCTCCGTGTGAGTTTAAGCCCCCTGGTATCTCAGGTAGCCCGATAGTCTCTGATGTATCCATGGAGAACTCTTTATAAACTATAATAGTTTCAAAAGCATCCATTATGAGCACATTTTGAACTGATGCGCTGTCTGGATATTCTCAATTTGATTCTGGGAGAAAATAATAGCGACGTAAATTAATGTACAGATACTTTGCTGTAGGAAAGGATACATCCTGAATGCATGAATAATACTTTTAAGCAAGCGAATTTATAGAACAATACATTCATTGTATGAGAATCATACCTCCATGAAATATCTGTTGGAAATAATTTGTGCACGTACCTCCAAATGTACATAATTCTTGTATTATTTTCCATTGATCCATATCCATTTCACATTTGATCGGTTCGTACACGTAATAAAAATGATTCATTCGTCAAATAACTCAAGCCACCATAAAATCAAGTTGCATTTTATCCTTCCAGGAATTGCTTTAAAATATATAGTGATTTCTGTTCGAAGATATATTTTATTACCTTAACGCGGATCCCGCAATATACCGGAACCGGAAACCGGAATAGAGTTTGATATAACCGTTAGAGGCACGCGTCGAGTGCTCCATAACAGTGCCAGAAATCGAGAAATATATATAATCGTCCTGTTGTATATATATATATATATATATATATATATAGAATCGCGAGCACACGCCACAATTCCTACTTTCGATCGGTCTTGACTGGCTGCGTCTTTTGTCGTGCAGGATAACGACGTCTCGTTAATGCCGCTGAACGAGCGTGAAAGAAGCAATTCGTGCCAGTCTACGGAGGAGGTTTCTTTTTCCGTCTTCTTTCGTCTCGCGGAGTTCATCCTTTCACCATCCCTCTTTTTTTTCACGCTTTTTCCCCACGTCTGCATCAGTTCTCAGAACGATGACAAAGCACCCGTGTGTTACATTCGGCACGTTCCAAATTGGTTACCAACTGGAAACACATTTGAAAACATTTGTTATCAATTGAAATAAATTGTCATTCATCAAAGATCTAAAGGAGAAACAACACTCGTTTTTCTTATTATAAATTTATTATAAATTTATATATATCATCCTGGAGGAGGATAAGAAAAAAGGATTGTCTTGTTCAATGCCTATGCGCAAGAAATACATGACCACTGTTGGAAGAATCATTGAATTCAATATACAACATTTGAAAGCAATCCAAATGGAACAGGACCTGGTTGGGATCAGGAGTGATAAACTCAAATAGACGTTTTGCTTCCTCGTTAGAGGGGAGCTTTGTGATCGTTTCGAGGAGCCGAAAATTCTTCTGTCTCCAAACTCAACATTTTTGGTTTTGTGTTTGTCTCTCTGTCTGTTGGGATTCTGTCTGTATGTGAGGTTTTTTGCGACCGCCCATATCTTCCGTTCCTATTATCCGATCTTCATGAAATTTTCACCACAGTTCTACATGTCGATAGTGGTCCCATATGAATTTCAACCTGACCCTTACAAAATTACTGGAGGGATGGGGGAAAATGTTATAAAAAAAGATGACTTTTGCGACCGCGCGTATCTCCGTTTCCTATCGTTTTTCGACTTTTTAACTACCATGGTGTTAGTTGTACGACATGAATTTCAGGCAAATCGGAATTGAGGGGGAAAAAAGGTTAGCACTTAGATTCGAAACAAAATTGGAAAATTCTGTGAATCCTCTTATCATGCAGACATCTGCCGTTCCTATTTTCCCATCGTCATGAAATTTCTACCACAGTCATATATGTAGTGTCGACAGTGGTCCTATATGAGTTTCAACCTGATTTTTACAGAACAACGGGAGGGACGGAGGAAAATGTTGTAAAAAGTGTGAATTTTGTGACCACGTGTATCTCCGTTTCTTATTATTCGATTACAACGAAACTCAAACCATGCTCTTAGTTATGATCCAATGGTGGTCTCATATTCATTTCATTTCAATCGGTTGAAAATTCTGGACAATTTTTTCTGTGATTCGCATTATTCAACAATATTTTGATAGCATGCCTTCTCTATGTCCGTATCATCCGAATGCCATGGAGCTTTGAGAATATTCAATTCACTAGGTTTTTAGCTGCAGGATATGAACTCCAAGGAAATCGAAAGTGAGGGAAGAACAAAGTGAGCAGTAGGCTTCGAAACGAAATTCTCGAATTTCGTAAATACCGCTATTATGCGGATATCTTTTGTTCTTATCATCTGACCGGTATGAAATTTCCGCCATAGTTTGATTTAGTATTCATTCGGATCCTAAATAAGTCTCAACATGACTTTTACAGGAATATGGGAAAGGGAAACATTTTATTGAAATTTGTCATTTTATGAACGGTCATGTCTTCACTTCTTGTTATCTGACCACGATCAAATTTATATTGTGGCATAGTTATGATCCCATAATGTTCCTGCATAAATTTCATCCCAATCGGTTGAGGAATGTGAAAAACCAGCATTTAATAATCTGCATTGTTTGACAATCTTCTCAGCGTCCCTTTTCTCATGTGTGATTTATCCAAATGTCATGATACGTGATTGCCACGTATCGGTAAGTATCTGAAATATAACGATATTTCAGAACTAACGTATTTAATTGGTATTTGGAATTCAAAATGCTGTACGGATGATTAATAATTCAATCAGATTACATTTTAATAAAATCTCAAAATAAAATTTTAATAAAAGGGAAATTTATTTGAATTAACTAAAATAAACATACCTTAGGAATTTTTTACACTTATCTGGAAGTCTACTGCGAAATTGTGGTGAAAATCCTATATAGTTGGGAATTTCCAGTTAAATTCATGAGAAATTCCATGCAGATATATCGGAAATTGATTTCCTATTTGATGATTAGACTCTTCCAGCAGTTGCCGTATACAGGAGAATTTCGGTGATTTCTTACAGGGTACATTTCAACTCAAATCTAAATTTGATTCACGCCAGCTCGTATTTGAAGGCGGAATTTCATTTATGAAGATCGTTTTCGCAGGAATTGTCTCCATCACTCTGTTTCAATCATATATTATTGGAGTCCGTTTATTCGCATCTTACTTTATGTATAGAATTATACGCTAAATTGATGTGTCACTAATATGGGGTCAACATTGATGTTATCAGGTTGCTTTTGTATTTCTATTTCTTCACGGATTCACGGTTTACCCCTCTCTCCACTAATAGCAAATATATTCATGGAACACCTCGAAGACAAAGTTCCGCGGGAGGCCCCTCTGAAACCGAAGCATTGGTGGAGATATGTGGATGACAGGATGACACCTTTGTCATTTGGCCTCACGACGCGAACACTCTTCCGACTTTCCTAGACTACATCAACTCCTTACATCCCAAAATCTAATTCACCATGGAAATAGAATCGAACCAAAGCCTGACCTTCCTGGACATCCTTGCAGTGATGCCAGCATTTGGTCGACCGAGTCGATTTTCCCTCTCCATCACATCTGTCTGTATAGAAATTCCACACACACAATCAAACTTCCAACAAAAGAAATTTGATTGTATAGAGCGTGATGGGGGGGGGGGGGATCGACTCGGTCGACCAAATGCTGGCATCACTGCATCCTTGTAGAACGAAAAGAAAATGAAACTTTGGGACACAAAGTATACCGGAAACCCGCATACACACACACCGATCGCTACCTGAGAGGACTTTCACACCACCACCCCTCACAAAAATAAGCAGTCATCAGCTTCCTGATCGACCGAGCAATAATCATATGTGAACCACAACACCTCCACAAAGAACTGGACCGCATCACACACACACACTGGTAAACAACAAATACACGCGAACAACAATACAAAGAACTATACGAAAGACCATCAACAGAGCAACAAGAGTAAACTTTACCCCTGAACCTACACAAAACAAACCGTCCATCTATCTCCCCTACATACAAGGGAAAAAATGAGAAGTCTCAGACTCCTGGACCCGCTCTGCAATGAGCTAATTTGAGATGATTATTTTCTTTCACTTTTGTTTTGTAAATAAGCGTGAATAAATAAGCGTATGTGAATAAGCGTTAAAACAAATGACGGACGATCACAGCTTGAACGGCAAAAGCAAAGTTCCTCAATGCGGGATCGTCGCCGGAAGTTTGAGAGAAAGACAGAAAGAGTCAGGAGTGTTAGCAATGTAGAAGTAGTAAGGGAACCTTGATTCGCGGAAAAACTCTTCCCCTCAGGGGTTGTTAGTTTTTTATTGCGGGGTCTTACTGTAATCCCAAAAAAGAATAGTCTGTTACTAGCCGCATGCGAATGACATAAAATATGACTAGACTTTTTTGGGGACTACTACCGTTCTGGATTATTGATTTCGGATCTACTGCGCTCCGGGTTAATCATGGAGTTAATCATCATCACCTTCTGAAGTTTCAGAAAACTTCCCCTACGTTTATCGCCGATGAAGCGACAATGTATATATATATATATATATATATATATATATATATATATATATATATATATATATTCTTTTTTCAAATGATATTCCAATAGTAACTTACCAAAGGAACTTTCAAGTTTCCTGATTTTCAAATGGGATGAAAAAAGTGTTTTCGATTCACCCTATTGGATATCCTCTCGCTGTTATCATTTCGGATATTAATTTGATATTGGACCACGTTTGGATCCAGATATTACGTTGATGCTACAGCTGAATCGAAAGAGTCCGTGGTTGATGCTTGAGATGAGAACTAACGAAATCATTGATAAATTCATTTTGTGACGTCAATCGGAGTACCAAGAGTTCTATGTTTAGCAATATTCACTTGGAAATCAATCCTTCCATGTAATGAAGGAACACAACAGAATCATTCATTATTTGCATCAAATCTAGAAAGTAGAGGAATTATTCTGTTTTAATACAATCTGTCCACCGTAGGAAAGTCAAATTCAAGTTGAATAACTTTATTTTCAAATGCGGAGTCAAGTCCATATTGTTAACCAAATATGAAACTCGGAGGGAGACAAAGAAAGTGAAGGAAAAGCATGGGACCATGAGTAGATCTAATCGAGATGAGGAAGCTCCTTTGCATACGAAGCGGGTATCCCTTCGTCTCTTGACAGCCACATTGTTACGGATTGGTAACGACTTTTCGTATGACGAGCGCGCAAAATATATTACGAGGAAGGAAAAGAGGAAAATCGGAGAGACGTTTTGAAACGAGGGAGAGTAACTTCGTTTTCCGATTAAAGCGCTGAATCGTCCGTAATAATTAATAATTAACGTCAGGAATAACCGACGTTGAGCGGTGTTTTCTCGATCTTCAATCCCCCAACAGTGCCCTTAACCCTTCTACTAAGGTTTTTTCCGAATTACTCTATTTTATTACGTTGTTCAACGATTTTCAATATCCCTAAAGTTCATTGTAATGGAATTTTGTCTCGTTACAATTATTCTTTGTGTACAGAAAATTAAGTATCCGATGAACTAACTTAAGATGAACGGCTTTTAAATTCACTCTTTTCCCAAGGAACATAATTTCTGAAACTTGTCGGAACATGCACTCAGAGAAAGAAAATAGCAAATCAATAGTAATAGTTTGGAAAGAACTCAACTATAAATAGTTAGCTGGTTAATAATTGCACTAATTATCCCATCGTAAACGTAACCAACTCAAATAGTAATTTGCACAATGAACATTCCCAAGCAGCACCAGAATATACTATGAACGCTCTTCGAATATTCGAAATATGTTCTATGTACATTCGAATGAGACCGTTTTATAGGTGCTATGCGTATTCATCGAACGTATGTAATCGAACATACGACGGTACGTTGATTGGACTTCGATTGAATGTATATCGTACATTTCGAATGTACTATGTACGTTCTAAGTATATTTAAAACAGTCTCATTCGAACATTCTATGAACATTCATTATATGTTCTTCATATTTCATCCTTACATTCTACGAACGTTTCTATTCCGTATATCCCAGATAGCAATTTAACCTTGCTGCAATGTTGTCAGGCAAGCTTGTGACAAGGTTGACATAAGCCTCCTAGTTGACACACGACAATGGTACAAGCTTACAAAACCCTTGCAGCAGAGTTGTGGCAGCCTTACACTGACAAGGTTGTAAATAACAAGTCGACAACAATCGAATGACAAGTCTGACAAGCTTATGATAAGCTTACATGTTATCTGGGATACTTTGAAATTCTGTTGCTGCTTGGGTTGTTATTTAGACTATGAAGTAATAAGACTTATTACCACCTAAGTAGCACCAGAATATACTATGAACGTTCTCAGGATATCCGAAATATGTTCTATGTACATTCCAAGAGATGGTTTCATAGGTGCTATGCATATTCATCGAACGTATGTAATCGAATATACGACGTTACGTCAATCGAACGTCGATTGAATGGATATCGTACATTTCGGATGTACTATGTAAGTTCTAAGTATATTTAAAACAGTGTCATTCGAATATTCCATGAAGCTTCATCCTATATTCTTCGTATCTCATTCGTACATTCTACGAACGTTTGTATTTCGTATATACTTTGAACTTCTGTCGCTGCTGGGACAGCCCAACGTTTATAGTATATTCTGGTGCTACTTGGGAGTCATAGTTGAGTCCTTTTCGAACTAGTTCAATGGTAATTACGACTATTTTTTTTCTCCGAGTGTGACATCTCATACACATTTTCAGACAAGTTTTAGACGTTGATGTTTGTGGGGTCTTCACAAATCGATAAATTCCTTCATATAATAGATCGATACGGAAAAGCGTGTTGGAATCAAACATTGCTATGCGGAATGAAAATAATTGAAATCAATGAAATTCATTTGCAAATCAATGTTAAATAACCAGCTTTGGTAACTCATGTTGATTTCTCATGATATAATCTTTCACAGTCCGGTCGTTCATGTATCTCTAAATTTCAAGTGTTGACTTCTTGTATTTTGTTTTTATGAATCAATACGAGTGATATTAGCGGTTCAAATGCTTCGATGTTATACAAAATTCAAAGAAAATTTTATCCTTGGAAGTTTTACTACTTAAAACTATTGTTCTTTGGTCTCCCATTTTAAAAGTCGAACAACATGTATTGCTAGTCCAGGGACTTCGGCATTTATAATTTATGAATATATTTCTTCAAATTTCATTCACCCCAATTATCATGTTTTGAGCAACCACGTTGATTGTTTTTCATCGATTTAACAATCAAAATAATAATCTGAACAGCTTGGAGAGTTCGAAATTCGATTGTTTTCAAAAGACAAACTTAATTGGTTCAATTAACGTATTCGATTTCAATGGAGCAATTAGAACAGAAAGTAACAGGAAAAGCGTAGAACTCGCCACTCACAGTAACCTTCTTCTAATACGATATGCCTTAAAATTTTCAGAAGATTTTTCATTGTACTAAGAGTCTTTCCCCCCCTCCCCCTCCCAGGAATTGAATTCTGCTTCGATAAATACCCGCACTGAGAAAAATAAATAGTCACGTATTGGCATTGCTGACCAATGTTGCCAGTTGTATGCTGAATTATTAGGTGTACAACTAAGTTCTCGCTGTTTGGCAATAGATGGCTCCAGCAGCAAGTGTTGGACGATTTTGACATATACAGACGTATGGTAAACAAACTGCGTTAACACGTTGGTGATTTTGTTTTGGCGTCATATACGTTTGATTGTTTGAAAATGTACGATTTTATGCCAAATAATCGTCATTTGCACGAGTGTTGATTTTCTTATTTCATTCGAAGAACACGGCGGCTGAAGCACATCGAAAGCTCAAAAAAGTTTACGGAGATACTGCTCTAACTGAAACAACGTGCTGTTATTGGTTTCGTTGCTTCAAAGACGGCGATTTCGATGTTGACGGGGGTCCACGTGAAAGAAAGCTAAAAACATTCGAAGACGCTGAATTGGAGGCATTGCTCGATGAGAATCCGTGCCAAACGCAAAAACAGCTCGCTTCAGCATTAGGAGTTCATTAGCAACATCATTTTCAGGTTGGATCAGCATTTTTGTTTTCCCAGTGCATGTAAGCACGAACCTAGGGACCTCTTCCGACCGATTTTAGCCCTAGTGCTCAACTTCGGGTCTCAATCAGATTGAAGTTGAACCAATTTTTGTGCTCACATGGGCAGAGATCAACAAAATACCAAACACATCATGAATGAGAAATGACGTAGAAAATGAACGTAAAAATTGCTTGCTTTGTTGGGACTGCGAGTTTCAGGTTGAAATGCATTCTGAGCTATATCTTATGTCGGTCATTTCCGAGGGAGCATCACACTATGGTTTTGGAGATGAAGCAGAGATGGGTGGTCTTGATAGAATTCAGGGTTCTCAGTCCTTGAATTTCCCCCCGCGTGTATCCATGTTAGCTTCATTTTGACTCAGTCTTGGCCCCATGTTGGCGGAATGGGGCCCATGCTGGCCGAGTATGAGCCCCATTGTACGTCCCATACAGGGTTCATTAATTGGTCCAATAATGGTACGTTACTGGACCACAAACGGCGTTCTTCGCCCGTTAATGCCGCCCATTAATGGCTCATCAATGGTTAATTGCTGGATGATAACGTAGGTCCAGTAATGGCAATAAATAATGGGCCATGTATAAAATTATCGATTGTCCCAGTAATGGGGCTAAATGATCCCGATTTATGACCAGAAATTTCGGGATAATGTTGAAATGTCAGCTATCAATGGCAGGTTACTGGGGCATAATAATGATGATATTCAATGGTGATATGACTGCGTTCCAGAACAATCGGTTCAGTATTAGTTCAAATGAGTGGTTAAGTGTGACCCAAAACACCTTTTTGTTTTTGTTTTGAGGGAAATTTGTCGTTCCAGTTTTCACAAGATCAGGAATGGATGTTTTTTTTTCTACATAGATTTGCATGCCCGATATTTTCACGATCTCAAATGTAAAATTATACGAGTCAAAAGCACTCTCGATAAATCAGTTGAATTCAGTTGCTTATTCCTTCAAATTTCTCGTTATTTACATGAGAAAGTAATTGATTATTTATATAAATGAGAATTCATTTGAATCATGTAAAACGTATTTGATGGATTTGAATTATTCATTCAGCGTAATAGAGATGAGACCAAAACAAACTTTGTTCACGGGTGATTACGAATACAATAGATTCAACTTTGAAATCAATTTCACTTAATGATAGACCATATTTCGGCTGATTATCGGCTGTTTTCATAGCTGGCCTTTCTTATCAGCCAGTGATGGGCCACACTTATGCCAATGATGTGAATCAATTGTTGGCCATTTAATGGTAGCCATACATGGGCCGATTATTGGCTGTGTTCACATTATCGGGGTTTCCTGTATGGGGTACACAGGAAGAAGTATTCCTCTGAATTCAAGAAATTGTTATTTGAATAGGGCCAGAAAATTTTCGGGGTTTATCGATTTTTACAAAATCTTGATTGGAATTTGATACTACTTCATCTCCGAAATCAGTGTTACGCTTGCGAAGAACAGGCCTGATGAGAGGAGGGACTGCCAGGGTGTTTCCCCCCGGGCCCGGATTTTTCCAAAGTACTTCATCTCCTTCCGTTTTTGTCAAACGGTTTCGAACTCAAATGAAACGAAAGATATATGATGAGGTATATATTTTTGATTATGAAGTCAAGGAACTTTGTATTATTCCTTTGTGAGAATAAAGTTTTTCAACCCAATTTCAAGAAAATTGGGGCCCGACAGTCGCTTTCCCCCGGCCCCGGATTTTTTCTTCACGGCCTTGGCGAGGGAATGTTATTCCCTTGCAAATGATCGACATAGAATATGTTTTAGAATGTATTTTAACCTCAAACTCGCGGTTCCAAAAGATAGGCAAAAATCCTCTTCTTTGCGGTCACTATTCGTTGTGAGTAATAATTCATAAAAATTTATACCAATCAAGACACTGGAGATGAATACAATGAATCTCTCTTGATCTTCCATCACCTTTTTGTAACAAAATGTTCTAACTCTTCAATCTTTTAGGTATATAGCTATTCTTTCTATTCCGTGCAGTTCAAGATGACAGTCCACAGCACAACATTAAATATCCTTCCTGTGTACTATAGATTCACAGTAGAGAATAAGTAATATGTCAGCTCCTTCACGGGCCCTTAAGCAGCATTGAGGATTGTGTCCCTAAGCCATGCATTTCTCCTTGGTATTGAATTTCTTTCAAACCATTCAAGACGATTCTGATAGTATATCGGATCTGTATTTTATACCACGAAACAGAAGATACAAGATACACTCATTCACCCTGAGTGCTCACACAGTTGTTACATTTTCGACCGGTTAGAGTTGACGGAGGAGAGAATGAGAGTATAGAGGGTTGGCAGCCGTTGGCAGTTTCAAGCGCAAGAGATTTCATATGTGACAGCTGTTACGTCTCGTACTAATTCTACCGTCGACTGGTACCTTAGTACCCTGCAGGGTAGAGTGTCATGACACTGTTCGATGTGAAGAATGCGCAAATTGTCCTCAATTTGCTATGAAATTTCGACCCATTGTCTCTTCTTTCTTCCCTCCTTCAATTGTTCGGCTAGACTATTCCTTCAAAGTCGAGTTTCTTGAAAAGTCCGTATAATGCGTAGACTCGAATGCTGATTGACTACTGTCTAATTGAATTTCCCAACTCGCTTTTTCGTCGATTTCTGGACATAATCAGAATGCTCACGCACGTAAATTGTTTCCATGCCTTCCCAATAAATACACATGACCTTTCAAGGATGTCAGAAATCGATAACAACAATCGATAACTATTCGTTCTCAATTAATGATATTATACCGTTGATTCAACGTAAAAATACGGCTTATACGGCAACTCTTATCTTTCGGCAGTGCGACAAACGGATGCAGCTTTCAACCTGTTTCATTGGATTCCAATTCTTATACTCGCTCTAATTTGATACCCTCATATTGCTATCTACAATTCTCGCGATAATTGGATGCAGGTTTCGACTTGACATTCCTTCCTATCTATCCTTTCTTATCTATCTCATAAATCATTTCTAGCATTGAAATTCCTGGAATTTTATGTTACATAATCATAATAATCCACGTCTTATAGAGGCAGCGTTTTCATTTCTCAGAATCGACTGTCATATATCATAAAGAAATGATCCATAATAATCAGCAACCGCTGTGTCAATCACCTCTCCCCCCCCCCCCCCCGCCCTCTTCAACTTTGGACATTACTCGACAATGCTTTGATACTACAGTGCATTTTATAAATTACTGTCATATCTCATTAATAAATTATTTATAATAATAATAATAATCAACAACCATGTGTCATCCAATGATCCCATTCCCTTTCGACCTTGGACATCACTTGTGTCCGTGCACTGAGAGAAGAGTTTACTTATATTAAATGAATATATTTATTTGGGGTCTGTTCAAAAATATTCATTAATTATGAATAAATATGGTAATTGTCAATAAATATCATAGTTGGCATACATACGATTGATTTTATGTGACATTCAGAACAAACAAATCGTTCATTTAGTCCATTTATTTCATGTGAATGATTTTATTTTTCCCTCAAGTAATAAACGATTTCTAATTTACAAATAGACGGTTTGATAAGTACAAGATTTTCATGAGATAAATACTAGTAAACTAAGAATATGAAGAAAAGAATGGTTGATTGACTCAAATTTCAAATTCAATTTCAATGCAATAATTCAGTTTCCCAATGTGTATACGATTCTTTCCTCTCAAATACAGATTTGTTAATAATTAAGAAATTTGATTTGACGTGAACACCTTGAATTTGATTTGACTCTCGATCTATATTGCAGCAGAATATATAGTTGTGTATATATATGTATAATCATGGAACATTGAAAATTTTGTTGCGTTTCAAGAAATCCTTTTTATCCGGAAAGAATATGTGAGACAGTCTTGTAGGCTGAACTTTTCATTCAGTTTGTTCAACTTTATAATCACACTGAGAAAAGTATTTATTTATAGTGAACAAGATTTGTTAATAGTTAAGAAATCCTATATTTGCTTATGGGGAAATAAATATTGAGTTGTTATCATCCAGCGTCATATTTGAGATCATTTTTTGTATCAAATCCATATTTGTTAACTACTAACAAACCGTGTTTTTGTGCGAAATTCCTGTTTTATAATTCTAAAACTTGAGAATGTACATCAAAGCATTATTAGATTGCCTGAATGTGATATGAGGTTGAGAAAATTGTCGCATGATTTGCTTTGAATATTCGTGAGAATAAGTCAAATCAAACAAAATTGGAATAACACTCTGGAATGAATCAAATGAAATGATGAATTATGCAGGAGAATATTATCACTGTTAGAAAAATGTGGCTTAAATTGAGTGATAATTATTATAAAATTTTTTACAGAATATTATTATTAGATTTAACAATGTATTTTATAATAAAAATGGTGTATTAAATCCAATAACTGTTACGAATTTTTGCCAAAATACAAAAAAAATTCAGATTGGAAATTCGATTTATCACCAAATTTCTTCACGCTTCGTGAATTTTATGTTCTCGACATTCCTCTAGAGTGAGTTTGTAATCATCAATGTAAGTCAAGCAATTAAAGCACAAAGTTTTGGGACCTAACGGGGAATCGAACCTGCTTTCCTACCTAACCTAACCTATTACGACCTAACGCTTCAACCACCTTCACTACATCACGATTGAAGAAACCGATTGAGAAATACGATGTGGTTTTAGATATCATATATGCTGACGTCATGACTTCTTCAATTCTTATATTAAATTCAAGAAATTTTCTAACAGTGATTATAAAGTTGAACAAACTGAATGAAAAGTTATGGTGAAATATTTTAATAATTTTGTAGGAAAATTCAGCCTACAAGACTGTCTCTCATATTCTTTTCGGATAAAAAGGATTTCTCAAAACGCAAGAAAATTTTCAATGTTCCATGGTTATACATATATACAGAACTATATATTCTGCTGCAATATAGATCGAGAGTCGAATCAAATTCAAGGTGTTCATGTAAAATCAAATTTCTTAATTATTAACAAATCTGTGTTTGAGAGGAAAGAATCGCATACAAATTGGGAAACTGGATTATTGTGTTGAAATTGATTTGAAATTTGAGTCAATCAACCATTCTTTTCTTCATATTCTTAGTTTACTAGTATTTATCTAATGAAAATCTTGTACTTATCAAACCGTCTATTTGTAAATTAGGAATCGTTCATTACTTGAGGGAAAAATGAAATCATTCACATGAAATAAATGGACTAAATGAACGATTTGTTTGTTCTGAATGTCACATAAAATCAATCGTATGTATGCCAACTATGATATTTATTGACAATTACCATATTTATTCATAATTAATGAATATTTTTGAACAGACGCCAAATAAATATATTCATTTAATATAAGTAAACTCTTCTCTCAGTGCACTGTTAGAAAATTTCTTGAATTTAATATAAGAATTCTTATGAAATTTCATAAGTGCATTTCAAAATCAATAATATTCTGGGATTTACAACTTTTTTTATGAAATTTCACTTTTTCATGAATTTTTTGTGATAGAATCCTATTACATGTATGATGTCATGACGTCAGCATATATGATATCTAAAACCACATCGTATTTCTCAATCGGTTTCTTCAATCGTGATGTAGTCGAGGTGGTTGAAGCGTTAGGTCGTAATAGGTTAGGTTAGGTAGGAAAGCAGGTTCGATTCCCCGTTAGGTCACAAAACTTTGTGCTTCAATCGCCTGACTCACATTGATGATTACAAACTCACTCTAGAGGAATCTCGAGAACATAAAATTCACGAAGCGTGAAGAAATTTGGTGATAAATCAAAATTCCAATCTGAATTGTTTTTGTATTTTGGCAAAAATTCGTAACAGTTATTGAATTTAATACACAATTTTTATGATAAAATACATTGTTAAATCTAATAATAATATTCTGTAAAAAATTTTATAATAATTATCATTAAATTTAAGACATATTTTTCTAACAGTGATAATATTCTCCCGCATAATTGATCATTTCATTTGATTAATTCTAGAGTGTTTTTCCAATTTTGTTTGATTTGGCTTATTCTCACGAATATTCAAAGCAAATTATGCGACAATTTTCTCAACCTCATATCACATTCAGGCAATCTAATAATACTTTGATGTACATTCTCAAGTTTTAGAATTATAAAACAGGAATTTCACACAAAAACACGCTTTGTTAATAGTTAACAAATATGGATTTGATACAAAAAATGATCTCAAATATGACGCTGGATGATAACAACTCGATATTGATTTCCCCATAAGCAAATATAGGATTTTTTAACTATTAACAAATCTTGTTCACTATAAATAAATACTTTCCTCAGTGTATAGAAGAAATTCACCAACAATCACCGATGAAGAACCAATCGGCGCGTGATATCAAAAAACCAAAGATGATGTACTTTGCGTCCTTCCCTGTCTTCACTAAACAAAAGTGTCGTATGCCGTGCTAACGGAAAACTTAGTGGTAAACTTCATTTCTTTATGTCAAGTCTTTGAGTTCATTGGATATGGATTGAGAAAAACTTCCAGCAAAAACATTTAAATTAATGCAGAAATTTCTCACAATGTGAGGATTATACATCCGAATGTTTCACAATTTCAGTCGGTGGAATAACCCTACACGGAGGAGAATGTTTCAAATATTACTACATTTTGTACTGGAGTAGTGCTATAAGTGATAGTATAATTTTTACAAATGAATGTAGCTTAGAGCATATACTACTAGAGCGAGCATTGCCTATGATTTCAATAGAAATAAGTGTGGTTAAATTGACAGAGAGAGAGAGAGAGAGAGAGAGAGAGGGAGAGAGATCCAACTTTTAGGCAGTTATCTCTCTTTTCATCCAATGAGGTTTAAAAAAAGATAGCACTGCCTAAAAGTCGGAACTCTCATTCTATCTTTAATTCAAACTAACCACACTTCTCCGTAGCCTTTGCTTGCTCCAGTAGTATATGCTCTAAGGAATGTAGTAAAAATTCATGCTTTATGATGTAAAGTTGCGTCCAATCGAAAGATTTTTCAAATCATTATGCATGAACTTTTACTACATTCAGTTGTAAATATTATATTATTCCGCTTATAGCACTACTTTCGTACAAAATGTAGTAATATTTAAACCATCATTCCCCTCCGTGTAGTAGAAATTTTGGACGGGAAAATATCAGGGCCTGACGAGGGATGCCTGATTTCCTATCAGGTCCTCATCAGGTTTCGTGGTGGTTCTCCCTATTTCGCTCGATTTTATGGAAATCTCATTCGAACCCTCCTATACCCCTGCGTCACAACCCTACTTGAATCCTATTAGGGAAAACAGATAATTCCCATGTAAGGGCCCCATAAGATTCTCCTCATTTATGGTTTCCGGATTCTAACCTGATCAGGTTTTGATAAAAATTTGAGAATGCCTGATCATATTTCTACTAGGAAATAGTTTCTGTTCCCAGGTACAGCTGCTATAGATATGAATAGGATTTTTCTGTCAAATCATGACCAAAATATTCAAGCATTGCAGGAAAATGAGAGAAAGAGTCGATTGATCATTTTTTTCTAAACTGCATTCTTAAGCAGTATCGTGAAATCCCCGTTCGTTGAAGCAATAACAGGCTTTCCGCTTTTTAAACTCAACACAGGAACAAAACATCGAATGATCATGCTCATCACAAAGCGATCCATATGATCAACCAAAAGCTTTTAGCGTGCGTCGAGAGAAAGACTTTTGTCTCTGATTCATGGAAGCGCTAACTTGGGTAGATTATTTTCCCGAGGTCGCTAAACTTTTTATACGACAACGGCGGCGAAGAGTAGGACGGGTTTCCGCGTGAAATACAAGGCGATCAATCATCTGCATTCAACAAGCAACGAAAGACGTTTGCACTCCCGTGTTCTCATCTCCTCTTTTCATATCCTGTTCGAGAAAGCCAGTCTTCGTTAGACCATAAGTTTTCCACGTGTACTCCTGACAGAGATAGTCGTTAATCACCCCCTCGCTTATCCTCTGCTCAGTGATAGGTAAGATTCTCAGAGTAATGAAGGGAAAAACATATGAACTAGAATGGAAAAACGAAGGAATAATTTCGGTTTAGGTCAATTAGAATTATTCCTTAGATCGTGTGGGATTATTGATACAACGGACATTTCTTGTATCAGTCTTTTTTTCCCACGGATATATTCCCGTGATGAATGTTTTTGACTTACTACCCGCGTCTGCATGAATGTGAGGTCAGTTTCTATTCATCCTTAACCCAAGCTAGTCAGTCTTAGATCAAAAATGACTCCACGTTTATGCACACATGGGTAGGAATTTTTAAGAAATTCAGCAATCGACAACAATATATCAGGGAAATTAAAAATTATATTCACATCAATTGGATTTTGCTTGTTACTGGATGAAATTTGTAACATAATTAGTTTCCATTTTTTTATTCTTATTGAGGAGTAGTATTGATTCCCTATGATCTTCGTAAATAAAACTCGTGATGAATTTGAATTTCACGGACTGATTTTCACGAAAGCTTTCTATCCCTAATGCAATTCAACACGCGATCATTTTGCGGTTGCAAAAAAATTCATTGGGTTTCAAGAGAAGAAGAGAAGAGTGAATTCGGCATGATGTAAACACATTCTTGTATTACATTTTCAAGGTTCACATGACAATACAGTGAGCCCTCTCAATAGTGCCGGATGACGTCTTCCTTACTCTATCAAAGAAAAACATTTGAGCGAGAAAAAGGTTTTGCGGCACTAATAAGAGGGCCTAGGGGAGTGTTGGCTACATTGGTTTGACACCCATTCACGGTTGAAAACCAACGCTTGCTGATTAAAATTGTGCCGTTGCTGATTCAACATTGGTGGGAAATCGGTCAACAACGGTTAGTTTAATCATCGAGCCAGTACCGATTAGAACATGAAATTACATCGGTCCAGTGCCGACTCGCAATCGGCAGACAACCGTTAGTGACCAATATCATCTCAGTATCGATGCATTCGTTACCGTCGCTTCAAAACTGGTATTGCTTCGTGGGTAGTTATATCACTCTCGACTCTGTTCTCTTTGTCTCATTGTCCCTTATTCCAATCATATTGTGTTTCTTCTTGTCCCAGCTGACAGTTTCCGATTTAAATCGAACTTGTGTTGACCCTTTGAATAGTTCTCAATTAAAACCGTGAATATTAGGAAAAATAATCCGAATACTTTACATTCACATGTTTAACCTATCTTTTAGAGAAGTGTGGATTCTTAACAAACTGGCATCATGACAAAGTTCACCTAAAGTTATATCATTAAAGTGAAACTTTTTCAACATGCTGTGATTTGTGACAGACGCATTCCCGATAACTGTTAGTTTCGCAGTAGAACTCTCGAACGCCTTCTTTTCTCTTGCGAACACCAGCGCACTACACTTGTACACAGATGATTGGATATATGACAATGATTCGTCTTACCCCGTGGGTCTATCTTATCCCCACTTCCCCTACAGATGAGAAATTTAGAAATTCACTTGACGGCATAAAATTCCGTGGAAAAAGGTCAGCAATTTACAAGATATTGTAACTCGGAGATTCATTTATTTCAATGTGGGAGAAAAAAGTTAAAACCTCAAGTAGCAATCGAATGTCGTATATGTACCATGAACGGGCATAATATATACACAACATTCTGATGCTACTAGGAAAGTTACACAAAGTTCAAAAATTTTACTTTTTAGGCACTCATCGGTATACGTAGTATACCAGCACGGAGTGCCTATTGCACCTGCTATCGTACGCTCTGACCGTCTAAAATATTTGAGTAATCCAATAGGAAGTTGGATAGTTTTTCATTTCATGCAATACTGATTGATAATCCGTGGGGTTGTCTGTCTGTCTATCTGTCTGTCTGTCCGTCCGTCCGTCCGTCTGTCTGTCTGTACCCGGGATGACTCTGGACCGAGTGGATCAAATTGGATGAAATTTATAGCGGACCTTCTTCGAACCTTTCCCCCGAGACCATTTTTTTTTATTGCAATCGGATAAGTCCTTCTATTCTTTTTAAATTTTTTTCTGAAAAAATAGGTGATCTCAGAGAAAATTTTCTCCGCTGTATATATATATATATATATATATATACGTCATTTTCTCCGCAGTCTTTGAATATTCGTTATCTTGGCCCGGATCGATGAATTATTATGAAACATGGGTCTCAGGGGTTTTCGAAGATGCTGAATTCGAATCTGGGGTCAGATCCCGAATTCATGATAGCGGATCCAAGATGGCAGACGTGAATTTAGACAATCTCGCATTCGTGGACAGATTTGTATGCAACATGGGTCCTAGGGGTTTTGGAGGGTGAGGAATCCAAATCTGACGTCGAAAAACGAATTCAAAATGGCAAATCCAATATGGCACATGTGAATATAGTGCTTCTGGCTCTAACGAACAAAATTATATTGTTTTATGTAACACGGGTTCTAGGGATTTTCCAGGATGCTGAATCAAATTCTGGGCTCCAATGTTGGGAGAAAATAATAATTCCGATCTTCCCGTAAAAGCTTCACTGCATCCGAAGACTCTTCAAGAGCTGGTTGACGTTATGACAACTGCGCACTAGTGAGAATCCAAAAGGGAAGGAATTAACTATTGAAACAAATGAAGCGTGAAAATATTCGGGTTCATTTCTAAATTACGCCTAAATAACCCTTCGTCACGCTTATTACGCTTTAATTACTTTTAGCTTACCCTTTCATCGCGCTTCCAGGCTTCAATAAGTTTCAGGCTTATACAAATAATTCCAGTGGAGTTTTATTACTTCGATATCTTTTTATATATTTGCATCAATTCGATTTGTCGCAATAATAAAAACAATTTCCTTTCGTCCGCTCAATTAGTCCAGTATAGCGGTTCACATGTGATAGGTTTCGCTTCGCGTTTTTTTCATTCTTTTTATCACACTGAGAAAAAAAATGAAGTGAGCTCAACTTGAGCGTGTTTTTGGACTGTATACAGTTACCACGAAGGAATTGTATTTGAACTAAACATAATTTCGTTGAGGCAATCACACAAAATTACGCTGATGTTGTTCAGCCAACTACATCACACTGTTATAGTATCATCGACGTTCATTTTGTTCAAACATCAATGTCATTCACTGGAGTTATCGTTGGAGTTGAATCAATTCATTTCGTTAGTTCCCACAATTGTGGGAGAAATGTAATTGAACGCATTTTTAGTTGTAATAAAGAAATAATTATTTGAAAATCACTTGATCAGAGATGGTAGAATACAGGGTATGTAGTACATCAACAACTTTTGCAAGCGCAAAATGCGAAGCGTGCTGTAGAGAAACGGTTAGGACGTTAGTGTCTCAGATAGGTAGGTAAACTCAAGATAGGTAGGTTCGATTCCCCTCAAATGAGATTTGATATATACACTTACCGGTATCATCATGGTAAGATATCGAAGCATTTCAGAGATTGAACAGTAAACAAATGGAGATCAACTTTTTGATTTACACATTTTTTTACATAAATATATTTATGATTTGAAATGAAATAGTCTTGCATTAAACATCTTGTAACCTTGAACGGATTCTTCTATTGAGTTGATTGCAATAATTATTGAATATAATTAAATACGGTACAATTGATTGTCATAGGTATCATTTTTATGTTAAAAGAATGATGTATTTGATCAAATTACTGTTTTGTTCTGTCAACTGCACCTGTAGTTGATGGGAATCAATCTTTACAAACATACGATGTAGTTGACGGAACTATTCCGTGAGATTCGCCGTATTTAAGCCCACGATGTAGTTGAAAGAACTAAACCGTCTTTGAGTTCACAATCTTTTTTTCTCAGTGCACTTTAAGCAATACTAAACCGACTTGAATTTTTCTTAGAGTTTATTCTCAGTCTGAGAATCTCAAGTAAGTATCATTCATTTACATCATTTTATTGCTCATATTATCTGAATTGTTCCTGTAAACTTGGCACAAAATTTTCCTCGCTTCTTTTATATGGAATTTTCATTCCAATCAAAACCTATCGCACCACTTGAGTCCCTTAGATGCAGAAAATATTTTCCATAATTGATATCCAAACCTTAAAAACGACGTTTCACTGGCGTTTGAATGGACCGCTGATGCCCCCCGCAATGTCAATGAAAAGTCATTACTGGCCCTTTGAAATGCCTGCGGTCGCGTTTGCTGGGATGAATTTATGCAAGGTGTAAACTAACCCGTGGACAAGCTTTTACAGGTGTATTCTGTAGCCAAAATGCAATGATTTCCCTTTCGGGAAATTTTTTGGAGGCTTAGTTTTTGAGATATGAGCATTTTCAAATTTTTTTTCAATCCCCATCATTCGAAACCATCGTGTCCTACATACTCGAACTTAACATCATTTGCTAAATTGAAAAATGGGGGATCTCCGGAAAAAAATTGAACACACAATGACAATGACTGGACAAAATGTCCAGTCAAGGACTCGGGTTTTTGTTTATCTCCCATAAAATGCCTAGTGTTTAAAAAGAAGAAACATGGTGATAGCCAATAAAGAAGCTGAGATAATCTTATTTGACAATATCCTTTTTTTGGCCTCCTAATAGGTACTAGCATCTTAATAACATTTTCGCGCACACAATTTCGCAATGGACTTTTAAAACAATACTCCTGATGCCGAGTTGAAGATAACCCCGTTGAACAATCTTCGCTTGAAATTTTTCCGCATACGAAGTCTTATTTTTCTGGGCTATCCACGTTCCTCAGCGGGATTGGATGAACAACTGTAAACGATTCAATACCTTTGAATATTTTTGATACCAACGTATCGAATAACTATTTCCTTCATGATATCATACCTTTCATCCATCTTCATGACTCTGTTAACCTGCACATATTTGTGTTTGTGTTCTTCCCATAGTTTTGCTGGAGGAGTATTTCCTTGGGTTCAGATTCTCTGAAGATGTATCCTTTGTAATCCTCTTAGCCTCTGTTTGTACAGTCAGTATAATGTTTGGATGATGTTTGTCCTCGCACAACTTTTATTTGCAGCCGATTTATCTTTGGAATCATATGTTTCCCAAGGATGAAATTGTTACACCAGCGTAACAAAAAAAATCTCCTCGATTTAAGTGATATTTTTTTGAGATTGACGAATCTCATTTGGATCAAGAAAATGTTTCTCGTAGATGAGACAAGAATAATAGTTTATTATTGTCAGAAAGGAACATTGCTAAACGTTTACATATAAACCTTTCATCATAAATATGTTGTATTATATACCTTCAGGGATTGAAACGGAAACAGCTCATCTTGGCAGGGATACGAATCGGTGGAGGACTATTAGAGAAAAAATGTTGGGATGTGTGTCCGTGTGCGGTTTAGTATGCTGAAGAGAGGGGAGTCCAGGAAAAATCTGGATCAGAGGGGGCGGTGATGGTGCTGTTAGTGTTGGTTGTCATAGTCGTGGTGGTAGAAGCAGTTGTAGTGGTAGTGGTAGTGATATTGGTAAGGGTAGTGGTGGTGGTGATGGTTCAGAGGTATTTGGAAGTTCGTCCAGTTGGTTCAGTGGGACATATCGATCCGAAAACGCAGCGAGTGTGAGAGAGAAGGGAATAGAGAGGAAGACAGAAAACAACTACCCCGAACATCTACCGTCATACCATTCGGAATAGGCATGTTCCATTCTCGTCCCTCGCGGTATAATTTCCTTGCTCTGTCTTTTTCGCGCCAACTCTCCTTAGAACGCCACGGACAAAGAACCTCGCCAGAACAAAGGAACCCTGCGTCTTTTGATGATTTTAATTAAATATCCATACATATTATATTGGTATTATCTTTTTGTTCCCTCCTTGTTATGATTTTTGGAGGACATACCGAAAATCCTTTACTTTTGAATTTCCACATATTCATAAGGTGTAAGAATTCCAATCAACAAATTGTATCAATTCGAAACGTTGGGCGTAAAATTCAATGAACTGCCTGACGATATTTACTTGCCTCGGGATTATCCACTCTTCCAATATGAATTCTTGTTGGAGAATACGACTGACTTGATTGTAGTCAAGTCCATTGAGTAACATAATGAATTTTTCTTACATTATTCCCTCATTGATGGTTCATGTAGGGGATAGTGGAGTGCGTTTTCCCATAAGGGTACTTTTTTCAATGGGTCGTAATTTCCCTGTGCGCTGGTAGAGCGCGACACTGGATGAAAGGTCGTGAGGAGTATCATTCACGGGAATATCGATTTGAAAGCTGCGCTCATCACTCTGAGGGAATTCCTTCAACGATGTTGTCACTGATAAGTCAACTTGACATATCTTCATTCAAATTGAAAAAAACAGATACTCACGTTGTTCTTGTTGTTTTGATGGAATATGTGTTTGAAAACGAATGTCCCATGAAATGAATGATGTGATGGTTTTTGTAAATCACTCACATCCTACCTATTTTTTTCTTGGTATTTGGTGGAATTGACTGTAAACCACTAGTGGCAGTCGGAATTGAGACCACTGCATGGCTAAATTTTTTAGGTTATTTGCGATCTAGAATGAGAGACAATCAAATACACTTCAATGGATTTCAAGAGCCTAAAACATGCATAACACGATGCCCCAATGGCCTCTTAGTCAATAATAAATCACTGAGAATGAAAAAAATGAAGAACGCGTACCTGACAAAATTTTGAAATTGCCGAAAATTGAGTTTTGATTCGTAAACTATCACGATGGAGCGAGCGGACCTGCGGTTTTCGACAAAACAATGACAACGTAATGCAGCACTGTTTCCTATTTTTCCCTCGGGCACCAGTGCCTCGCAGTAAATTGAATCCTGCTTGTCAAATTTTAGACCCTAGTCGAAATTTGATCATTTCGTGTAGAACTTCGTCATCAACATCTGGTGGCCTTTCTGATCTGGATTCATCTTTTGAAGAAAAATCACCCGGACGTAATTTTGCAAACCATCTTTGCCATGTTCTTTGGCTGTTACTCCGCTTTTCCCAATCACGTCACACAGACTTATTGTTGCTTCCACCGCGTTATTCCCTTTTGGAAACTCATATATACGGAGGGAAATAGATACTAATGACAAGCGTCTGGATTATACCGATTTTTCCTAGTCCCTAATATCCATATTTTGAGGAGTATAATCTAGAAGTGCTTCAATGCACTCTCTAAATCTGAATCAGTGGAATTCGACTGATTCCGCAGTTATAAGTATACTACTAATTTCAATCAGTTGAATTCCACTGCATAATCAGTGAATAGTCGCTGATTCTGCAGTTGGATGTTCTTTTCACTGATTACAATTAGTCGTATTTCACTGTGAAAATCAGTGAATACTCACTGATCCGCAGTGTATATGCACTGGTTTGCAGTGGTATACTTATCACTGCAATCCAGTGAAATTCCACTGATTCAGATTTAGAGAGCAGTGGTACCAGAAATTCCAACTTTCGCCAACTTTTGCCCCCTCCATCAAAACATTTTGCCTCTACACAACCAAATTTCTTTTGTCGGCGGCTTCATTGTGTGCGTGGAGTTTCTATACAGATGGTGCTAGATGGAGGGGGCAAAACTTGGTTTCTGGCATCACTGCTTCAATGGGGTCAGTTGGCTTTCAATCACCATACTCGCAGGTTGTGTGGGTTTGGGGCTGCGCTGACACTGGATCTCCGGTAAATCGACCCAATATCCACCCTTGACTTGATGTGGGGATTTGTCTTCGAAGATCGTGAATAAGAATCCAATTTCCCAATTCCGCTCAAAAATCATGAGGACATTGAAAACACTGTTGAAACTTCATGCATTCCCATGTAACACAGAATATTCTGAGAATATTCTCACAACATCGGTGAAATGTACTTGATCGAATATCCTCACAAAGAGCGTAGGAGATTCTTAGAATATTCTCAGAACATTTGAATAAGACTGTTCCAAATATTCTAGAAACGTTCGTACAATATGCGTACAAAGTTTGTAGGGAGATTGACGAGTAGCAGATATCGTGATGACATGAATCCATTAATGGCGGATAATGTTGTTGACAGGCTACAGACCTCGGACAATCTATCATTTTAATTTGTGTTTTGGGAATAATAAATCTATGGAGGTGTATTTTAATATCGCAAATGCTCTCTGAGAGTGCCATGTGTGAAAAATAATCCTCAAAAGTGTAATAAAATATTGAGAAATACACTGAAAAAAAGGTATGGCTCTCACAGCTCTACTATTCATGTGTTCTCTCTGTCAGGAGGTATAAAGATGCCAGTATAGCTCCCACAGCCGAGCGCGTCGCTATCATAGCAATCTGTCGGCTGTTGGAGCTATACTGGCATCCTTATACCTCCTGACAGCAAGACCAGATAAATAGTAGAGCTGTAAGAGCCATACCTTTTTTCAGTATACCGTATATATTATGATCACCTGTTGCGATCATAAATATCTCATCCATCTATGCGAATTCATAATATTGCTAACCATTCATGATTACAGATGTCTAATGATCAAAAAAATTGATTGTAAAGTAGCTTTCGGTGACATGCAGAAGTTTAGATTGACGGAAATTCTTATTTTAACAGCATTTTTTTCTAATATTCCCGCAATATCCGTGGCATTCTGAGAATATTTGAAACAGTCCCATTCGAACATTCTGAGAATGTGCGTAGAATATATTCGCACGAAATAAGAATCTCCATAGAATATTCGAATATCCTCAACGTATATTCTCAGAACATTCTCAGAACGTGCGTGTGCTACCTGGGTTATTTGAATGTTTTCACTGGAAGTTGTTCTCAAGTACGAGCATGAATTCAGTTTCATACACTCTTTAAATTTAATATAGACTATAGTATCATGTATAGTAGTTTCATGTTTGCGCACATTGAATGTGATGTAGAAGGCGTATGAACCTGAGTTCATGCACGTGATTGAAAAAAACTTCCAGATATCTCCGACAGCGTATCATTAAGAGATTTCACATAATTAACGAAGATTCAAACTTAGCGATTTGAGTGGGAATATTTTTTTTGGTTTTGCATTATGCTTGAAATTCAAGATTGCATTTCGATAGATTTGATTGATTGTAAATCAAAACTTTATTCTTCACAACCCTGAATGACTTGGATTCCACATTCTTCCAGCTCTCCCCTCAAATTTCAATTATTATTTGAGAAAATTCTCCCATTTCAATATTCGACCTATCAGTACTGAACTTCTGTAATTAGGATCTTTTCACTCCGGTTTTTTCATTCCTATCGTTCTGAACGCTTCGTTTTGATTTGTTCCAGTGCAACAATTCAGCGATTCAAATGCAGGTGGTCATAAGGAGTAATAATTCAACGTTTTTTCTCTATTCAAATCATCCGCAGATGACGGAGAAAAAACTTTAATAATGAAAAATTTCAGGTAGCGGACATTTCAAGTTTTTTGGTATCGTTGAAAAAACCTTTCTCTCTCGTTCTCTCTCATCATTTCACGTTTTAGTGGAATATCGAATACGTGGTATACGATTGATAGTCCATGAACAACGTGAGCGCGTCTGGTTTGAGAACAATGGTGGATAACGGTTCGTCGGACCATAATTAGCGTCACTTAACTGAGACGAGAGTAACGACGAATTCGTATCTATGGTATTTAATTGTTGAGGAAATAATGAGCGTCTTGGAGCAGTGCTCCGGTGATCAAGCCAAAATATTGGCTTATACGTATTGACACATGTTTGTACCAGTGGTCTCAGATTTGGAATAGTAGCGGCTACTAACATACATGAAACGTTACATACATATGACCATCTTATACGTACGAATCTTCACACGTATGTACTGTAGAGTCCATGTGGGGAATGTTTGCATTTCAGATCTGTCACTACTGATTTGCATGTGTCGAAGAATGAACGAGTGATTCGCCCACGCTACATGCACTATCCCACCTTCTATGTTCGCTTATTTACATGAAGAATAAATGAACCAATGTCTACTTTTTCGGATAGAAACAGTGAAAAACCACCCCGTACGAGACAACCGATGGGATTGTCGCCTCCACATAGAATTTTGGTGGAAAATCAGTGGATGAGGTAGATCCGTGGAAGAACGGTTGCTCGAAGGGAATACGACGAGGTGGCACCGGAGAAATGTTTGGCGTCGATTTTTATGCAGAAATTTCTTTATTTTTATATTTGCTTTATTCATATTTGTCCTGCCCCACCCGAATTAGTGTTTCAGACGAGACGGAGATTGTTCTCGGTATCAACGAAATTCCTGATTTGTACAACAGCGAGAACATCAAGAAGAACGAAAATCAAAGTAGATGCAGAGACAAATCAGCAAGTGAATGAATTTAAATATCTAGGAAGCATAATTACAGAAAACGGTAAAAGCGAAAGAGATATGAGAGCAAGAATAGCACAAGAGAAACGGGCTTTCCACCAAAAGAAACAATTACTATGTTCGAAGAATATTAGCTTAGCAGTGAGAAAGAAATTCTTGAAGAGTTACGTTTGGAGCACAGTATTATGTGGTTGCGAAACTTGGACAATTGGAAAAACGGACCAACGAAGACTCGAAGCTTTTGAAATGTAGTGTTATAGAAGGATGCTTAGAATAAAGTGGATAGAGAAAGTAAAAAATGAAGAAGGACTTGAGAAGGTAAATGAAAAAAGAAGTCTTTTGAGACAGATCGTGCAAAGAAGAAGTAATCTGATAGGGCACACATTAAGGCATGATAGCTTGTTGAAAAAAACATTGGAAGGAAAAATGAATGGTAAAACTCGAAAAGGTAGACCTAGATTAAGTTATATGAAGCATATTATACAAGATAAGGGTTGTCGTAGATATGCAGCAATTAAACGGTTAGCGGATAATAGGCAGGGGTGTAGGATTTTATCAAACCAGTCATAAGACTGATTACTTCATGATGATGATTCTCGAATATCACTGCGAAAATTGCCGTCAAATATGTCTTCCAAAATAAGTTATGGAATGCTTGATAATTCAAATCAAAATCATGACTGCACGGAGAAAAAATGGTTTGCTACTATAGCAGTGGACGGAGAAAAGTGAACAATACTGCGAGTGGTAGGAATCGGTTCGAAAACAAATGAAGATACAGTTGGATAGTAAAGATTATCGCGATCACCGTCATAGGTGCTGCAATGAAATTTGTATACACTGAGAGAAATCGCTTAGTTGCGTGAGCAAAAATACTCCAGCTAATAATCTTTTAGTTGATTTGAATAAATCTTTATTTGATATAAATAAAAATTTGTCTGCGGTAGCAAAAACAATGATTTGACGTCTATTCATTTTAAATAAAAAAATTCAGTTAATAGTAGCATAAGTAATTTATTTGTGACAACTAACAATTTATGCGCGTCGAATAAATTGTTTCATTCCAAAAATGTTTATTCAACGCAACTTCAAATATTTATTCAAATGAGTTCCTTAGCAAAAAGAATCTGAATACGCATGCACTGACTACCATTTCATCATTTCCAATTGTTTCACCGGCATTTCCACCCGAGCCCACTTTTCAACGATACGCTTGCAATCGCGTGCAACGTCGATACGGAATTTTGGATTTTGTTTTTGGAAGAATAGATTGCTTCATAGCAAAAGTTTTAAATTCCATCGGCCTATCGGTTTTATGATCGTTCTGTCTAAAGGATATTCGTACAAAATCTTTTTTCATGCAGTGAGATTGTGCTAAAATATTGAACGATTGGAAATGCAAGAAATTCCTCACAATCTCTCCTAACTAAAATATCCTCAGTAGAAATCACTCTAGTTATTCTAGGTCTTGCAAGACCTTACGATGCCCTTGTGCGGAACTTTCAAGGCCTAGCAAGACCTTGTAATAACTTCAAACGTACTGGAGTTATTTCTGGTGAGGTTGTTTAGAGATTCCTAGTAGATACTTGATTTTCAATGGCTAACAATATTTCAGTACAATCATATTGTATCGATTACATAAATTAATTGAAATAACATTTTGATTGAATTGGAATATTTGGTTGTCACAACGTCAAAATATTTATTTGTGAGGAATGAAAGTTTCACTCATTCCAAGTAAATTCAATTATCTAAATAAAATGCAGTGATTAGAATGAGAGTCTAGCTATCTGACATATGGATAAATTATTTTGCTAGCATTTAGACGGTACTATTGGCAATACTGGTATTGCTATTTTGAACTTATTTGCATCTTATTTCAGATCAGTTTATCAAAATTGACCCGTTGTTCCTTTTAATTTACCAGAATCTACTCTCAAGATCAATCTTTCCGATTTATCCATCAATATCGGTGAAATGTTCAATAAAATCTCATCTTTGAAAACTTCTTCCGGTCCTAGTGATGATTGTATTCCTCCTAATTTTCTAAAATCTTGCAAGTTCGTCATTTCTCGGCCTTTGCGGTTGATATTCAACAGCTTTTTATCCTCTGGAATATTTCCTCCTCAATGGAAATCCAGCTTAATTACTCCTATCTTCAAATCTGGGGACCGTTCTGACGTGAGAAACTATAGACCAATTAGTATCATGAATGTTATGCCGAAAATTTTTGAAGATATAGTTACTGATAAAATAACACCACTGTTTTCTGATATAATTTCTGATTTCCAGCATGGCTTCACTTCTGGAAAATCTGCCGTAACTAACTTGTCTATTTTTTCTCATGTCGCGTCCTCTGCGCTTGATCAAAATGCCCAAGTTTATACTATATATACAGACTTCTCAAAGGCTTTTTACGGAGTTGATCATAATATATTGTTAAATAAATTAAGTAATTTAGGTATTCGCAGCAATTTGTTGTCGTTGTTACAGAGTTATATTCTGAATCGTACGCAATCAGTTCGTGTCCCTCAATATTTTTCTGATTCATTTTTTGTATCCTCAGGTGTACCGCAAGGCTCACATGTAGGTCCTTTATTATTTATTATTTTCATTAATGATATCTCTATGCTTTTCAAGTACTGCGCACATCTTCTTTCTGTTAATGACCTGCAACTTTTTATGATTATAAGAACTTACAGAGATGCTCAAAATCTGCAATCTGATTTGGATCGGTTACAATCTTGGTGTGTGCTATCTAACATGTCATTAAATCTCACTAAATGCCTTGTGATGAGATTTTATAGAGGTAAAAATGCTATCTATTTTCCTTATAACTTGTCTCATTCTCTGTTATCACCTATAAATACTGTTCGTGATCTTGGAGTTTCATGTGACTCTCGTTTCAACTTCTCAGATCATTACAATTACATAGTTGGTACTCCCATGAAATCTCTTGGATTCATCAAGCGCGTTTGTAAAGATTTTCGTGATCCTGTTGCACTTCGAACACTGTATTGTACTTTAGTTAGACCTCATCTTGAGTATGCGTCTCAAATTTGGAGCCCTCATTTAATTCGGAATTGTACAGACTTGGGAAGATTTCAGCATAAGTTTCTGCGTTTTGCTGCCTATCAGATAGGCCGTCCGTTGAGCGTCACTTGTCATGATTACTCATTGATTATGTCTCTACTTAACTTGCCTTCTTTGGAATCACGTCGTTTGTTCAATGATTTTTCATTTTTGTATAAAATTGTTAATGGGAAAATTCGCTGCCCTCAACTGCTTGGACTTGTACGTTTTAATATCCCTTCTCGTTTATTAAGACGCCCTAAACTGTTCAATCCAATTTCTTATAAATCGAGATACGGTTATTCTGATCCGGTAAATCGGATATCTATCCTAGCTAATTCTTACAGTGATGTGCTTGAATTATTTTCATCCCATTCTGATCTTAGAAATTCTCTTCCTCTTATTTGTCAAATGTAATATCTAAAATTGTCCATTTTATCTATAATTATACACGTTAACTGTTGTTGTAATATAAGATGCATGTAGTCGAGCTCAACATGATGCTTAATGCTTTGATGCATGATATATATTATATGGTTCAAATAATGTATATTGTATGTACCAAAGGTTCTCGTATACCCGTATAAACAAAATAAATAAATTTAGTTACAGCAACTATGTGATGTTTCTCAGTGTATCTTTTCGATCTCCGACTAGGGTTGCCATCCGTCTTTATTTCGGAAGGACTGTCCTTTTCCACGTTTTATCCTTCGTCCTTCCAAGGTGTGGAGAAGTCCTCAATTGATTCATGCCATACACGAAGAAAAAAATTCAATAACTATATGGCTATAAAAACACTAACATTAGTTGCTGTAAAGGTCTCATCCCTTAGATTGAGAAAAATTTGTGGTTATGGTTACCGCCCTGAAGTATGGTTATGACAGATAGCTGCAGTAGCGATACGTAGATCGTTATGATAACCAAATATACACTGAGAATTGGTCTCATAACAATACTGTTTTCCTTTATAATTCATCTTAAGTGTAGGAACATCGGTGTCGCCACCACAGCCAACCGGATAGTTCTAGAAACAACACAGATTGCCACAATATCAATCTGTATTGTTCTATAACGATATGAGTGTCACCACTGTAGCTGTCTTCCCTGCACGGAAAGAACTCTGAAGCTACGGTAGTATGTGAGCCTGTCGCACTATAGTAGCTTGGCTGCCCACATACGAGCGTAGTGCCGCTGTGTACCAAAGTTGATTCGACAGTCAGCCAATGTGGTATGACGAAGCGCCGAACTGAATTTGCTCCCGTGTAATACCACGATGGTATGCCTCAGGAGCAAATTCAGTTCGGCGCTTCGTCATACCACATTGGCTGACTGTCGAATCAACTTTGGTACACAGCGGCATTACGCTCGTATGTGGGCAGCCAAGCTACTATAGTGCGACAGGCTCACATACTACGGTAGCTTCAGAGTTCTTTCCGTGTGGCCATACTTCAGATGATTAGTATAACCACACATTTTTTCAGTGTAGTTCGATCTACCACAATTTTAGTTTATTTTACAACAACGAATGCATGATATACCACAGCTAATATACATACATCTTACATCTCCTGCTCCAAATATTGACTTTAAAAGAAAAAAACTTCTACAGTTTCATTTCTCGGTGTTACGTGATGACATTGAGATTTTTTAATCGTTACCGGGTTAACTTCCATTTCCACGGTAACGTAAACAGTTTATTGCACTCATGGACGCGTTTTCATTTTCCCCGCCCGAGGGGTAATACTATTTAATCGCCCCCAAGCTGAGCTACACAGCGAAAAATTTTGTGTCACAGGAGATCCACTCAGAGTTTGTGTTGAAAACAACATATCAAATTCTGAAATTCACAGATTTCCAGTGTAAATTTAACATGTTTGTGTTGATTTGATACATTTTTCGTATTGGTATGCAACATAAATTGCGAGTGGACTTCCTGGGACATACACGTGTGTTAAAATTACACAAAATTTTTCACTGTGTAGATCAATCTTCTCAATCATTTCATAAAATAAGGTTATATTATTTGGGAATTCTTTTGAGAATTTCTATAATTTTGCCGCTCCTCTAAAATTTGCCCCCTTGGGCTATAGGCTCTCAAGCTCATTCAAAAGACGCCCCTGATCGCACTCTTTCCTGGATGGCATCTGGGAGTTTCCTGAATCTTGGAAAAAATACTTGCTCATATAAAAAGCGTCCAAATAGAATTCCAGGACGTTCTAAACATGTCGCATCCCCAAGGGAACACAAGCCTTCAGGAACGTTCATTGAACGTTCGCGAACGTCCAGGAACATTAAATGAACGTTGCTGAAGGTTTGTGTTCTCTTGGGGATGTATGCTCCAGGAACACATAAAAGCCCCGTAGAGTTCTATTCATCTTCACCACGCAACGTGCTGGGGACGTGTTTAACAAGGTTTGTCTGCATAGTTCACGCAATCGCAAGAACGGAATGCGCAGAAATGGGCATTGCCGTTGGGAAACATAATAGAAGACTGTCCTGTGGTAGGTGCACGGAAATGAGTTTATATTGAAGATTATTAGTCGAAGTATCGTCTCCGTGGGACATACCTACTTATAACGATGACAACTATAATTTTGTATTTTCTTATTACTCCGCATATTCAACTCAAGGAGAGGTGTGTTAATCTGTCGCATACTCATAGTTGTTTCCGCCGAAGTGAAGTATATTCCATGGCTACGATATGAATACATTAATTTTTACTATTTAATTTTCTCCATGTGAAAAGAACGCACTGGAAACGTATCCAGGTACATCAAAAGTGGAAGTTCTCTGAATGTATTAGGTGTATAACTTTGCTTCCGCCGTTTTGCAATAGATGGCTGTAGCGGTAAGTGGTAGTTGAAATGAATAGATCATAGATGTCATACAATAAGCTCAGGCATTTGTAAACATAACGCTATCGAAATATTAGTCGATTTGTGTCTGCATCATAAAGTTATTCTCGATTAAACATGTCAGCTCAAGAACCAAATTCTCGTCATTTGCGGGAGGTTTGAATTTTCTGCTTCAATATGAAGAAATCTGTGGCTGAGGCTCATCGAATGCTCTGAAATACCTATGGTGAGGCCGCTATTAGTAGAAGAACGTGCAGAGAGTGGTTTCAACGCTTCAAGAACGGTGATTTTAACGTCGAAGACCAGCATGGCGGTGGAAGAGAGAAGTTTTTCGAAGATGCAGAATTGGAGGCATTACTTGATCAAGACTCGTGTCAAACGCAACAAGAATTGGCAGGATCATTGGGAGTGACGGAACCAGCCATTTCAAAACGCCTGAAAGTTATGGGAATGATTCAGAAACAAGAAAATTGGGTGCTGTACGAGTTGAAGCCGAGAGATGTTGAACGGCGTTTGTGTGTTTGTGAACAGCTGCTTGCAAAGCAAAGACGGAAGGGATTTTTGCATCGCATTGTGACTGGGGACAAAAAATGGGTTCTTTACGATAATCCCAAGCGCAGAAAATCATGCCCTTCCCGGATATCCCGGCCATGCTTCCACGTCGACGGCCAAACCGAATATTCACGGTTCCAAGGTTATGCTCGGTATTTGGTTGGACCAGCTCGGCGTAGTGTATTATGAGTTGTTACAACCGACTGAAACAATCACAGGCGATCGTTATCGAACGCAATTAATGCGTTTGAGCCGAGTATTGGAAGACAAACGGCTGCAATACACCAAGAGACATGATAAAGTGATTTTACAGCATGACAATGCTTGACCTCATGTTGCGAAAGTGGTCAAGACATACTTGGAAACTTCGAAATGGAAAGTCCTACTCCACCTGCCGTATTTTCCAGACGTTGCTCCTTCGGACTATCACTTGTTTCGATCAATGGTACACGGCCTAGCTGACCAATACTTCCGGTCTTATGAAGAAGTAAAAAATTGGATCGATTCGTGGATCGCTTCAAAAGATGACCAGTTTTTTCAACGTGGGATTCGTATGCTGCCCGAAAGATGGGAGAAAGTAGTGGCCAGCGGTGGACAATACTTTGAATCATGAATGTATAACCAGTTTTTTACAATAAAGCCTCGAATTTCGGAATAAAACGGCGGAAGCAAAGTTATACACCTAATATCAAAACCTACCAGGGGTCATAAACTCAGGTAAATAATTTTTTTATACTGATTACAGCGCCACCATATGGTGGACCACTTGAAGTAATTTTGCATAGATACATCAATCTTCCATGTGGGAACATTCTTCGAATATTCGGAATATGTTCTATGCACATTCCAATTAGACCATTTTATAAGTGCTATGCGTATTCATCGAACATATGTAATAGAATATACGACGGCACGTCAATCGAACGTCGATTGAATGAATATCGTACTTTTCGAATGTACTATGTACGTTCTAAGGATATTTAAAACAGTCTCATTCGAATATTCTATGAACGTTCATTATATGTTCATCGTATCTCATTCGTTCATTCTACCAACGTTTCTATTCCGTATATACTTTGAAATTCTGTTGCTGCTTGGGCATTCTCTTAAGGGCACTCAAGTATTTTTTCATAAATGATACGTTGAACGGAAATTTTCAGTGGATGATGATAAAATCCACGATCAGGATTAGACTCTGAATATAAGTTTTAGTGTTCTTCTGGTCTTTCTTTGGCGAGTATCAGAGAATTTTTGAAATAATGCATGGAGAAAAAAGTATTGCTTGCATAACAAGCAGGTCTGTTACTATAGCGCCTACAAAAAAAATTAGCTGAAAGAGCAAGAAAAATGATTGAAACAACTACGTTTTTTTGCTGACATAAACAAATTTGTTAACAGAACTAACGTCTTAGCTGCTGGAGTGAATATTTTTGCAAGGACAACAAATTTCTTTGTAGGCACTATAATAGCAAATCATTTTTTCTCCGTGTGGCCTTCCACTGTCAACAATTTTCTGTAATTCCGTTCTCCAATACCCCCAAACTATGAAGAAATCTGAATTCATATGTAGAGCCCAATCTCAGGTATGTACTTGACTATTATCGATTTAAAATTCAATTTTATCAAGTAATTTATGAAAAAATTTGGCGCAAAATTGTACACGTTCCTCCTGATGCTTGAGCGCCTTTAATAACTAGCGATAACAGTTTTTACATGGAATAATAACATAAAGAATTGTACTCAATCATCGAGAGCAAATCTTCATCGAAGGGAGCGACATCTCCCATTTCAACAAAGTGAGGGCACGATTCAATACATGTGAGAATAAAGAGAATATCTTATTCCGAAAATACTAAATCATCATCCAGACTTTGATTTCTGAAATGGTTTTTGACATGGCAGGTAAAACTATACGGAAGAAAGATTTTCCACATAATTCTCCTGTCAAGTCGGGAATCGGCAAACGGTTTTGCTTTCTGCTGCACAGAATCGATCGAATCAATGAAGACAAGAGAGGATGAGATGCGGTAAAACCTTTTTGAACGACAAATTTTACGACCTCCTCGTACGATCAGTATAGTAGGCAATATAATAACGAGAAAATCCACGATAGAAGTTCCAGAAAAAATAGAAAAGAAGGGAAACAAAAAGCGAGAGAGAGGAAAGAAACAAGGTGAAGAAGAAAGGGAAGAAGCCAAAAAGGAATGGAAGAACTGGGAGAGTGGAGACACAAAAGGCTACGAATTTGCACAGACATAAAAATTTTACGAGCATCTTCGTATAGTTATATTACGGCTGTAGTGTATACATATCGTAAGATACGTCCTTAGCTTTTCCATCGATATAAATCATGATTAACCATATACATGAGAGAGAAGAACAAAAAAACAATGTATATGATACATGTATCACCGCAAGATTTCAATGTTCAAATGCTTATACATGTGAGCGCATATGTAGACTTTCAGATCAAGGGCTATACCGAAGAATTTTACGATCTCAAGTCCAAAAGAAAATTCTGAAAGGGAAGCGACCAAAGTTTCCCCTACTGTCCCTCTCCATCGCACTTTTACGAGCGTACCGAATTTTACGAATAGCCGCGAGATTATCGTAATTTTTCCCCTCCATATTCTACTGCGTTCGTCTACGCGTATGATTTCAGTTCAGGGATAAGCATTGAGGGAATTTGAAAGAAGAGAAGAAATCCCCCTGCCCGAGAAGAGAGAAAAAATCATTCGAAATTTCTACGAGCGACCGGTAAATATTGAGAATGAGAGAACCAAGCGCGGTGTTTGCAAATGCAATTGGCTAGAAGAAATGTGAAGTAAAAGGCCTTATCAGAATAACTATCATCACTACTACTATTACAAAATCAACAGTAGCAGCAGGCGATTGATTCAGTAGTAATCGAAGGAAATTTCACGATGACTGGTGCTGCCATGGAGAGAGACAAAGACCAGCTGATGTCGCATATGTATTCCCTGCTTGCCTTCTTTTTTCCTACTTTCTCCAACCTGACTTTGTTCAGATGTTCCTATAAACGATAGCTCTAGTGATAATACTGAGATGTTTCATATCATAGTTACGAAATTTCATATCATTTTAGGCATTCATCGGTATACGTAGTATACCCAGCACGGAGTGCCTATCGCACCCGCTATCGTACCCACTGATTGTATCTTCTAAAACATAATATTTGAGTAATCCAACTTGGAGTTAGATAGTTTTACATTTCATGTGATACTGATTGATAATCCGTGGGGTTGTCTGTGCCATTCTGTCTGTCTGTCCGTGTGTCTGTTGCTCAATGTGTCTGTTTTCAGGATATCTCTGAACTAAATGGACCGAATAGATTCAAATTTATAGGAGACATGCTCCGAACCCTTAAATCGGACAAGTCGTTCTATGTTTTCCCAATTCTTTTCTCAACAAATAGGTGATCACAGAGAAAATTTACTCCGCTATATATACATATACACTGTCAGAAAAGTGATATGAAGTGTTTTTCATAAACAATTTATGAAACAGAATTCATAATAAAATATTGAATTCAATAATATAATTCTTAATGTGAAGAATTTTATTCTTAATGTAGTTCTCTAGCAATATTCAAAATCAAATTTGAAAAATTATCATTCAGTAGGTGACCAGGGTCGAAGGAATTCGATAATTATATTCGTTGAGACTTATGATAAAAAAAAACAACCGCTTCGAAATATAAACAAACAATTTTGTAACAACCACACGAACTTTTTCATGGTTTTTGTCTTCAAAAATCTTTATTTTCAATCCGTTCATGACTTATGAAAGCCCACTTTGTTCCTTGTGAGATTTGAAAAACCGGATGGGGGCCGAATCAACGAAAGGACAAATCAACGAAACCATTGGTTGAAAAGGAAAAGATGTATAATGTATGATGTCTTATTCTTTCCGACTAATGGTTTCGTTGATTTGGTTTTTCTTTGATTCGGCCCCCATCCGAAAAACCTTCACCTTGGACATTTTTTATATTTTATCATCAGGATGTCACTCCCAGATAACATCGGAAGTCTTCTGGACGTCTTAGCAACATAACCCAAGTTCTGCGCGTCTTGGTCTTCGGGGAGTAGATCTTGATATGTTTAGAGCACCTTCATTTTTAGTGCACCCAAATGAACTCCCGGTACGTTTCTTTCATCGGACACGGAACGTTCTTATTATATTTTCAAAACGTACTTTCACGGAAACTAACCTTTACAAACATATGTGTAGCATCGCAGAACGTCATTGGCACCTTTATTGAACACGTCCCCCAAACGTCGCGTGATGAAAATGAATAGAACACTACGGAACATCTGTATGTCCCTGGGACGTACATGCGACGTTCTTAAAACGTCCTGGAATCTCATTTGAACGTTCTCTGTGTGAGCAAGTACGTTGTGTGAATGTTGAGAAAACCTCCCGATGCTATCCGGGCTGTCACACACTTTTTTTTATCCGCATGTATTTGACTAATTATAAACAAATGCGAGTAATTATTGTAAAAACTCCATATATGAAAAATTTTCACGATGAAGATTTTTCAAATCTCACAAGGGATGAAATGAGCCCTCATAAGGCATCAACGGATTGAAAATGAAAATTTGTGAAGAAAAAAACTATGAAAATTTTGGCGTGGTTGTTACAAAGTTGTTTGTTTATATTTCGAGCTAGTTCTTTTTTTATCACAAATACGAATAGGTATAAGCCACAACGAATACGATCACCGAATTCCTTCGACCTTGGTCCTCTACTTGACAATAATTTCTCTAATCTGATTCTGAATATTACTAGAGAACTAACTTACTGTTGAGAATTTCCTTCTTAATTTTCATAATATATTTGTGAAATTTAATAAATAATTATTACATTTCAATAAGAAATTGTGGAATTCCATTACTCCTATTAAATTACGAACCAGTATATTCAGGCACTATTCGGAGAGCAGGCTGTATAAGTTGAAGAAGAAAAGGAACCAGTAGCAGAGTGGGGAATAGGTCATGAGGAATCTCTTCATGAGTTTCGATCTGTATAAATTGTTTTTGCATTCCCTCTCATCGTATGGGAGGGAAAAAATGTAATGATGAGAATCGATCGGACGAAAACTTTAATGGTATTAATGGAGGAAAATCATAGGGATATTATATGGATACGGGAGAATGTGTTTGTGTTTATGTAGAGATGAAAAGAAATTTGGCAGTTCTGTGTGTTGAATAAATGTGGACAATGGAATGGAATGAAAACTTGGGGGTTTAATATATCAGTTTTGGGTATTAGGATACCCACAAGAGAATGATCAGTTTTTATTTTCCATTCGAACCATCGATATTATTGATTCAGTGTAGAACTGGTTCTTCTAATCATACTATTCCATACGACTGTTTCAAACTCCAGTATTCGAGCTGTTCATTGGAAAATTAATGTGGAACACTAGAACAATCGCATTTATATAGCAATATCATATTGCAATAAAGCAATATTTTCGTTGAGAGAAAGGTATTCGATAATGATTACGATGAAAAATAGTAACTTGATGACATGTATGCGAAAACTGTAGTAAATATAACGTAAATGACTAACCAGATAGCAATTTAACCTTGCTGCAATGTTGTCAGGCAAGCTTGTGACAAGGTTGACATAAGCTTCCTAGTTGACACCCAACAATAATACAAGTTTACAAAACCCTTGCAGCAGAGTTGTAACAACCTAACACTGACAACACTGTAAAAAAAATTTGTTGAATCCCAAACAAAAATGCCTGGAAATTTATAAACTTGGTTTGGAAAAATAATTTCCGAACCTTTTTTGTAAATTGCCAAACAAAAGTTTGTAAATTTTCAAAAATCTTCGTAAAATCACAAAATTTTTTGAATGTTTACGAACTTTTGTTTGGTAATTTACAAAGAAAGTTTGTGTAAAAAACTGCCAAACTTCTTTGGCAGTTTAGGAAGTATATTTTTTACAGTGAAGGTTATCAATAACAATTTGAGAACAATCGAATGACAAATTTCACAAGCTTATGGGTGCTCCCGCTCGTCTCAGGAGCTTGCTCTGGATCAATTTTTTGATTGGTTGAAAAATTGATCCGGAGCAAGTTTCTAAAACGATCGAAAGCACCTTATGACAAGCTCACATGTTATTTGGGTATATTTTCGTCACTGGATATAAATTTATTTTCAACGCTTCAGTTACAATAATAAATATGACTCACGATGCCTTAGAAAGGACTTGACAACCGGGTCGAACGTTAATAGCTACCGGATTTTCACAATTGCTGATTCGAAAAATGTTACGTGAAATTTGGAATTCAGTATATGAAATCAAATATCCTGCATGTTGAATTGGAAATTACAATTTGAATATTTTCACGAAGTTGATGAAGTTAGTGTGAAAGTTGCGATTGAAAACAAAGGTTTAGGCAATGGAATTGCCAATTTGAACAAAAAAAATGAAACTCAGACAAACATCGTGTTGTCTACTCCCAATGGAAAAAAAAGGAGAAGAAGAAAACGGAGAAAACACTCAGAGGTCATGTTGTTCTTGAAAGTCTTTCAACGAATCCTCTTTTTCACTCTATACTGTCGATCAAAAAACAAGAATTTAAGAAGAAGAAAATGTTGTGTATCGTGAATTCCAACAATATCTTGCCGATCATAAAGTATTACTCAATCCCTAGTTGAAGAAAGATGACAACGAAAACGAGGCAAGGACAGGCCAGGGGAGATACATTTCTTGCATTTCATCCTGAATTTCAGGAACATCATTGAGATTTCATCACTGAAACATGATATGTCTCATAGGATACAAAGTTATGTATCATAGGTATGAATGTTGAATCTTCAGTATTTCTTTTTTTCCTTGCCGCGGAAATTACCTCTCAACTGAGAATTACTCATATAATCATATGTCCTCTATTCGATTCTGATTTTGATAGCTTGATTTTATCTGATGCAAGCTTCCATCAACATACTTAGATTGACCGAAAATATCTATAAACTGTGAACGCAAGACATAAGAAGCGGTCCCGATCGATCTTATGAACTCTGATAAGATTCAAAACCGATAGCCTTCAAGATATGCATGTGTATACATACATATATACCTTCTTTCCTTAATTTCTCTTTCTCGCGCATGTGGTAGGTAACAGTTTCAATTTATGAATCGATCGAGGGAAGGGGAACGAAAACAACGACTAAACATGCACATGTTCCATTCGTTTTGTTCCGTTCAGTGAAGCAGAGCTAAGCGAAGGAAAATAATAATTTTGACCTCTCTTCTTCAGAGATCATGGCGAGAAGGCCGATGTTAGGACTCTGCGCTCTACAAATGGTGAAGGGATTTAACTTTTTTTCTCCCTTCACAAAAGACTGCCTTAATCTCGCTTCATCCTTTGTGTCCAGAAAGTCTCGCGTTTCACTGTCATCTTCATTTTCTTCCTCATCGTCGTGGTCGTCTTCGTTGGTCTCTCACTCTTCTCATCATGATGTGACAGAAGGAAAAATGAATGGAAGATTTGCGAAGGGTAGGAGAAAAAGCAGACGACATACCAGTTAATTAAGTACGAGGATGTTCTGTACTTAGAAGCTAATTACTTCAACGTTTGACTCTAAGCTTGAAGGTTAGGGTGGATGGAAAAACCGTTTTTTTCGATTTCGAAATCCCTCGGGTGTGCAAAAGTTGCGTTTTGTTATTGCAATCAAAAAGTTCTCATACCATTTACAAAAATTCTGACATCTTGAGATTCCCCCGAGCGATTGAAGATCTGAAACTCAAGAAAAACGTAATCTTCTGATATTAATGTTTTTATTTTGTCTTCAATCAAATCAAAACTTTCTCGAATCCTATTTCATATGAGAAAATGATCTTCAAATGATTCTTCTAATATAACAATCCATTTAACAATAAAATAAAATCATTCCAATGAACAAAATGCGTTGAACTATATTGAAATAACAATCTTTTTTCAAGATATAATCCCTATGAATCAATTAAATCGGATATTTGGCTTTAGTTTCATATTTTCCAGAAGCAGTCCGCGATTCCAATTTCGCTCTTATATTACCATCTCTTCTTCCAGAACCGTACACCGAAAGTGAGGCCTCTGTTACAAGACGAATGCATCTTCCAGTTCCTTGTGTGTGACATGGAATTTTCGCCACATCAGAAATTACATCTTTGACATCTTTCAAGAAATCATTAATCTCATTAGTTGATACTCTTTTTGTGATGAGTGGCTCATAAGTATTTGGTATCGGCCATGTAACCAAATCAGTATAATCTGTTGCATCAAAATTTATTTTGGGAATTTTGAATTGTCTGATCTGGTTTTGTTCCTTTTGACTCCTAGCTTCCAATATTTTCTCAATACTTCAATGAGTTCAAGTAATCCAACGCAATGGATATTTTGCACATTTTGAGAATGTTCTATTGGCAATGTTGGCAGATGAGAGATCTTCTATCAGAACACTTGCATGTGAGAAAATATTGGAGGCTAGGAGTCAAAAGGAACAAAACCAGATCAGACAATTCAAAATTCTCAAAATAAATTTTGATGCAACAGATTATACTGATTTGGTGACATGGCCGATACTAAATACTTATGAGCCACTCATCACAAAAAGTATATCAACTAATGAGATTAATGATTTCTTGAAAGATGTCAAAGATGTAATTTCTGATGTGGCAAAAATTCCATGTCACACACAAGGAACTGCAAGATGCATTCGTCTTGTAACAGAGGCCTCACTTTCGGTGTACGGTTCTGGAAGAAGAGATGGTAATATAAGAGCGAAATTGGAATCGCGGACTGCTTCTGGAAAATATGAAACTGAAGCCAAATATCCGATTTAATTGATTCATAGGGATTATATCTTGAAAAAAGATTGTTATTTCAATATAGTTCAACGCATTTTGTTCATTGGAATGATTTTATTTTATTGTTAAATGGATTGTTATATTAGAAGAATCATTTAAAGATCATTTTCTCTTATGAAATAGGATTTAAGAAAGTTTTGATTTGATTGAAGACAAAATAAAAACATTAATATCAGAAAATTACGTTTTCCTTGATTTTTAGATCTTCAATCGCTCGGGGGAACCTCAAGATGTCAAAATTTTTGTTGATGGTATGAGAACTTTCTGATTGCAATAACAAAACGCAACTTTTGCACACCCGGGGGATTTCGAAATCGAAAAAAACGGTTTTTCGATCCACCCTATAATGAAGGTTTCGAAGAATAGTTGAGTATGTTCGATTGAAGCCTCAATGCTAGTGTAATAAATTTTGGATATAATAAAACTTGTTTTATATCCCAAACCAAATTTCTTCAGTGCACTTGAGGGGATACTAGCGATTCTCTGATTAGGAATCAGAATCGGACAATGGAATTAGAAATGATAACAGAAGAAAAAGAAGAGATAGAAATCAGAACGATAAGGTATGACATAGAAAGGAGTTAGGATAATTATTGGAAAGATAATTTTGATTTAAAGCATAGATTTATAATTGAAATACTTAGGAAACGTGAGAATGAGAGATGAAAAGGAGTAGGAATCAATCGGACGATTGGGATTAAAGAACGAAACAAGAAAGGAGAAATAGTTAAAATCGAATATTTCGATTAAAAGGTATTGATAAAGTAAAAGTTTGAGAAGCGAACAAAGATATATATATATATATATATATACATAAATATATACACGGAGAAAAAATTGGGGTAGCAGATACAGCAATAGAGATAAATTTGACAAAATCCACATGTAAATATAGGGATAGCATTTCTGCGGTGGAAATTCTACATCATTTTTGCTGGAAATTGAGGACGTCGCTATTCTACCGCAATCTGATGTAATTTTCACATACGCACTTCACAACTATCACATATATCACATGTAAATTCTATTGTCGTAATGAATAAAATATAAACAGTATGACAAGCGATATTTACTTCAAACCTATGAAATTTGCACATCAGTCCGATGTAAAATACATGTTAGGATTTTTTAATAAAATTTCAATCGCTCATTTATATATTTTATGCATACGCGAGAACTACGATAATAACTACAACAATTTTTGTTAATTTTCCAAAAGCCGCGAAGATGGGGATAAAATTTGAGTGATTAAAATCTTACATCATTTGCGCTGCACTTTTATGAATTTTCACTGACAGTTGAAATAAAAAAAATGGTGTCTTCCCAATTAATTCTTGCTGTTGTGTTTTTTGTTGAATTTGCAATGAAACAATATATGCAAATGCATTTTTGAGCAGTGAAATGAACTTTAATCACTCAGCTTGAATTTATTACCTTAACATACATCTTACATCTTACATCTCACATCTTACATCTTACATCTTACATATTACAATAAGATACAATACAATGTTATGTCGCTTCATTCTATCATTATCACTAATCGTACGCTATGAGTGGAGATTCAAGTTTTTAATATATGTATATCAAATGTAGGAACAAACTGATAATCGCGGAAAACTGTGGAAACTGTTTGTTCCATCTTTGTGACGCGATTTTCATAATTTTAAACTGAAAGGAGTGTTACAACGCTTCTCAGTAGTATTACCAACACATGCGAGCAGTTTTTGCAGAAACAATTGTTGAATACACATCAGATTGCGGTAACTGTATATTTGAGAATGAGAATAAAACTCCTGGGAAATAAATCAGATTATCATTCAAGAAACCATAGGTAACATTAGCAACTGTACTTGTTTAATGTACATTAGATTGTTGTAGAATTGAGTAAGTGGAAATGTAGTTGAGCATGCCTTATGGCATTACGTTCGTGAAAAGTGGATTCAGTCGAGTGTAATGGAAAATTTACATTGTTCGTGGTCAATAATATCATAATAAATATGTTTTCGGATTAGCGTAATTTTTACAATCTTCCAAAGCAATGATCATGTATGTATCATGTGAGTCCCATCAAAATTAATGTAGGAATTACATTGAAAGTTTTATCCATGCACTGATGTTGAATTTACAAGATGATTTTTCTCCATGTACATAGAAATTCAAAACGAATTACGACCTCGACCAAAATATGAACAAATTCGATCAAATCAAAATATATCGCGGAGTTTCGACCTATATATACTGGGTGATTCAAAATTGCCGTACACTTTTCTGGGAGCAGACTCTTGATGAAATACTGAAAAGATTTTGGTCCGGAATATTCAGATCTGATCTTTAGATCCGGAGATATGAGCATTTTCTAATTTTTTGGAAAATCCAAATACCTCGGAAATACCATATTTCTGACTTCTGAATCCAACACCATTTTCTAAGTCAGATCACGGGATATGCCTGAAAAAAAATAAATCCCATTTAGCTTCCTTCGTTGTGGAATTATAGAGGTTTGAAATTTTTTACATTCCGGTCAATGAGAATTCAACAACTTCAAATCGCTATAACTCCACAACGAAAGAAGCTCGATTACATTCATTTTTTTCCCAGAGATAACTCGTAATCCGACGTAGAGAATGGTGTTGGATTCATAAGTTAGAAATATGTTACTTCCGAGGTATTTGGATTTTCCAAGAAATTAAAAAATGCTCATATCTCCGGATCTAAGGATCAGATCTGACTATTCCAAACCAAAATCTTTTCAGAATTTCACCAAGAATCTATTCTAAGAAAAGTGTGCGGCAATTTTGAATCGCGGAATTGAATTCGGAAATCAAAATACAGGAGTGACATCCGGAACGCGGATATAGAGCACACAGACGTTTGAGATCATATATATACGGGTCGAAAATCCAACGGGCACCACTCTTGTGTCGCACTTGTGCGGAAACGCTGCCCAGCACCGAAGCGATCTTTCGAGCTGCGAAATGCGCCACAGGTCTTCTAGAAACTTCCCATGCAGGTATTGCCAAGACTGAAAAAAATCCAAGCTGGTCCCAAGGTTGGCACATGTGTCAGAAACAAACCTCCGTAGAGAACAATTGGCCCAATGATTGGCCCATTCCATGATTGTCCCGTTGTTTCCAATGGATAGTCGGTCATGGTACATTTGTTAATATTTTTGAAATGGTCATTACATTTGGTACGAGTTTGGCACAAGTGTAAAAATCGAGCATTCGTTGAAAACAATTGTGCCAATATTGCCCACATGAGTGGCACAATGTTTATAAATATTGACTGAATTTTGAATTTACAATAGCTGAAGACTTGGGGATAACCATCGGGCCAAGGCTGGCCCGATCTTCCTGCCATAATTAATCCCACACACTAGTTTCACACATCAAGCTAGATTTTATTGATCTAAGTGAGGATAGAACGTCACTTAATGGTAATAGGATACTTTTAAATGTAATCAACTGATTTCCAATGAACATACCAGCTTGTCCCAGTCTTGTCACATTTTTTCTATCGTTTTAAGATAATCCATGTACGGTATTCTGAGGAAGAAAGTCATGAACTTGAAAGTCATGAACTTGGTAAATGAATTGGACCGGGCCCAGCAAAATCACTGGCCCAAGCCTGTCCTGATCTCATCATTCCCAAGCCTGGACCAACCTTGGTCAATTGTTCAAGACAAGTCTCGGCAGGTCCTGTGCCAGGCTTGGTCCATCATTGGGCCGTCGATCCATACACACATGGGTTAATAGGAGTTTCTAGTCTTGATAAATTAGACATTTTTGAAGAGAAGGTTTCTTCTGTCTCATAAGCGCGTGGGGTGTTTGAAATATCCCTCAATCAATTTCGTATCGTTATATTTTGAGTTAATGCGAGAGGGTTCTGGGATGCAATCGCGTGTTCTGTTCTACTCTCCTTTTCCAAGAACTATAACGTCGACGATTAGATAGATAAAATAGGGTCGCGTTAGAAAGGAGGCAATATAATTTCCTTGGTGTGAGCATTCTCCGTTTCGATTTTGGGAATACGCGGTCAAGTGCAAGATATAATGATTGATACTCCAATGAAAAATTTATTTTATGATTATAAGAAATTCAACTTTCTTTTGATAGAAAATCCGTACGGCCTGAGAGGAGAAGGATTAGACGAAGAAAATAGAATCAACAAGAAACAGAAACAAGACAATTGTTGAAGATAGTTAATTTTTTTTTCAATAAAGCTGAAATTGTAAAAGATCAACTGATTGTGTTAATCATTCAGATATCGGTATATTTTGCATGTAGAGTCACATATATGTGAGCGGGAAATTGGAAGTGGTAGTCAGGATTAACGAATATCCCTGTCCCTCGTATCAATCAACGCATACAATCGGTCACATATAACACCATCGAATCGCATGCATTTCAATAAATTTTCTTTTAAATTCCGATGATTATCATCGAGGTTCGACAGTAAAATGTATATTTGAATACTTCATGATAAGTTGGAACAATATTGGAAGGAAAAATGAATGGTAAAACTCGAAGAGGTAGACCTAGATTAAGTTATATGGAGCAAATTATACAAGATAAGGGTTGTCGTAGATATGCAGAAATTATCCGTTTAGCGGATAATAGGCAGGGTTGGAGGATTTCATCAAACCAGTCATAAGACTGATTACTTCATAATGATGATGATGATGATGATTATGATAAGTTTTGTCACCTCCCGTATGAGGAATTCATTGATCCAATTAATTCGAATAACAATAGAGATAAATGCATACGACCGTATGAAATCTCTTTCCTCTTATTAGATGAAATCATTCTTTTCCTTTTTTTTTCTTGAAAAGTAGATCGAGAGATAATTGAATTCCGATGGCATGATTTGAGGAAAACGTTATTTTCGTATAGAATGAAAATTGAAAGTTTCAGTATTCCCAAAATTTCAATTCGATCCGACAAAAACTCTAGACGATATCAAACGAAACCAGTATAGAAGGCGTTGCGGTCTACGTACAGTATCTATACGTCGGGATCACTATATCGTCTACCTTTATGAAACTTTATACGTTCTTATTGTTTGTTGTGCTATTGGAATACTTACAGAATATATATGTATTGATTCACAAATTTTTTTAAGGTTCAACTTTTCTACGTTTTATATTTACTTCAAATTTTGAACGCGTTGTTCTCGAAATGACTCCTTTAAGGTCGGTGGTCACGATTTCTCCAAAAATAACTATACGATCTCCACCAAATTTTGCACAATCATTCTCCATACTATTGACTAGTGATTGAACAAAGGATTTTTGATTTCATGGTTTGCAATTTTTTTTACCACACTTTAAGTCGCGAAATTTTTGTGAAAATTCGGATGTTCTTTCAAAACATCACCAAAAGTTCAATTTTCAATATTTTTCAAATTCCTTCGTTGAATCACGAGCTACAGTCATCTACTATAAGAAAGTTCTTGGTTTCTTGATCTCAGATAATCCTATCACGAGGTATGTTGACTACCACAAGGACACTTTTGTTCGAGGCGTCTCTGGGAATCAAGCGCCATCGGGTGAATTTTAAATATTTTTTTACCAAAATTCGAAAGACAGTAGTTCCAAACATATATATTCATGTGCCGGAACGATTATATTGAATAATAATTTTTAGTAAGAAAAAAAAAACAAGAAAATATGCTTTCTTTTTGCCTTTGGAGGCTCTGTTAGCGTAACCCCTTAACAGTTTAGTGTATTATATAACGGGCTTATGATGACAGTAGCTCGTCAGATTTCCAACACGAGCTTGGTTCGGCTCAGCTCGGCTTGGTTTGACTTGACTCGAATCAGGAACACCAGCTCGTCGAGCTTTTGTTATGAGCTCGGCTTGGCTCATAGCTCGGCTCGAAATTCTATGTGGTTTGGGTCGAAAAAAATGTTTTTATGCTCAACTTGAAGCTCGTGGCGAAACTTGCCCGATTTAGTTCGATTTCTTATAGTGAAACTTCACAGTGATAATCAAGTATAACCTCAATCGTCATTCACATTGCAAGAATTTCAAATAATTAGAATTCACCTTCTGATTGAATATTTCAGAATATTAATTCCTAATTCTATTGCTATCCACAAAGCATGAATCCTGATATTTTATCTCTTCTTCATAATAAATTCAAACGATTCTCTGGAGAATTCATTAACGATTATCAATTTTAAATAATCTACACTCCCGTGAACAATAAATACCAATAGACCATTCAATTTCAATTATGAATGATGAAGATCATCTTTCACCCAATGTCTTGTCAGTGACTGACATTTCATTGAGAGGATGATGAATTTCCAATATGTCCGTGCATGCGATTAACCTACAGTAACCACGGGACTATAATAAATCAAGATCATCCTATATTCGACATTCGAATAATCAGAATCGAGAATAGTTGAACACGGTATAGCATCGAACAATTCAGGATTTGATATTCCCTGTGGATGAAACAATTTCATTTTTTATCGAATTGATCATCTAGTCTCATCGGTATCTTTTAGGAAACAATGTTATTATATTAAAAAACATTTAGAGAAATATAAAGAACTTGGAAATTTGAGATGGGCGAACACTGAAGAAGAAGTGAAGTGATCTCAACGTAATCGTGTAGTTGCACGGTATGGAATTACCACGAAGATTATATTTGAACTAAACATAATTTCGTTGAGGCGATCACATAAAATTAACTTGATGTCGTTCAGCCAGCCACCTCACACTATTATAATACCATCAACGTTCATTTCGTTCCCACACCAATGTCATTCACTGAATCTATGGTTGTAGTTGAATCAATTCATTCAATTAGAGTGAAAACGATTGTGGGAGCAAATCAATTGAAAGCATTCCTAGTTGTGATGGAGAAATGATTATTCGAAAGTCATCTGATCAGAGATGGTAGAATGCAGGTTATGTAGTACAATAACAACTTTTGCATGCTGCGGGAAATACGGAGCACGCTTTTAGGGAAATGGTTAGGACGTTAGTGTCTCAGATAGGTAAATAGATTCGAAATAGGAAGGTTCGATTCCCCTCAAATGAGATTCAATATGTGCACTCATTCGTATCATCATGATGAGATATTACAGCATTCAACAAATTGAAGAGGAGAAGCAAATGAAGATTAACTTTTTAATTTACACATTTTTTCACACATATATTTTCATGATTTGAAATGAAAGATTTTTGCATCAAACATCTTACAATCTTTGATGAATTCTTCTATCAAAGTTGATTGATCAAAATAATTATTGAATCTAACGAAATGTATCGAGTACTCAAAAACTTTCGAGTATTCAATGGTTTTTCGAGTACTCGATAAATTACCGAGTATCCAATGAATTTCGAGAATCCACAGAATATAAGGTATTGAAATTTGATTGAGGACTTGAAATTTCACGAAGCAAGGGACAATATTGAGTCATTCAAGTTATTTCAAATCATTGTGAAATAGGAGAATAACCTATTATAATTTTCATCGTTGTTTCTTCATCAGAGGGAAGCTGTGTTTTCCATTATGACGCAGTTTACATCTTGTTTTGGATGAGTTATATTCTTTACTTGATATTTTGATACTCGATACATCGTAGACAGTGTTACCAACAATAATCTACACTCGTACAGTAGACGAATAGCGCCTTTAACTTAATTATCTTTGATTGATACTACTGCGGTTTGATCATTAATACTCATTCGCGGACAAAAGAGGAAGCCAAAGACGATTTTGCGCCCGCGTATCGATCCATGTGCCTGGTCCGATGACGGCGACAACGGCAACTACTACAACGACCTAGACGATGGAGACAACCCAAGAGAAAACACAAAAAAAGAAGAAGAAAGGAAAGGAAAGAAAAGTAGAAGGAAAGAGATGAATAAGAGTAAGAAAATAAGAAAGAGCAAAGGAATAATAAAGCGCTGACAGTCACCGTCGACAACTTCTTCCTCTCTGGATCATTATGAATATTATCGTTCTTGTTTCATACAGTTTCATTCATTTTGACGAGTATTGGGTAACATGCCATATGATGTGTTTCCGTGAGACTATCCCTTTGAAATCGGTGTTCAAAATCAAATTAAACCAGGCTTTGTACAAAGATGAGATCCTTATTCATCAAGGCAAAAATTGAAATTTTCTTCAGCTTCTGGAAACTTTGATGCAAAATAAAGGATTGAAAAAATTAGTAGAGGAATGCGGAAGGAGAACGCTCGGTACTTTCCTGACACATGAATGAGCAAAGTTCTTTGTTGGAATTTCACCTTTCGCTCCCACAGGTTCACTAGATCGAGCTTATGACTGGAACGTTTATTTTGGCGTGTCAAAATGCACGGAGAAAAGTATATGGTGATGGCTACTAGGAAGGATAATAATTCGTTGACAGACATTTCAACATTGTAACAAGTACCATTCAGAGTGAGTACGATAAACTGTTTATATTGCTATGGAAACGATAGGTTGACCTTTAATTGGTATTGCAGTCTGTAATGCCGCTGAGAAAAGACTTTCAATGCGTTGAATGTTCTATCTGACTGAATTTGAGGACATTGTGCACCCATAAATCTCTGGAGTGGAAATAATACTGTGGAATAAACAATAACTAAATATTGAGATTCGAAAATTTTTTTACAAAAATAACGATATCACCTATCAAGAAATGGAAACGCGAACCGCTACTAGCTCAAGACTGTTGCCAGAGTTGCCAGTACTAGCAATTCCAGACCTACCGACATGAGGCTGGTTGGATAGACGGTACTGGTGAATAGTCGAAATGATAACATCTTGTCACATAAAGGTCAGTATAACATATACCGCCACGTCGGTATCAATGTTTGATGTGAGCCTCCTATGGTGGAATTCTGGCACTGCAATAGGGCGAGTTGTTTTGCTAGAACTGGATGAAAAATGACAATGAGTCGAAATGACGAGATTCCATTTAGAAATTCTAACACGCCCCTATACTGGCACAGAACCGGTAACCGTAGTTACCTGGAGTTATCATCCCTAGTAGAAGTATAATCAGTTTTCCCTATTATACTGATGAGGCACTGATGAGGAAAAACTACTCAGGAAGATTAATGATATAAGATAAAGATAAGATATAAAAGACAAGATGAGCTAGAGTTCAAGTCTGCTGGCTTCCGCTTCATGTCGAATCGAACTAAACTGGTGTTGAAAACCCGACGAACTGCTTTTATTATAAGCCTCTTATCCCTAGTAAAAACGGGAGCGTATGAAGGGTCTGAAGCGACCCGGGAGAGTCAATGAAATAGTATCTGAGCGGAAATTGAAACATTTTACGCTTCATTTGTTTCAAAGTTCGCTTCCAAGCAGCGGAAATTTTCACCAAGGATATAATACACTAAACTGTTAATTATCAGAATCACAATGTGAAGTCGAGCGCCTCTTTTTGAATATGAATACTATGATATGGAATTCTTCAACACATGCTTGAAAATTGTGTAAATATTCAATGTACATCATTGCTTCACTTCCATCGTAATAGACTGTATCATGTTAACTATCAAGGGCATTATATAAAAGTTTGATGCCATCCCATCGAGGAAAAAAAATACAGATTGCATTATGTGGAATCGATGGTTGAAAAGGGAGGTGACTCCTTGTTATCTTTTCCATCATTGTGTTTCGCATAACGCAATTTCTATTATTCCAGCTTCATTGAACAGCGGTCTTAAGATGATAATAGTGGCGTGGCAGCAGTCAAATCATGGAATATGTCAAACTACGAGCAAACGCTTCATTTTGATTAAAATATCGCTCTTTTCAGTACTTTTCTAATTCAAATACATCGGAAGATGTATCAATGTCTCATAACAGTATTATTCACTTATACTAGCTATTTGCAGTATAGGGACATGGGGACGGTTATCACAGCCAAACGGATTGTTCTGGCAAGAACATCGATTGCTATGGCCGCAATCTGTATCGTTCCAGCACGATGTGAGTGTCACCACTCCACCTATCTACCCTAACCATACTCCAGATAGTTACTATAACCAGACATTTTTTCCAGTGTAGAAGAATTCATTATGTATTGTCGAGAATTCTTTTTGAATTTCTGTGCCATGTGGGTATAAACACGAAACGTTATGAAATTTCATGGAATCCAAGAAGTTTATCAAATCTCATTTTCATTTTCCATGTTGATATTTGTCATGGACATTTTTTACAGTGCACTGAGAAGCGTCTGAAATTTGATCCTCGCACTACAACATTTTTGACGTGCTCTGCCTTGAACGTAAAATATCTCAAATTCATCATTCGAGGAGATACAAGACTTTATTTATTTATTTATTCATTCATATACGGGTTGAACCCATTAGTGTACCAGGTAAAATACAAAAGAAAACAAAAAACAAAGAATAATTAATACATACAATTAGAAGAGGGAGAAAGAAGACATCCAGAAACTTCACAATAAAATAGATAAAATTAGTTATTTATAAACTGGGAGCATGCTCTCCGAAAATCATTGACAGAGTGAGCAAAGAAATCTATCTTAATACTATGAGTATTCACATAGAGACAAATGCGATTCAAAGGGCCACTGTGACCAAATCTGGACTTATACATTATAGTTTTAAATAACTGATGAGATCTAAGACATCTGTTAGGAACATTGAAATTGATAAGGCTGCGAACTTCAACATTATTGATAATTCCATTCAAAATTTTATACAGATAAAATAGATCATCGAACAACCTTCGTGATTTAGGGGGAAAAGATGAAACAAGAAACTCCGTAGCCGCTAACTTTGTATACGTGGAATGGATTCAAACAGCCGCGGTTCCACAGTTGGATAGTGAATTACAATGATACGATATTGATATACAATTTTTTAATTCCTAGGGAAAAATCCGTAAGTCAGATGAGAAGATTGATTCTAATTTCCTCGTTTCAGCTTGAATTGTGGTGTTATAGAAGGATTCTTAGAGTAAAGTGGATAGAGAGATTGAAAAATGAAGAAGTACTTGAGAAGGTAAATGAAGAGAGAAGTCTTTTGAGACAGATCGTGAAAAGAAGAAGTAATCTGATAGGACACACATTAAGGCATGATAGCTTATTGAAAAAAATATTGGAAGGAAAACTCGAAGAGGTAGACCTAGATTCAGTTATATGAAGCAAATTATACAAGATAAGGGTTGTCGTAGATATGCAGAAATTAAACGGTTAGCGGATAATAGACAGGGTTGGAGGATTTCATCAAACCAGTCATAAGACTGATTACTTCATGATGATGATGATGATGATGATGATGATGATGATGATCAGTTTGAATTCAGGATGCATTTTTCAGGTACAAGTGAAAAATTATGTACATATTTCACCATTGTTTTTCGTCCTGTTGTGTCATGAAGAAGAAATTCGTTGAATCTAATTCATCTTTCTTTTTGTTCTGTCAAGAATTGTTATTAGGGACATTAGGGTGAACTACCCAGTAGATGAAAGATGGGCCAGTTAGGGTGAACTATCCAGTAGATGAACGATGGACCAGTACATGAACGACTCATGAAAGGAGTAATTATTAAAAATTTCTGCTACCTTGAAATAATTCGTTAGTTTTCGTAATAGGAGTAACTTCTTTTGAAAACAGTCGAATTATTTAAATGTGGCAGAAATTTATAATAATTACTCCTTCCATGAATTGTTCATCTACTGGTCATCGTTCATCTACTGGATAATTCACCCTAATCCTCTTCTTTGTAAATCCAAGAAGGTAAAAATACAATATTTCAATTTTCATATCTATTTTTCGCGAACTTATTTATAACGCTACTCCATGATCAATTCTTCATCTTCTTCTTCTTCTTCTTCTTTTTCTTCTCCTGCTTTTTCTTCTGCTTCTTACCTTCCCGATTAAGAATTTTCCTGTGTCAAGGAAACCAACAAAAATCCGCCGATACTCATCCTGTTATCCATGATCTTCGTAACGCGATTACAGTTCTTCCTTCGTCTTTTAAGACCAAACTGAGCCTCCATTAACGTCTTCTCCATTCTTCTCAGCTTCCTTGTTTCTCCCACCGATAATTCCAACTAAATATCTTATGCAACTTCGAAGTTTCCGGCTAAGTACTTATCGTGAAATTCCATGCATTCGAAAAACTTTCGAGTAATATATTCTTTTTATTTTCTTTCCTCCCAAATTACGTTATATGCTATTATTACGTTACATTTCAGATGCACTGTTAAAAAACCTTTGTGAATTTAGCACACAAAATTTGGAAGCAATTCACATATACTTTTGTGTATCACATTCACCACGGATTTTATTGGATTCAAACCAATTTTTGTATGAAAACCATCTCAAGGTAATATTGTGTTTGAATTTCTATAAAAGTATGAGACATTGAGCACAAAAATATGTGTGTCAATTGCTTCCAAAGCTTTGTATTAAAATTAATAAAAATATGTTCCACGGTGTGCATAACTCGAAACAGTATGAAGCTCAAGGACAACTAGAATATTCATCCAGTACCTAATAGGGGATATATATCTACATAAAATATTGTATCGAAGGTACTTGTTATGGATGCATACTGAATATCCCCAACGCTGTCCAAGTGTATGGAGCATTCATGAGCTTATAATGAATTACTAAGCTTTTGCTTTTCCCGATTCAATTTACACATAAACGTACACTTAAACACACTTGGCATTGAGTTTCCTATAACTCCCGTAATGGATAGTACAAATCTGTGTTATCAATGTATATTATCAACATAAATTATCAATTGAAGGACAAACGAATACGTGTTGAGGATAATATTTATCACCTTGTTATTGTATCGAGGTACGTGAAATTTATTCGAGCTGAGGGATTTAATCAACTAAATGGTGGAACAGAGCTGGAAGATTACAGAGAAACAAAGAACAAAAAGACCAAGAATGAGGAAGAGAACATTGAATTCAGGAGTACAGGAAACGGTAGTCTTTATGTGGCAGTGTGGCGCACGCGGTCTACTGTCCTGTCTTCTTTGTTCTCCCGGCACGCTCCTCTGCGCCAATCGATAAACCGGCATGCTTTAATGCGAATACCCCATAACCCCTAACCCTACTTTCCATCACCCCTTTTACTCCCGCTCGCTCGGCAATCCTCGACGATGCAATAAATCCCGTGTACATAATATTCTTTCGCTTGTCTTTTATATTTGATTCTTTTCACGGTGAGAGGGAAAACTTTGTACACTTTGAAGCCTATAACTCACCAATGTCATGGATTTTGTTATCATCGATTCAGAATGACAGTACATTGAAAAAATTCAATAGTATCAATTACTATAATTATGTTGTCATGATGAACTATACTGACATTGTGACTGAAATTACTCAATGTTAATAGTAGAACTTCAATTGAGACATCGGATCGTCCTCCTCTTACTTAGTCGGCATCCTTTTGTTCTTCAGAAGATGAAAAAGGATAAAACATCTTGCCTCAATCGGGATTGTACTGTATGTAGAAATACTTTGGATGTATCTCTTTTTACGATTGAAGCATAGTAATTCCCCTTTGTTTTGTTTGCAATTATATTCTATCATGATTTCAATCATGATCATGATAACATTCATCGCAATTTCAATACGGTTCAACTTTACGAAAACATAGTAATATTGAATACATTTTTTATGCAGCTTATAGTTTAAAACTTTTTCAGTGTAGTTTTGTAACATTCCTGGATCTTTAATTAAAAACAAAGTGAATGGTTTCTCGTTCCATCACAAAGGAGAAGAATTTTCCAGGGAAAGTGAGACACTTCAAGATTAGAAACGAGGGAAGTAATGTATTTTATTGGATGGCTTCCATCGAATCTACTGGCTTCAACGAAATCCGCTAATGAGTTCATTTAGCAATAATTCTTTGAAGATATCATTGCTCCAAAGGTACAGAAATATAGTTTTCTGTTCGTCAGAAATGATTTTTAAGGTAGAAACGTAGTTTTAGTAATTTATTCAATACAAATGAAAGTAGATTGAAGTTCACTGTGTACATTCCATGCTTTGAGCAAACATCAAGCTTGAAATCTGAACTTCTTTCAGTGGGAGAAGAAAATCACAATGCTTTCTCATAGCACTAGCAAAATGTCTTTGAGACCAGTTCTAGATACAACGAGGGGCGGACTGGCCACGTGGAGAATGTGGAAAATTCCACATCGACCACTGGTTTATCATGTTTAGGCCATTTTTTTTCAACTTGTCAAGGGCCGATCAGAATAGTTTCCGCATCAAAATTCTAGAGCCAGTTCGCCCTTAAATACAACACACATTGAAGACATATTTTAGATGAGTTTTAGACAAGAATTGGTCAGAAACTTATCTAAAAATGTTGTGCAAGGCAGCTAGAATCTGTCTGAAAGATATAGCAGGGCACAAAATGTTTATTGGGCTTGCTCTTTCTGTTTTTCCTTGACAAAACCATCGTTCATCTCACTCCTCCGAAAATTTCCAAGTGCTTACAAATTCATGAGAAGAAAATATTTTTCCACACTTTATTGCAAAATTGTTCAAAAATAAATATTGAAACGAGTTCCCCCTACAACTAGAATCGTAGACCATCCGAATAAACTGCTTTAACTGCTTTCGTGAATTTCTGCAGATACTTTTGAGTATATCCAAATATGTAGTTCAAAATACACTCGCCCCAACTAACCCATGCTTCCCATTAACGAGTGCTAAAAAATACGTTACCACTTGAGAGTTGATATGTTTCCGGTACAGTGATTGTGTCACTGTAACCCATACAGCATACTAGTTCAGAAAGAATTTGTGAAGAGGTGAATTAAGGGTTGGAGAATTCATCATGGATTCTTAAGAATTTTTTGGCCACTTGTGATCAGCGAGTTCTGTAATTCTCATAATTACTGGATTCAAATTTTATACTCTATAAATCCGATGTAATGTATTGTGTCGAATATTAGGGATGATTCTGCTACACTATACTTGCAAGATCAAGGATTTATGGTTGCAGTGACTTGAAATTGGGTTATGAAACCAGGGAAACGAAATAAAATCACATAAATCTATACTTACATGAAACGGCCAAAACAAAAATCATCACCTATGTTCTCTGGACATAAGAACCAGATTTTTTTATCAAAGTACGTATTGTATTGTGTTTTGGGGTTCACTTCTCACATAGACAAAAAAATATCTCTTAGATCTCTGAAAGATATCTTGGGAATGTGTAAGAACTCTTGCGAGAACTTTCCAAAACATATCTTTTCTAGGGCTCAAGGCCCTATCGTGTTGACATCATTGGAAAAAAATGAGATCTACGTAGGGGAGAATTCGGAAGAAACCACAAAAATGCGCAAAGTTAATTGCTTTCACGAACACGCAAGTGTGCGTATCTGTGTGCAATCTCTCATGAATGTTCTAGCTTTTTTAAACCCTGAAATACGAACTACCTTGGAAACGTGGGTGGATTAGCGGTCTAGGATTGAGAAGGTTTTTCTGGTTAAGATGTTCAGGAAAAATTTTTTTTTTCCCAGTAAGGATAGAGATATCGTTATGAGAGGTATGTTCACTGAAGATCGAATATTACAAAAAATTTTTTTCTCTTGACACTGATTGTTTTCAAAGAAAACACCAAAAAATGACGGTGGGGATGATTTCAGGTGACTGGATGATCTGAAAAAAAATGGCAAATTATTCCTCATTGAAGTGGCTATCGCATGAACTAGAATAATTTTGATTGGACAAGAGCTCTCTGACGTTCGCCTGATTTTCGAAACGAAAATCGTTTTTTTTGCGGAAAATGCCTAACATTTTGTTATTTTTCTACAAAAAAAGTCATTCTAGTTCATGCCGATAGTCACTTCAACAAGGAATACTTCGCCATTCTTTTGGTTTTTTTGCAGATCATCCAGTCACCGAAAATCATCCCCACCGTCATTTTCTGGTGTTTTCTTCTTCTTCTTCTCCAAAAAAAAAATCAGTGTCAAGAGGAAAACATTTTTTGTAGATTGAGAAAACTTTTCTTGTAATATTTGATTTCCAGTAAACATACCTACAGATTTTCAAAACAATATCTCTATTCTTTCTATGTGAGAAAATGTTGAAGAAAAAAATTGTTCCTAGAAATCTTGACCAGAAAGACCCGTTAGAAAAAATCTGTCCATAAGATTCAGCTTTGAAGAGAATGGAAACTAGAACGAAGTTGTGAATATGTGTGGCGAGTTGAGAGAAATGAACAGGATTTGTGAAGTAAATATCATTACCAAAGACACATCCCCGTTCTTGAAATCATTGATTCATTCATATGGATAATACAGTTATGTGCTGAACTCTAACAGATAATATTATACAATTGATGATCATTATGTCTTGTTCTTCTGGTACATAATGCGAAATCAACTTCAAATACTGAAACTTGAGTCGTTACAGGAATAGTGATATGATCATTGTTGTTAAGCCAGTGAATAAAGAAAGGAACAAATAACTCAAAGTAACCCATTGTCATTATACATACGCCATCCTGCCATCTGACATAACAGTACTGCTGATGCTGATGCAGTACGTTGATGCTGATTCCGTAACCGGTTTTCAACAATTTTTTTCATCTCCCATTCTCTCTTATCTTCTCATTCCTTGCGTTTCATTCTCTACAATCTTATCCGTTAACCGATCAGTGTTAGATTGTGAAGTTATAAACTTTCTTGTCGAACGAAAATATTTCACGTTATATCAATAGAAAAGATATAAAACTTTGATGATAAACATACCCGGAAAAAAATAATTTTGCCAAATCATGTATGATCATGCATATTCTTTCATGTATGATTAAACCCAAAAATTGGCCCTATCTAACCATGCATGATCATTGAAGATCATGCAAAATCGTACCCTGGGCGGCGAATAAAAACGTCATGTTGACAGCACAAGGTTTTCTCAACGTTCACCCATCCAAGTACTGGCCGTCCTCACTGTTGCTTAACTTCGGTGGTTGGACGAGAGCCAGTACGTTCATTGGGTTATGGCCTTTAACTTGAGAATCATGGAGGTAATCTGTCGTTTATGTTTAACGAGTCGGAACTGCCCGAATAGAAATTAAATAGGGTTCACCCGATGAAATTCGACTGGATTTCTGGTCTGGTGTTGTTGGAACTGCTCTTTTGGGAATGAGAATTCGAATACTCATTTTATAAGTATGATTGCGGTCCATGTGGTTCAATTTGATTCTTCTTCAGAAAAAAAAACGGAAATTCAACTTAGAATGAATCAAATTTAATCCATGCATGACCATTCATGATCTGGCAATGACTGAACAATACCCTGGAACACACCAATGTGACGTTTGTTAGATAAATACCGAGTGATGCCTACACACTTCATACCCCTAAGGATACAATCACTGCTACTTGTCGAAAATCGTTGCATAAGACACCTTCTAAATATCCGATAGGAATCTTTCATCATACAGAATAATATAAATACATATTTTCATATTCAAAATAATTGAAAAATTCCAATCATACATGATATTTAAGTTGAAATTCATGTTCGTACATGTTTATATATAGTCATATATGATCATTTGTTACAATAATTCCCCGCAAATATGAGTTCACGTCCGTCATGCTGGCCATATATCATGATCAACGCATCTGTGTATGATTATGAATGGAGTTTGATCTTATCCAATATGATTACGTATGACTACCCATGTATCCAAACAAAATAATGCATGATAATATCTGGTCCCATATATAATCACATATATATACAGGGTGGTATATATTAGTGAGCTGCGCTCACCAAGAGATAGCACTGCTAGCTCAAAACTTTTTTTTTCTCAAGTTGGTATATCTGTCCTGAGAACACATGCAAAGTTACAAGTCATTCTGTCAATTCATTCTTTGTTTACAAGCCATTTGAAGTTGACGTGTCATTGATTTTTCTTAATATGGAAAAAATTGAATATCGCGCAGTCATTAGATTCTTTGTTTTGAAGGGTTTAAAAGCAAAGGAAATTTATGAACAGTTGTTAGAAGTGTATAAGGAGTCCTCACCTTCAAAACGCACCGTTGAGTTTTCGGCTGGTGAATTTAAACGTGGTCGTACTAGCCTTGAAGACGATCCACGCGAAGGACGACCAAAAACTGCAACCACAGCAGAAATCATTGAGCATGTACATAATATGGTTAGTGAAGATCCAAGTTTGACTAAGCGTGAAATTGCTAATGCCATAGGCATCTCAGACGAACAAGTACTCCATATTTTACATGAAGAATTACGTATGAAAAAACTGTTTGGAAAGTTAATGGCGCACACGTTAACAATTCAACAAAAACTGGATCGAAAACAAATTTCTCAGCGTAATTTGGAGCGTTTTAAGCAGAATAAAACCGGGTTCTTGCGTCGTTTTATAACTATGGATGAGACTTGGATCTACCACCATGATCCTAAATTGAAACAAGAACGTTTACAGTGGACTGAAGCTGGTTGTTCAGCTCCAAAGCAGGTGAAGCCACAACGATCAGCAAAGAAGGTTATGGCATCAGTTTTTTGGGATGCAAAAGGAATTTTGTTCATTGATTATCTTCAGAAAGGTAAAACAATCAACTCCGAATATTACTGCAGCCTTTTGGATCAGCTGGATGAAAAAATTCGTGAGAAAAGACCTGGTTTAAAGAAGAAGAAAATCATTTTTCATCAAGATAATGCACCTGCTCACAAAAGTGTTTTGACGATGGCTAAATTCAAAGAACTCAAGTACGAATTGCTTGAACATCCACCGTATTCGCCAGATTTGGCTCCTAGCGACTACTATCTCTTCAGAAATCTCAAACAATTCCTTCGTGGAAAGCATTTTTCGTCGAATGAAGAGGCCATAGCAGCCGTAGACGGTTATTTTGCAGAGCTTCCGGAAAACCATTATAAGGATGGGATAAAATTATTGGAAGATCATTGGAACAAGTGTATTGAGCTTCTAGGAGATTATATTGAATGAAAAAATATATTTCGTAACAAAAACAGTATTCTTTCATTCCGAGCGCAGAAACTTTTCAACCAACCTGTATATTCAGAAATGATTATAAATGACACTTTTTCTCTGCCTTATCTGATGATTAATTGATCTACTCTACTCACATATAATTATACACATTCATAAATGATTAGGTGTAACTTTTGTCCCAGGTATTTGAAGGAAGATAACAAACTTGGAAAGAGTAAATTGACAGAAATGCACGTTCCACGCACGCTGTGTTTTACACCAGGGATTATTACATCATCGTGTGAGTGAAAACAAATGCAAAGTGCGGACTAAGGATTACTGATTGTTATCAATAGTTCACCCTCAGAATTCATCAACAAAATTCACTCCCCTCAAACAGAAGATCATAATGTTCATATCATTGATATTGAAATATCTTAATTTTAAACAAAACACTGTGATTTTTTGTGCATCCGTGATATTGAAGGGAAATATTTTCACAGTAATTATCCAAAAAATTTCAAGTATTATGTCCAGGTTACTTCTAAAAACAATCATCTTTAATGGAACATTTTTCTTAGCAACGAAGGCTTGAATTTACGCGTATGTTTATGATGACCGCACAGAAAGAATTTTATTTGAAAAATTACCGTAAAATTTCAGTGATCGAGAGGCAAGTATGGATTTTTTGAAAATATTACTGTGCATTTTGTAAAACTCACAGAAAATATCACTTTCAACTGTTTAAAAACTCACTAATTTTTACAGACTGCACAGTAATGTTTTGAAAAGTTTCTACTTGTCCTTAGATTACTGGATTTTCACGGTAATTTTTACAACAAAATTTTTCCAGTGCAAGGAATCAGGACGTTTCCTCAAAAGACGGCGTATATATTGTATATGATACAACCAGTGAGAGTTTTGTTAATGCTTCACCACAAGGCCTATAAAAATGAGATGACTAATCATGTAGTTTGCGCACAATGTAAAAATGTGTCTGGTAAGAAGAGAGGAATGGGAAAACACAGATATATTATCTTCTGTAAACGCACGTGAGTATGCGTGCATAGTGCATTTTTGCTCTGATTGCAAAAACGATATCCTTGTCAGTAAACAGTGGCGTGGGGGAAGTCTCCGCAGCCCTGCAAATCGGGGGGGAGGGGGGGAGCTTGGATTATTAGGGGCCCCCAAGCAGTCTTTTTCGGAGTAACGGTGCGATGTCCTAAAAGTTCAATAGCCCAAAAGTCGCTGATTGGTGAATTTCTAGTAATTCAGTATTCCGTTACTACAAATTGATCAATCAGCGATTTCCGGGCGATTGAACTATCGGGATATTGTACTTTCCGGACATCTCACCGTTATTCTTTTCCTGACTCACAAGAGCCCCATCTCCAGCACTTGCGAGAGGGCCTCCATAATCTCCGTTACGCCGCTGCAGTGAAATATTAGGTGTATAACTCACTTTTTGACTTTTTTCCACAAAAAATATTTTATATTCTGAAATGCATGAACACCAGATAAACCTTCGGAATATTGTTCATTGTTTTTGATGATCTTGCGCAATCAATCGGGCAACATACAAATACCATCGCGGAAAAAACTTGCAGGCTTTGAGGCGATAAAGTCATCGACGAATTTTCGCATGTCGTCCAGAGTTTGGAAGCGGCTATCCTCCAAGGCATGCTGCATGGACCGGAAGGAATGATAATCAGATAGAGCTAAGTCCGTTGTATATGCCGCGGGGCGGGAAACTTTCCAGCCCGAATTTAGAATGGTTTGCTGAGTCGCGCGAGAAACATGAGGTCCAGCGTAGTCATGGAGCAACATAACTTTTCGGCTTCCTTGCCCAGTAAATGGCTTCTCCTCCTCAAGAATATCGTGCGATTTGTTCAATTGTCGGTTGTAACGTGCTGCAGTAACTATTTGACCTGTTTCTAACAGTGCGTAATACAATACACCCTTTATATCCCACCAGATACAGAGGAAAACCTTCGTCAAGTTAATACGTTGTTGGGGAGTGGATGTCGACGGTTGTCCGGGATCCACCCATGACTTTTTGCGTTCGGTATTAGTAAAAAGAATATATTTTCCATCTCCCGTCACAATTTTCCACAAAAAGTTCTCCTTTTAGTCCTTGGCGAGCAGCGAAAGGCACGTATTCATTCGTTGACCAAGGTTCTGTTCGATCAATTAATGTGGCACCCATCTTCTTACCTTTTGTATTTTTCCCATCGCTTGTAATCGTTTGGAGATGGCTGCTTGAGTAATTCCTAGTTGAGCTGCAAGCTGTTTTTCGCTCCGCGTTGAGTCTTTGTCGAGTAATTTTTGCAATTCAGCATCTTCAAATTTCAGAGGCTGTCCAAGACGTTCCCGATCGCCGAGATCGAAATCACTATTTGCGAATCGCTTATACCAATATTTATACGTACAATAAGACACAACATCATCACCAAGAGTAGAACAAATCGAATTGCATTCTTCAATGGTTTTCTTTCCTTCACGGAAAAAATGTTAGGACTGTGAGAGTTCAAAATTTATATAACCCCAACAGTTCAATTATTTTTGGTTATGCAAGTTCAAAATTCGAATCTTAAGACTTCAAAGCAACATCGAACTCTTATAGTCACACGATTCGGGCCATTGAATCTAATAGTTTGGCATGAGAGAGTGCGGCGCTGCGTCGAACTGCGAGAGCTCAAGCGATCGGACTCTCAGAGTACGAAATCTCGGACAAGAAGAGTCGGAAATCTCCGAGATTTCGTACTCTGAGAGTCCGATCGCTTGAGCTCTCGCAGTTCGACGCAGCACCGCACTCTCTCACGCCAAACTATTGGATTTAATGGCTCGCATCGTGTGACTATAAGGGTTCGATGTTGTTTTGAACTTTTACAATTCAATTTTTTAACCGAGTCGAGTCAAAAAGTTGCACTGTTACAGAGGTGTGAAAATTATTAGAATAATTGTTATTCCCAAAATAACTCCAACTTTTGCCTCAGATTATGCATTTATCTGTGGAGTCCTATTTTGTCTTGTTGATATAGTAGTTGTCCATCCTTCCATTTCTGAGTTGATTATTATAATAATTTTTCTTTCCAATCTTTTTTTCGCTTCAATGATCTCAACACCTCGATCTCAAACTAAACAGTATGTGACGATAGATACCCACTGGAAATTTAGAATAGTTAACAACAAATTCCGACCGGGATTTTTATTGGTTTCATCGTAACTCAGTTATCATTTCTTGTCGTGTATATAAATTTTATACAATGAAACACCAGTTTTTAATATCGAAATATTGCACGTTGTTAGTTATTCAAAGACATATGAAGGTGGTCATAATGGAAAAGAACTTTGTACAAATGAGATTGTTATGTAGTAATCATGGGATATTCCTTCGTTCAAAAATGGAGGGCTTAAGAACTATTTATATCAAGAAATAGAACCAGTACTCCATAAGTGATTGCATTCCCTTAGAGGAAAGTTGGAACAGTTTTGGAAATCACAATTATTCAAATAATTTTCACACCTCTGTACTGTTCAAATTACATTTGAACTCTTTCAGTACAAACAGTTGTATTGATTCAGTCCTCAAATTTTTTCCATGTTGTTGGAATTCGTAGAGAATGTGGTGCCGAATGTGCTGCTTATCAGTCGCCATCGTATATACTACTGTTTTGTGAGGTTGTGTAGCTCTTGCAGGTATGATATATAGTGTATAAGAAACTTTGAGGTCAACTCTTTCGAACCGCAAGTGGAGGCGGGAATATTTGAATTTCAAATAGGAGTTCCTGCTTGATGAAAAAACAGTTAAAAATTAAGTTATACACCTAATAGGATCGAAAATAAATATTTTTACAATCATTCTAGTGGATATCTTTCAGAGTAAGGATTTGCTTGATTTGCAAAGTGAACATATGGAAACACAGTTTCTGAAACGCCACTACTTCCTGCAAATTTCAACCCTTCACATGAATTCAACTCGGAATAATCTTACCGAATGAAATGCTTACTCAAGCGGTACGCTAGATCCCCTCAATACGTGGGGACATTCGAATCAATTGGTGATACATTACGTGAATTATTTCTAATGCCGAGGGTGATTGAAAAAAAGTTGCGCTATACGAATGCACACTGTTTGGTAAAAAAAATAAGGTCCCCAATAAAAATAATCTCTGCGTTCCTCTACGTTCCTCTGAAAACGCAGAGATTTATTTTCATTAAGAGTGTCTTCACTGCAACCTAACGATGTTGTACTGAAACATTTAGAGGATAATGGAAACCAATTATTGTTCCACGAAAGGTATTTGTATATTCATCAATGTGACATATTACGATGAAAAAATATCATAATAAAGAGAAAATGTGAAAATGAAAAATCCAGACTTGAATTCATTCGTCAAATGAATTCAAATGCACAAACTTTTTAATCTCGTAATTAGACCAATGCTATTACATGATGCTAATGGAGGAAGAAAAAGGTTTTGTGGATCTCACTGAAGCGAGAGAGCACATGAAAAAAGATTTTTTTATTCACATTCTCCTGTAATGAATTTGATAGAACGAAGAAAATCATTCTTCTCCGAGTAGTCTACATGCTAATAAATTGGCGAATTCTTGTCATCTACCTTGTAATTACTGCATAATTTTTCTTCTTCTTCTATGACTTTTTTTCATGTGCATAAAAGTGATTTGTTATCCTCGTGGTTCAACTATCCTTAAGCCAGTTTTCATCTTTCTCAAGCTCCCATTAAAATTTTACCCGTTCGTTCAGAGCACATTGGATCATCTTTATTCCACACCCTTTTCTCTCGACTTTTTTCTTCTTCTTATTCTCTTGGTACTGTACTGTCTCACTTTGCATTTTCACTACTAATACGCTTCCTTCGTTTTCTTCTTATCTCCTCGTTCTTCTTCGTTCTACAAATTGACATTAATTGTATTAGAGTTCAAAGTCGACTGTCGACCGTGTAGAAAATATAGACGATTTGCTTGAAAACGAAAGCAATGAAATGGTCAAAGTGGATTTAATTTGTTAAAAATAAGAGATTTGAAATTATTCAAAATTCTTTTGATATATTCCGCTAGATGAAGTGAAAGTTAACTTAAGTAGCAGTTATGAAATAGAAAATAGATATTATTGTTTCGAATGATACCGTGCTTGATAACGAAAATTATAAGTACAACATTTAGTCATATTGGCCATCTGGAAAAAATATTATATTATATATTACGATGTGAAAATCTTAGCGGAGGATCATCTCTGCAAAAGTAAGGCCATAGCACGTACTGGGTCGTAGTGTCTTCCGACTGAGACATAATCAAGACACAAGAATCATCCTAAAAATCTTACGACTGTATCATTTCCGTAAGACTTCCCCGATCATAATTCCACCGTCCGACTAACCCTATAGTAGAAATCACTCTAGTCATTCTCTAGGCGATGACAAGGCCTTACGAGGCCTTGCAAGTCCCTCACAAGGGCCTGGTGAGGCCTCGCAAGGCCTAGAGGATTACTAGAGTGATTTCTGCTAGGGTAAGTCATATTCAACGCACAGAACAGACGTGAAAGTCGTTGAGTCTTCGTCATATTTCACTACGACCGATCGCGTATTTCGATCTATAATCTTTACTATTCAACTGTATCTTAATTTGTTTTTTCAATCGATTCCATTCACAGTAACGGTTACTGTTTACTTTCCTCTGTATTAAAAAAAAGGCGTATAGCCAGGGGACATCATCTCAATAATATTTTCAGAACTATCTCTAGCGCCGCCGTACGGGAGATCCCCTGGTGAAAATGAACTGTCAACGTGCAATACGAGGTCTCTGAATGTATACAAAGCGTTATTTTGCGTTGTGTATAGAAAAAAAATTTAAGCCAAAGCTGCCAGATATGCATTGCCGTTGAGGGGAAGTATACCCCCACTATCGTCCACATGTATATAAGTTACATGTGTTTATAGGTTTCGTGTGGAGGTGATAGTATGCATATGAACGATGGTGGGGGTACTATTCCCCTCCTCAACAGCAATGCCCATCTGGCAGCTCTAATCCATGCCGCGAATTCACACTCCATTTTCACTGGGGTTGCCAATGTATTTTCCGTGTATTCACTAATAGAAATTCTAATATTTTTATGATTGATTCATCACTTCTGTTAGTAAATATATTATATATCATAAAAGAATTTGGTCACTGTCATATTCATACAAATTGAGTGATCTAGAGAATATAGATTTTCTGCACACAAAATTCAGATTAAACTTTCCGATCTTCTGAATGTTGAACTGTTTTCGAATCAATCAGCAACGTAATTCAAGAGAGATCATGTGAATTTCAATTACTTCATCATTTTTCATTCACTTTGAGTCGAAGAACATGTTAATCCGGGGAAAACAATTATACCTCGTCATGTATGAACATGTATAATTATGTGTAAGACTATACATGATCATCTATGATTATATATGAAATTATTAATGATCATATATGATTATACATGACTTGGTTTGTCTCCCCATATGATAACGTATAATTATACATTGTTAAAAATTTCTTGAATTTTCATTCATTTTTCAAGTACATTTGTGAATGAAATTCCCGATGAATTCAATCACATGTAATTGAATCTTCAATTTTCGCTATATTACATTCACCATAATACTACAGCTTATTGACTGAATTTTCATCCAAATGTAATTGAGATTTCAAAACCTTTTTTAATCACGTGAGTGGAAATTGCTTCCATCAAGAAGCTGATGAAGAACTGTCATTTATAATCAGAATATATATGATTATATATGGGACCAGATATTATCATACATTATTTCGTTTGGATGCATGAGTAGTCATATACATATAATCATATATATGCATAATCATATTGGAGCAGATCAAACTTCATCCATGATTATATACAGATGCGTTCATCATGATAAATGCCCAGCATGACGAACGTGAATTCATATTTGCGGGAAATTAATGTGACAAATGATCATACATGACTATATATATATTATTATTTTGAATATGAAAATATGCATTCATATTATTCTGTATGATGAATCATTCCTATCGGATATTTGAAAGGCGTCTCACTCTCTAAATCTGGAAGAGTGGAAAATCGCACGTTTCACTCCATTAAGTGTCAGAAGTGAGCCAGTCCGCTTCGAGTGGAATTTTCACTCGTTTCGAGTGACCTCTCACTCTTTTAGAGTGAAAAATTCACTCTAACATCGGAGTGGTTGTGAGTTTCTAGCCTCAAACCTTAGAATATCACTCTAAAAGAGTGGAAATTTCACTCGAAAATTCGACTGGCTCACTTCTGGCTGGCTAAAGAGTGAAATCTCACTCCAAAGATTTTAGAGAGCATGCAATGATTTTCGACAAGTAGCAGAGATTGTATTCTTAGAAGTATGGAGTGTGTAGGTATCACTATTAATTTATGTAATAAACGTCACATTGGTGTGTTCCAGGGTATTTGAAATTCATTGCTCCATAGGAAAAATATCTAAATTTCTCTTTCTCCCCTTGTGCATTGTTCAGTTACTGTCAGATCATGAATGGTCACGCATGAGTCAAATCTGATTCATTCTGAATTAAATTTCGATTTCTCTTTGCTAAGCTAGCTAGCTGAATTGATAAATTTAGCAATTCTGAAATCGCTGCAACTAATGTTTCAGTTATGATAATCATATATTGTTACTGAGTTTTGAAAAGCTCGATGCCACAGCTTGAAGAATGAACAATCGTTATTTGTAAAAAAAATTGAGTCAATCATGTGTAAATTCAATTTTAATTAGAAAAAATGTTCCCCATGTTAATTAAATGGGAAACTAAAATCAACATAGCTATCTCCTACACGGAGAAAAATATATCTTGAAAAATACCATAATTTATGAATTTTTGTCGTTGGTCTAACCCGAGTCAAGATATTTACATGAAGATACCTTTAGAAGTACCATGATAGCTGGGACTTTTATGAGGAAGGTACCGTACTTCTTTATAAAAGTCCAAGAAATTATGGGATTTTTAAGAGGTTCGTTCACGTAAATATTTTGACTCGGGTCAGACCAACACCAAAAATCCATAAATTATGGTATTTTTCAAGATATCTGTTTCCTAAGTGTAGAGTTGAGCTGCAGTGCCCATCTTTGGTGAGAATTTTTTTACATGAAATATAAACATTTGAAAGGGTAAGAGCCAAAAAATAAATGAAATTTTTTCCTTGAAGCACCCTAGTATACACGCTGCGCCAAAAAAACTGCCAGTAACTTCCACTCTGTTTGTAACTGTGTCAACATTTAAATATTATAGCAGCGCTTTCCAACAATAATATAATATTAATGGGATTTGAATTGTTTATTACAATGAATTTTCAATTGAGCATGGAGAAATCTTATAGCAAATCGAGCAATATCAATGACAAAATGTATTGAAATGAAATATCAAAAATATACCAAACAATTAATTCTTTCAGTATTCTTAAAAAACTCGTCAATGTCCCAAAGATTAAACTCTTCAAGCGTGCGTTATAAGTTCATTAGTTCAAAAGGAGTTCTACATGAATTCTATTCTTGTTCTTGAAAAGTAGTTTTTTGCCAAAAATATGGATGAAAAGGAATTTTAAGTTACGTCGTCAAAGTTTATGAATGGATTTCTGACGTTTCAGCTAGAAATTTTGCGAAAATATCAATTTCCGATGAAATTTTTCAGTTTTTGAATTTATTCGAGTGAAAGCAATCATTTTTCACTTGTTTGCACTGTCACAGTGAAAAGTAACGAACAGTTGTTTCTCGGAACACCATTGCTTATTAAAAAAATATATTGCTCATTATCACGAAAATTCGACTACTTCATCAACTTGTATTCTCAATAAGAATTGAACTCATATGTGATTTACATCTGAACTATCATTGATTCTTTGTTTTCCATACGTAGATCTTTTTCAGTGCACTAAATAATGAATATAATAAACTATCACCAGAATGAAACTTTCTTTGAATGAACTTATATTGTACAAGTTTCTTATTTTCTGAACATTGAAATGTAAAATATCAATTGATATTTTGTTCTTTCTGTTTCAGGTAAGTCCAGGTGTTTTCAATATTTCCCACTCAATGATGGCAAGTCAAATTGGAATAAAATTTCTTATGGGTTGAAATCAATTCAGATTCATGAAATCAAGGGTAATTTTCTCAAATCGATTCAAAAGAAATATAAAGATTTAAGGTAAATGTGGGTTATGATGACCTCGTTAGTTATATCGGCCACCCGAAGTCTGTTTTATATCTGCAATTATTGTCGTATATTTTCCTTAGATACTGAAAACTCCGCAGAACGAAAACGAACTACGCAACGCAGGATAGTTCTTCGATGTTTTAAGGGGTAACACCACAGTGACCTCTCCAAAAATAACGCTTTTTCAGATTTTTTTTCGAAAATTAGAAAGTTCCTATTCAAATTGAACTACATGAAAGTGTTCTGCTACTATTAAAGTACAAAATAATTTTTGTGTGGAATTTTATTGTGAAAAATGGCGGCTTGACAGGTGAATGACTGGAGCACTGTGAAAATTCATGGTCGTCATCATCATGAAGTAATCAGTCCTACGACTGGTTTGATGAAACCCTCCACCCCTGTCTATTATCCGCCAAACGTTTAATTTCTACATATCTACTACATCCCTTGTCTTGTCCGATTTGCTTCATATAACTTGCTCTAGGTCTACCTTTACCAGTTTTACCATTCATTTTCCCTTCCAATATTGTTTTCAATAAACTCTCATGCCGTAATGTGTGTCCTATAAGATTGCTTCTCCTTTTCACGATGTGTTTCAAAAGATTTCTGTCTTCATTTATCTGCTCGAGTACTTCTTCATTTTTGACTTTGTCTATCCATTTTATTCTGAGCATCCTCCTATAACACCACATTTCAAAAGCTTCAAGTCTTCGTTGATCAGTTTTCCCCATTGTCCAAGGTTCGCAACCATATAATGCTGTGCTCCAAACGTAACTTTTCAAGAAATTCTTTCTTACTTCCAAGCTTATATTTTTTGAGCGTATTTTTCATGGTCGTACGGTGGGACAAATAACTCAGTCCAGAATTGACGTAGACCAAACACAGAACCAAAAATCATTATTTTCTGTAATCCAAAAGCAGCGCCGTAACTAAGGGTGGGCCGACGGTGGCTGTACCAGGGGCGAAAGCCCAGGTATGCGTTGACAAATGTACCAAGCTTGGTGCCAAGCTTGAGCCAATGCTAGTCAACATTGGGCCTAGCATGGTTACCAACATTGGCACCAAATTAGATTAATGTCTGGGATGATAACAATGTTCAACGCTTGGCATCCAAACTTGGTTCAATATCAAGATTCAATACACAGAGAAAAGTTTATAATAAAGATTACTATATTTTTATGGTACTCGTGAGATATACTTTATTATGAGGCTCAGAATCAGATTTATTTTAAATTCTAACATATTTATTTTCATCCTCCCGAGAGAGTATGGTGAATGCTCGTATACTTGTGGTTCATAGCGACATAATCAAATATATCCCAAAAGTACAATATAAATATGCTAATATCTAATATAAAATTTTTACTGTGTATTGGTTGTATGTTCTGAATCGATATTGGTGCCACGATTGATACACAATCAACCTCAACGAATAGGATAGTTTTCTTATTGGCATCCAAGCTTGATTGAATATAATATATTCCGACACATGAAATTTCGGAATATTGGTTTTCGACACAGTCACTTTAGTCTAGGTAGCACAAGACTTCTAAAAGAGTTCAGAATTGATGGAATGGATTCATACAGAACTCTTTTAGGACTCTTGTGTTACCTGGGGAGAGATTGAGAGGATACCCGTATTTGGGCCGACGTACATTCAAGCGTATAATCTTTCAAGTTTCTGAAGTGCGAATAAATTCCAAGTCCACGTCATGTGGCTATATCTAGGCTTGGTTGACGAAAAATAAATCAAACGCAGCGAAATATGCTTAATCCTAGCATTGATGTCTGAGGTGCTATTAAGGGTTGGTAAACTGTGACGGGCCAAACATCAGTCGGGACTTGGTTAACGAAAATTGAATCAAACGCGGCAAAATATGCTCGGTCCTGGCATTGGCATCTAAAGCTCTATCAACGCTTAGCCAGCTACGGTGGACCAATCACTGGCCAAGGCTAGGCTAACGAGACTTGGCATACCAAGCTTGACGCCAGTCATGGTCCAATTGTTAGTCTTGGTATGACTTGCCTGGGGGCCTTGGGAGGGCACAAAATCAGAAACTATATATATTTTTTTTATATAAAAACCCAGATATTTTTTACAGGATTTTTTGATAAATATTCATATGGGGGCGCAAAAATCGGATCTTCACCCAGGGCGCAAGAATTCCACGCTACGGTTCTGTCCAAAAGCTAGTGAAATACGTAACCGTTTTGAAAAATGTGCATTTTCCACGAAATGGCATCGGTTTGAAGAAATAGAATAAGTAGAATTTTCACCCTAAATTTCGTTATTTAATGTTGAATAAAAAACGCAAATATCAATATTTCGAAAAACCCGTACGTATTTCACTAGATAATCATATCGCGAATCCAATAAAAATCCCCTCAGGTGATTGATTGAAAATTGGCGGAGCTAGAGCTCCCACTGACTTTCGACATACTGTTTTGAAATAAACGCGTTTAAAGTTTTTGTAACAGTTGAGTCGTGCGTGTTTAGTCGGCCCTATGTTTGTAGTTTACGGTATATCATTTTTGGGTCCTTAAAGAGTACTTTGAGCCAAAAAAAATTTTTTGATTTTTTTTAAAATTCCACTGTGGTGTTACCCCCTAAGAACATGAAAATAAAAATCATAAATGGTTTGTGTTCCTGTTTGAAATAGGAATTGCTTTTGTCAAAAGGTGATTTACGTCCCTAATTACAAAAATTTGTCAATACAAGCAGTCTTCATTTCAAAGATTCAAAAGTGAGTACTTTTGATGAAGATATTACGATCGTTTTTAATTTATTTTCAAATTAATATAAGATGAAATAAGTTAGGTCGTATAAAATAATCTAATGATCTGCAGATCATTTTTTGTGATTGACGAAATGAAAGTTTTACAGTGATGAAAGGACTTTGGTGTTTTTATGTGTCATAAAACTGACAAACCAGTTGAGTATATCGGCCATGTGTTTCTTCTTATCTCTAACTTCGAGACGCATGTTTTTCTTGTTAATTAATGAAAATATAGTGATTATTCATTACTGTACCCTTAGGGAAGTTTTCCTCGTCCTTGCAAAATTTCCTTGTTCATTTTCCTATTATATCCTTGCAACATGGACAAGGACATGTGAATTTTGCAAGTTTGTGGAAATGAACAGGAAAAACTTTTCTACACGGAGAAAAATAATGTAGTAAAATAGTATTATTTTGTCAAATGTCGTCACAATTACCTGACAGTCCCAGAGGCTTTCTTACAGAATGTAGTAACAATTATTGCAGTTGTAGTATTCTATTCCACATTTGAGGAGTATCCCAACCAGAAATTTACAACAGGCGCAGTACTGCACCAGTACTAGCCAAGACTGGCAGGGTACTGGCATTTGTCTGGAATGATAACGGTTTTCAGTACTGGGGATTGAGTACTGATGCCATTATTCGCAATCAGTGCAGGGCCAGTACTGGGTTAATACCTGGTCGGTATCAAGTTCTCAGTACTGGTTTATCAGTACAGGCATATTACTGTATTTTTATGTATCCAGTACTGATCCCGTACGTGTTGACCAAGTGTTGGAGACCCAATACTGGCACTGTACTGCACCTGTTGTCAACATTGGCATATTACGGAGTTTTCTGATTGGGATATTTCTCAAGACATTTGACATATAGTATTAATTCTCTAGAAGATGTTGTAATTTTTAGTGTATTATTTTTCTCCGTGTACGAGTAGTTCTATGGTATGAATTTGCCATATTATGCACATTCATTGATGATTCTTTATATTTTTTCAATGCCAAAAATTTCACTAAAATTGATTGATTTTAATATAATCGAGAAAATTGTAATGCTAATACAAGAAGGAAAATGTAAAGCCAAAGAATTCGTTCCGCATTAAAAATTCCATTATATTCCAATAAGAAATGTTTTTATCAATTGCCGGCTGGAAACCTCATCTGATTGTGGCCGGACAGATCAGCAACCAGCCAATATTTGCATCATCAGAGAACTTTTTGTTTTGGCAATTACTGGAATTAAATGTATTTGAATGAATATTCAGTTATAATAATGTATAAGAAATCATACTATGATCTTGAATGATCAAAATACTCTGGCTAAAAAATCCTATACAATCCGAAAGAGACCGATTCAAAATTTATCGGAATGAATAGGGTCAATCGGAAAGCCTCAAGTATCAATTCAAAATGAATAGGACTCAATTGGAACTTGTTATCTACAGGATTGAATCGAGAATTTACCCATCGAAAAATATTTGTGTCATGGGAATTTATAGAAGTTGAGACGATCTATCGGTTTGTATAAGAAATATCTGATTGAATCTTTGACATTTTTTTCCTCTCATGAGGCAAACGGTTTTCATAGGAATTTTCTTTAACCTCGATCTATTGGAACTGAAGGGGGAATTTTTGAAATGGAATAGGTAATGGATTTGTATGGGGAATATCCAATTCAATTCTGGAATATATGGATTTTATCTATTAATGGGTTTCAGTTGGATCATTTTAACATTTGAATTTATTCGAAGTAATAAGAATGTTTACATGTCTGAATGTTCAATAGGTTGATATGAAGAATATCCAATTCACTTTTGAAATTTCTTCTATTTCATTGGAAAAATTGGTTCTCATCGGAATTTTTGGTAATCTCAATCTATTGGAATTCATGGGAAAGTTGATGGAAATGGAGATTTTGTGGGTCCCTATAAGGGATATCCAATTCATGCTAATATCATATAAGTTGCTATGGGAAATATCCAATTCAATTTTGAAATTTTTCTACTCCATTGAACAATCGGTTTTTATCGGGATTTCCTGTAATCTCGATCTATCGGAACTGATGTGAATGTTGATGAAATTGAAAGTTCATTAGGTTTCTATGAGGGATATCCGATTTGATTTTAGAATGTGTAGATTTTATTGGTCATTCGATAGAATCCAGTCGAGAGGAATAGAAGTCGATTCAAATTCGATCGGATTGGATGGAGGTATTCGGAATGCCTGGACTGTCCATTGAAGATCAATGAGGATGAATCAAAATCAATCATCCGTGGAGTTGAATCCTAAATTCGCCCGGATGAAAATGTGTATCCATTTGATTGGAAGTAGCGGCATGTGGTATATTCTATCAGTTTTTATAAGAAATATATAATGTCATTGAAGAAGGTTTTTTATTTTACTAACCAATCGGAGTGGTACAGTTTGTGCATTCGAATATTCAACAAATGAATCCAAATCTACTGGAAATAATAGGAAAGTTCTTAAGTCTAAATTTCCAATCCGTTTGTGTATGAAATATTCAATTCAAATTGAGAATTTGTTCATTCGGTGAATCGGTTTTGATGGGAACGTTTCATGATGTCTATTTACAGAAACGAATGAAAATAAAGTTTGTAGATTTGAAATTCGATGGTTTGTATAGGAAATACCTGATGCACTTTCAGGATTGTCCATTCCAATGGTCAATTGGTATTTATTGGAATTTGCCGTAATGTCAATCTGAAAATGCACATGTTCGATGAAATTTGAAGCTTCTCTTATGAGTCACAAGATGGCCTTCTTGCACGGTTGAAACATAAAGATGAGAACAATTGATCGATGGATTATAAAGGGCTCCAGATCAAAGTTGATTGAATTTACAGATGAGTCCCTACAGAAGTTGAACCACTTCAATTTTTGTCACGGGGTGTGTAATCATTGTGTTACCCTGCACGAGATCCTTCTGCTGAGTATTGCCCTGAGACACCTACCGAATCCTATTACCAAAAAAAGTGAGGATTGAATCGGGTTCTGCGAGTGGGAAACTGAGTCTCAATCACTTGAGCGAACCTCCGAGTTGACGATGAATCACTCAAATTACCATCTATTGTAATAATTTCGTTGAAGTTATACAATTCATCATAGATTCCGTTGTGGAATAAAGCTCTATCAATACTGGCACATTATCATTTACCGAAAATATCGAATGATCATACCAACTCTGGTTTGATGCTGGCGCGACTTTGGCTCATTATAGAAGCCAAGTTGCAAAGAGTATGATTTTAACGTCGGTCGATCACCAATTTCGTCGTAAGCCAGTGTCCTCCCAATACTGGCAGATTGTTGTCCGTCAAACATATTGAATGACGATATCAACTCTGGCTTCACGCTGGCGCGACTTTGTCTTACTAGGATAGGCAAGTTGTCTCGTCCATGATTTCAACGACAGTTGATTATCAATTCCATAGTCAGCCAGAGTCCTATCAATTCTGACATATCATCATCAATCGAACATATCGAATGATCAAACCAATTCTGATTTGCTGTCGGCGCGACTTTGGTTCATTATAAGAGTGAAGTTGCAAAGAGTATGATTTTAACCTCGGTCGATTACCAATTCCGTCGTCAGTCAGTGTTTCACCGATGCTAGCATATTGTCGTCAATTCAACATATTGGATGATCATTCCAAGTCTCGCTGACATGACTAGTACAGTATTGTCTTAATAAAGTGACTGCATTGTTGGGAAGATCAGTTGAATTCTAATCCACTTCCGGTCTTGTATTACAGTGTAAAGAAGAAGTCTTAAATTCAGCTTATTTCATGGCTGAATCTATGATGCAAACAAATTAAGCCGAAAAAACAGTCGCCGACACAATGCAAAAAGCATTGTCTGAAATTAAGATGCAAACAGATTAAGACTTTCGTTTTACAGTGTAGAACAACGTTGCATCAATACTGGTGCAGTATCGTCTTTTTTCGCATATCAACATTCAACCAACTCTGATTCGGTACTGGCGTGGTTGCGTTTCTCTTCGATCTGGGTATTCTCTGAACAGTATCAATTCGATACTGACCCAAGACTGTCTTTTCACGTGAACCAATACCGTTGGAAATCCGCCAAATATCTGGCGCCGGGTAAAAATCATTAATGATCCTGAATGGGCACAGTTGTTTTTCCCGAAGTCTGGCAAATACACCTTTGCCAATACCGCGTCATTTGTTACCTCTGGCCATTTCTACATGGGTTTGTACACCTACGAACATGTACATGCGCAATGTCCACATGCACTTTTCATACATACGTGATATACATGTGCACAAATAGTACGATTTTCTTCCGCTTCTCCTACCGCTGCTGTTCCTTCTTCTTTTCAAGAAGCTTGGTTGCTTCTTGAGACAGACACGAATTTCGTATATTCATCAGGCATAAGTGAGGAGGTTTGGTTAGAGCCGTGTCTTAAACCCTTCTTGGATTTACATGGCTTCGTGAAACCCTTCAACGCAAAAGATCCTCTCGAGAAAAGAGCACAAACGGTGTTCTCCGCTTGTAGGAAAATGTTTAACCATGAAAGTTCATTCAGTTCTACAATTATATGTAATTTCATCCGTGCTCTTCAATCCCTCATATCGTCAAGTACATAAGCATGGATGGAAGATGTTTTCGTATGTTTTTTCTCCTGCAACCCACAGATATTCTTGTTTCGTAATGGTTTTGATGGATAACTCATTCAACACGTAGTAACCTAAGATTTTCTAACATTTCAATAAGATCGTATTGTAATTTGATTTCAGCGAGGTCGTTCTATGATGAGAATCAATGCTGAAAAAAAAATATAGTACTAATAACAATAAACTTGCTGCCAGAACCAAATTGAGGCTATAATATAGGTATGGCAGCCTAATTTCTGGTTGTAATTTCTAGACTATTGTTATCAGCACGATACATTTTGTCAGTGAAGAACTTATAATGTTGTTCAGAATAATGGGTATGATGTGATTCTCAACCCTTTGAGGCCGTATACTAGTGTACACTGAGAGAAAAATTTGGTATACCTGCCATATGCGGTCTACCATCTCATCGCGGTCTACCGGGGTAGACCGCATACTGCTCTTCTATGATATGTCGTATGCGGTCTACCCGGGTACATCGCATATAACACGTAAGGAGGATGTTGTATGCGGTTTACCCTGGCAAATATAATTTTCATTTTCAACTCCTTCTCCATTTTTGATTTTGTAGGTATTTTACACTTAATACCCAACCCCAACCCCAAATGGTGTGCGTTCTACTGCAGCAGAATGATTATGATATCAGTATATTATGTTTATGACATAATATGTATAATGTACCTGTTGGTGTGATCATTATTATGTTATAAATTAATATAATGTCCTTATTACATACAACATAGAACATTTTGGGGTCAGGATAGAGTGGGGTGAAGTGGGATGGGAGTGTTAAGAGTAAATCCCCACATTTAATACCCACCCCGAAACCCTAACAGTATGCTTTCTATTATAATATAGGTATGTCATATCGCATAATACAATAGTTTGGAGTTCTGGGTGATCAACGTGCGTATTCTTGACATCTTCATGCCATCCTAAACCCCAAACGTTGTGGCCAACCAAACGGTAATATGTAATGATTATTACCAAACGGTAATATGTAATGATTATTGGGAGTACAAATTGATTCGGTCCGTTTTTTTACAATTAAAGATGCATTTATTTCAAGAGAACATGGTTTATCAAATTAATCAAAGTATTGTCCATCGCTGGCTATCACTTTTTCTGATCTTTCGGGTAACTTTCGAATCCCGTTACAGAAAAACGTCTCGTCTTTCGAGGCGATCCAAGTTAGGGGCCAATTTTCGTTTTCTTCGAACGAAGTGAACCGGTGGCCTGCCGAATCGTGCTGCTTCTGTCGGAATAACCACCCATGTGGAAATTGCCGGAGTTGACAAATCGCCCGCTACTGGAAAGGTTGTATTTGCCAGACTTCGGCAAAAACAACTGTTCCTGTTCAGGCCCATTACTGTTTTTCAACTGGCTGTACATGTTCGACAGAGTTGAGACGGTATTGGTTGGCGTGGACAGACAGTGTTGGGCCAGTAATGAATCAATACTGGCCGGAAAATACACGGATCGTAGTGTAACGGAGCCGCGCCAGTACTGTGCCAGAGTTGGGATAACCATTCAATATATCCAATAGGCGATCGAGTGCCAGGATCGGTAGGGCAATGGCTAACTACAAAATCGGTAGTCGAACTACGTTAAAATTATGTCTATGGAAATCCGGCTGTTATGGTAAACCAAAGCGGCGCCAGTACTGAGCCAGAGTGCGGATTACTATTTCATAGATTTGATAGCCGACTATATGCCAGTATCAATATGGCACTGGCTGACTACGAAATCGATGTTGTATTGTCGTTAAAATCAATTCATTATGACAAATGGCGTGGTACTGGCGAGGTTGTATTTGCCAAAGTTCGGCAAAAACAACGGTGCCTGTTCAGAATCATTACCGTTTTTCAACTGTCGCCAAACATTCCCAAAATTTCAGCCGGTATTGGCTCGCGTGGACAGGCGGTATAGGGTCAGTATCGAATGAATACTGTCTGGACAATACCCAGGATTTCGAGAAACGGTACCGCGCCAGTATTCAGCCAGAGTCGGTATTATCATTCCATATGTACAACAGACGGCAATATGCCAGTAATGATATGACTCTGGCTGACTACAAAATCGATAGTCGATTAATGTCGCAATTATGATCTTGACAACTCGGCTGTTGTGGTCAGCCGGAGTCGCGCCAGTATTGAGCCAGAGTTGGTATTATGATTCAATATGTTCGATAGACGACATGGGACCAGTATTGGTGGGACTCTGGTTGACTACGGAATCGGTAGTCGATTGACATTAAAATCACGATCTTGGCAACTTGATTTTTGTAGTGAGCCGGAGTCGCACCAGTATCAAGACAGAGTTGGTATGATCATTCAATACGTTCGATAGAGAACAATGAACCAGTATTGGTAGAATCTTGTTTCACTATGGAGTCTATGGTAAATTGCGTGACTTCAAGGGAAGTGGTGCAATAAATGGGAATTTAAGTGGTCCGTTGTCAACTCAGAGATTAGCTGATGTGATAGAGACTCTGTTTCTCACTCACAGGTCTCGGGTTCAATCCTTGCCCAGTGAACTTTCATGAAACCACTTCCAAAGCGTCTTTCTCAGATAACGGTGATGAGAAAAATAGATTCACAAAGTTTTGAAAGTTCAAATTCAATTTATTTTTTTTTTTTTTTACTTGAAATATAACTCCGGGGATCTCTAATTACCAGCACTGTGCCAGTACTGGATCGGGTCTGAATTCCCACGTAGGATGTATTATTTTGACCCTCTACCACTTCTCATCCAGTACTGGCCGGAAAACTGATTCTGTTGCAATGCCAGAGTTCCACCATAGTAGGCACACACCAAATATCGCTACCGACGTGGTGGGAAATGTTTTGCTGGCCCTTATGTAAAATGATGTTATCATTCCGACTCCTTGCCAGTACCGTCCAAACCACTGGCCCCATAAGGGCAAGGTTGGATTTGCCAGTACTGGCAACTCTGGCAACAGTACCGCGCCAGTAGCGGCCCGTGTGTACATTTCCACATGGGCAGTAATCAGAAGGAACAATGTTCGGCGAGTACGGCGGATGCGGTGGAATATCCCACTTCAACGTTTCCAGATAATTTTTCACTACTTTTGCGATATGAGGCCGAGCGTGATCGTGAAAAGAATAACTTGGTCATGTCTTTCCTTGTATTTCGGACGTTTTTCTCGTAACGCACGACTCAAACGAATCAATTGTAGCCTATAACGATCATCCGTAATAGAATCACCTGGTTTCAGCAAATCTTTAGTGTATAACACCTTTTTGGTCCCACCAGATACACAGCATGATCTTTGAACCATGAATATTCCTCTTTGGTGTCGATGTTGAAGTCGATGGCAACGATTGACCGGGCATAGCATAGTATTTTCTTTTCGTGGGGTTATCGCAGAATATCCATTTCTCATCTCCTGTCACAATCCGATGTAAGAACTGCTTTCTTCGTTGTCTTTGAATCAGCTGCTCCCGAGTGAAAAATCGCCGTTCAATGTCTCTAGGCTTTCAGTCATAAGGCACCCAATTGTCTTGCTTTTGAATCATGCCCATGGATTGTAATCGTACGGAAACTGCTTCTTGCGTAACTCCTGATGATTCCGCAAGCTCCTGTTGCGTTTGACTCGGATCTTCGTCGAGTAAAGCCTCCAGTTCCTCGTTTTTGAATTTTTGTGGTTGTCCTGAGCGAGGCTTGTCTTCGACACTCAAATCGCCATTCTTAGAACGTCGAAACCATTCCTCACATGATTTATCAGTTGGAGCATTGTCACCATAAACTTCTACAAGCATTCGATGGACTTCAGCTGCACTTGATTCCAATTAAAACAGAAAACTAGCATTTCTCGCAAATGCTGCTCAGATAAAACTAAATTTGACATACTTCACTGAGTAAAAATCGGGATTCTAGAAGGAACTCGGAGTGATGTCAACTGAATATTATTCACAGGTGTCTAACCTCTCTGAAACAATTGAAATCGATTGTGACTATGAACCATTCATGAGAGCGAGAGCCATCTCTTCAAACCGGACCGAACTAATTCGTACTCCCAATACATCAACAATTCACATCACATCACATCATATTATCTTTTATCAGTATGATCATATTAAACTGATTCTGTAACAGTAAAACGCACCCGTTTGGGGTTCGAGGTGTGTGTCAAATGTAGGGGCGTACTCTTAACACCTCCACCCTACCCCGACCCCCGAACATGGTGTGTATAAGTAATAATTATTTACATTATATTACTGATAACATAATAATAATAAGACTAACAATTATATAACATAATATGATATAATTATGGTGTAATCATTCTACTACAATAGAACGCATACCGTTTGGGGTTCGGGTTGGGTATTGGGTGTAAAATATCCACAAAATTCAAAATGGGGGAAAATGAAAATTATGTTTGCCAGGGTAGACCGCATACGACATCCTTCATCCTTGTTATATGCAATCTACCCGGGTAGACCGCATACGACATGTGTTCTACCTTGGTAGACCGCATATGGCAGGTATACCAAAAATTCTTTGAATTGATGAAATGGGTTTCATTAATTCCCATTTCATTGCATTGAATAAATGTCTTTTCGACTCTATAATGATTTGAAAATCAAAAGAAGTCGTTTCATTATACTATCAAATTATTTCATTGAAATGTATTTCCCAAGCAGCAACGCAGCAGTTTGATTGCGCATTTATTGTACATTACCATAAGCGCCTGAGGAATGCGCCGAACTTTGCAATTTTATGTGCTGTATTTTACAGTAAAAAGTGCATCAAATGCCACTGTATCCTTATGAAAGAACCCGATATCGAAATTTCATCGTTGAATCGTCAATCACATTGTATTTTTATCGGAATCGTCCGATAATGAAACAACACGATAGGTTTTCGATATTGATACCATGTATACAAGAAATCCAATGTGAACCAAATATAGATATCTATCGGGACATCATCAGGTTGCTGGGTGGTTTTGTATCGGATAATTATCGTTAATATCGTCACAATATCGCAGATCTATCGTGTTGTTTCATTATCGGACTCGTCCGATAAAAATATAATGTAACTGACGATTTAACGATGAAATTTCGATATCGGGTTTTTTTCATGAGGGTATTTAGTTCATTTTTTGTGTTCACATAATAAAACATTTTATCGAAAGAAGAAATTATCATTCCGGCACTACAGTTGACATGATTCATTGGATCAAATTATATTTCATGAGTTTGAAAATCAAAATTTTTCATCAAAGCTAAGTACCCACATGGCACAAGTGTCTCAGTAATATCTTCAGAATATTCTGGAGACATTGTCATATTGCCACAATATTCTGGAGATATTACTGAGACATTTGTGCTATATGGGTACCTCATATGCTAATCAACGATTCCACCACTTTCGTGTGAATCATATACATATTACATGAAGTTCATGCAATAAACTCACAGATACCATTGGATGAATTCATTTCTCAGACTCAAAGAAAAATTCAACGGTTCAAAACATTTTTTTTCTCAGTTTAGACACCTCGAAAGGGATTACTTTTTTGAAATGTTTTGTTGGACGAAAACGAATTCATTAATCATAAAACAAAATCTACCACGTATTTACCCATGTATCCAACTACGAATATTTATTTTTCAATCAAATTTTTTTTTCAAAATGGTGGCACACGACTACTATGAAAAGTAGGTGCCTTCAAGTACCTTTGAACCGATCTTCTTCAGACCTGAGTCATTCGATTCGTCATGAAAAATAAGTGATTTGGCCAAAATTTCAGGTCCAAATTCTACTCCTATCCACCGCCAGAGCGAAAACACGATTGTTTAGGGTTTTCCTGATATATCAGGCCCTACTTCATATTTTGACATGAAGTTTGAACCAATCGAACGCTTCTCCAAATGTGTCCTAATAGTAATTTCCCAGATTTTTTGGCGATAAATTTGAATTTTGATGGCGTTCTTTAACTTGCAAGCGTATTTTTTGGACATTCCTTCGAATCGAGTGTTTCAAGTCCAAGTCGGATCGATTCAAAGGGACTTTGCCCCATCTTATCCTGCTATACTCTTTTGAGTCAATCGCATTTGAAATTTCAAGTTCCAATCTCTATGTTTTGAAATTAGAAATTTATATTAAAAAAAAAAAAATGTGTTCATCAGTGTGCGATGCCAGCACCGTATACGTCACCTCCCAAATTGATATTCATCTTATCTCCCATTTGTTTCATCGATTTAGAAGCTCAGTAGTGATGCCAGATTCAACGAAATTACCCCCTGCAACACGCTTCACACAATCAAACTTTTTTTTGTCGGCGGTTTCATTGTGTGTTTGAGATTTCTATACAAATTGGTGTGATGGAGGGGGTAAATTCGTTGCATCTGGAATTAGAGAGGCCCAGTGCGCCCCTTTTGCAGCGTCGATTGCCGAACTTTTCTTCGTCACTCCTTCGTTCCTCCACCTTGTATGCACGTATCCATTTTATTTACCTCGCCTCCACGGAGATGCGACATGGACAACGGTGGGTGTGCTGTTAGGGAACTTCTCTGTCCATTATGATCGACTTTATGAAATGTACTATACTATGGAATAAATATCATGAAACCTCCTCACGGCGTATATTATTAATTGCAGCGTAAACGTCTAACGTGCTATGAACTGTGTAGTTTCAATGGTTTTACCTACACTATAGTGAAATTTTCATCGGCAAAATAATCATAAGCATCCTGTATCACCATAATTATGTATATCGTAAATATAAGGGGGTTTTCTATTGTGGTAGTAAAAAAAATTAATCGTGTGAAATACGTATCTTCATACGTTCTAAAAAGTCATCACGTTAAATTGGATGGTTTGGAAGTAGTAAAGAAAGTTTTATTTTCGGTATGAAACGATTTTATACCTAAAAATATACCATAAAACAATTGATTTCTCAAAATGATTACACTAGCTTGAGGCTTCAAACAAGAAGCAAGTAAAAGAGTCCACGCGTGAACTGAAAGGGTGTGCGTCATTTGGCTGCGCGCGCAGAAATTTATTGTGGTGTGGTGCATAAGGAATTACGGACACTTCACAATTCATCCTCTGAACCTTCCACAGAGGATGGACTGTTCCAGAAGATGAAATGTCTCGGAGGAAGGAAGGTGTAGAAGATGAAATGGCAGAATAAGGAATGGAAGGAGATTAAGTGTTAGAAGAAGAATTCTCCATAATCCTGTCCCATGTGAAAAAACCAGATATAACCATATCTAAACCAGGTATAATTTTTGTGAGCCCATTTCTATCCAGTAAACATTTTTCCCCTCAACATTTCGAACATTCATTATGTTCTATAAATGCTAACAGAAAGTTCTCTGAGGCGTCGATTTCGAAAATTTTTTTGATGCCTTTCTTATGAGGTCTGGCAGTTATCAGAATGTGCACTGAGAAAAATCTGCATTGTAGAAATCATGTTTCAATATAGTAATGTATTTGACGGTGAAAAATACATTATTTTGGTTATTACATATTACCATGAGTTAGGTGATGAATACTATCTTTTTGGTTATTATTACCATGAGCTAGGTGATAAATACCATCTTTTTGGTGAATCAAACCGAATGTACGGTGAAATTCAACACTTAAAAGATATTTTTCAATTTTGAAAGGCTAGCTTCAGTTTTCATTACTTGATGGGTGAGAAATATACGAAATAGAGGTTATTTTCACATTTCATTTTCCCCAGTGTGATCCAAGTCAACTTTCTGATAACTTTCAGACCTGATAAAAAAGGCATCAAAAAGATTTTCGAAATCGACGCATTACACGGAAAAAAGAAAACATTTCTGGGTACTGTGAATGACAGTGATCGGTTGAAAAACAAATGAATACACGAAAAAAAAAGATTAGTTGAAATAACTATTTAACTTGTAAGCGCATATGGGCCCACTTTTTTTCGTTAGAATAACACATGAATCAATTGATTTAACCAATTTAGAATGATTTACTAAAAAAATTAGTTGAATTAACGAACAAAATTGTTATTCTAACGAAAAAAAAGTAGGCTCATATGCGCTCACAAGTTAAATAGTTATTTCAACTAATCTTTTTTTTCCGTGTACACGCTTGGATAATGAGGATTAGTGCGATCACAGTGATGGGTATATTGTAATGAAATTCGTCATTGCTGACTGGACAGTAATGAGAACTGAGAAACGCAGTACTGCATGGAATGAATTTGAGTTTCAATGTATTTTTGTGATTCACAGTAACCATTGCTGTTTTCTTTTTTCCGTGTAGATAACTTTTTTTTAGCATATAGAGAACACGATGAATGTTTGAAATGTTGCAGGGAAAAATGTTTACTGGATACACATAAATTATGCCTGGTTTAAATATGGTTATATCTAATTTTTTTACATGCGATAAAACGTACGTCGAATAAAGTTCTTTGTTGAAGCAAGAGAATATTTTGGTTGATAAGCGAACAACTAAAACCTTTGGTAACTTCAACCAAGGCCTTGTTGTTTCAACAGAATTATTTTGGTACTAAATTTTCAACAAACATATTTTGTTGGATCATCAAAATGTTTCGTATTGAATACAAAATAATAAGAAAAATATTCCCTCGGAGCATCAAAAATGTTCTTGTCGAAAATTTCGTAACAAACTAATTTTTTCGGTATATCGAAAACTTGTTCACGCACCAACCAAAATATTTTGTTGTTCCAACAAAACACCTCCTTCCGTGTAGTAAATATGATCAGCAGTCTATTGTTACTCCATAGTAAAGTAATGTCTTTCACAGTTAAATCCCACAGAAGTCAGTTTGCTCCTCGATCGCAATAGTCTCGCTAAAATTTGATTACCATCACGAAATGATTTTATTAAATGGCGTTCGATTCTTTGACGCGAAACTAATTTTGGATGATGTTTTGGTTGGTATAAGCAAATGATCATTGGGAAGCCACTAAACTTTCAGTTATGTGGACAATAAAATTTTATTGGGCATATATCAACCAAATCTTTGTTCTCAGTGCAGTCAAATGTATTGTGACACCCAAACACAAAAAAAGATCGTCTTGATTCCATACCCATTGTCTCATATATAACGAAAACAATATTGGTCTTGTCACAAATAAATTCGCTTTGAACCAAGAGAATATTGTTTCAGTTCAAGAGAAATTAAAAACCTAAATTTGAACCGAAACAACATTTTCTTGATTCAAAGCAAATGTATTCGGGACATGAGAAATATTGTTTTTGTTATATATGAGACAATGGGTGTGGAATCAAGACAACTTTCTTGTCTGTGCATACATTGAAGGAGAGGATTGGTAACAGTTAATGAATATATCCTCAGGTATGACCGATCAAATATTCGAAAACATGATCAAACGTAACAAGTTCTGTCATTTCACAGATTTTGGAAAAAAAACTAACACGTCACAAGTCATGGACTTTTATTGTTGTTTTATTAAGCGTTTTGGTTAATGTTATCTATTATTTTTCATTTTGTTAGGCAAAAACGACAAAATTGTCATGAACAAAATCTGAAGACCGAACAGACATGTTACCTTTTGCCACGTGACCGACGTAATATATTTCCACTTCTCAACTTCACACCATCAATTCATTCAGAATTTATTCAACATTTTTTCGATCTATAGCACTTGTCACGAGGCAAATTATTTCAAAACAAGATTCGAAATAAATTCAATGAATTTCATGATGAATGAATGGTGCGTATCCCAGACCGTTGAAGAATTTCAAAAATATTCCCCGGTGAAATTTGACAGTCATAACGGTCGAAAAATAATTCAAGAAGGTCATTCAATACATGTTTTTTTTTTCTTCTTGGTGCTTAGTGAGTATGAACCATAGAAGAGGCCCCCTCTTTCATTTTCCCATTCAACCAACGAGGGTTACAGATCTTTTTATCGTTGAACGTTCATAGATCGTATGATCCAATATGCGGGTAGTAATACAGACGTCAAACGTGTAGAATAGGTGAACAATCTCCTGTTCTTGAAGGATCTGCAATCACATTCGTAGACCTACGGTTTAGCATTTTGGAGGAGAGTACCTATGTGTAGCACGTTTACTGAAACGTAACGAGTTTTCTGAGCTCACAGTTTACAAGATGAATGCAAAACTTCAGTTCACTATGTCGTGGGAGTATAATTTTACTACGGTATTATAGGCTTTTCTTTTTCTTTCATACAAAGAAGCATTACTCTTCAATACGCTCAGAGGAAGCAGTTTCTCCTCTGGTACCCCAAAGAACGGAATTGAATCCTAATCTATAACGGGTATCATTTTTTTTGTATTCAACGAAATCCGCCGGTTTTAGAGTGCATTGAACTATGGAAGTCTGAAGGCCTAACCATACGCACGCGCATTCAGTTCTTACGCTTGCAAAATCTGGTCTTACATATCACTACATATTTATGTGTATTCACACTCATGTAAACACAAAAAAAGCAAGCGGGGTCACTGGGTCACTCTTTCGAAACTCGTTCTCTTCTTCGACCTTCGCGAATCTCTTCAGCTGCCTTGCGTCTTTTCTTCCTTCCCCGTATATATTCGCAAGTAGCATGAACAGAATACGTGGAAGAAAAAACGTATAGTAAGTTGGCGGGGGGTACTTTAGTTCGTTGCACAATACACACCGGGTAACAATATTCAATTCCGAGTGTTCCCTTTAAGAGCACTATAGCAACCGGTATGTACCCTTTTAACCTCCCTTTCCCCTTCTCCCATTCCTCTTCTACTCTTTCCTTTCTATATGCGTGGCCATAAAATTACAATCCTTTTCCCTTTCTCTTCAAAAGGGCGTTACTGACCGCTTAGAGAACAATGTATGGATTTATTGAACATCCCTCTAATATGTAAAAGTTTATATATATACATATATGTTCGTTCTACCGACCTACTTGCGCTCCTATATTTTCGTAGAGACAGTTAATCATAAAAAAAGGGATGAAGTGAAGAGAAATCCTCTACTTTTGATCGCATCAAAACTCTCATCACAGGCTTTTCGTTCCTAGGCGATTGTATCCATGTACATATGAGAGTTCGATGATGTGTACTTATCAAGTGGATACATCCGTAGAGTTGTGCGCAGAGATTTCTTTCTGTCCATTACTGATTCGGAATTCAATTTTTTGACTTCTTAATTTGCCATCCAATCAAAATATCCAACGTCCAATAAACATATCCAATGACAGAAACACCCAATGACCCAAATTTCCAAGGACAAAAATGTCCATTGATACGAACACCCAGTAGCTTTGAAAAGTAACGTATATAGTTTGTTTTACTTATTTTTGTCAATTTGGAAGATAGTGATATATATGTATATACATATATATATATATATATATATATATATATATATATATATATATGTGGAAGAGTCTCCGGTTATGGAGCACGTTTTGTTTCTCAGCTATAATTTTTTTATGAGTCGATATAATCCGCCCAATAATATATCATTTCACAGGTGGACTTATACCCAAACTTTCCCCAAAATACTTGCCTAGAACTCGCTGATGAGGGAAATTTAACAACCGTTTTTGTAAAATGTTGAACTTTTGTGGAAGTAAAAAACGTCACTGATTATAGGACGTGAACACCCACGAAAATCAGCGTATATTGCTAAAAAAAACCAGCTAAAGATGTGGGGATATGAAGCACAACCATCAGGAATTCAATACTTATCAATATTCACTTGTTCCGAGACCATTTCACAATGGGCCAAAATTCACAAACCGTGGCTAAAATTCTAAGGCGTTGTGAGGCATTTGCGAATTTATATGAAAGCCTATATGTGGGGGTTTTGTGGGTCGCTGATTACGAATCCGGGGTCTGATTTTGTAAATTCAAGATGGTGGATCCAGTATGGCGGATTCGAATCTCACAATTCATCAAATACCCTTTACACTGTACAGTCAAATTTTTTGAAAGTTAATAAAGTAGCGAAAGTAGCCCATTAAATTCGAAAAATTTCCTTTTCGACCAGGCAAACTTAATTGTCCCCCACTGTGCATTTTATGGAAAGAAAGTGGACAAAAACACGTTAGCAACATAGAAAAAATGATGCTTACAATCGATTGAGTTCAAAAACACAACAAATTTCGTGAAAAATGTGATTAATGATCTGAAAAATTGAAACAAACATGTATAAAGACGTTTTTTCCAAAGAAAATTCAATTTCCGATCATAATTATGTCCCAGATCCGCTGCAAACACATAAAATTGAGTGTCCCATAACCGGCAGATTCACGGAGAAAAGTATATGGGATTGACCCGGATAGCATAGGGAGGTTTTCTAAACATTCACAAAACGTACTTGCTCACGCAGAGAAGAACGTTCAAATGAGATCCCAGGACGTTCTAAAAACGTCGCATGTACGTCCCAGGGACATACAAATGTTCCGTAATGTTCTATTTATCTTCACCAAGCGACGTTTTGGGGATGTGTTCAATAAAGGTTTCAATGACGTTCTGCGATATTACACATGTGTTTGTAAAGGTTAGTTTTCATGAAAGTACGTTTGGGAAACGTAACGAGAACGTCCCGTGGTAAATGAAAAATACGTACTAGGAACGTATTCAGGTGCATCAAAAATGAACGTCCTCTGAACGTACTTAAACCTACTCCCCGGAGACGAAGCGCGCAGAACTAAGGTTATGTTTCTAAAACGTCCAGAGGACTTTCAATGCTATCTGGGAATGACCATTCGCTCTAGTTCTCGTCGTGACCTTAGAATAAGAATTGAGTGACGACTCGCAGTTTGGTGATTATTACGATGTTAACGTATCGTTTCCATGGTAACGTAAAAAGTTTACCGCACTCACTCCGATTCTGAATGGTACTTATTACAATTTTGAGATATCTTTCACCAAATTACTATTCTTCGTAGTGACCGACACCGTATACTTTTCTCCCTGTTCCTTGTTCTATAACCGGGAATGAGACACTCAATCGCCATTGACACATTAAAAACGTGCGAACAAAAGATTTTTGTGACATTGCTTATGGTACTTGAAAGTGAGATAAAAACACTACATATATGTATATGAAACTTTCCGTCATCGCTTCATCCACTTGATATAATAGCCCTGTTTCAAATTCTTGAACTTATTTTCTTCTCCTTGATTTTGACGCGCTATTTATACAAAGGAGTACGCGTGCGTTGATGGACTTCATTGTTATGTCAAAAACTTGTTTATAGTGTAAGAAGACTTTCACACTTCAAACATTCTGAGCTTCGTTACGAAATGTAAAAAAACTGACTGTCCCACAACAGTAGGTGTCCCATAACCGGCTTCTCTCCCCTATATATATGGAAAATGTATGCAATGATATTGAGAAAAAAAGATGGAAATACTGGTAAAAGAGTTATGAAATCATGAGAGGTTGATAAGTACAGAGGTGCACTGAGAAAAATGTGTTTCGTAGAACTAGCAATGAGAGAATTGTTGACGTTGTATTGTTGGATATACAATAATTTTTTTCCTCGTAGCAACACATAGTTGTTTTGTTGATAATAAAATTGTCAATTGAGCAATGTTGATGGTCATATTTTTACGATAATTATTGTGGGCTGATATAAAACAACTCGAAGTGTTGTATATCAACCCACAATAAAATCCCGAGTCAAAAAGTGAAACCTGATTTAGCTCTGATTCGTTGTGTATTACGGAGTGAATCAGGTTTCATTTCATTTTTCGCCCTGATCCCACCCTGTTCTCAACCTGATCTTGCTTTTAACATTCTCATCCAACCTGATTTTCACCTTTTTTCGACCCGATTAAACTCTGGATCGTTGCGTATTACGGAGTTGATCAGGCTTTAAACAGTATTACAATTTTTCAACTCAGGGTCGTAAGAATATCGGTTATCATTACTGCATGGACAATTTCATTCCTAACAAGACAACTATATGTTGCTATGAGGACAAAAACTATTGTATATCCAACAATAAAATGTCAGCAATCCTCTTATTGCTAGTTCCACGAGAAACATTTTCGTCAATGTGGCCCAGCCCGCTGACAACAATGCAGTCGAGTAGTAGGAGAGGGGGTGGACGGGCGCAGCCCCTGGGCGAGGGGTGTTGAATAATTAAAATATAAATATCAAAATATCTGATCACCCACAAATCATAGAAATTATAGAAAGATTGTAGAAATACCGGATCGAATTAGTTACATCCTTTGTTGCATTGAGAAGGTTTAGTTGTAGTGACAAAAATCCGCTTGTGGCAAAATAAATAGGTAGAAAATTTTGCAAAGCAGTCGCCCATGTACCATACCTATAAATGATAGTATGTAACGGAAATGTATCGTGGTATATAAAAGCCATAAATAGAGAGCATGTAATTCTGTTAGTGGAAATTGTTGTCATTGGATATTTTTGTTTTTGGATGATTCGTCCTTGGATATTTTGGCCATTGAATGTTTTTTTCATTGGCGATCCTTGTCATTGGATATTTCCATTGGATATTTCCATTGGATATTTTTGACTAGTGCCCGCAATTTCACGCCTTGCGTACTTTTCGGAATGTCACTATAAAAAGTGTGACTCAAATTGACTGCGTTTTAATTTGAAAACTCACTGAAATTCAGCTTTTTCCATTGTGTCGGCGATTGTTTTTTGTGCTTGCTTCACACTCAAAGTATTAGGTGGACAACTTTGCTTTCGCCGTTTTTTCCCAAAATTTGAGGCTTTATTTTCAAAAAGTAAATACATACTCATGATTCAAAGTACTGGCCGTCGCTAGCCACTACTTTTTCCCATATTTTTGGCAATTGTCGGATCCCATCTCGGAAAAACGATGCATGTTGTGAGGTGATCCACAAATCGATCGATCCTCTAACTTCTTCATACGAATGAAAATGCAGATCACTCAAGCCATCGATCGAAATAAAGGGTAGTCGGAAGGAGCAATGTCTGGAGAGTACGGCGGATGGGATAAGACTCCCCATTTTAGTGTTTCCAAATATGTCTTGATCGGTTTTGAGACATGTGACCGAGCATCATCATCCCGTGTGGAAATCAATCCTGGGCATTCTAAGGTAGGCCCTGGCCCCGTTGGGGTATATCTTGGGCATCCAATACAAGTTTGCCTACCCACGGCCCATGTGGGCTCCAGTTGGAGTTGCCAGTATATCCCTGGAATATTCCAATCCAGGTATGCCCACCCACAGCCCATATAGCCGCTGAGTTCGCTACCATTTGTTTGTCTGGATGTTTGATACCATCACGAGGGCTAGATTGAAAAGCGTAACATTCCACGTTGGGGCTACTTCTCAAGTAGGGATTATAAACCTGGTCCAGGTCTGAGCCTGGGAAATTTCTACACAGGGATGTTGGAGGATAACTTTATCGTGTCTTTTTTGGTACTGTGGCCGTTTCGCCTTCAATGCTTGGCTCAAACGCATCCGCTGCGTTCGATATCGATCCCCTGTAATGATTTCCCTCGGTTTCAATAGCTCATAATACACGACACCGAGGTGATCCCACCAAATGCAGAACATAACCTTGGCACCATGAATATTTGGTTTAGCCGTTGCCGTGGGGACATGTCCGGGCATTCCCCAAGATTTTCTGCGCTTCGAATTATCGTGGTGGACCCATTTTTCGTCGCCGGTCACAATGCGGTGTACAACCTTGGTGAAAATGGGAGCGAGAAGAAAGAGTAAACGAAGCGTATGCTCAAGGGTAACAGAAACGTTAATGGAAAGTATACGAAGCTTAAATGGTATGCGAAACGGGAATTGAAAACAAAGAAAGCGAGAAAAATTCAAGAAATCTAGACAAAAAAATTGAACCCTGTGGGGAGAATCGAACCGGTGACTTTTACTATGGTAGGGTCTTATTCATTGAGCCATGGATCGTTGTTGACATCGACTGCTGGAAGATGTTATTTGAAGTCAGAATAGGTATGACTCGCATATGCTTCATGTAACGTAATAGTAGGTAAACGCACTAAGAAAAGTATTTATTTATAGTGAACAAGATTTGTTAATAGTTAACAAATCCTATATTTGCTTATGGGGAAATAAATATTGAGTTGTTATCATCCAGCGTCATATTTGAGATTATTTTTTGTATCAAATCCATATTTGTTAACTATCAACAAACCGTGTTTTTGTGCGAAATTCATGTTTTATGATTCTAAAACTTGGGAATGTACATCAAAGCATTATTAGATTGCCTGAATGTGATATGAGGTTGAGAAAATTGTCACATAATTTGCTTTGAATATTCGTGAGAATAAGTCAAATCAAACAAAATTGGAATAACACTCTGGAATTAATCAAATGAAATGATGAATTATGCGGGAGAATATTATCACTGTTGGAAAAATATGTCTTAAATTGATTGATAATTATTATAAAATTTTATTACAGAATATTATTATTAGATTCCACAATGCATATTATGATAAAAATTGTGTATTAAATTCAATAACTGTTACGAATTTTTGCCAAAATATAAAAAAAATTCAGATTGGAAATTTGATTTATCACCAAATTTCTTCACGCTTCGTGAATTTTTTGTTCTCGACATTCCTCTAGAGCGAGTTTGTAATCATCAATGTAAGTCAAGCAATTGAAGCACAAAGTTTTGGGACCTAACGGGGAATTGAACCTGCTTTCCTATCTAACCTAACCTATTACGACCTAACGCTTCAACCACCTCGACTACATCACGATTGAAGAAACTGATTGAGAAATACGATGTGGTTTTAGATAACATATATGCTGATGTCATGACATCATACATAATAGGATTCTATCACAAAAAATTCATGAAAAAGTGAAATTTCATTGAAAAAAGTTGTAAATCCCAGAATATTATTGACCTTGAAATGCACTTATGAAATTTCATAAGAATTCTTATATTAAATTCAAGAAATTTTCCAACAGTGATTATAAAGTTGAACAAACTGAACAAAAAGTTATGGTGAAATATTTTAATAATTTTGTAGGAAAATTCAGCCTACAAGACTGTCTCTCATATTCTTTCCGGATAAAAAGGATTTTTTGAAACGCAAGAAAATTTTCAATGTTCCACGGTTATACAAATATACAGAACTATATATTCTGCTGCAATATAGATCGAGAGTCAAATCAAATTCAAGGTGTTCACGTCAAATCAAATTTCTTAATTATTAACAAATCTGTGTTTGAGAGGAAAGAATCGTATACACATTGGGAAACTGAATTATTGTATTGAAATTTAATTTGAAATTTGAGTCAATCAACCATTCTTTTCTTGATATTCTTAGTTTACTAGTATTTATCTCATGAAAATCTTGTACTTATCAAACCGTCCATTTGTAAATTAGGAATCGTTTATTACTTGAGGGAAAAATAAAATCATTCACATGAAATAAATGGACTAAATGAACGATTTGTTCGTTCTGAATGTCACATAAAATCAATCGTATGTATGCCAACTATGATATTTATTGACAATTACCATATCTATTCATAATTAATGAATATTTTTGAACAGACGCCAAATAAAAATATTCATTTAATATAAGTAAACTCTTCTCTCAGTGCGGGATCGGAAGTTTATGAAACGTATACAGAACGTATGATTTGATGACTTTCCAGCAAGCGGGTATCATACGCTCCAGAAAGAGGGAGTTGAAACGGTTTTCGCTCCGTATACGTTTCCTTCTCGCCTTGTGAGGACTGCTTGATTTTGAATCTCCAACTTCACGGTGAAATAATATGACGGGATTCGAGATTTATGCTCTCCGATGTTGTGATGTTTTTTCACGCCGTTCGAGATACAAAATCATCTAATTTCGAGATGAAAAATCACACGAAGCTCCGTGATTCAATATCTCCAAATTTCTCTCCGTGTATGAACTTGATTCAATTGATTTGTTTTTTAAACAGCATACAATATATTTGGATTAAATCCAAGTAATTTGAAATACCAACATTCACCCCTGTGATCAGATGTTACATATCGTTACATCAATATCGTAGTTCAATTCATTCAATTTCATAAGTTATTCGCTGAACTGAGTACAGTAATTCAATACAATTATCAAATGAGCAAAAAGATTTCTCAGCCGGGCTTTCCGACTGAATTCACACAATTTTTTCGAAATTTGTTCTAGTGTTGTTGTCGGAATAGTTGTTGGTTCCTGTACCATCATCCATCATCTTTTATCTCTCCCCGTTTGATCGATGGGAGCCGTTGTTGCTGTTGCTGTCCGTGATGCATGGACCACTTAATCAATTGTTTTCTCTACACGATATTGTACGGGAAGACTCCTGAAATAAAAACTTCACTCCCCCGCAGCGGATCTTCGAGATGACGACAAGGCATTGACAAAGTCATTTATTATACCCATGCCGTAGAATCCTCGACTTTCCCAGATATAACTCAGATAAACCCGGAGTAAATACCGATTCAGACTTGCAATAACATTGCGGTGACTAATCTCCGTATCATTTCCGGATGAACCCGGATACATATTCATCCAACGCTTCACCGTTTCCGGGTACGACCCGGATGGATCCATATACGAAAGTAACTTTCAAAAATTTTCTCAACTAGGACTCGAATAAAACCGGCTTCGATACCGATTCGGATTTTTAGTAGCATTTTAGTGACTAATCTCCATATCAATTCCGGATGAACTTTGATACATATTCATTTTATTTTTCACCGTTTCCGGGTAAGACCCTTATAGACTCGTATTGGCAATTATCCTTCAAAAATTTTCCCAAATAGCACCTGGATGAGCCGGCATCAAATGTGAATTGAGGGTTTTTAATTAATCTTGTCACTAATTCGCGTACCTCTCCCGTATGAATCCGTATACATATTCATTTCACGCTTCACCGTTCTTGGGTCCGACCCGTATAGACCCGTTCAGGAAACTATTCTTTACAAATTTCCCCGATTAGGATCCGAATAAAAATAAAAATAAAAGATACGAAACATTTTCATGAAATTTTCAACACAATTTATTGAGGGATTCAATTCGTCGAAATTCAATGGAAACGTTCTATCTCACATTAGTTTTTTCTTCAAATAGTATACGTTCATAGCGCATATGGAGTCAATCAGAAACATACCTCCTTATTTGGGTGTTCATGCACAGTAAAAAGAATTCCGTCATTGTGTAAAAAAGGAGTACGTGTCAAAATTCAAGTGTTGAATATTTAACTACGTGTTAAAATTCAAGTACTGAATATTTAACACTTTTGTGTGTTCATTTAACACACTGATCAAATGCTGTTCGATCGATTCATTTTCAACACATTAGAATGTTATTCGAGTTCAAATTAACACTTTATAAGTGTCACTCTGGAATCAACATACATTGAGTGTGAAGAAAAATGGTTAACGATGGCTTGTGTGTTGAATTTGACGAAAAATTTTTTACTGTGTGTGATTATATCAAAATATTATCCCGAGCAAGCGTTATATCAGCACTCGCTAGGCCCTTACAAGTTCCCCGCTAGCCATTAGAATCTTTCTAGCCCTTGGCTAGATTCTCGCGAGGCCCTAGACAGTTCCATGGATGACGTTGCTGGGGATGTAACAGGCAAATGAGAACCCAAATAATATTTTTTATATCTCATATGTATTTATATAATTATATTATATAAATAATATATCATAAGAATTATATAATTTATATAAATTATATGAAGAATCCCTCAGTACAAATTCGAGTGGAAAAAATGTCAAAATCATACCTAATTTTTACTTGCATGTTCTTCATAGGAAACTGAAGTATGGTGATAAGATCAAAAATCCATTATGCGGGAGGGGGTATTTCGTCTTTGCCAAACGCTTTAAAACGTCGAAAAACTGCGATTCCCAAAACTTTCTGTATGCCAGTCTGCCTGTCTATCTGTGTGAGGCTTGTCTGTGTAGATTTTTTGGTCAACGATAACTCTCCACAGGATGCACCGATTTCAACGAATTTTCTTGCAAATTGTTTGTCTCGCTGAGGACTCAAGGCCTATCGATTTTCATATGGATCGGATAACACGTTTCGGAGATATTGCGGAATTTTGTTTGGAAATTTGTGGTTTTCCGACCGCGTATATCTCTACTTTCTACTATCCGATTGCTATGAAACTTGTACCACGTTTTAATTATGATCCGACAGGGGTTTCACATGAGTTCCGTCCCAATCGGGTGAAAACCGAGGGGAACTTTTTTTTTGCAATCCACGTTATTTTACAATATGTTGGAAGCATGTTTTCCCTATGTCCATATCATCCAAATGTCATGGAACTTTGAGCATATTCAAGCCACGAGGTATCAGCGGTACGGTATAAATTTCAAGCAAATCGGAAGTGGGGGAGGGGGAAGGGTAATCGCTGGATTTCTGAAGGAAGTTTGGACTTTTTGTAATCGTCGCTATCATGCCGATGTCTTCCGTCCTTATTATTCGATTGTTATAAAATTTTTACTAGAGTTTGATTCAGTATCGATAGTGATCCTGTATAAGTTTCAACATAACCGTGATAAAAGACCGGGAGGGGAAGAATAAACATGTTATCGGCCATTGTGATTTTGCGATTCGCGTATTTTCGTTGTTGGTCATTCGTTATACACGGAACAAATCCTACGATACTGAGTACTGTAGCCGACACGACTGGCTCGTGTTATGGAAAAAAATCATTTCAACACTACTGGTTACTGTAGTAACACGAACCAATCGTGTCTCCGCAGTAGAGAGTGCTTTTTTTACACTATTCTTTACTGCGGAGACACGACTGATTCGTGTTACTACAGTAACCAGCAGTGTTGAAATGATCTTTTCCCATAACACGAGCCAGTCGTGTCGGTTACAGTACTCAGTATTGTAGGATTTTCTCCGTGTAATGACATTTCTACCACTTTTTAGTTACGTGTAACTATAACATACGGGCGTTTGTTTCAATCATTCACGAGTTGGTTCTATGGTTATCCATTCATGAGACGGCATGACGGATGAATTCTTAAAAACTCTAGAATTTTTTCTGCATGTAGGGGGAAGTAGGGATCCCTCGTACGGTTTTTACATTTTTCCTGTTTTCGAATCAATTATTCGATCGAAAATTCGAGTTATTGTATTTACCAATAGTAATTGTATCTGAGGGTGGTTCTTATTTGATATATAAATAGTGTTTTTTTGATTTTTTTGTTGTCAACAAACAAGTTTTCTGTACGGCCCACCCTCTAATTTTGTTTTACATCATGAAGGAGTGCTACAATATTTTTTACATAATTTTCAAAAGAGATTTGGGGGGCCCTCACGGCGTTTTGAAACGCCTGTTTACGCCCTTCATGATGTAGAAAAAAATCAAAAAACACTTTTTATACATAAAATGAGAACCAACCTAATGTATCTAGGTTCAATGCGAAAAAATTACCAGTTGATTACATCTCATATTTATTAATTAATAACAACCTGAAGTCAATTCGAAATTCGTATGAATGTTCCCCACTTATGGGGTACTTTCGGACATTATGGAATAATATTGCACAATGAATTCAAACTACAAATAAATCATGAAAAATTTTCATTTGACAATAAAACTAACATTCATATTAATTAATGCAATGTAATTATTGAATATCCACAACTTTGTTACGTGTTCTTTGTTGTGTAATTGCGTCCCATGCTCCTGTAAAAAAAATTTTGATAAATAAATGGTCAATATAGCAGAATAAAAATATAGCAACATCGGTTTGTCATCAATGAGACACCAAATCAACCGTTAGCAATTTACCGTTCACCTATTGTGTGTGCAGGGTTACTTCCGCACGTGTCTGAACTTGCCCTTCTTGGTTCTGTACGAATGTGCCCCATTAACGAAACAACAATAAAACATGACTTTCCCACTATATTGATATGCAAACCAAAAAAATTGATTATTAAAATCATGTTTCAGGAATGTATCTTCGTTACTGAGAACATATAGTTTAGAAAAACATAACATAACGAGAGTAAACATAGCTGGAAGCATCGATGAAGAAATTACTTACGAAATGCAAAATACAATGCTACCTATAACTTCACTCTCACTGCTTCGAATGACCTAAAACTGCATAGACATCATGGTGACTACTCAACTTACTCGTATATGAACACTCATGTTAGCACAACTTCTCATTCGTATTTTATAACTACTGTATCAATGTGCCCCGCGTACGAAGGGTCCCGATTTTCCCCTAAATATGAGAAACATGGGAGTAATGTATGGTTCTCCATACCGTTTTTTTATACAATTATGTATAACCTATACATAAGATATATCAGATTATATAAATTTTTCATTCAAGAACATCTCACTCAACTTTTTTATAACACATGCTTGCAAAAATAGGGCTATCATTGTTGTTTGGGACCATTACTGACGTAATTTGTCGCGTAAAATTCCAATCCGAAGTCGGACTTGCGTCAGGAATCATGTCTGGAATAAGTTTTCTCGGCTACTGTTGAGGTTATAAATGGTAAATAATTAAACAGCAAAATCAGAAGCTGATCCTCACTGTTACATATGAAAGCAAGACAAGCAGCTGACTCGGGAAAGTTCGTGAGTGGCCGTCATCGAACCGAAGGGCGGTGGTTGTGGGAGGGAGTGAAGGATAAGGGACCTCTCGTTTTCTCTCCTTCTCACTTGCATGGAAGAAGGGTAGAGAAGTTAGAACGGTACCGGCGCACGACCAGCCGATGCAGTCGTCTGCCATATCCACACGCGCGCGCACGCATGCACACATACATACATATATACATATAGATTAGTTCGAAAGATAGAAGAAGCGAAGCAATATAAAAGAAGTGGTTTGAGTAACAAACGAAGAATTTTTCCAAAAGTCCAAATTCTAAGGAGGAGGAAACATAAAACTGATATCATTAATATCAGTCTGACAAGACAGATAAAAAGAAAAGGGAGAGAGGGAGAGAAAAATATCGAATAACAACTTGTGTAGTGATATCGATAGAACTTGAGAAACAGCATAGATGCAAAAGGCGAGAGATGCGGCATAAACAAAAGAACAGGGAGACGAGAGAGGGAAAGAGAGCCACTGCCAGCTGACCGACCGGGTCGACACGAGACTCCGACAGCTCGGGCTGGATCGTGCGTGTTCGGCACGCCGGCATTCGGCTTCGTTCGGATTAACTCGGTCAAGTTCGGATCTTTGTTTCTGAGCCCCGAACAAACGAGCAAGAAGAACAGAGTTCAGGTTCTCTTTTTTCCTTTTGGATTGGATTCATTTTTTCCCTTTGCCCCTCTCATTGCCTCTCGCTTTCTCTTGCTCCCTGAGTGACTTGACTGGCTGTTGGTTGGCCTCTGGCTGACTGGCAAGACAAGACAAGGCACCGGCACACGAGGAGTACCGGCGAATCATTAGGAACCGCTGTCAGTTGAGCTCAGTCGGCGCTGTGACACCGAAGAGGGAGGAGACGGGTAAGCGGTAGAGCGCTCGGGTTCGTGAATAAAATTGTAAATCTTTTGTTTAATAAAGCCAATTATTAGTCGAAACAGTTTCCTTCTTTTTTTGTCTTTCTCACTCTCTCTCTCTCTCTCTCTCTCTCTCTCTCCTGTCTGGATAGGAGGTATGCAGAAGATCATCATTGTGGGATCTCGAAAACTGAGACAAGAAACGACAGATGTGTGAAGAATCAGTTGTCAAGAGAAATATAATAAGCAATGCTCTTGTGATGAATCTTTTAGAAGGAATGAGGAGAAAAAATAGATATCATTATATATCGTGAAAATTCATGAGATGAAGGAGAATCATCGTTGGTGCGAGTGGAAATGAAAAAAATCTGTTATGACCTTATGATGATCCAATACATTTCCGAATTAGTGTAGAAGTCAAGTGCGGACAAGAATATATTCTGACGAGAGAAGAACGAAACAGCAACGAGAGGGGATTTTCGAAAATTTCTTAACCCCTTTGACCCTACAAGAGAGAATACTTTTTTCTTGTATTCTCAAGGTTTCTTCGATATGAGATAATATAACGAGCAAACAAACCGCAACGACTAGTCTTTTCGTAGTCAAGTTCAGTGTGATTTTTTAGTGATCAATGTCGCAAGTTTTTCGCGAGTGGATGGACAAGTACGAATTAGGGATATTAGGAGTTTAAATAAATTAAATTGTGATGTAATTTTTTTCCGTGAAAGTTCTGTACTTCGTATATGTGCACAAGAGAGGAAATAGTGTGAGGATCGATATTCTACGTATACTATGTATGTAGTGATCCGAAGATTCGAGGCTGGAAAATTACATCAATAAACGGGCCATTCGAGGGATCGGGGTGGAAGAAGTGGGGGAGGAGAAAAATTTCACTTCAAGGAAAAAAACAAAATTGGAAGAAAAAAAATATACAGAAGAAGAAAACAGTGTTACCGCTCGGTGAGTTTTGTTAATTCGACGTTGTGTCGTTCAGTGTGACGAGGAGAAAATCATTTCGTCAACCGAAGATCATTAACCGTTTTTGTCTCTGAGATCGTCGCTATTGTTGTTATTGTCGAGCTCTGTGTTGAGTTCTGTGTGAGTTTGGAAATTTTTAAATCATTTGATTCATCCATGTAACGTCAATGAATTTCACCGTCCACTATACGTTCCTTGTTCCATATGAGAAGTGTTTGAAAAATCATGGTTGTAATTTCATTGAGAATCAATGAGATTTTGGGTAGATTCCAAAGTGAATAATATCGTTCTCGTTATTTTTGTTGCTGAGTGTATTATTTGTGCAAGATTGTTAAAAGAATTCCAGCGATGAGATTATATAATTTGCTCTCTCTCTCTCTCTCTCTCTCTCTCTCTGTCTGTGTTGCAGAACGGTGAATGGATAATACTGATTCTGTAGTGAATATTCCATAAAAATGTATATTATTCCTGTAACATACATCTTCATGAAACTTTTCATGTGTGTACGCGTGAGTTCCATTGGCGATATGATCATAAGATAATATCGATTATCAGAGTCGAATTTCACTTGTTATGCTTCGAGCTGCGTACGAATTCCCAAACAGAACTAATCGAAATTTTGACCTTGATTGACTCGATATTGAATCGATCGAGCCTAAAATTTCGACGAATTTTCGATGTCGACGTCGTAGTCATGTCGAATTCGGATCGATGTTGAAAAAACGTTCTGCTCCGGATTGATGTTTAATTAACGAATCCTTATTATTTAGCAATTCTCATTGTTGGTACTTTCAAGATCATCCTGTATATTCAAGCTATAGTCGATTTTAAAAGACGACTCGAGTCAATTCAATAATCTCATCGATTGTCGTTTCTATCGTTGAAGGCTCCACTGATTCCAGCAATGTCTGAAAAATCTGTTCAACCTTCAAGATCGCTCCTCGAAATTCAGATTTTTCACTCGCAAACCCACAGACCAATCATGTTTTGTTTTTAGAATTAGAGTGAGCCGTGGAATGCTATCCCTAGTAAAAGTGATTCATATAAAATCACATACAATCCATCTACGATCATATATGGATAAAGGTTTCATATATGACCGCATATAATCCATATGTACTCCATATTTAATATATATTTAATACATATGCGGCGTATATACGGCCTGTCCATGCATCCCAAGCAGCACCAGAATATACCCTGACAGCAAAAGTTGCAGCGCAACTGTTGCTTCAGTGTTGTTGCACCAATTTGTGTTTTGTTGTTGGAGAATTGTTTGATCTCACGTATCATGCCTTCATGTATCCGAAAACGTTCGTAGCATCATGACAACAACTTTCAAGTTCGTTGCATGTTACTGCGCATCTGACGACGCAACCTCCTAGCAACTTCCCAACAACAGTTGCTCCGTGTTATTGGAAAGTTGTCGTGAACTTTTCTAGCACTTTGCTGCCTGGGTACAACGGAAGTTCTTTGCATATTCGAACTATGTTCTATGCACATTCCAATGAGACCGTTTCATAAGTGCTCTGTTTATTCATCGAACGTATGTGATCAAATATACGACAGTCCGTCAATCGAACGTCGATCGAATGAATATCGTATATTTCGAATGTACTACTTACGTTCAAGGTACATCTAAAACAGTCTCACGCGAATATTCTATAAGCGTTCATTATATGTTTTTCGTACCCCATTCTTATATTCTACGAACATATCTATTATATATATACCTTGAACTTCTGTTGCTGTTTGAGATAAAGGTTGACATATACGGGCCGTATATGCCCGTATATGCGCCGTATATGCATTACATGTGAATTGAATCTGAATTACATGTGTTTGTATATGAAACGCCAATTCATATATGACCCTATATAGTTCATATGTGGTCTTATATGAATCTATTCTACTAGGGATATTATATTGATTTGATAAAGGCGAATGGAACGTGTGCGAAGGAGGATTCAAAAAGGGATCATAGATATTCGATCTTCAATCGAATCTGCTCTCACTCTTTTTCTCTTGCTGTATCACAATTATGAATATGCGACGGATTTTCATCAAATTTCGCATCATTTCGAACATCACACATACGGGACGTCTTATCAGACTAATGAAAAAATATTTTGTCTCATGTAAAAAAACTAGGTATAACCATATCTAAACCAGGCTTAATTTATGTGCGGAAATGGGCTCACAAAAACTATGTATGCTCAAATGACTCACTCTTGTCAAATGAGTCATTTGAGCATCCACAGTTTTTGTGAGCCCATTTCCACACATAAATTTCGCCTGGTTTAGATATGGTTATATCTACTTGTTTCACATGGGGTAAGGCAAGAAATATGATTCTCAGTTTGCATCAGAGATTATTAAAGTACAAATGAGTTGGATACACATCATTTTAATAATGGGAATAACATTAGATAGTTGATTTTGAATATATATATATCTATATATATAAAATTTTCAAATAAAACTTTGTACATTAGTACATAATGAAATTTTTTTATTCATATACTTACTTCCCATGAATTTTTCATGATCATACTGTCAGATGGGTGGGGGGGGGGGGTATACCTCAGAATGTGGAAAAATTTTCAATGAAATTTCAATACGATTTCAAAATGACAATATAAATTCAGGCAAGATATCAATCATTCATTTGTCATTTCTTCACAGAGAAAAGTTTCTATTAAAGATTACTATATTTTTATGGTACTCGTGGGATATACTTTATTATGAGGCTTAGAACTATATTCATTTCAAATTATAACATATTTATCTTCATCCCCACGAGAGAGTATGGTGAATGCTCGTATACTTGTGGTTTATAACGACATAATCAAGTACATCCCAAAAGTACAATATAAATATGCTAATATCTAATATAAAATTTTTACTGTGTTGTTGTTGAGAAAAACTGAATGAGAATTCCATCGATAAGCATTTTCCTTTGAGTAAATGGTTTGGTATTAAATATGTCTGTTCGTCGAATGTAGTTTTCTATTAAATTGAGTTTGCCGATATTATTTCTGTTCAGTTTGGTGAGGTGATAAGGGTTTTCTTCAAACATGTGAGACCAATGCGATAAAGTGGTATATCGAATGATCATATGGCATCCAGTGAGAAAACGGAATGATTTTGTTTTACGTATAACATTGTAGGGGAATCAGTTGAATGATCATCCTTTTGAAATGAGTTCATAAAATTCGAGTGAGTATAGTGAAAACTGATGATTCGGTTCTCTCGAGTGCACTGAGAGAAAGGGTCTATTTGAATGTTCGACAACTAGTAAATTTAGTCACTGTGAATAAACATTTAGTTGTGCCGGCTAAATTTCATTTGTCACAACTATATTTTTCATCCCCATTGAATAAACCATTTTATTCATATTCCAGACAGCTAGCCTTTTATTTACCCCAACTAGAGTCTAGCTAGCGTAAATAGAAATTTAGCTGCGGTAACTAACATTTAGTTGTCCCAGCTAGGTACCTTTCTCTCAGTGTGAAATATTTTGAAATTCAATTTTCAACATAAAAATCCAATTGTATATTCATTAAATGGGGGATTCTACAAGATAGATTTTTTGAGAAGATAACTCACATCCCTGATAAAAATTAATCTCCGCATTCCTCAGCATTTTTTTTATTGTTCCAAATCTGACAGAAATCAAGAGAAATGAAGAGATTTCTTTCAGATTTCGGACGTTTTTGAAGAAACATACACTGAGAAAAAAAAGTAATTGAGTCAATGAGCTATTTCTTTCGATAGTGACAATGAAATATTCTTCTGATTTGATGAATATTTTATTGTGCCAATGACCATTTGATTGAATTGATGAAACATACTTTGGAATAAAGAAATATGCATTTGAATGGAAGAAATATTTCATTGTCACTATTGGAAGAAATGGCTCATTGGCTAAATGACTTTTTTTTCTTGATTTCAGAGATCAAATCTGTCGATACGATAGGATATCTTTCATTCACGGATAAGACGAAATTATACTCTCTACATTTCTTGGAGGGAAAATCCACTCTCAAAGATTGAAAGTACTGCAAATCCAACAACAGTCAGATTCCACTTCTAAAGAGTGAGTTTTCACTCTATAAGAATGAATTTTCACTCTCTTGGGGTCAGGATTTCACTCTTAGAAGAAAGTGAAATTCCACTCTTTCAAACGAGTTGAAACCTCACTCCGTTGAAGGGAGGATTCACTCTTATGGAGGGAAAAGTCACTCTTTAGGGGTGGGATCTCACTCTCCCCTGACTTGCAGTATTTTCACTGTTCGAGAATGAATGTTTCACTCCAAGGAATTCTGAGATTACTACACTTAAAAATGATATAAATTTCCACAAAACATATACAAGTATTGAATATCACTATACTTTGCAGTAACGTAGGAACAAAATCACATTGTAAAGGAACTGACGAACTCATCAAACATAGTTAATATTATTAGCATTCTTTTGTTACTCTTTAGTAGAGGTATGTCCTGCACAGTAAAATCCGACAGAAGTCAGTCTGTTCCTCGATCGCATAATCTCATACTAAATTTAACGACAAAAATTGAAATCGTCTCAAATGAATACTTACTCCAGTTACGAAGTACGAGTTTTCGACTGAACTTTATGCGTTTAGAAAACTCTCAAGTTACAAAAATAATAACCGATCTCAACATCAAACAAAAGACTCCAATTGCCTCAACTGAGATATTGGTCGTTTCAACAAAAAATATAAGTTGAACGAACTGATCTTTTGTTGAAAAACCATGGAAGCTTCATTTGATGTCGTATTCACTGAATCCTCAACCATGACAATACTTCTCTCAGGGTACTATCATGATTATTTAATTTAAGGGGAGAGGGAAGCAATTTTGTATCACTTTTCAACTCGTTTCTTCTTCCATCCTTTTCTTATTCAACAGAGAGAAAATGCTCCTCCACATTGTTATTCAGACTGAAAAATTTAAACTCAAATCTATGAAATTCATCAATCGGTGACACAGAAGTGAGCCGTTACTAGATTTTTAATTAATTCTCCTATGATCCCCTACCAAAGAAGTACGTATTGAAACTCAATCCATGATGGCTCCAGTGAAGCAGCAGAATTTGGTTTGACAGTGATTTGCTGCGTATTGCGAAGGGAATTAAGTTTTATTCGTTTTCTTGTTCTTATCTGACCCTCCTACACAACACAGGAATTCCCTGATTTATTAGCATGAATTTGCTCAAAAGAACTCATTAAGAAGACAATCTCATGGATTCATAAAGAAATTTTGAAGAATACATTCGATCTCCGGAGTATACTTTATGCATTCTTTAAGAACTCACACATGTGAGTTGGAACCCCATCTATATAGACTATACCCAGACTATACAAGACTCATTCACGCAGGAGAGTGCCTTTCTGAAGAATACACGGACTTCAATATTTAATATAGCAACACATATTTCTAATATGTTTTCAGTTGCCCTGGTAGAAATTTGTCTAGCAATTCACGAGTTGTAACGCTTCCCCTCGTGAAAAACTAGAGACCTCATATGTATATTTATTATATATTTTATGCTATTAGATATACATAATATGTATATATATATATAATGTATAATGTAATATTTATATATATTATATATATAAAAACACTTATAAGTTGGTGATGAACTGAGAAGTTACTGAACTGGAACTAGTTTTTCGCGAGGGCAAGTGTCACAACTAGCGAATTACTAGAGGAGTTTCTACCAGGGTGAATGAGCTATGTCATTTACTGATTATGTGATGTAAAGTATTACGAATCACTATGAAGATGAGCAATGTTTGTAAATTCCTCCGCTGCATTTAAATTTTATGTGTCCGTCAATCAAAATGTGACGTGATTTAATTGACTATTTCACATATCGAAGGCGGCTGTGCTACGTATACAACGAACTTTAGTATTTTTGTAAGTTCTCTCTTCTCCGTGTTCAAGTTTTAAATCGGGATCCATCAAGGATAGGGAATGTCTTCCCCGTTATGTCAGTTCAAAACACATTATCAGAGATGCATTTTGTAATGCATTCTGTTTGTCATTCTCAAATCAAGTCGAGATTTCGTGTTGTGTATCTTGGTTAATTACTGGATGTCTTCACATTCTCGTTGCGGCTGGGATGATAACGGCGTGGGTTTTCAGGATTCCGCTTGTTGTTTTGTTTTTCCTCTCGACATGTACGTTCAATTTTCTCATCTCCTCTCATTTCATTTTCTAGAACTCTGAAAAAGTTGGAGAATAATGATAAATTATTAGGTTCACATAATGAAAAGATTACAACAATATCCACATATACGTTTTTCAAGCTGAAGCAAGTTACCCACAGGAAACACACACGCACACACCAACGGAAACTAAACGATCACACAATCTAAACGATTGGTAAGGCCATAATGTTTCGTACTTGAAACTAAGTGACAACTGAATGTTTCAGGTGGACTATTTGCTAGTTAAAAGCTGACTCTACCCCCCCCCCCCCCCCCACCCCAAGAAAACATCCTCTACCAAGGAAATGTAGGGTAAAGTGAAGATATTCGGTGATAACTTTTCAAATCCTCATCGTAAATTTCTACATTGTTCTGCAGACCCTGGCTCACGTCATACGCTTACGGAAGAGTCTCTTGTAACTGTCAAACATCAGCTTATGCATTGAAATCGATTTTTGAATTCATCGAAAAATATTTGAAAAATGATCACCGAATTACAAATATCACCGAAATTACCTTACTTTACCCTAAATCACCTAATACAAGTGCTCCATCAATGTGGGTGTGGTGAACCGTAACATTTTCGATAAGGATTTTCAAATCCACGGGGGGTGAGAAACGAAAACGACCAAGAACCAGTCAAATCACAAATTAATTCTTATGATATTTTCGTCACATGTCCTTTTTGGATGTGAATTTATGAAAACTACAAATTTTTTTGTGTAAAAAAAAATCGATTCTGTTGAAGACTCCTCATCACCACATGATATCAGATTTGCGAAAAATTGCACAAAAATATTTCATGACTCGTAATGATTGGATTCATACGAGGGGTGCGCGAGTACTCGAAAAAGTCGAGTACCCAACTCGACCCGAGTGTCGAGTTGGCGTCGGGTCGAGTTTTCATGATTATCCGACTTTTTCGGGTTACAAGACTCAGCCGAACTACTCGTTGAATCGAGTTACGCGACCTTATCTGAGTTACTCGATGTGTTCAAATTACTAAACATGTTCGAATTACTCGATCTGTTCAAATTACTTGATATAATCGAGTTACTCGATTTTTTGATGTTAGAAATATTTTAACTTGGAAAGTTCTCAATTCATTTCGATTTTACAATACAATGGATTCATACAAAACACTCTTGGAACTTTTATGTTATCCGGGAATACATCGAATAATTATAAATCCGAAAATTCCTCTTTGGCCCTCTTTGAAAATTTTGGAAAATCCATGGGAGTACACGCAAGAAAAAGTTGCCAGAAAAATTAATACATTTCATTGTAAATTGTGGATAAAATTAAAATTTCCCATCATCTGATACTTATCAAATCCTCACAATTATCGAATAACGTGATGAATTTCAAATACACAAAAGCGAAAATCCACTTGGTCATTCTCTAGTACTTAGGAAAGTTTTTAACAACCCGATAATCTCTTAGTACTCGAACATTTTTCAAGTAGCTCGATCATTTCCGATTACTCGAAAACTTCGGGCCACTAGACAATGTTCGAGTACTCGAAACTTTCGGTAATCCAACGATTTTCGGGTACTCGAAAATCTCAAGAACTCGATCCGATACTTACATCAATCAACCAGACCCGACCCGACAAAAACTGATACACGCGGATCCCTAATTCATACATAGTGAGTCAAAAAAGTATTTCCTTGCTGAAATTTTCATGTCATTATATATGATACACAAATTTAAATATAAATCATACAAGAACTAGTATTTCGTGGGAATGGGCGGTTTTCTCAGTATCGATATTTGTGTATATAATACTTATCTGCACTGAACGAAGAGCGATTTGGAAGTTCGGTGAATAGTGATATACTTGTTCAATAAATCTAAATAGTAGTGAACTTGCAGCGATGTTTCATGAAATTTCAAAACGGATTACTTGAAGTTTGCTTTGCTTTACTCAGTGTTCTTCAATCGTTATTGTATAATACAATATTCATGACCAATTTTACTGTGTATCACTCAATTACTAAACGTTTAGGAATTGAGTGACACACAGCGAATTTGGTCGTGATTTCGGTCAAAATTTCAGTAATGTTTCTTGAAATTCCATGAAACATCGCTGAAAGTTCAGTAATATTTAGATTTATCGATCAAATTTAATACTATTTACTGAACCTCCAAAATGCTCTCCTCTCAGTGTGGTTTCTATGAAGTGCTATCAAATTTTTATAGAAAATAGACACGCATTGTATACAAGAATCTCCACACGGTAAATATTGCTCATCCTTGGTGCACGGGAAAACTATACCATCAGCGATTACTGTATTTGACACGAATGGCTTGTATTAGAGAAAAAAGAAATTCAACACGACTGGCTATTGTATTTGCATAAATCAGTCGTGTTTTCACAATATACTATACTGAGAAAATACGATTGCTTCATGCGAATACAGTAATCAATGGTATTAGATTCCATTTTTTTGGCATGAGACAAGCCATTCGTAGCAAATTATTAATTGCTAATGTTACGGTTTCTCCGTGTATTTTGGAATTATCTCATACAATTTATGTACATTCTGCTTCTGATTTTGATGATTTTTGCATACGTCTGACGTAAAATCTTTATTTGAATTCTATGGAATTAATATTCATGTACAATCCTTATTGAGTTCTAATATAAACTTTTAACATGGAATTCTACGCTTTTGATATGCGAATCTTAGCTATACAAAATCGAATCTATGTATGTGAGGAATGATTTTTTATTTGACAAACACTTACGTGAATGATCGTCGTCTCCCTCAAAATTGAAATCCTTGAAAATCTACATATGCCATCTTATAAATGAACCAGAGGGCTCCGCCCCCTGACTACTTCGCTTCGCTCAGCAGTCCGATCCCTTTCGAATTCGCATCGCTTATTTTGAATAAATCGTAGCCCATATACGCTCGCTTCGCTCGCATTTTGAACGATTCAGATATTCCGGGATATATGAAGAGGCACTCATCGATTTTTCACCGAACTGAAAAATTTTTCAAGCTTAGTATTCAGAAAGCCTGGACCTAATGAGCCTATCATTCTTTATACCATCTTCAAATGATTTAGAAACATGTTTCTAAACGAGTTCAGAATTTGAAGAACTGTCCTGGTGACAATGAAGCCAGGAAAGCGCGATGAAAGGATAAGCTAAGAGTCATTTGAGCGTGCCAAAGAGTCGTTTAAGGTAGTTCTCTAGCAATATTCAGAATCGAATTAAAAAAATTATTGTCAAGTAGAAGACCAAGGCCGAAGGAATTCCATAATCATATTCGTTGAGGCTTATATCCGTATTTATGATGGAAAAAGAACTAGCTCGAAACATCCACAAACAACTTTGTCACAATCACATGAAAATTTTCATAGTTCTTTTCTTGAAGAACTTTTATTTTCCATCCGTTTATAACTTAACAGATGGGCTGGAAAGTCCCGGGCCTAAAAAAGGAAACACGGTTTTTTTTGTTCAAAATTAGCTTTAACGCTAATGTACCCTTCACCGGCACTGTACCTAATTACGATCAATGATAATTTCATTATTATTTTCTAAACTTTTTTGTCATTGATGTTCAGAAGTGGGAAAGGAAGTACCTTCTTTGCTGCTCCCAAATATGAGTGATAAGGGAGTTGGTAAAGTAATAATGAATTTATAATTAATCGTAAATAAGTACAGTGTCGGCGAAGGGGACATTTACCTTATTCATCAACGAAATCTCCATCAAGGACAACGCAATGATTCCAGCGCTGCTCTAACATTTCAGTACTACTTTTGTAGGACGATTCATCTTTGGCCTCAAAATAGGCTTCAGTTTCAGCGACAACCTCTTCATTCGAGCAAAATTTCTTACCGGCGAGCATTTTTTTTAGGTCTGCGAACAGCCAGTAGTCGCTGGGAGCCAAATCTAGCCAATACGGTGGACTTGGAAGCAATTCGAAGTTCAATTCATGTAGTTTTGCCATTCACGGAGAAAAAGGAATTCGCTGTGGCAGCGAAATCTACTTTTGCTGGGTTCCTTTTGCCAGAGCAGCAAATTTTTTGCTGTAACAGCAAACTATTTGCTGTTCCAGCAATCTTGTTAGCTGTGATAGCGAATTTTTAGCTGTGGCAGCAAAAAATGTTTGCTATCCCAGCAAAATTTGTTTGCTATTCTGTATATAATACTGAAAATTTGCTGGCGGAGCAAACATTTTTTGCTGTCACAGCTAAAAAAATTGCTGTCGTAGCTAACAAGATTGCTGTTATAGCAAATTTTCAGTTACGTCAGCAAAAAATTTTGCTATTCTATATATAATACCTCGATTTGCTGCGTCAGCAAATTTTTTCTCTCCGTGTTGTTTTGATTGACTTGTGGCATGGTGCATTATCTTGATGAAATAAAATTTTGTTCCTCGTCATATGCGGTCGTTTTTTTGCAATTTCGGCTTTCAAACGCTCCAATAATGCGATATAATATTCACTGTTGATGGTATTTCCCTTCTCAAGATAGTCGATGAATATTACACCATGCACATCCCAAAATACCGAGGCCATCATCTTTCCAGCCGATCGTTGTGCTTTCGGGCGCTGTGGACGAGGTTCACCAGGGGCTGTCCATTCAGATGACGATCGTCTTGATTCCGGAGTGAAGTGATGGATTCATGTTTCATCCATTGTAACATATCGACGCAAAAATTCCGGCTTGTTACGTTTAAACATGGCCAAACACTGCTCAGAAGCATCAACGCGTTCTTGTTTTTGGTCAACAGTGAGCAAACACGGCACCCACTTTGAACAGAGCTTTGTCATAGTCGAATGCTCATGCAATATAAAGCCAACACGTTCTTTTGATATTTTTGCGATGTCAGCTAACTCACGCAACTTCACTTTTCGATCATTCAAAACGATTTTGTGGATTTTTTTTATGTTTTCTGGTGTTACCACCATATTCGGACGTCCACTGCGTTCTGCATCATCGGTGTCTCTACGACCACGTTTGAAGTCAGCAAACCGATGTTTCATTGTGGTTTCCGATGGAGCGGAGTCCCCGTAACACATTTCAAGCCATTGATTCGCTTGAACGGTATTTTTTCCCATTAAGAAGCAGTGTAAAATTAAAACACGAAATTGTTTTTGATCCATTGTTTTAAAAACAATAAAAGTAGCGTCACTCTTCAAGCGTGAGTCTACAATAATTCACAAACTAATGAATAGAATATCATGAGATTTTGACAGCTGTCTTTTGAAGGCTAGTACTAACTGGCAAACAGGTGAATGCAGTAAAATTCGCGCCATCTATTTGTTAGGCCCGGGACTTTTCAGCCCATGTGTTATGGGGGCTCATTTTATTCCTTGTGAGATTTGAAAACCCCTTCACGGTGGGAATTTTTTATTTTATTTTATTTTATTTATTTTGTTTATACGGGTATAAAAGACACTTTGGTACATAGAATATACATTATTTGAACCACATTATATATATCATGCATCAAAGCATTAAGCATCATGTTAAGCTCGACTACATGCATCTTATATTGCAACAACAGTTAACGTGTATAATTATAGGTGGAAAGGACAATTAGATATTAAATTTGACAAATAAGAGAAAGAGAATTTCTAAGATCAGAATGAGATGAAAATAATTCAAGCACATCACTGTAAGAATTAGCTAGGATAGATATCCGATTTACCGGATCAGAATAACCGTATCTCGATTTCTAAGAAATTGAATTGAACAGTTTAGGGCGTCTTAATAAACGAGAAGGGACATTAAAACGTACAAGTCCAAGCAGTTGAGGGCAGCGAATTTTCCCATCAACAATTTTATACAAAAATGACAAATCATTGAACAAACGACGTGATTCCAAGGGAGGCAAGTTAAGTAGAGCCATAATCAATGAGTAATCATGACAAGTGACGCTCAACGGACGGCCTATCTGATAGGCAGCAAAACGCAGAAACTTATGCTGAACCCTTTCCAAGTCTGTACAATCCCGAATTAAATGAGGACTCCAAATTTGAGACGCATACTCAAGATGAGGTCTAACTAAAGTACAACACAGTGTTCGAAGTGCAACAGGATCACGAAAATCTTTACAAACGCGCTTGATGAATCCGAGAGATTTCATGGAAGTACCAACTATGTAATTGTAATGATCTGAGAAGTTAAAACGAGAGTCAAATGAAACTCCAAGATCACGAACAGTATTTATAGGTGATAACAGAGAATGAGACAAGTTATAAGGAGAATAAATAGCATTTTTACCTCTATAAAATCTCATCAAATTGCATTTACTGAGATTGAATGACATATTAGATAGCACACACCAAGATTGTAGCCGATCCAAATCAGATTGCAGATTTTGAGCATCTCTGTAAGTTCTTATAATCATAAACAGTTTCAGGTCATCAGCAAAAAGAAGATGTGTGCAGTACTTGAAAATCGTAGAGATATTATTAATGAAAATAATAAATAATAAAGGACCTAGATGTGAGCCTTGCGGTACACCTGAGGATACAAAAAATGAATCAGAAAAATATTGAGAGACACGAACTGATTGCGTACGATTCAGAATATAACTCTGTAACCACGACAAGAAATTGCTGCGAATACCTAAATTACTTAATTTATTTAACAATATATTATGATCAACTCTGTCAAAACCCTTCGAGAAGTCTGTATATATAGTATCCACTTGGGCATTTTGATCAAGCGCAGAGGACACGACATGAGAAAAAATAGACAAGTTAGTTACGGTAGATTTTCCAGAAGTGAAGCCATGCTGGAAATCAGAAATTATATCAGAAAACAGTGGTGTTAGTGGTGGGACCATATGTGGATACCACATCAGGGCCTGATAGGAAGTCAGGCATTCCACATCAGGTCCTTATGCGGCCCCGATATAAATTTCTGCTCGGGTAGCTGTCTGAAATATGAATAAAATGGTTTATTCAATTGGAATAAAAAATTTAGTTGTGACAAATAAAATTTAGCTGGCGCAACTAAATTGTTACTCACAGTGACTAAATTTTCTAGTTGTCGAATATTTGAATAGACCCTTCCTCTCAGTGCAATATGGGATCATAACTGGAACGTGGTATGAGTTTCATTGCAATCGGATAACAGGAAGCGGAAATCTGTGCGGTCGCAAAAATCACGAATTTGCAGAACATTTTCCCTCATCCCTCTCGTTTGGTATAAGAGATTTTCGTTTTGGGGACGAACGAAAACGAGGAAGCTAAACCTTCCCAAATCACGTTTGGTTCCCTGAACTATGATAAAATGATTTGTTTAGCGCAGCCAAATTTTCGTCAGACCCACTAAATTTTGTGTTCTGCCAACTACAAATTTTGCTTGGTTATATAATAACAAAATGTTTTAGTAGATACAACAAAACAGTTTTCTCAGGGCAAAAAATTCTTTGTAAATATAATGAATTCAGGAGATGTTGAGTTAGTTTAGCTATCACGAGAGTTCATCGAAGACTACGGTGTGTTGCCTGGAAAGATATTCTGTTTTGCCGATTCACTGTTATTGTGATTGAAAAGAAATCAAGACGATCTTTCTAAGAGATCATATTTCTTCCACCTTGTTGAAATTTTATTCACCTTGTGAGTTTGTATCTCTCTCAATTAAATAGTTATAATGGTCAGGGCGATAAAAATATTTTCGATCGATTCTTCGATGGGAAGTATCATCGCACGTAACGCATTATGAAGCAATCAAAATAATCAATCCACTTTGTCCCCCCTGTGTGTTACCATTATGTGCGAATTTATGGGGGAGAATGTCCGATTACATTATTCCCATGGTCGTGGCGAGAAATGGAAACTTTAAAGAGCACATTGATGAATATCGATTGTGTTTCTAAACAAGGAAGCAAGACAGACAAGAAAAATCAGTCGCAATGACTAATTAAACAAAGAACGAATTGAAGGGTTTCACAGGTCTTCAAGATTTTCATAGTTGATCATTTATTTTCGTGGGACAAAAGAGAAGTAATTCAGATTGATTCAATTCATATGATTTCACGTTTTGGACGAAGTTATTCGAAATTTTTCATAGCGAAAAATTTTGTGTCACAGGAGGTCCACTCAGAGTTTGGGCTGAAAACAACATATCAAACTCTGAAGTTCACAGATTTTCAGTGTGAATTTAATATTTTCGTGTTGATTTGATACATTTTTTGTGTTAATATTTAACATAAGTTGCGAGTGGACCTCCTGGGATATACACGTGTGTTAAAAATAGACAAAATTTTTCACGGTGTAGAAATTGACGTCCGGATTGACGTTGTCCCGACGTCGGGCGCCGTGTCTCGCCCGTCGGCTCAGAGTCGGAATGATAACGCCAATTGACTCTAATCCGATACTGGTAATCTCGTTGCCAACTAGGTTATCAGCGTTGTCCGGACATCGCTAACCCCCCCCCCCCCCAGTGTCGGCTACGGCCATTGTTTTGATTCTAGTGACTCACCTATATTATATGGATACAATTTTTAACAAATGCATATTCATTCATGGAAGGAAAAAATGGAAACTGAAAAGTTAAAAAAGTCAGTTAGATTTTTTGAGTCTAATTCGTCAATTGACATTACAAATCTGTATATTCATTCATATTTTGAACAATTCATAGAAGAATATGAGATGAGTTGACGAATACATAAAATTTATAAATATGCACGATCGGTCCAATGTTGGTCTTGTTGAACCACCGTCCATTGGTGTTTGCGAACTTCAACAAGCTGCTCTCTAAAATCTTTGGAGTGAGATTTCACTCTTTAGCCAGCCAGAAGTGAGCCAGTCGAATTTTCGAGTGGAATTTCCACTCTTTTAGAGTGACATTCTAAGGTTTGAGGTTAAAAACTCACAACCACTCCGATGCTGGAGTGAATTTTTCACTCTAAAAGAGTGAGAGGTCACTCGAAACGGACAGGCTCACTTCTGACACTTAGTGGAGTGAAACGTGCGATTTTTCACTCTTCCAGATTTAGAGAGTGCGCGCAGCTTTCGGATCAGTATTGACCCAATTGTTCCACCGACTCATGTGTCGACATTCGACAGGAATTCCTAGATAAGAGCTATTCAACTTGTCTCAGCGAATATGGTTAATAGTTATTTTAATTAATCTTTTTTTCCGTGTAATATTCAATTTCACCGCTGAATTGTTGCTATAAGATTTTGCAAAGATTTCTTTCGATTACTTTGAATCAGATCCACAAGCTTTCAATTGATATGATCTTTTATATAAATTACTCAGCATTGACGTAACTTGACCGCAAGAAGCACCCTATAAAAGCAACATATATCAATTCGTTCCCTCCCCATGTTCCTTATAACAAGCAATGTCATTGGAGGACTATGTAATATACTCCAAAAATTCTAACGAATTGAAAAATATTCAAGATTATTAACCCTTAACAACCACAACTCTTTTTTCGAACATAACATGCATACCAGGGTCATGATGACTCTGTTGATTCCCGTGTGGAAAAAAAATAGTCTGGAGTCAGTCTGGCAGAAGAAATCTCGCAAGACTATTGCAACACTTGTAAAAGAATAGGGCATAGATACAGGAAAGATCTCGGATAAGGTATGGGATTTGGGACTCTTCCATATTCCTGCTAGACTACTGTAAGACGCTGTCAATCTGATAAAAATATATAAAAAGTATGGAATAATCTCAACTCCCATACTTCATCCGAGATCTTCCCTACATTATAAAAAAAAGCGTTGTCAAAACGGTGTCAGATTTAATACAGAATAAACAACACGCGGATTCTATAGGAGTCCAACCCAAAATCGGTATTAAAATAACGCCAAACGGTGTTAGAATGACACTTTATGTTGTGAAAATGACACCACGTGGTGTCAAAAAAACACTATTCAATGTGAATTTTTGCTAACACCGCCAATTTTTCACAGTGTATATCTCTGCCCTTGTCGTTTATACGTATTGCAGTGGTCTTGCGAGATATTTCTGTCAGATTGAAACCAAGCTATTTTTTTCCACGCGGGTTCTTAATTGTTTTGATTTCAAAAGTGACTGATGAAATGATAAAAAAGTGTAGTAAAAACATTGAAAAAAACGCCTAGATGATTAAAAGTGGATTTTCCTGTTATTAACATTACAAAAAGAAATTGTTAACCCTCAACATGTACACCTTCATTCTTCAAACATAACATGCACACAGTTATGCGTTTAATTTCGAGTATTTTGGTCGGAAAAAAAAATTCCATCAGATAGAGCCACCTATGCGCTCGTATCCACTCAAGACCTATAATTGTACAGGTGTTATTCTGAGAAGTGTAACTTTGAGAACAAAAAAAATAGTAAAAATGTACAGCCTTAAAAAAGTATATTCATTCTGCTGATTCAACAAGTGGTCTTCTCTTAGGCAAACCCTCATATCAACACTCAAAGGCTGTTAGGCAAACATTCAGCAGTTCATTCGATCTATCTATGGTTCCTACCGTCATTGAATACTCGAATTCGATTTCAGGTGGCGTTATTTATACAATTTTCAAACAATGACACGTATTATTTGACGCTCCAATTCCTTTACAGGGTCACTGTGACCCTGGTGTACATGTTAAGGGCCAATTTCATCATCAATGAAACATTATTACATGCACTTGAAGTATCATTCATCATTATTTCCAGTGTATGAGTCTAATTGATTTCATGAATATGCGACACAGTATCGTAGCTGTATGTTTTATGTGGACCATGACTTTCCAATTTTAAACTTTCACTGAATGAATTTTTTGTTCCTCTTCTGGGTGGATTATGATTATTATCATCATCGAGAGCTCCTTCCCAAGCCTTATTGTTGAATTTAGTATTCTCAGCTGTATGTTTTTATGTTTCAAACATGATGAAATCATGACATCATTCTTCTCCCTAATATTGTAGCATCGTTCTCTTTGGATCGTACTATAATTGAACCACGTTCTCCCAGTTCTAAAATATATATTTCACACTTCTGTATAGGTGAAGAATAGGAATTTATTCATTACGATAGACATCTCACTCCCTCGTGAAGTCCCTTGTGAGAACGATGGCAAATTTGATGACGGGAAACATCTGGACGAAAAAAACGTATTTGCCATCAATCAAGAGTCGTTATAAAATCGATAGAGGGATATGGAGAAAGCGGTAATGCGTTTGATGAGATGTATATATTTCTTGTTAATGGGCATAACCCATGTAGCATAGAATATTCTTGGAATATTCTGATAACATGCGAAAAACAAACGTCCTCAGAATATTCTTATAATATTGGGAGTACAAATTAATTCGGTCCGTTTTTTTACAGTTGAAGATGCGTATATTAGTAGAACATGAATTATCAAATTAATCAAAGTATTGTCCATCGCTGGCTATCACTTTTTCCCATCTTTCGGGTAATTTTCGAATCCCGTTACGGAAAAACGTCTCGTCTTTCGAGGCGATCCAAGTTAGGAGCCAATTTTCGATTTCCTCGAACGAAGTGAACCGGTGGCCTGCCGAATCGTGCTGCTTCTGTCGGAATAACCAGTAATCAGAAGGAGCAATGTTCGGCGAGTACGGCGGGTGCGGTAGAATATCCCACTTCAACGTTTCCAGATAATTTTCACTACTTTTGCGATATGAGGCCGAGCGTTATCGTGTAAAAGAATAACTTGGTCATGTCTTTCCTTGTATTCCGGACGTTTTTCTCGTAACGCACAACTCAAACGAATCAATTGTAGCCTATACCGATCACCCGTAATAGAATCACCAGGTTTTAGCAACTCTTTAGCGTATAACACCCGTACGATTGTAATCGTACGGAAAGTACTTGTTGCGTAACTCCTAATGATTCCGCAAGCTCCTGTTGCGTTTGACTCGAATCTTCGTCGGGTAAAGCCTCCAATTCCTCGTTTTCGAATTTTTGTGGTTGTCCTGAGCGAGGCTTGTCTTCGACATTGAAATCGCCATTCTTAAAACGTCGAAACCATTCCCTACATGATTTATCAGTTGGAGCATTGTCACCATAAACTTCCACGAGCATTCGATGGGCTTCTGCTGTACTTTTTTTCCAATTAAAACAGAAAACTAGCACCTCCCGCAAATGCTGCTCACACGGAGAGAAAAGAATTGCTGGCGTAACAAACGGGTCTGTTACTACAGCGCCTACGAAAAAAAATTGCTCAAATAGCAAAAAAAATGATTGATACAACTAAATTTCCTTGCTGAAATAAACCGATTTGCCAACAGAACTAACGTGTTAGTTGTTGCAGTTAATATTTTTGCAAGGGCAACAAATTTCTTTGTAGACGCTATAGTAGCAAACCCTTTTCTCTCCGTGCAGTTAAAACGAAATTTGACATAGTTCACTGAGTGCAAATCGGGATTCTAGAAGGAAATCGGAGTGATGTCAACTGAATATTATTCACAAGTGTCTAACCTCTCTGAAACAATTGAAATCGGTTGTGACTATGAAACATTAATAAGAGCGAAAAGCATCTTTTCAAACCGGACCGAACTAATTTGTACTCTCAATATTTGAAGTGTATGTAGACAATGTCCTTGAAATGTTCGAGTTGGACTGTTTCATAAATCCACATAATTATAGAACAATATTCATCGAACGTTTTTTTACAATGTCTACATTGTCTTATACAGGGTTGGGTAGGTATCAAATTGACGTATTAATACGTAGTGAATGTTACGTATCATACCGTGTCACAAACCCCTCTTTCAGGGTCTTCTCACGTGATAAATGTAATTTATGTATTGATACATACGTATCATACTCGCGTAATAAATGTAACAAACCCTCCAGTGACGCATCATTACCCAACCCTGGTCTTATAGAGCATTTATCGGAAGCCTTGAGAATATTCTCCTCTGGTATATTCTATGAACGTTCATAGGATGTTTGAAACAGTCTCGTCGTAATATTCTATGCATGTTGACAGAATATTCATAGAATATCCATAGAATGACTGTGTGCAACATGGGTATTGATATGAATTAATATGTTGCAAGAGTTTTCTACAAATTGTTTGAGTAAATTTTTATTATTTGAATAGTTTTTACACATATTGGGACGCGTTCGTTTGGTCAAAATGATGAAAAAAATGTCTTCTTGTCTGCTCAAGCAATCCATCGTGATTGTTTATATTTGGCAAATTTTGCTTGGCGTTTGCTTCATGCTTTTTATCACCTTCAGCAGTATCAAATCCCTTTAATTTTGTTTCGGGGTCTATTCTTAGGTGAGTCCCATGCATTCACACACACACACGCACACACACACACTTTGTATCTCCGAGCACTCTTAGTGGATACAAGGTGGACGAACGGAGATGCTACGTAGAAGCAACGTAGGAATGTCCGGCGCTTTACGGGTGTCGCTAAATAAAGTGATGAAAATTTGTTGTCAAGTTTACGGGAATAATTGAAACTATATGAGCGATGAAATGATTTAAATCAATGATACTCACGTGAGAATGAACTGAAATAAAATTTGAGTGAATTTAGTGTATTGCTATATGTGATAGAAAACATGAACGAAACGCAACGTGAGAATTGCTAAACGGAAAAAAAAGATTAGTTAAAATAACTATTTAATTTGTAAGCGCATATGGACCCACTTTTTTTCGTTAGAATAACAATTTTTTTCGTTAACCCTTAAACCGTGACCCTGCTCAAAATCACGTCAACCGTAACTCCCGGTCTAACAGACCGCTATCACCTTCTTCTAGATATTCAAAGTTGTTAGAAGTGAAGAAAACATTCTTTAGATCATTAGAAATGCCTACGAGGTAAGATAGTAGGCTTATGTACAGAACTAGGTGAGCAATTTTGTGCAGAGTAGGAATGAAATGTCAAACAATTTAACCAAATAAGTTCGAATTAGGAGCAAATAAAATTTTGATAGCGGTCTGTCAGACCGGGGTTACGGTTAGAGGGTTAATTTAACTAATTTTGTTAGTAAATCATTTTAAATTGGTTAAATCAATTGATCAATTTGTTATTCTAACGAGAAAAAGTGGGCCCATATGCGCTTACAAGTTGAATAGTTATTTCAACTAATTTTTTTTTTCCGTGAACGAAAAGAAATTGTTTCTATCATTTCGACATATACTTATTTTTTTTCTCCAGGGAAAAGCAAGAAGAATTTCATAGCTCGTGTTTATCATTCACAAACATCTACTCATCTTCTTACCGTAAACATGTAACACACGCACTTTTTCTTCAATAAAATAATTCTTTTGAGTACATTTTTATGCTTCCAATATTTTCCTTACACATTTGCATCCGTTCGATTTATCGAAATGATGAAAAAAATTTTTCTCGTCCGTTCAATCTATCCATCATGGTTTGACAACCCGTGTGGAAATTGATTCTTGGCGGCAGTTTAGGCCAAAGTAGGCGTCCTCGTTTTATTTCAGGCCCTGTTTTGGTTACCCTTTAGGGTCTAGACAGGATTGTCACATACTCATCTTGAGGGTCTGCATAGTATTCCCAACTTGGGCGCATGTAGGACACTCATGATGAAGCTAATGTACACGGAAAAAAAGTATGGCTATTATAACGATCTGAAGTATGGTTAAGAAGAGATAGCTGTAGTGACAATACTGTATCGCTATGGTGACGATACAGATGGCTATGCTGGCGATCTATATCGTTCCTCGGATGATTTGTATCATCATAGCAACGATACTGATACCACTAAACTTTGGATAGTCGTAACAACTATCCAGTATCGTTATGACAGCGATATTTTTCTCTCCGTGTAGGCGATGAAACTAGGACCTTTAAAAGGATAATAAATTGTTGCGAATATCATCAAATTGACTAAATATTGCAGGGAGGAAACTTCCTCGATTGAAAATTGGGCTATCCAAGGCCCTATCTGTACCCAGACCACTTCGACTTGAGTCAAGGCAGGGCCTGGAATGAGCCGATTCTCATTTCTTTTCGGGTATCCCACCTAACATTACTTTGTTCGTACATTATCGGACTGTATCAAAAAACAGAACAGCCTCATTCAGTCGTAGAATTAACCATACAGTGATGTTTTTTCCGATTTTTTGACATTGTTCACCGATAGTGTGAACACATTAATCATAGATGAAATATTTTTTCGGGGGCACACCGCAAAAAGTCGAAATTACCAATACGATTTCAGTAAATTTGCTTTTTAAAGTAAGTTTATATTCAAGAAAGGGATTAATATAAGGACAAGGCTCTATGCGAGCTATAGTTGGGTGCATCCAGATTTTCAAAACGAGGAAAACGTTGGGAATACAGCTTGGCCCTACATGGGTTGCATACAGGTATGATTGAATCAAGATCTTTGGAAGAATACGGGAAGCCTTGCAAGGCCCTGTTAAGGCTGTAGTTGGTGTGCCTAGATTTTCAAAACCATGGAAAAAATTGGTAATGCAGCGTGGCCCCATATGGGCTTTATATGGGTGTCCCTCACTCAGAGAAATCAGACTGAATATCAGCAACTCGACTGGGCCCCTTAGTGGCTAAGGTCATCCTAAGTTTGGAAACACAATATAAGCCCATACGAGGCCTATATTCAATACAGGACAACCGGAAAAATTACCACACGGGAGGTCTCGCTTCGCAGTTTGTCCATGCTTTTCATCACCTTCAGCAATGCCAAATCCATTCAAATTTGGCTTTAGAATTTATTCTCAAGTAAATACTATTCATTTGCATCATCTTATTGTTGATAAATACAAATCATAATATAAATTTTATATGTGTATACCTACACATTTACATTTCTACCGCGCTCGAGGACCCTTAACTCCCTCCGGAATTATTAACTTCTTGCGCCCCTCTAGAATATACGCTATTAGACATTCTGGAAGGGAATTGCAGCAACAATTTTGTGTCTCAAGGTATTATTAACGTTGCTCTTTCACACGGAGAAAATCAATGTGATAGAGAATCACATACAGTATTGTAACTGGATGATATATGTTTCATTATGTCAACAGATACTATTCTCATGTCGTTCCTTATCAGTGTGTATCGTGATCTTTATAAAAGGTATGGTAAATGGTTTCCTACTGATCCTCACTTTTCGTCATACTCAAACATTAATCCTCGAACTACTACACTGTCTAATGTTTTCTAATATATTATTTTCCCTTTGCAGTTATCCCTGAAATATGTGGATACGTGATAGCAAGATTTTATTATCATCGGGCAGTAAATAAGTTTTAATCAGAACATGACCTATATGAATTTTGACGGAACGTGAATAATTTCTAATGAATCCCATATTGAAATTTAGCATTGGTAAAGGGATGAGGTAACGATGACGGAGCTTGGTTGAGCTTCGGCAATCAAGCCCGGCACAACCTTGAAATGATAACATAATGCCCCTTCCCGGTGTGAAGTCTATCCAAGCATGTGGTTCGGACTCTTCTTGTTATCGTATAGGTTCCCCAGTAATAATAATTCTAAGCCATCCTTCCTCCCTTACCTGGCGCTATCGAGGCAAACTAGACGTATCCTTGGCCCTGATATAGGCCAGTGAACTGCCTAATATGATTTCTACCAGGGTTGATCTTTTCGGGCGAACACCCGTATCCTCTTGATTGAAGCCTCAAAATATAGTTTCGAAGATTTGTATTAATCGTCGGTATAAAAATTGCATGAACGGAACTAAATAAATTTGAATGTAATTGAATTTGAGTATAATGATCAGCTTCAAAATCATACCTATATTTCGACTGAGAACCATTCTTATCTCCATTGACAAATCTGTCAATCGTGCGCTCATTTACTTATTCAATATCATCATTTGAGCAGACCTAATAACACAAGAACAAAATTCGAGGTGTTAACCGATGACACGGCACATCATGCTTTCAACTGACAAAAGTAATGAAGTGAACGATACTACTTGTCCCGCTAATATAAGTAACCGTGACATCGATGACCCTAAGCGTGAAACACAAAATCAAATTGACCTCGGGTACTGCAACGTGCGTTTGTCCATCGCTTACCCAGTGAACGAAGTTCATATGAAAATTAATGTTGAAAATCACTTACGCAATGATGAAAATTACTTGTAAAATTGATAATAATTCATTGTCGCGATAAAGAAAATTCTATAGATATTTTTCTATTACGTCTTCCAATGAAATTAGTTGAATCGATTCCATTGTTTTTCAAGTTAGCGAACGTCTTAATTTTTCGTAGACGTATCATTTTTGCATGATCAGCGAAGAAAACGCGTAACCATGCTATAAAATTTTGAGATAGACGTCTTTCGTAGTTCTTTCAAGTTTTCCAGATTCTGAGGTATCGTAATCGGAACAATTTGTTCCTCAATGAGGTAGCACATCGTGAATGATGTGGATGAAAGGAATTAAGTCCAACAGAGTCAGCTTTAGAATATTATATAAATGTACTATAAATGAATCTCGAATGCAGCGGCAGTAAATGGAATTTTCCTGTGGCATGTGGGTGACGTAAAAGACGAACCACCAATAAAAATAAGAATAAGTTTCATAGAGACTCTCCAATTGCTAACTACACCAATCTGTGAAAAATACAGCAACGAATGTACCTTCTCCGCACAATGGTTGACTAACGTGATAATGGTCCTACACGGAGAGAAATTTGATTTTGAATATCACTACATTTTGTACTGGAGTAGCAGCATAAGTGACGTGGTATAATTTTTACAACACAGTGTAGTAAAAATTCAAGCTTTATGATGCGAAGTTGCAACAAATCAAACGATTCCTCAAATCATTAAGCATTAATTTTTACCACACTGTGTTGTAAAAATCATACTATGTCACTGATACTGCTACTTTAGTAAAAAATGTAGTAATATCTAGAAGGTCTTCTTTCTCCGTGTATATCAGTGTTAGCTGAATTCATTCAGAGGAACTAGATGGGGAAGGAAACAAATAAAACCGATAGCAGTGATTTTTGCGAACGTGCATGGTAAAACTCATAACATGCTTCAATGATGGTTCTATATGATTTCATATAAATTTCAGGCGAATAGCCATACCGGTTGGAATCGGTACAAGTGACGCGTCTGTGGAAACAATTGTTTTTCAAAATCAAAAATTCCCTCGACACTGTTTTCCGTGGAAAAATATCGTGATGGAAAAATAGTTGGTCGAATAAGAGAAATAGCTATTTCATTTACTTTACTTTGAAACACTTCGTGGTGCTACTTCTGATTGCTTCCATCGTCACTCACGTAGTTCCTATACCAATGCGAATTTGGGTGAAAAAAAAATCAAGTAATATGTGAAGTTATGTTAGATATTTCATGCTAACAAAAGTTATCAAGTTTCAAAATATCCTGTAATAACATTCCTCATAAGTTTCAAATCAAGTAAAGAGTTTGATGATAAATTTTTCCGTATGAAATACGTTTTTCCTAAATTTTCTCATGAAATTATTGGAGAAATTTCTATATTCTCAACGTGTATTCGTACGTCATGTATAAAGTCTTCGGAAGTTTTCATTGACAGGTAGGATCAAATTGATATTATCGCTCCTCGCAACATGTAAAGATTATTTTCTTCATAATGTTGTTAGTTTACACAAGAATAAATATTTCAATTTCATCCGAGGGGTTTTGCACTCGGGAATCACTGAGTTTCTGAGATCCGAAATCGATTCCGAATCGAGCTCCAGTTATGAAACTCAACGATTTAATGCACAGCCCAGTGGAATAATAATAGTAACAAATCTGACTCACAGAGAATCGAAGCAATAACTTGACAAATTAAGTACGAAATCAGCAGGAATCAGCGGACTCATCAAGAGTCACTACACAGAGAAAAGTTTATATTAAAGATTACTATATTTTTATGGTACTCGTGGGATATACTTTATTATGAGGCTCAGTATTATATTTATTTCAAATTATAACATATTTATCTTCATCCTCACGAGAGGGTATGGCGAATGCTCGTATACTTGTGGTTCATAGCGACATAATCAAATATATCCCAAAAGTACAATATAAATATGCTAATATCTAATATGAAATTTTTACTGTGTATTGTTGACGTATAATCGATTCCTGAATGAAACGCCCCTCGATTTCGTCCACTGTTCGAAACTTCCAATTATGTGAAAATCTGTTCATAATAATCATTATTTGAAACGATTCACAATTCTGATTGTAAAAAAGGATTTCTTCTCGAAATCTCTGAAAATTTTAGGAAATCTCAAAAACCAAATATAAAATTATGTTATATAAAATTTTATTCTTGGAATTGAATTACTACACAATAAAGAATTTTGTGTCAGAAACGGTCCACTCAAAATTCGTGTTCCATTTGTGAATTTGGAACAATTGTGATTTAAATCTATTGACATTTCTTTGCGTACAAAATTCCAGCAATTTACCAATCTTGGTATGCGCACAGGTAGTTTTGCAAGTTTCGAGTTTGAACCCATATCTAGCCTTAAGCAATATTCTATTCAAATCTCTTTCGCAGTCATAAAATAGAAGAGAGGAGTAGAGTGATTGGTACGGGAGGAATTACCTCTTTACCGCAGCCGACGTGATGTAAATAGAGATGTGAATCCCTTTCACAAAGCGACACGCCTTCTACTATAATCTACGGAGATGTCAGTCTCGATAAGCCAGGTAACACTGTAGGTGGAGGTTTGAACAGTGTGTCTTGATTTAAATTCCACCGTAATTCATGTGGTTCGTCTGATAGGCACAAATTAGAGCAGAGAATTCTAGTTCCAGTCTTTTCTGAATTCAGACCTCTGAAAATCTATGAAAATGTTTGGTCAATCGAGTTACAATGAAATATTATATGGACGGAACCAATGTGAATTGATGAAAAATTCATGAATTATTTTTTATTTGTTACAGGTGAGTGTTACGTCTATTCCTCATTGTACTGTTTTTTTGGAAATGGTGAGTGGTCAACGTGTTCTTAAAGTAATATTCGTGATACGATAATATGAATTGAAATTTTCCAGTTGAATGTTGCCATCCTGTTTTTTTTCATTTCAAATCATTTTTTAAACTGTTCGTTCCTCCATTATGGTCTGTATACATAGACAGAAAAAACGGAAAACGTAAACGTAAACGGCTGCGCACAACTCATATATTGTTTCTGCGCATCCGTTCTTACGTTTACGTTGGTTATGTAGACAAACCATTACATACGAGGCTCTACGGCACACTGTTAATTGTATTGTAACAAGGTGACCATCCTTGTTGAATTCAATTCTGCGCGGGAAGATAAAGTTGTTAGTCGAGTTAGATCGAATCTAAAGCAGGACCAAACAATTACATTTCAACAATGAATATTCAAACATAATGAAATTTTGTAAATTATTATACAAGTACTTTTCGTATGTTCATGTAAATTAAAGATCAAAATCAATTGAATAAGAAATTCAATCAAAGTCCTAGCAAAATTCATCACAATCATCTATTTTACCCCTGTCAAGTTGCACCACCGTTACTTTAACGCTCCCTGACTCGAAATGTTTTTACTTCTTCGGGTACTGGATCATTCTTTACATAGTTCTTATTAACATACGAACTTGATGATAGGAAAGATCAATTGACGTTGAGTTGAATTCCTTAAATCATTCAACCCGTAAAAATATTTCGGCACCCTTGTCGTATGCGGTCTGCCGGAAAGTAGTGGTCTACCTCAACCATTGAACTATATAACATACTGGAAAGAGCACTGGCGAAATTTCTTATAGGATGGAAGAAGAGATCTTTCGTCAGTGTGAAATGCAAGATGAAATAGCGTTGTTTCTTTTCAATACATGCATCTTAAAAAGGGATGATGAGTGTAAAGGGTATCTGCTTCTTTTTCTCGCACAGTGTACTCAACTGCCTCTGTTTGACGAAAAATTTTTGGATGGTGCTCATCCCAGTATATTATACAGTTCAATGACCTCAACAGACACGTATGTGAACACATAATGTAAGCAAGTGCGCATGCATATGAATATGCAATACATAAACGTACGTACATCACGTAAAATAGAACATTGCATTAAACATACTCACGTGCCGTTCATTTCTGAATCATTTATTCAATCATTGATTCAATAATTCATTTATTTTTATTTATCCATTCACACTTATTGTTCATTTCTTATTCATTAATCCATACACACCATTGTTTCATAATTCGCATGCACACATATGTAAACACATAATGTCATCAAGTGTGCATGCATATGAACATGCGTTACATAAATGGACATCATCATCATGAAGTAATCAGTCTTATGACTGATTTGATGAAATCCTCCAACCCTGTCTATTGAATAAGTGTACGTATATAAATACGTACGTACATCTCAAAAAATAAAACATTGCGTTGGATGTACTCTCTAAATTTCTTGGAGTGAAAATCCAATCCCAAAGAGTGAAAATACTGCAAGTCGAATAAGAGTGAGATTCCCCTCCTATAAAGTAAGTTTTCACTCCATAAGAGCAAATTTTCACTCTTGGAGTGAGGATCTTCACCTTTATTGAAAGGTAAAATTTCACTCTTTACACCGAGTTCAGAGTTGAACCTTCACTCTGTTGGAGTGAGAACTCACTCTTATGGAGTGAAAAGTCACTCTTCCTGGACTTGCACTATTTCCACTCATCAAGAGTGAATCTTCCACTCCAAGGAATTTAGAGAGGATACACGTGCCGTTACTATGCTTTCATTCCCCTAACTTTCTCTCAACTCCTGAGTAAATAATGAAAACACACATAAGTAAATGATTAATAGTGAATAAATAAGTAATAAAAAATAAACGAGCAGCAAATAATAAATAAATGGTACACAGAGAAAAATTCATATTCAAGATTATTAGACACAGTATCGTACCTGTGGGATACTTTGTATTTTCTTATCACTCCGTATATTGACTACAAGAAGAGTTGTGGTAATCTGTCGCATACTCATGGTTCTTTCCGCTACAATAAAGTATATCCCACGGTTACGATATAAATATATTGATCTTTACTACACAATTTTCTCTGTGTAAATCCATGTGTCCACGTACGCAAAGTACGCATTCTCATGTTTGTTTTTCCCGCCGGCCGGGGTAGACCGCACACTACAACCTACACCGTTGTTATATGAATTCTATTCAGGGTAAAACCCATACAATAACTGCACGGGAAGCTTCACGCGGCCTACCGGGGTAACCGCACACCCTACCCCAGTAGACCGCATACAATCAGTGCACGGAATTAGTGGACCCTAGTCGCACAAATACGACAAGAGTGCCAATATTCATGTTTTGAAGACTTTTTAGTATCACTATCGTTCGTTGAATGAAAAAAGTGAAACGAGATAATCTCCAAGTAACGGTCTTATCTTTTCTCTACCTCGAAAAATATCGCATCAACATCGTTCCTTTTCCCTTTCTGCCACTTTTCTTTTTCGTCTTGTTCTTCTACCTCTCCTTTCCTTCTCTTTCTGTTCATTCTCCAGCTTTTTATCGTCAGACTCTGAAATAGATGTTTGAAAATGGCGGCAAGTGAATCATGGAAGAGGGATACACACTACTTTCTCGACGTCCTGCTTTTACGTTTCATTGTAAAACTCTTGAGCCGATTTTTCATTCTCCTGTTCATGTACATTGCTTGATAACAGTGACCGTTACATTCTCGATCCTAAAACTCCTAGGTGAAGAGTTATGTACAAATGCAACTTTGGAACAACGTTGATTCTAAACGTCCGACAGTTCTTCATCAGCATTGAAAAAGTATTGACATTAAAACGCATATTAACCCTGCTTAGAAATCCAAATAGATTTTCATTGAAAAATTTTCCATACGGATATTATGCGGTTTTTGTTCCGTAACATACAAGTTGAAATAGTTCGAAAATGTTTTCTAATGGAATCTAAATGCAAAAACAGTTACAAATCTAAATAGTAACCACTCGTATCTGCAAATATATTTTTGTACCGGTTTTGTACGCGTTCACACTTGCTATGTCACTACTAAGTCTGCGACAATTTAATCTGCTTTTGTATGGAAAGCTCGGTTGGAAGTTTGATAGTATCAATCAAGATTTCCGTTACGTGGTCCTAGTGGTTTTTAATTGTGTTCACATGCCAAACTCAATCCGTATCGATACGTGTTTCCCAATGTCAATCTGTTAATAAAAAAAAAAGTGCATGAAAAAATCAAACAGAAAAATTTGCGGACAGTTGAAGGAAAGGAAGTAATTCTCCCCTGAATTTGAATTGTACACCGAAAGAACTGTTTGTTATGACTCTCAAAACATTTTGTTAATATATGCCCAACCAACATTTTTTCTTGACATCACTAAAAGTTTGGCAGCTGTTACAAAAATTCGGCTATGCAAAATGAATAATCTTACTGAATCAAGTTTGGCTCTCTGAACGATGGGGGGTTTTTGTATGATTTCTTTAGTTGGGATAACCAAATTTTGGTTAAAGGCAGTACATTTGTAGTTACACCAATGAAAAAACTTTGGACGTGCGTATACCAATCAAATTCTTTTCAGTGAAATACAACTTTTCCCCATCCATAACAGATGTACGATATACTAAAAATTTCGGACACCACACGAGGAGAATCGAACCGCTTACCTATAGCAGAATATCTGAAGCCTATCATCCTTCCTACCTAACCAATTGTGGGGCTACGGTTTGTTTAGATCGGTTCGATTTGGAAAACCAGACCAACATGCAGGCTAAAACAAATCGCTTTGCCAGTCATTGATTGATGAGGAGTGTTTCTCCGTAATTATGTTCTCTAAATGATATCAGAAGGTTCTCTAATCCGACGGTTTCGGAAATCTTCTAAATGCTTTCTAAAGCAACGCATTAGAAGACATAAGCAGTGTTTGAAATGTTGATGGGAAGAATGTTCACTGGAGCTCGATTTTGTTTCAATATGTACTTGAAGATTTAAAATGTTTCGGAATTACGGTTTTAACCTAAAGTGATTGCCACGCGGATCTTTTGGGACAAGGAATGAAACGTCTTGTTCAAAATGATGTAAATTTTCATGAAGTGGAAGCTGTCGGCCGCGAGCTGTCGGCCGCAGGGGTTATGTTTTGGCTGGGACTGTACCTGAACAAAACGACCGAGCTATTTGGATATTTTCTCCATAAAAACATGCTAAAATGAGATAATGATGATATCTAAAGACATGAATTTGTAGTATTTGAGATGAGGAATTCGAAAATGAAAGATTTTTCACGATAGGAGGTCGTTTTCATAGGATTTTTTGCAGAGAAACGAGGAGTTATATATTGGTTCTAACGAATTTCATCACCTACTGATGGGACGACGTCCGATTCGGAGGATAAAATGGATCAATTCTTATAGCATTTTGTCTGAGGAATCCGATGGTATATGATTCATTTTGGTACCCGGCCGTTTTCATGGAGTTTTCGTCGAGAGAAGGGGAGATTTTTGTCAATTTCCACAGAATTTGCATGAATTTCGTTATTTAAAGACAAGTCGACGTCCGATTCTTGGGGTAAAATCTATGAATTCTTATGAGAAATTGTCTGCCGAATCCAGTGATATAGGGCTCATTCCGGTACGCGGCCGTGTTCTTGATTTTTTACGCCAAAAGTCGTTGACTGGTATTTGACGGCATTATCAATACATATGCACATTCTTCCATAGGCTGCAGGGTTCTCGTTCGATTGGAAGAATCTGATACATCGGTTCTTATAGAAAATCGTCCAAGGAATTCGATGGTGTATAGCTCATTCCGGTACGCGGCCGTTTTCATGGAGTTTTCGTCGAGAGAAGGGGAGATTTTTGTCAATTTCCACAGAATTTGCATGAATTTCGTTATTTAAAGACAAGTCGACGTCCGATTCTTGGGGTAAAATCTATGGACTCTTATGAGGAATTGTCTGCCGAATCCAGTGATATACGGCTCATTCCGGTACGCGGCCGTGTTCTTGATTTTTTACGCGAAAAGTCGTTGACTGGTATTTGACGGAATTATCAATACATATTCAAATTCTTACATCGGCTGCAGGGTTCTCGTTCGATTGGAAGGATGAGATGCATCAATTCTTATAGGAAATTGGATAAGGAATCCAAAGGTGTATGGCTCATTCCGGTACGCGGCCGTTTTCATGGAGTTTTCGTCGAGAGTAGGCGAGATTTTTGTCAATTTCCACAGAATTTGCATGAATTTCGTTATTTGAAGACAAGTCGAGCTCCGATTCTGGGAGTACAATCTATAGATTTTGATGAGACGTTTGGCGTGAAAAGTCGAGAACACGGCCGCGTACCGGAATGAGCCGTATATCACTGGATTCGGCAGACAATTCCTCATAAGAATCCATAGATTTTACCCCAAGAATCGGACGTCGACTTGCCTTTAAATAACGAAATTCATGCAAATTCTGTGGACATTGACAAAAATCTCCCCTCCTCTCGATGAAAACTGCATGAAAACGGCCGCGTACCAAAATGAATCATATACCATTGGATTCCTTGGAAAATTCACTATAAGAATTGATGCATCTCATTCTTCCAATCGAACGAGAACCCTGCAGCCGATGGAAGAATTTTCATATGTATAGATAATTCCGTCAAATACCAGCCAACGCGTTACGTGAAAAATGAAGAACACGGCCGCGTACCGGAATGAGCCGTATATCACTGGATTCTGCAGACAATTCCTCATAAGAATCCATAGACTTTACCCCAAGAATCGGACGTCGACTTGTGTTTAAATAACGAAATTCATGCTTATTCTGTGGAAATTGACAGAAATCTCCCTTTCTCTCGACGAAAACTCCATGAAAACGGCCGCGTACCAAAATGAATCATATACCATCGGATTCCTCAGACAAAATCCTATAAGAATTGATCCATTTTATCCTCCGAATCGGACGTCGTCCCATCAGTAGGTGATGAGATTCGTTAGAACCAATATATAACTCCTCGTTTCTCTGCAAAAAATCCTATGAAAACGACCTCCTATCGTGAAAAATCTTTCATTTTCGAATTCCTTGTCTCAAATACTACAAATTCATGTCTTTAGATATCATCATTATCTCATTTCAGCATGTTTTTATGGAGAAAATATCCAAATAGTTCGGTCGTTTTTTCAGGTACAGTCCCAGCCAAAACATAACCCCTTCGGCCGACAGCTCGCGGCCGACAGCTTCCACTTCATAAATTTTCCTGAGGCCCAGGAAACATGACTGTAGGAGTTTCAAAGGGTCAGTAATGGCTCTTCAATGGTATTTCAGGGCCATGAGTGGCCCATTAAAATGCTAGTAATCATTGTTTGTAGGTGGACGTGTTGAATCGAATTGAAGCGAGTGTCTCCCGCAAGCGAACTAGAACTGTTAAGATTCAAATCGGTCATTCCATATTGAATCCGATGTTCTTTTACATAATTATTTATTTCGAAGCACCAGTTTCGAATCTTTTGGGTTTCAATGCAGTTGGATCTGACTGATAATTACTTCGTTGAAAAACCTTATTCATTCCTTAATATTCTTAATCCATAGGTAAAGACATAATTGAACTCAATGTTTTGTAACGTCAGAGATTAAAACGAATTCCTTGAGGAATTGCAAAATCCCTCAAGAAACAAGAAGGCAAAAGTTGAAAATTCTCTTGAAAAATCCTTGGGAAAAAATTTTTGAGCGGAAGCTCCATACCTTACTGCGTTTGAATAGACCAATATTTATTCCCATATACTTCAACAATCGAGTATGGGAGTAAACACAAACAGTTTCAACGCTTCATCTCACTCTACGAATCTAAATATTCCATGATATATTGAATATCAAATATTCAATAACGGTCGATTGAATCTCGATCAAAATTTCGAATAATTAGAAAATCAAACACCAGAAAAGAATATTATCTGTTGTTTGTAAGGATATTGCAAAACTCGAATGAAAGACACGAGAACTAAAACTTTATCGTTTCAATTTCATTGAAATCACGGAATCCAGTTACTGAATCATGATGATTGATATGTGATTTACAGAAGTTGCAAGAGTATTTATACATCGGTATCTTCCAACGTACACATTTGAATCTCATTCGTCATTGAACCACACCATTCACAATGTCCAGCAATATGGTAATTCGCGTTGAAATTTTCTTTTCTAGTACCCTTCATTTCACGTTATGGGGATTTTTTTCTTTCCTTTCTTCAATTCACTGTCTTCTTTCCTGAGCTCATTTTCCTTTCGCTCGTGACATGGTTTGTCCCGAATTAACAAGTATCCTCGTCAAATTGGTTTAGCATCGGAGATGTAAATCTGAAATAAGTACGTTAAATTAATCATGTTTCGCTGCTTCACCGATGGTCGAGGGCTCTATTTACTTGATCAGACTTTTTGGTGTTTGATTTTCACCGATAATTACGGAAGCGGAAAGACGTTGAAAGGGGAAGAATATAGTAGAAAATTCGTTACGATTGCAGTGGACTTTTGGAAATAAGTTTTTTGGCATTGGATACCAAAATAGCGCGGTGAGTATTCGATTCTTTTCTGCCTTCAACGGAGAACGAAAAACAGCTCTATTGAAAATATTTCCTCATGACATACTTCACTTATCGTAACCTGCCATAACTGTTTGAAATAAAATGTAGGATCGGAAAGTAAAAGGGCGGTTTCCGTAGTCACAACAGGCTGAATTTTCCCGTCGCCCTTGGGTCGACCAATCGCGATACTAGCTTTTCACAGGGGTGTTTGAAAAGACTGCCATCCCTCGACATCGTTCTTTCATAGAAAATGGTACTTCACTTGGGGAGAAGGGAAGTTTTTCGACGCTTATATGTACGGCGATGGAAACACCAAAAACACTTTGATCTGTTTTAATTAACTCGAAAATCAACCCTATATTATTTTCTCTGATTCATTGAAATAATGTATATACTGTTCTTTTCATTTCATTAATGTAGTCCTTTGAATCACTGATCAGAGTGGGTAGGGTAGAGTTGCCTTGTTTGGACCATCGCCTTGGATGGACCACCTTATATTGCAAGAAGAAAAAATTTAGACTCGTTCTAATCATACAGTGATAATGTTTAATAATGTGACATTATCGCTGTATAATTAGAAGAAATCTGAATTTCTTTGTCTTGCAATAAAAGGTGCACCACGGTGGTCGATTCAAGGCAACTCTCCCTTATAGATGATTCAACTAAGACGAGGAGATTTCAAATATTAAAGATAAAATATAAGGAGGAATTTTAAAGCAAGACGGGAGTTCACGGTGAGTAATGCTCTCTAAATCTGAAAGAGTGAAAAATCACGCATTACACTCCACCAACTCTCAGAAGTGAACCAGTTCGCTTCAAGTGGGATTTTCACTCTTTTAGAGTGGAGATCCACTTTAGAACTGGAGTGGCGGTGAGTTAATAACCTCAAACTTTAAACTGTCATTCCAAAAGAATACCCTGCTAGAAATGTGACGGTTTGGCATCTCAGGCCCTGCCTTGGGCCAAGTTGGCGCGATCTGTAGCAAGTTAGGGCTTTTGATGGTCCAATTTGGAGAAAAAACAATTTCTAGCCGGATAGAAATTTCACTCGAAATTTCGACAAGCTCACTTCTGACTGGCTAAATAGTGGAATGCCACCCTCAGAATTTGAGAGAATGCGTGATGGGGGAGCGGAAGATAAATTCATCAAAGTTGACTGTGTTTTGGGAAATCATGCAGGGATAAATTTTCGAATTGAAAATTTTATCGTGGAATTATTTTTCATGATATTTTGTCATCAGTCGTTTCAACGCAATGATAATATTACCTGCTACCGTGTAAGGTTGCTACAACTCTGCTGCAAGCTTTTTGTAAGCTTGTACCCTCGTCGCGTGTTAACTTGGAAGCTTATGTCAACCTTGTCACAAACTCGCCTGACAACATTGCGGCAAAATTAAATTGCTATCTAGGTTCGGACTCGTGTTCAGTGCCCCACAAACCTATGGAAAAGTATGTTCTGGTTTCTGAACCAAAATTTGTGTCGACCTGTGTAATTTAAATGTCATTGCAATCATTCTCTTTGAACATGGTTTCTTTATTCACTTGTTCAATGATTGAGATTTGTCTTCTCAGCCCTGAAATTATATTCATGATTATTCCGACTGAGTGATCAGTGTGACATGGTTTTATGGTAATAACAATTCTCCGTTTCTCAATGAAATTCGAAAGCATTCCTCAATCCACACGGAGAAAAATAAAGTTTCAAAAATGACTACATTCCTACTAAATTGGCAGTACCATATAAGAGAAAATACTACTGTTATCGATAGATAGTGTAGTAAAAATGTGTACTTTATCATGCGTAAGGTTGCACACTCATACTAAAGAATGTTTGTTGAATCATTTATCTTCACTACACTGTCTAACAATAACAGTGGAATTTTTTTTTATCCTGCCAATTTAGTAAAAGATGTAGTAATTTTCGACCCTTTATTTTTCCCCGTGTACTTTGTAACTTTATATTTGTTTTTTTTAGATTTAAGAAATTGACTGGAAAACCAAATTTCTTGACCGCCCTTATTTACTTTTATAATAAAACTTTTGGTATCTCAAGGCCACAAATAAATGACCTTGAATAATAAGAGCAATAACAGCAATATGCAACGACCGTTGATCCAATCATAGATCATTAGGTGCTAGTGATGCCGTCAAAAATTAGGAAATCGAGACGAGACTAGTATGGCATGACGAGAAACAAGACGAGAATGCTTTGACGAAAAACAAAAATTCAGTCTCAAGGAGCGCGAACCCATCATCATCATGAAGTAATCAGTCTTACGACTGGTTTGATGAAACCCTCCACCCCTGTCTATTATCCGCCAAACGTTTAATTTCTACATATCTACTACATCCCTTGTCTTGTACGATTTGCTTCATATAACTTGCTCTAGGTCTACCTTTACCAGTTTTACCATTCATTTTCCCTTCCAATATTGTTTTCAATAAACTCTCATGCCGTAATGTGTGTCCTATAAGATTGCTTCTCCTTTTCACGATGTGTTTCAAAAGATTTCTTCCTTCATTTATCTGCTCGAGTACTTCTTCATTTTTGACTTTGTCTATCCATTTTATTCTGAGCATCCTCCTATAACACCACATTTCAAAAGCTTCAAGTCTTCGTTGATCAGTTTTCCCCATTGTCCAAGTTTCGCAACCATATAATGCTGTGCTCCAAACGTAACTTTTCAAGAATTTCTTCCTTACTTCCAAGCTTATATTTTTTTAGCATAATAACTGTCTCTTTTGATAAAAAGCCTGTTTCCTTGTGCTATTCTTGCTCTTATATCTCTTTCGCTTTTGCCGTTCTCTGTAATTATGCTTCCTAGATATTTGAATTCTTTCACCTGTTCAATTGTCTCGGTATCTATTTTGATTCTCGTTCTTCTAGCTGTTTTCGCTGCTGTACACATCATGAATTTTGTTTTGTCTTTATTTATATTCATACAATAGTTTTCCAATAATATTGTTCTCATGGTGTTGAGAATATTTTCTAACTCAGTACTACTCGTGGCCAATATAGCTATGTCATCCGCGAATCTCAACATCGTTATATATTCTCCATGAATCTGAAATGTCGAGTGAATTTCCTCCTTCACTTCGTTCATTGCTTCTTCTATATATAAATTGAACATCAGTGGCGATAATGAGCATCCTTGTCTCACCCTCTTCTTATTTGTGCTTCACCTTCCTGACCCTCTATGTCTATTATTGCACTTTGATTCTTATATAATTCGTATATTATTCTTCTATCTTTATAATTTATTCCCACCTTCTTCAGGATCGCAAACATCTTCTCCCAGTCCACATTATCGAAAGCCTTTTGTATATCTACAAAACCTATGTACACAGATTTCTTCAGCGCTATCCTTTTCTCTATTACTGCCCTGAGTGCTAAGATTGCTTCTCGCGTTCCCCTATTTTTTCTAAAACCAAACTGATCCTCTGCCAATCTACTCTCTATTTTATTTTCCATCCTCCTGTATATAATTTTGGTCAGTATTTTCGAAGCATGTGAAGTTAAACTGATCGTTCTGTAGTTCTCGCATTTGTCTGCCCCTTGTTTTTTTGGGATAGCGACAATTGTATTCTTTTGGAAATCTTCCGGTACTTCTCCTTTTTCGTACATATCTCTAATCAATTCAAACAGTGCGTCGGGAGTTCCTTCACCGGAGGCTTTTATAAGGTCCGCACTTATGCCATCTATGCCTGGCGCTTTATTATTTTTCAATTCTTTCAAAGCCTTGTCGAATTCTCATCTCAATATCGAATCTCCCAATTCTTCCTCATCTACATCCTCCTCCTTCTCTAATAGTGCTATATCATCGTTTCCTCTATACAAGTCTTCCAAATGATTGATCCACTGTTCTATTTTCTCTTCCGTTTTTATCAATTGTCGTCCTAGAGAGTTTCTAATCTTATTGCTTCTAGATTTCATTTGTCCGAAAAATCTTTTAATAATCCTATATGCTTCATCTATTTTTCCTAAATGCAATCTTATTTCTATTTCCTGACATTTCTCTTCTAACCACTGTTCTTTTGCTTTCCTTGATTCTCTTATTATTTTATTTCTCAATGATTTGTATCGTTGCTGGCCTTCTTGGCTATCATTATTCTTGTATTTTCTTCTTTCATTTATCAATTCTAAAATTTCTCCCGTTATCCATGGGTTTTTAGCTTCTACTCCATCATTCTTCAAAATCTTATCCGCACATTCTCTTATATTCCCTTCATCTGTGTCCATCTCCTCTCTATTCCCAAGTCTTTCTCTTTTTGATCTCCCAATTTTTCATCCAACATTTTCTCGAATGCCTCATGTGTTTGTTTTTGCTTGAGGTTCTTCAAATTCCATCTTTTCTGCATTTTCCTTTTCTTCTTCAGAGATTTGAATTTCAGAGAACATTTCATCATCAACATATTATGATCACTATCTATATCTGCACCGGGATAAGTTTTACAGTTTTTCACTTGGTTTCTAAATCTTTGTTTCACCAATATGTAATCAATTTGGTATCTTGCTGTATCTCCTGGCATTTTCCAAGTGTAGATTCTTCTTGGATGATTTTCGAATAAAGTGTTTGTGATAACCATCTTATGATTTTCACAAAATTCGACTAAACGTTGTCCTCTATCGTTCCTCCTCCCTAACGCGAAATCTCCTATAATGTTGTCCTCTTTTCCTTGTCCTACTACCGCATTCCAATCCCCCATCACTATCAAATTCTCTTCTCCCTTCACATATTCTATCACTTCTTCTATTTCTTCGTACGTTTTTTCAATATCTTCCTCCGAATATGCAGATGTGGGCATGTATACTTGGACTATGACTGTGTCTACCGGTTTTGTTCTGATTCTAACCATCATCACACGTTCATTATGTTGCAAATAATTTTCTATTCTATTTCCTACTCTTTTATGCATTACAATTCCTACACCTGCTTGACCGTTCTTTGATCCTGTATGAATTATTCTATAATCCCCACTCCAGAACTCGCCCTCTTGTGGCCATCTCATTTCGCTAATCCCCATTACGTCTATATTCAAACTTTTCATTTCTAATTTCAAATTTTCTAATTTTCCCGCTTGCCTCAGTGATCTAACATTCCACGCTCCGACTCGAAGAATGTTGTTTCTTTTCCCTATCCTATTCTTCGGTTTTCGTTCCTTGCTGATGAAGCTTCCTCGAGCAGCCTCCACCCGGAGATCCGAACGGGAGACTAGTTTGCCTCCGGAATATTTTATCCGAGAGAGCGCCATCATGTATTTATTAATTTGTTTGTTTGTTTTTGTTACATAATATTCCAGGTTAGGAAAAAGGTTTCATTTCCTCGGGAAGTATTGAAACATGTCAAGGAAGGTAGTTTCCCCTTGCTTTCCTTCCGTTTGATTTTGCCGATGTTTCTGGCATTTTTGCGAACCCATATTGCAAAAAAAAATGTCGAGATGAAAGGAGATTGGGTGTCAAACATGTTGAGACGAGGCGAAACGAGAGGACACGAGACAACGTATCAAAAAATCGAGACGAGAAAAAGGCTATCCTCGTCCCGCCTCGTCTCGTCTCGTCTCGTCTCGAGGCAAAACTAGTAGATATACAATCTATTCACCTCACCATTATTGACGTACAATCTCATTTATTATTATAGCAAATCTTTCATGTCCTAACAGAAGAAGGAGAGAAAAAGAAGACTGAATGATATACAAAAGGTGAACGACTGTCTGATATGATTTCCGCGTATTATGGAGAAAGATGAGCCATTTCCTCCTTTCTCTATACCGTCTCTTCTACGGAATTTTTTCTTTCTCTTCTCTTTCTCATCCTTTCTCTCCGTTTTTGTGCTGTAGGTTCCGTTCTGTCAATGCGCTCTCTATTCACGCCTCATAGATTCTGAAAGCTCACGCTACCACCGCTGGTATCGTGACATCAACTCCCCATTTGCATCACAACGCCCGGATTTTGTGTCCATAATATACGATGTTAGCCGAAGAGAAAGACGATGATGACGACATTGCGCTCTCCTTGTTATATGAGCACCCATTATTCTTCTTACAGATCAAAAATATCATGAGAAGAATGGGAAAGAACGGAAAAAGATATTCTGGTTGCTGGTACCTTTTTGAATCAGAAAACTTGATATCCTTAAATGAACGGAATGTAGAATCTAAGAATGAGAATCGAAAGAGTTGGGATCCATAAATAAATAAAAATGTCTCATACGAGATTTTTCTATGAATAAAATTACTTTAGTAATGTGATTAATCGAGTATAATCAGATAACGTCAGAAGAATATTCACTTTCACGTGGTACGCGTTGCCTCTTGTTATCGACACTTTCGTGGAATATTGAAAATTATATTTTCAAGGTGACATTACTATAGATATATGTGTTGAAGATATCGTGCAGAAAGCGTGATTCTGGAGTCAGTGGTTTTTTTGCCCGTTTTTATATAATATATATATAAAATTCATCCTATGCACTGTAAAAGATATTTCCCATACTTGTACGAGAAAAAAGAATTCCCGTACACGTATAGGAGTTTTCAGATAAAAATATGTGGAAATCATTGTTTTTATGGAATTTTTGATGGAAATTCACAGAATGTTTTCGAATATTTACAGAGAATTTCATATCTGTATATGTGAAGTAATTAACACATACATGTATGTGAGGTTTCCCATGAAAATTTTTTACTGCGTATATAATATGTATATATTTGTTATATTTTTTATGTGCAAATGTGTTTTTTCATCCCGAATGGAAAAATCTTCAAAACTGAATATAAATTCTCTACAATTTAACATAGTTCGTATAATTTCATTTCGTATTCATTTCAGTATAAAAATATACACTGAGAAAAATAAAATGTAAAATGTATATTCTACCTCAAAAGTGCGTTATCGTATTGAAACGTAAACTCAATTCAATTTGAAACTTGAGATCTGAAAGCCAAACAATATTTAGGGTTACACTTTTGTCGTCTGTCATTCGGATATCATCGAACGCAAAGATACCGAGAACCGTGACATGTACATACCGAAAAACTCAATTTATATGGCATAATTGCACGCGTGGAAATTAGGTTTTAAAATTACATGAATGCCTAATCAGAGTTGTGCAAGATATTATATATTTAATCATGACGCATGAAACACCCGGTATCATATCATCATCCATGTAATTCAAGAATTTGTATGATAAATAATCAGACTGATGTTGAATCACGATAATACTCGGATCAGCTCTTTCGGTATAAGTGGTCGTAACCAATTTCCCTGAATTTGATTGTTCTTCCTGTACATACATATGTATATATAAAGTGAGGATAATGATATAAAGCTACTTGAATAATGAATAATTTCGAGCGTTTCATAGATCTCTTCTATATGCTTCACATTTTTCATTGCACTTTGCGCGCACATTAAAATAAATGGCCTTCACAGCTGAAACAGCGAGATTTTTGCTAGATTCCCTAGTAAAAACAAATTATACATGCTCTGCATATAATCATTGAAATGACCTCAAGTACAGTACAATCTCTGAATGAGGCTACTCACTCTCTTCCTTTAATGCATGACGAGAACCGTTCGAATGAGGAAGAGGGAGAGCGGCATTATTGAGAGGTTGCACTGTATTATTAGGACTTATATAAGAATATATACAGTTGCCACATACGAGATGGCTTTATACATAAAATAAAAAGCACGCAAGTTTTTTCACACTGAGAGAAGAGCAATTTGGAGGTTAAGTAAATACTATTATGTTTGTTCGATAAATCTAAATACTACCGAACATTCAGTGATGTTTCATGAAATTTCAAGAAGGATTACTGAAATTTCGCTTTACATCACTCAGTGTTTGACAATCGTTGTTATATAATACAATATTCACGACCAAATTTGCTGTGTGTCACTCAATTCCTAAACGTTTAGCAATTGAGTGACACACAGCAAATTTGGTCGTGAATATTGTATTATATAACAACGATTGTCAAACACTGAGTGATGTAAAGCGAAATTTCAGTAATCCTTCTTGAAATTTCATGAAACATCACTGAATGTTCGGTAGTATTTAGATTTATCGAACAAGTATATCACTATTTACCGAACTTCTAAATCGCTCTTTTCTCAGTGCATCAAATATGTCCTTATATGAATTTCAACGATACTTATATAAATTTCAATTATTATAAACAGTCAATAATTCGCTATCTCAGAAAAATATTCAGCCGTTTCAGCAACTGAATTGACTGTAACTGCGAATCATTTGTCCAGGCCACTAGATTTCAAATGATATATAATTTTTGAAATTTTTTAAGTGAAATTTCTATGTTTAGTCAGCCAGAAGGGGGCTTGTCAAATTTTCAAATGAAATGTTCACTCTGTTAGAGTGATAATCTGAAGTTGAAATTGAAAATTCACAATATTGAGATCACTTGCTCCGGAATAGTCAATATCCATCTGCCGATATCTATTTGAGAATCGTTAATAGGCTCTTGAGAATTATTCAAAAATTGTTCCAGTTATTGTTTCAAAATCTTTTTCTTTGAAAAACTCTATGGGCACCCTCATTGCAAACAGGTTTCAGATGTGTTCCAATCACGTACTTATAAGTGATTCATTCAAGATAACTAACTGAAATATATCTGATACGTGTTGACAACAAGAGTGCTGATAGGGAGGCGGATTTCTTCATAAAATAACTACTAACTCTTGGCGAATTTTCTGTGAATGATTATCATCCTTAGGAAAGTCTCTCCCATCCTTGCCAAACTTCGTTATTGTTTCCCCCTTAAAGCTTGCGCGAAAAATGGAAATTCGGCAAGTTTGAACAATGAACGACAATTCATTGTTTTAGTGAATCAAGTTCTGCAAACCTAGCGGAAGACTAATAATTATGGCGAATCAGTTTGTAAACACCGCGAATTGTCATCGTTAGGTTATTCAATTCACTCAGCGAATACAGATCTGTTGAAATAGCGAGATCTTCTTTCTCCTTGTAATATGGCAGAAATTCTATTACTATTGGTCCTGTAAAGAAGGAGCCAAAATCAACCCTCTGTATTCCATAGGTCATTAGGTTCTTTAGGAAGAAAATTTTCAATCGTTACGGACTTGCAGAACAGGCAATTCTCACGAACACCGGTAGTCTTGATTGAATTAGGACGAAATCCTTTTGATCGAAATTGTCGAAGCAAAACAAGTTTGCTCGTGGTTTTATCAAAGATCAAGAGAAGGAAAGAGAGAGAGAGAGAGGGGGGGAGGGGGGGGGAGAGAAAGAATTGGGAAAAAGAAAAAGAAACGAGCAAGAGGAGATAAAAAGAATGGAGGAAAAGAGAAGATTATTTATACCGATCGAGACAAATTGCCCGCAGTAACTCGACCTTGTAGCGGTGCTACAGGATCAGACTGAGCAAAAGAAGCTTGAAACCCGTGGTTCAAGTAATGCCGACCAAGGGATAAAAATAGGGAAAATGAAAAAGACCACGGTGGTCGACGGAGGAGAAAACAAGGAGAAGGAAGAAGAAGAAAAAGAAGGAGAAGAAGAAGAAGAAGAAGAAGAAGAAGAAGAAGAAGAAGAAGAAGAAGAAGAAGAAGAAGAACAGTTCGATCGCAAGATTTTCATGGTATCATTCGAACTTATTCGTCTTCCGATGAGATGAATTTTAAATAGCAATGAGAGGATATTGTGATACATGATTTACCAACAATTGACTTCAATCCTACACTGGTATCGTACTTTTTTATTGATGAAATTGATGTTCAAGTTCAAGATATTCCACATGCTTGACGCCATTGCTCTCGGTCAATGCGAAAACAGTTTCTGATGTTCTCTCAAGCCTCTTTCTATTTGATCTTGTCTTTGATTTCATGTGCATTCATACAGTAGAGATCGACTGGATTCCAAAACTCGAAATTGTATAATTGTGTGAGAACATTTGATGAACCATCAGTTGCATCAGGCTTTACTTCCCCAAAGGAACATGGAGGTTCGAAGAACGTTCAATAGAAGTCTATTCAACGTCCAGACATTTTAAGGTCCATTGAACGTTCCATGAACGTGAATTCCCGTACAATGGACGTGAACTTAACCTAGAAGGTTTGTGTTCTCTTGGGGTTCATTGCATCTCTGGAGAAAGTTTCATGTTTTGATTGGAATACTCTCCCGAAGGGAACATGAAGTTCCGAAAAACGTTCGGAACAGATCAATGTAGATCAGCTTAAAGGTCCGTTGGAACCAACTTTTAGGTTGGTGAACGTTCTACAAAGTTTCGATGAACATTGTAATGTCCACTTGAGAATGGTTCCAAGAAAGGTTCTTAGAACGTTTATTAAAGATTCTCCGAAGATTCATTCGAGTTTGAGTTGTGAATGTTCCAGTGGGAATTAAGATTGTGATTATAATTTCTTCTGTCGTTCATTTCTTTGTGAAAAAAACACAACTGAAAAAAATTTGAAACTCGAGTGAATCTCCGGTAGGCCTTCAATGAACGTTTTTCAAAGCTTGCTCGAAATTATTCTCAAGTGCACGTTGTAACGTTCATCAGACCTTCGTCGAATTTTGATGAAGCTAAACTTGAGCTCCGACGGAGCTTTAGTCTGATCTATATTGATCTATTTCGAACGTTTGTCGGAGCTTCATGTTCTCTTCAAGTTTGAAGAGATACTTTCGAATAATACGGTATACTTATTGTTGGAGGAATCAATACTAGAATCAAGATAATATGAATAAAATTTCCACGAACAAGGTTTTTTTGATACACCGAAGGGACGGCAATTTGGAAGTTTGGTAAATAGTAATATACTTTTTCGTACATATTGAATGATAATATAAATCTTTCAAGGTCGCTCGAAAACATCGAAAGTAATGAAATAAAAATGTTTATAAATTTTGAGTAACCTTTTAAAATTAATATTTTGAACTGTAACTATGACAAAGTTACTATTTTTTGAGGTACTAAATTTCACCATCAAGAGGGAAAAAATTGAAAAAATGAGAACAACAGTCAATTTTCACTATTTTTAGAATTAAAAGGAAACTTTGAACAAGCCCTAAAGAATTATTTTCAAACTGACCTTCAGAAAGGACTCTTAAAACATGAAAAACTATCATATCTTTATAGGAGACTCTAAAAGAAAAACAAGTTGGTTTTTTTGCGGTACTCCAATGTATACACTGAGAACCCAATTTCTCAGACTCGAAGAAAATTTGTTTGCCCTTATTCTGATAAATCGTGTTTCCAATGGAAAACATAATTCATGACAACGGGAAAATTTTTCATTGAATTGAAATCATATTCTTCGAATTCAAGATGAAATATATTTCTGTTTCGATTTAAAAATTCTTTATTGCAATTCAATCAAAACTGTTTCCATGGAACTGAATTTTTCTCATTGGAAAAAAGATTCATTAGAATAAGGGCAGGGAAAATTTCTCTCCAGTCTCAGAAATTGGATTCTCAGTGTACACATTGTATCTTTTAGGAGAAATATTTTAAAAACGCGCCAGAACAACCCCCCCCCCCCTCATAATGCATCTTGAAAAGCGTCCTTCTTTCAGGGTTTGAAGAATGGACAACCCTAGCTATGCTCGAATTTCCAACCAAGAATGCAAATGAATAAACAATTTAAGTTTCGAAAAGATTCTGGAACGTCGTTTGAGATTATTATAATACGAGGTTAAGGTGGTACTTAAAATTGAACTCTCGAATTATCAACAGGGCACCCTCCCAATCCCTTCTCCATCTAGAAAAATGAGCATACCCAAAATTTTATTGAATTTCATCAAATTTTAGAGATCGCTACCACATTAGGGTGGTCCTTATTTGACTTAAAAAAAATCCATTTTCATTTCTTGTATGGGGTACCGTTCAATTTTGTTCTACATCGTGAAAAAGTGCTACAATATGCTTAACATAATTTTCAAAACAGAACTAGGAGTCGCTACCGGGATTCTAAATAGGCGTTTTGAATTGGAAAAAAAAAACACGTGGAACACACCTTCTTATAATTTTTATTTCAACCAAATCATTGCATGACATGTCCGTCAGGTGAATTATTAAAAATATCCCTGCTCTGAAAAGGTATTTGACGTGTTTTTTTTCGTCACAATTTTCCAGCCTTCGGAAACAAGCACAACACTTCGTAACGAGACAACAGTACAGTCCGCTCTCTGAATAGTGCTGCGGACCTCTTTCTCCCTCAAATGCCTGCCCTTGAAAGAGCGAGGGAGACACCATCCGGCACTATTCGGAGGGCGGACTGGACTTATAATAGAATTCTATATATTCCTTGACCAAGTTCGTACACGGTGAGTGATAGTATGATAATTTAAAAGAATATTCTCAGAGTGAAATCCAAGGAAAAATGTAGTTTTACCGGAAAAGAAACTGAGCACACATAAAAGTCAGAGAGTAGTACACGAAAGTTATTATCGAGCTACCGCATGCGTGTTTACCACGAATGGGAATGAAATCTGGAACGACGAATTTTTACCCTTTGTATGTCGTGGCTTTGGTATGTTAAGTATGTGCTTTCGGGTCCCGGTACGACATGATACGTACAGAAAAAATAATAAAAATGATAATGGGCTAAAAAATAAAATAAATAGGGAGAATCGTAGATTAAGCACGTATCGTGTCAACCCCCCCCCCCCTCTCTCTCTCTTTCTCTATCTATATATATATATATATATCTCTTTTCATAACACACGTATATACAAACACGCATACATATATGGCAAAATAAGTGGGTTAAAACGTGCCGTTCCATGAATATTTTCTTCATCCACATAAATACTAAACATTTTGACATTCGTCGGTAGAACGTTGGAAATATTGAACTGAAATACTAAAATTACGATACACAACTGTTTTTCAACTCGTCAACTATGCTAAGTATGCACCGGATTCATCAAGTGAGATATCACGTAAGCGTGGATTAAACGCATATCACAGTTTGCTTTTATTTCTTTCCCTATCCCAATCTCTTCTGCTTTCCCTCTCGCGTCTCAACGTGACAAGATCACGAACTAATTTCCTTATTTGTATGAACGAGAAGGAGTTTCATTGATACGCGCTTAATAAAGGAGAATAGGGTATTTTATTAGTGTTGGGCTAATAAAAGAAGAGAGGACGGAAAAAAAAAACAGGAGAGGAAGTATATCAAAAGGTTCAATTTCCTGGATTCATTCATATGTTACAGTGAAACATCACAGGTGGAAAACACTGCACTGTTAGAAAAATCTGTCTTAAACTCAACAATAATAAAATGTTTATGTGAAAAACTTCATAATAGTATTGTTAAGTTTAAGACAGATTTTTCTAACAGTGTGTGCAAGAAATTCAATTTGGTCCCTAAAATTCCTCAATCGTTACCTGTTTCAGTAGAAGAACTCCATCTCTTCAAATACCATCGGTTGATAGATCCAATGAATTTGGGAGCCATCAATGCGTATAGGGTCTCGAAGTGGCTAGAAAATCCCCATATAGATTTCCATTTGGGCAATCATGGTCTTGATCAAACAGCAGAAGCGTTAGAATCAAATTTCATATGACAAAAAAAGGGAGTTGAAACAACTAACTAAATAAGTCCATATACGCTTACAAGTTAAATAATAATTCCAACTAATTAGTTGGTTGTTCCAACTAACTGGTCAGTTGAAACAACTAACTGATTGAGCATAGAACAAGAGTGACATAATGGGATAAAATCTCTTTTTATTAACTGATACCGATATGACATTGATGATTTGAAAAAATCCACGATGCAATTCAGCTATCAAATTTAAAAATTAGGGGACATCCCAATATTGGTTATGCTATTAGACGGAGAAAAAATAAATTTGCTGTGACAGCGATACTAATTTTGCTGGAGCAGAAAATTTTGGGTTGTAACAGCAATCTTGTTCGCTACGGCAGCGATTTTTTAGTTGTGGCAGCAGAAAAAGTTCGGTTCGTGTTCAGTTCGACTGAAAAATTCAAGGTTCGCACACTTCTAACCAAAACTGATTAGGAACGCTGAGAAGGTTCTTACAAGGTCTGAGCATGCTCTATTAACATTCTCAGAATTTTCGAATGAGACTGTTTCGGTCAAGTATATTCTATAGAATAAGACATATATGCTCGTTCTTAGAATATCTCCTTCAAATTTATCCAACACAGTCTCATCTGCACATTCTGTGCATGAACACAGAACAAACGGAGAGTGTTTGAAACGTTCTTGTGCTACTTGAGCTATAACTAAGAACAAATTGGACGTATCCCATTGCGAATTCGTTTATTCGCGTAGGAATTAGTGCTGTTCGTTTCAATATGTTCCCGAGGTGAATGAAATCGTGATGCAATGTCACAATATCTACTACGGTATTACGACAAAGGTCGATAGCCAATACGAAAAAAATCACAGCTGTCGTAACAATCCAGAATGTACAATGTTAATAAGAAAACTGTAAAAGTTTCGTCTTCATGTTGTAACTTCATTTGGAACTGATCTTTATTCAATTGTAATAATTATTGTCATACTTTCGCAAAACAACCGTTATAGAGTTTGATAATGATAAATCATATCTCATACATTCCATGTATGTCTTTACAATTGGTTGGGAGATAAAAACAACATGAGCATACAATCGTTTGAAGAAAAGACAATGATCTGCAATTGGGTCTACCAAATATTTCCAACGATATGTGGAACTTTGTCGTTTTGTAAAAGTATTTTATGCGATCGAAAATTGACAATCAACCAATTATCAAGTGATTATTATCATTTACAATAAGATAATTACCGAATACTCGTCCGATTTCAAACATCAGTATCATATCTGGAGGCAAGATTCCTGCTGCAAGTGGCCAGAAAGCCGATTAGAAAACTTCGAACTTCGTATATTACTGTGTCGAATCCTTGCACAGCTTTTCACATAAACCATTACTATTGAAATTTATGTATGGGGCACGATCAGAAGAAAATAGAAAGGTGTTCTATACACATATATATATATATATATATACATGTACATATATACATATATTACTTATGAATTTCCGAGCCACCTGTCAAATTTACCATGAGGGGCCAATCCAAGAAACAAGAATGCAATCCACGGTGAGTGCATTGAGCCTTTCCTGGCACGCTGATCGTGCTCAAAATAGAGCCTTAGCCCCTAAGTTTGGGCCATGCCAAATAACGCAAAGAAAAGAGGAAAGAGAAAAGAGAAGATGAAGATGAAGATGAAGTAAAGGCAGATGAGAAGAAAAAGATACCAAGTTCATGTTATCTTTTCAATTTCAGTTGCTATGAAATACTTGACTGATGTTCCATTAGAAATAAGGTTTTAACCCTTGAAGTATTGGAAATCAAATCTTGCTATGAAATTTGACATAATTTCATGAAGTCATCTTTAATTCAATGAACCTCGTGCAGAAATAAGTTGTTTCTTAATGTATACGCATCAAATATACATTATTAATAAATAATTCTCCCTGTTGATCGATTTATACTCAGATGATTCGCAGCTTTGAATACAATATGTACTGCCTTGCAACAGCTGTAATTAATGTTACACATGCGCTTCCACATGCATACAAATGTGCAGAAAAGTTGTACTATACAGCTATGAAACGGCTCTACATTCATTGGTAAACTTGAGAGAATGGAGTGCTAAATTAACGATACATTGTTTCAATAAAAATTGTCCCACTTAAAAAATATAAAAGTATTCGTTATCGAATTCCTTATTCTTTTTATACATCTGTGGTCTCTGTAGCTTATATGCAAAACATTATTGGATGATTTATACGCAGTGTAGAAGGAAATTAGCATTCGAAATTGAACATCTCAAACTCCTCTTCTATAGTTTTCAAGACATTGTCACTTAAAATAATATTCATGGATGTCTTTTTGTGATTAATTTCTATAGTTCCTTTGAATCTGTGTTGAGACATCACAATGTCTGTGGTAAATATTTCATGTTAAAATCGAAGTTGAAATTGTTCTGACAAGAAGGAATTATTTGGTCAGATCTAACATTTTTTCCCGGGAATTCGCATAATTTCGGCTGTCTCTCGTCCTCTATTCTATATTTTTATGATAGTATTACCAAACGTGGAAGCCTGTGGGGTTTCATTCGACCTTTTCTCATTTTACAACCCTTGTACCTTGATGCAGTCAAATTCAATCTGAAACATAGAAAGGCAATTTTATATTCTTTACAAGGTGTGTTTTACATTTAGGTGAAACAATTCAAATTTCGAAAATAAAGGATGTTAATTTTAGCGATGATTTCATGATATCTTTTAGCAATTTTTCATGTTAAATAAATCTGTGGTGAATGTTCTGATGAGTATATTTGAATTGAGCACACATCATTTCTTGTATAACATTCAAGGAGACAAAAAAGATTCTACTGGAAGCAGAATATTTTTCTTACTCTCATGATCGATGTTTTTATAGAAAGAAAGATATCTGCGTAAACATTTGTACGTAGAGTTCGTAAGTGATGAAGGATCAAGGTCTGTGTTCACGTATCCTATATTTAAGTTACTTTTGTGGCTCTCGAATACGCGGTCGGTGGGAGAACCTATACTTCTCTTTGTCTTATACAAGTTCTACATACTATCCAAATATGTTTAAGTCCTCGAAAAGCTCTTAACCAACGAAATGATACAAATATATATATACATACATAATGCGTTGAGCATTCGATTCATGTGCATGTAATCGTACATAACATCTAGTCCAGAGTGTTTTTAGATTTACCGAATGTAATTATATGGGATGGGAATCAACATATACAAACGGTCTAAAACCTAACGAAGAGATTTATTCTAGAGGTTGAACGAGTATCTTCGTTCCTACCCGTTGGATTCATTATAATATGTGAATCCCTTCATACGTATTTATTCCTAATTACTCTTATTGTATCAGAAAATTAATTGCAGGAATGATCATTTTTTATAATTCACGTTTTTTTTTTTTTTTTTAATCATTAGGGGTCAATTTGAATTTGGAAATCACTGGGAACATATGAATCTAGTGGTTGATTGTCATTTCGTTGAAGTTTTAATCGGTCGTAAAAATGAAATTTGGAAAAATTTGTTTCGAAAGTGTCATTATCACTACATTGTTGTATTTAGATGGAATATATTACTCAAAATTGATACTAAAAAAACATCAACTGTTAGTTTTCTTCGATTCTTTTGGCATTTGTTAACTCGTTCAGACCTTAATTATCCTGGGCGATGGAATATAGATTTCGAGGTCACACATTGTTACTCGAGAAGGAAACAAATCGGATCTATTTGAATGAAAAAAAAACTAGAATGACATAGATCTCCTTGGAACTAATTAGATGTAGATAGATCTATGTAGATCTGAGTACATATCGCAGTTCCTTTTGTATTTAGATATTTGTAGATCTAAATCGATCCAGGTCAATCCACAACTGATTTTATTTAGATCTACGTAGATCCACTTAGTCTTTTTTCACTCACACAGATATCATTCAGACCTGAGCAGATCTACCTCATTCCATTCTCTTCATTCGAAGAGATCTGATCAGATCTAATTTGATCTTTTGGAATCCAATTTCTTTTTTCTTGGGTATTTTTCAATATGTATATGAAATTTTATGTGTGATGACAATTCTGGAGAGAATCAATTGGTTTTTCTTTATAAAAAATACACTGATAGAAATAATCGAATACATAGACCGAAAATTTTTGCTGAAAATGACAAAAATTGAAGTTGTGGCTATTGGTTTTGAAGGAAACTGGGAACTGGAGATTGGAAGTGTGGACAAGCTCCGTAATATTGTCATTATCATACTTATAATTTCATGTCAATACAATCAACAAAATAATTTCGATTTCCGACTTACAATTTCGGCCGACTATTATTGGTTGAAAATGAGAATCGAAAATACGGATTATTTTGTTAATTATATTTGATATGTGATTATAAGTATGATAATTACGATATTAGGGCACTGGTCTACACTACCAATCTCCAGCTCCAAGTTTCCTCCGAAAGCAATAGTCTCAAATTCAATTTTCGTCATTTTCGGCAAAAATTTTCGGTCAATCTCTAACTAATACCAAGAAAATATATTCTTGAATATTTTCGAGAATACACGTTCTTGATACCAGCTGTTATGTTTTACACGAAGAGAAATTTACAGTTGAATTCACTATGGTACTTCATAACCGAGGAACAGACTGAACTTACAATGAAATTCACTATGACGCGACAATAGAAGCCTGATCATATTTACAAATGTTTTATAGTAAATTCCATCAGAAATTTAACCTGTTCCTCAGCCGCAATAATCCCATAGTAAATATAACTACAGATTTCTTTCCGTGTAGGCTCAAGGGAAATTCCCTTGAATCAAAAAAATATTTTCCTCATTCAAGAAATCTATTCTCAGTTCTAAACAAATTTTCTTGTATCAAGGATAAATATTCTTGGGAAAATGGATTTCTTGGAGCAAGAAAATATCTTGTTGATCGTAGGAATTATTTTTTTCAATGTAGCATATCAAATGTCGATCGAACCGCACAACACTCCCCCCCTCCGATTCCTTGATAACGAATTGTATCAATTCGAAACGTTGGGCTTGGAATTTGATGAACTACCTGATAATATCTACTTGGCTGAGGATTATCCACAGTTCTTATACACAGAGACTCCGTGGACTAAGTACTAAGGACATAACTTCTACTACAGGCTGTTTTGTAATCGAATCACCTAAGCGAATAAATAACCAATTTCTGATTTATTTCATCAAACGATATCCACTGCACTAGGAAAAATGTGTTTCGTAGATGCAATTAGTCAGGAACACTTCCAACTGCATAACCAGTGACTATTCACTGATATTTTACTGATTTCATTCAGTGGTTGACTTTGAACTGCAGAAACAGTGAGATTTCACTGATTTGAATTTGGAGAATGTGTTCTCCAACAATATTCAGAATCAAATTTGAAAAATTATTGTCAAGTAGAGGACCAAGGTCGGAGGAATTCGATGATGATATGCGTTAGAGCGTAAATTCTTTATTTTTCTCCGTGTAATACAATATTCTATTATTCTAGAGTTGATTATCCGTGCCCGTCTGTCTTGATATCCCCCCTCAATCCCACTTCTTCTCCTCTCTGTTTTCTCCGCAGTCTAATTGATCACGATCATTCGTCTCAACTCTTTTCCTGCATTCTATTTTTTCCTGCCTTCCCCATGTTTTTTCTGCCTCTTTCTCCTCCGCGTTCCTTTCTTTCCCTGAAAGAATAATCGAATACAAAAGAATAAACATAGAACCATGACGAGTGTCACTGTGCGTTCGCAATTAATCTGGTTAATCAGACTCACTCAGTATAAAAAAGAAAAAAGAATACCTCATTCCAATCCCTTGCTGAATGCACATGGTTGGAATGGAAAAAGAGAGGGATCCATGAGAATGTGCATCCAACGTATGACATACGAGGGTAAAAAAGAAATCACCAGATTATCCAGACCTTGGCGCATGAAATCCTCAACGGGGATGTGAAGGCATGTTATTAGTCTTGATTCGCCATGCGAAAATGATTAATTAGATCTCATTGAATTACAGAAATCTTGAAAGAATAAGGAAATCCTTGTTCTCAAGTTAGTGGCTCGCGTGTAAATGGTTGAAAATCTCGATGTTCTTGATTTAAAAGTTCCGTTAAATCTCGTCAAATCTCATTGAAATTGCATAAAAGTCCCCTGGTGAAAATACTATGGTTTCATACTGTAGTATAATCTAGCCGAGAAACCAATTGAACTATTCCCTTTCTGAGTATATCGGTAGGATGATGTCAGAAAGCAGGTACACCGAAGGTATTATAAACTCTGTTGCGGCTTCGACGCTGTATCGAACACTGAGAGGACTTAACGAAAGTATTTCACGAATAAGTTTATTTTTAAACAGCGTTGCAAACCTCAGGGTTCAAATAATAGTTTCTCGAAATGAAATCCATGTGAGTGCATAATTATTTTTCCAGTGCTTCATGTCCATAGAATTTGAGCCGTTTTTTCCACGACTCGTTGTTATGGACCATAATTACATTAGAACTTTTGTGACAATACTATGCATTGCACATAATTCGACGTGGAAAGTAGTATTCGGTTGAAAGTGACGGGATGAAGGAAGAACCTTCAGTAGAGGAAAGTAAAAAAAATGAGAAAATCTTCATACAGCCAGTGTCATTGAACAATAAACACACAGTTTTCGATGAGGTTTCTCTTTTTCTTTTCTCCTTGTTCTTTTATCCTCCATACTGTAGAATGGGTACTCTTATTGAGCAAATTTTTGGAAGGGCGTACCATAGAAAAGGCAAATAAAGAAAAAGAAGAAGAATCAGAACAGCAGTAGAAAGTAAGGAGAACGAGGAAGATATAAAATGGATTATCTATGGTTATAAATCTTTCCTTCGTCCATTCCCGAGAGAGATCGGTCAGTTGTGAGAGATGGAATCTTCGTAGCTCAGCTAGCCAATTTAAACTTTTTGGCTTTATCCAGTCTCTTCGACTCCTTTGGTGTTATACTATCCTCCATGTTACATATCTTTCCTTCATCATGGCACCAGGAAATTGCGTCTCGTTGTCATCGTCTTCGTTGTTGCTGTTACAGACTGAATCTTGATCCGTACCCTCGGTTCCTTTCCCTTCTTCTTTTCTACGCGATCTTTTCCCCAGATTCGTGGAAATCGGATACGAATAATTGATTTCAACTGAACTGTTCTAATGTAAATTCTTGAGAACGTTCCCATTATTCAATGCAAAACGTAAGAGAAAAAAAACTTTTTCTCTGCATAAATCAGATTTATAAAAGGAAAATCCGGATCGAATCTCTGGTTCATCGCCCGTTTATTTTTCACGTATTATGGTATGGGTATGTGAATATATTCTCAATCCTCTCGTATCTGACGATATACGGCTTGAATCACGCCAAAGCAGTTGGTTGGAAAAATGCAACTTAGAGATCGGCCGCTTATCTTAGCGGTTATGCGTTCTTAGACATATATAGGTCACTGAGAAAGACCACGTAGCAACGACAGGACTCTTCCCTTCTTCTAACGAGGAAAAAGCTATCAGAGCAAGGAAAGAGGAAAAAATAAAAAAACGTTTATGGCGCATGAGGAGAATGAAGTTCAACGGAAGGAGAGTGGCACGATAGTAGGAGAGAGGTTAGCAACTTCTGAAGTTTATCGACCGGGATGGAAATTGGGATGGGAGGGGAAAGGAGAAAAAATAATAGGAGGAAGAAATCGTCGTTGCCCTCATGAACTTTCTTTCTGCCCTAGATGATCTCGATGTTAGCTTTCTTCTGACGCTTTCTGCGCGTCCCTGCGGCTGCTGAGCCGGATTCTTTAAGGATTCTTCTGGGACTTTGGTGCTGTGAGGATAGCTCACCGCCTCCTACCATGCATCCGACTCATTCCTCTTTTTCACTCTTTCCTCTCTTACTCGTCCCCACTAAACCTTAGCGATATCCCATCACTCACGGAAATGATTCCTAGTTGTTATCATCATTTTATTCTCGATATCGATTCTCCTACTCGGAAACGGATTGTATTCGATCAGAAAACAGTTTTGTTCAAAAGTAATAATATCGTAGATGATCAATAAGAAAAAAAAATGATTGATAACTTTTCCTTAATGTAAGAGTCTTCATTTCTTATGGGAACCATCGCTTCTTGTGATAAAAAAATTCACTCCCATCCTCTTGATTGGCAGAAGATCGGTCAGTCAAAAATTTTTCAAGGTTGATTATAGTGGATTGTGCTGTAAAGTCGAACAGTCGGTATAAACTTTAAAACAGTAATGATGAAATAAAACAGTGTACTGTTGTTTTTTTTTATCACACATTATAGATATGCCACGTTTTGAAAATAAATACAAGAGTACCGACCAGTATACCATGTACCAGATACCGTCCCAACCCTGCTGAAAATATGAGGTACGTTTGTGTAAGGGACACACAACTTTGGATTTCACACTCCAAAATGCGCGAATTCCCTCTCGATGTAAATTGGCATTCAATTTTCGTGAAACTTCGTTGCATTGTTGACACTTTATTTTCACCAGGGGAGCAACACACTGAAGTTTTATTTTGAAAAAATGAATCATTGTGCCCAATGAACATTTTTCGCCTTGTGATGTCTTGATTTTGGATATCTTGTACGATACTTTCAGATGTCTTTCAGACGACATTGAAAAATTAGGTGAAAACTTACCTAAAAGTGTTATACAGGGTGTCCCAGAATTCACGGACCGGATTTCACAGGTATATTCTGCAGCCAAACTGCAATAATTTCCCGTTTTAAAAAAATTTTTTTCGGCGCTTAGTTTTGGAGATATGAACATTTTTAGGTTTTTTTTCAAATCCAAATCATTCAAAAACACTGTATGCTACATACTTGGGCTTAACACCATTCGCCAAGTTGGAAAACGGCGGATTTGTGGAAACAAAATTGAACTAATTTATCATTGACAGTTCCGGAGCTAGAGCGATTTGAAGTTGCTGAATTCTGATTGGCCGAAAGCTAAAAAACTTCAAATCGCTATAGCTCCGGAACTATCGATGATAAAATAGTTTAATTTTTTTCTCACAAATCCGCCGTTCCCCAACTTAGCGAATGGTGTTGAGCTCAAGGATGTAGCATACAATGTTTGTGAATGATTTGGATTTGAAAAAAATCTAAAAATGCTCATATCTCCAGAATTAAGCGTCGAAAAAATTTTTTTCGAACGGGAAATTATTGCATTTTGGCTGCAGAACATACCTGTGAAATCCGGTCCGCGAATTCTGGGACACCCTGTATAGAACATCTAAAACCTGTCCAAAAGATATCGCAAGATACAAAATGTTTATTGGGTGACAAGGAAGATTTCATTATCCTCAATTCAAACTTCATTGCACCAAGCAAATCTATGAGTTTCATTTGGAAAATGTTTATGGTGATCTCAAGTCTATTATTTGCAGACTTATTTTTCTTGATCAAAGATTCCAACATTTTAACGCCAAGATTAGCAAATTGTACTTGAAGCTGGGAAATTTTTTCCTCATCGAAAGCAGGAGCGCAAAAACATTACGGTATGAATGGGTCGAATGAATGCATTTATCGATGATTGAAAAAAAGTAAATGAAATATATTTTATAAATAATTTATATATAATTCTATCTAAATTATATTCAATTTTAAAACTTTTCCCACTTGGGTACTCGAATTGAGGGGGTGCCCATCATAATTGAGGAGGTGCTCTGGCATCCTTGGATTCCCCAATATTGCACCTCTGATCAAAAGAAAAATTAGGATCGTCCCTATACTGAGAAAAAAATGTTCTCATACACGGAAAGCCCGAGTTCATTCATATTTAGAAAATGACTGGCAATTTAGAGAAAAAGAGGATCATTGAAGAATATTCGTAGTGAATTTATTATGACTTGATAATTCCACTGTCAGAAATAACAATAAAACGATCAACCTTTGATATTTTCACAACGAATTTTCGGTAAACTCACTACGGATATTTTCCAGCGATCCTCTTTTTACCTAAATTGACAGTCAGTTTTCTAGATATTAAAATCAAACTTCTTTATTATTAATAAACTCGGTCTGTCCGTGTAATAATACAATTTTTGTTACAATGAGGAGTCATCTCTGTGAGTGAAGAGAAGGGGAATAATCGGTTTACACTCGGGCGATGTAACTATCCTTCATTGTTCTGAAATTAGAAAACTTTTATATGCACATATATTACTGCATCACTTATAAACCTGTGTTGTTTTGTTACTTCCATGCATGCTTTATTCGTTGGCTTTCCTTTACCTCCAATTCCTTTCTTTCCATCCATGATTACGACAAGTTCCAAGAGTACGAATGTGAGCACACGTAAGTGTGTCAGGAGAACGATGTGATGCGTAGACAGACGAACGTTGAGGAAATCTACAGGTCGATGCCCTCATCCGTCAGATTGGATATACCGAGTTTTACGGGTTATTTTTTTTTTCCTTTGTTCACTTTTTTTTCTTCTTTATACCAGCGACTCCGTACATCTACATAGTAGTGGTGCATAATTTAAAATGTTGCTCGTCAATTCCTATCGCTTTATCAGTCCTGATATGTTTTTTTTTTTTTAATTTTTTCTCATTAACCAATCAATGCCTGAAAATCCGAAAAAATGTTGTTAAAGTTTGAGCTTTTCAATTACCTAGAAAAATGCGCCCACTTCGACTGGCACATGGGTATCCGATTATTTTTGAGTATACTTTTTCAGAATCCATCTTCGGCATCGAGTCCCCTAGTAGAAATGTAGTCATTGACGAGTTTTGTAACACTCAACTAGCTAAAAACTAGACGCTTGTAAGTGCTTCTTAGGATTCTGGTGAGGTGATGTGAGTGTCTAGTTTCTGGCTAGTTGAGCGTTACAAAACTCGTCAATGACTGGAACATTCCTACTTGAGTTTTCACGGTTGGATGATTCAGTAGGGATACTCTAAAGCTCAAACGCATGGGAAAAAACGCACATTGTTTTTCATAGATCTACATTTTTCATCCGGAAAACAAATGTGAGGACAATTGAGATGCAATTTATTCGTGGTGATAAGATTCGAATATCAAAATGAGTTATTACAGAAAATTAAATAGCCAACATAGCAGTCTCAGAATGGCAACTGAATGAGAAGGAAACTTGAAAAATCATAGTTTTGTTCGACATTATTTCACTTGCCTTCTAAATCTGGAAGAATGAGAAATCACGCCACTAAGTCTCAAAAGTGGGCCAGTCCACTTCGAGCGGGATTTTCACTCGTTTCGGGTAAACCCTCACTCTTCGAGAGTGAGAAATGCACTCTAGAATTGAAGTGGCTGTGAGTTTGTAACTCATATCTTAGACCATCACTGTCAAAGAGTGGTGATCCCACTCGAAATTTCGATAAGCTCACTTTTGGCTGACCAAAGACTGAAATCTCACTCTAAAAATTTTAGAGAGTATATTCTCACCAATCATACGTCTGCATGGTTTCGGACGACAGATAAAATTAGGATCGAAGAAATGCATTGGTATTAGTCTTTTAAATAATAATCCATGGATTCAATATAGCGGCCTAAAAATGTGTAAAACCATGAATTTTATTCTTCTCAGCTCTTTTAGTAGACTAAACGGACGATTAGTTATGTGCTCTGCCAAAAATGTCGTACGAAGCCGCACAAAAATTCAATCCGATTCAACCTGTTTCGATTCATTTTCATCCATTTTGATATCAGGAAGTACAGACTGAGACACACACATTGATTCGATGTATTTTATGTTTCACACTGTGAAAAATGTGGGAAGTTTTGCTTCCTCGTTAGAGGGAACCTTTGTGATCGTTTTCGGGGACCGAAAATTTGTTGGTTCGCAAACTCAAAATCTCTTAAGCCAAAATGTTCCTCCGAACTCAAAGAAAATTTTTGGTTTCGTGTCTGTCTGTCTGTTTGTGTGTGCGCACATTTTGCGAACGCGCATATTTTCCGTTCCTATTATTCGATCGTGTTGAAATTTGAACCACGGTTATATGTAGTATCAATAGTGGTCCCATATAAGTTTTAACCTGATTGTTACAGAAGAACCGGAAGGGTGAGGAAAAATGTGAAAAAAATTGTGATTGCACGAACGCCCATACACAGTAAAAAGTAAAACTTACTTGCAACCTTAATATCGGCTTATTTCAAGATGCAGCCAAAAAACTAGCCCTATTTCAGCTGAAAGTAAGCATCGAAAACAAATGCCGACACAATGGAAAAGACTGAATTTCAGTCGAGTTTCCAAGTAAGATGCAGCCACTTTCAGTCGGACTTTTTACAGTGTATCTCCGTGTCCAATTATTCGATTGCGATGAAACTTATACCACGTTCTGAGTATGATGCACTTGTAGCCCCATATGAGTTTCATACCAATCGCTTGGAAACTGTGGAAAATTTTTTTTCACCATCCACGTTTTTAGGCCATATTTTGATAGCACGCCTTTCCTATATTCCTATCATCCTAATGCCATGGAACTTTGTGCACATTCAATACCATGAAGTATTTCAAAACTTCAATTCCCCCAACATTTCAAGGCATGTTCCATCAAATCTGATCGTCTCTGAAACATCAAACGTTGAATATCAGAATTGATCATGTCTCCGAAAGAGAGTCTTTTTAAGGACTATATATAAATATATTGACTTGAACAAATGAATACAACAAAACAAAAAACGCATTCAAAGCGCCAAGGTAAGGTACAGCTACTTGCGGTCGAGGGCTTAACATAAATGGATAGGAAAATAAAAGAAGGAAAATACGCGCTGCTGGTGCTGCTGCTCCTACTACCGGTTCTCCTACATTTCATCGCTTGCAATTGTTCCGAGCCACTAAGCCGTAGCTTTTCCGTTCCTTGAAAAAAAAGAGGAAAAGAGAAAGAAAGGAGAAGAAAAAATGAGATTGAGAACAATAAAGTCGGTCGGCAGTACAGCCGTTATCCTGCCGATGAAAATTTAATTTTACTTTGTGAAAAGAACGATTCTCAAAAATTAAAACTTCTGAATTTCTGCGTGAAGCAGAAAAGTGGAGAGGGGAGAGAAGAGTCGAACCGCGCGAGAAGCGGAGAAAGGAACCAAATAATAATCGAATTCCGAAACCCATCGTCCTGACCTGATGAAACGTGAACTCTTCACCCGTTTTTTTGAAGTAGAGAACTTGTCCGTAAATGGTCGAAAAATATTTCTCGCGTGGACGTACTAACGAAAATCATATGACAGTTGTAAATCATAGAAGAATTATATTCACTATTTCCCGCAGAGCCACGCCTTCCTTTTTAAAATTCGTTCATTTACATTAATCGATCTTTTCTTCTCTTTCCCGCTTTCCCGGTTCTTTCGTTTTCTTCGTTCCTTCATTGGGGTTCTCATTCCACAACGACAATTTCCTGCCGATAATTTCTAATAGAGAGAGAAACAATGGGAGGAAGAAAGAAGAGTTCTGCGAACGCATATAAAAGTCAGGGAGAATGAAGGAGAACCGGGGGAAAAGGAAAAAAGCAAGAGTAAAGGGCTCGTAAAACTTGTGAAAGTTGCAATATGTTACACACATGTTGGATTCAATGCTCATTGCTTTGAATCTTTTTTCATGTACGTTTTGTTCTTGTTCTCTATTTTTCTCAAGTTTGAATATCTTGTTCCAAAAGGATTCTATTAATTTCTTGTGAAATTCCGGCAAAGAAATAATGAAAATGGTTGAATCATTCTTGTTCGTTTCATCTATATCGGATGATTTGAAAACCTCAAAACATTCTATAAATTCTGTACATACAGATTTTATCTTGCCAATAGAACGAACATATTCTACTTTACTGAATTAACCTTTCCATCCTTTCCTTTTTTTCCTTTCTCCATTCATGTCACTTTGCCATGTTCGCCCAGGAGCTTTAACGATGAATCACGGTTCATATCCCACAAGGAAATACAGCTTGAGACCATGAATGTCGCACAATTATTAGGCGGCCTTGATCGGAATGGTATCTCTTCCTCTTCTCAACTGATGTCATGCATTGAAACAAATGAAAGCAGATACTGAAACAAATTAAGTGTGAGAATCTTCCAATTCTCCCCTCAATTACTCCTTCCCTAAATTCCCTGTAATGGGTTGCCAAATTATTAGGCCACATCCCAGTAGAAATAATTATAGCTGTTGTCTAGCACCTTTCAAGGCACTTAGCGGTGAAGCTAGTCACTGGAAAGGGCCTCGACAATAACTATGAGGTGGCTAGAGTCATTTCTGCTAGGGCAGTTGAGATCACTGAGATTTCTTCAAAATTGAATATCTCAGTGGAGAATTATCGTAAAGAAACAATTGAAAATGCCATTTCAAGGGCTAAGTCCACTCTTTGAGCTCATTTGACCTCTTTGGTCTATCGTGTTTGTCCAACAACCTGCATCGGATTGAGTACAAGTATTTTTGCCGATATTTTATCAGTTTTTCAAACAGATGGAGCTCGCAGGGAAATTAGGACATAGGAACACGAAAATGGACCTTTTGTAGAGAATTTTCTCAGCTTCAAAACGTTTTTTCTTATTTCTCCGTTAGAGTCATTTTTAGCGGAGTTATGTCATGTTTTATGACTTGTAATGTTGAGAGAGTTGGGGACAAAAAATTTTGAGATTTATTATACGCAGAAAATACTTTTGAGAGCAATCAAAAACCTCTTGAAATTTTTGTTCTCCGTATAATACACATGAAAACTAAGAAAATATCGGTGAAAATGCTCATACTCAATCCGATGTAGATTGTTGGACGAACATGATAGACCAAAGAGGTCAAATGAGCTCAAAGAGTAGACTTATTCCTCAAAATTGCGTTTTCAATGGTTTCTTTACGATAATTTTTCACTGAGATATTCAACTTTGAATAATCTCATTAATCTCAACTGTGGCCTAATAATTTGGCAACCCACTGTAATTCACTGATGACCCTGTGTTACGCTTGAATGACTCTCAACTTATGCTTTTTTCGGGCTTCAAACGCTTCGTTTTTATTAAAATCGCCCTAGAATTCTCTTAGTTGACGGTGATTCCAATGATGCCTATATTGCACGATATCGATACTTTTTATGGAAATTCCGTCGAGTTTATATTGAATTTGATAAAGCATCAATGAAAATGATCAACAAATGGTATATAAAATAGCGATATCGTAAAGTATCGTGCATCTACTAGGTGATTCATATTTTGAAATTTCAATATTCTTTTCATGTAGGAACTTGCATGTAGTTTCCGCATTTTACAAAACACTGGAAGTTTACTGGCTTCTGGTACCGCAAAATTTTAATTTATGCAGTAAAAATTTCAGGAAATGTGCTGAAATATTTCTGTAAGTGAACTGGAATTTTTAGCACAATGAAATGACTTCCGGTGAAATACTAAAATTTTTGACAGCGCACAATTAATTCCATGATCCACTGTATATTTTAACCAATTTTCAAAATTCAGCTCTAATCTTGGTCATATTGCGAGGGTGACATTGTAAGGTGGATTTTTTAAAAATAGGTCAGTTCATAATTGGCTTCACTAGAGCCTCTGATACATGGGTTATGATGAATTTGTGTTTACACGAACCTAATGAATGGCTCACAGTCTCCATAACCATGATCAACATAATCAGGAAGCATTCTTAAACTACGTCAAAATGATAACACTGTACTACTTTGTTTTATACTCATACCTAACTCATTTCATCATTTGCATTTCACGTGATTCTCAGTCGTCGTATGGGTGTAAATGAAGGGATTACGACACACTCGGTTCACAGAAATTTCATGGAAGGCGTCAAAGGCGTGTCGCGTGCAAATATCATTAAAGTACGATGAATCCAATATAGACAGGGCGCGAGACTATTCAACGTATCTGAGTCTATTACAAGCACATGTGAGATTTCTCTTGACTTCGATGGATTAAACATTCTAATCCAACAGAGAAAAAAAAGTGGAAAAGCAGGGGTTCCAAAATCGTCTCTCCATGTTCGTGCGAATGAGAATTAGTTGGATTACAGAGAATAAGATTTTCTATGATTCAATGATCGGCGATCCGTCTTTCATCTCTTGTGAATGAAATGTCGTGAGTTTGATGAACGAAGAGTGAGTGAAGCACGAAATAGAAAAGAAATGTAGAATAGATGACTGAATATTATTTGATTGCTTTTGCGTTACATCACGGGAAAAAATGAACTGTTGATGTTATCGGAGCTCCAGTACTACTACATGAACGGTAAGGAACACCTTTCACCTTCACTGGAATTCTTGTAGAATTCACTGGAAACTTAGTCAATTTAACCCGTTCACTCGAAGTGTACGGTATACTGTACAAAGCTGAAAACTTGACTTGAATTTTTTTTTGTCATAACTGTGAAACTACCATTTGCAATACCAATTCTCATTATACCCGCATACTCAATAGCAGTTCTATGCTATCAGCCTATCCTATAGTGCAGAATATGTTTTTCACGCTCAAAAACATGATAAAACGCTGAAAAGTTAAAAAAAGTTAGAAATTTTGTTAACCACATTTTCGCACTCCTGGCATCCATCCTTGAGTCACGGACAGTGGAAATCCGAAATTTTGTGAGAGTTCAATTCAACGGGTTAATAAAGATTCCGAGGCAGGTGAGAGATATTCCTTGCCGTTCGTATAGTAACTAGGGGTTGACTCAAGACTAAGAATTATCCTGAAAATCAAGACAAGATCAAGACAAGACTTCAGGACACAAGAATCGAGACAAGATCAAGACTACACTGTAAAAAATGTGGGAATTTTTCTTCCCACTGCAGTGCACTGTTGGTAGATTTTGTCACCTCATCATGGGGGAATTGTTTTTCCATCAAAAATGAGGAATTTTTCCACCACTTTGAGGAACTAGTTTGTTTTTTGGGTGTTGAATCCTCCATAAATGAAGGATATTTCCACCAAATTATGTTGAAAAAATCCCCATCTATGCACTGAAAAAGAGGCATGGCTCTCACAGCTCTACCACACTGTTAGAAAAATCTGTCTTGAACTTGACAATAATATTATGAAGTTTAAAACAGATTTTTCTAACAGTGTGTTCTTGCTGTCAGGAAGTATAAAGATGCCAGTATAGCTCCCACAGCCGACAGATTGCTATGATAGCGATGCGTTCGGCTGTGGGAGCTATACTGGCACCCTTATACCTCCTGACAACAAGAACACATAAATAGTAAAGCTGTGAGAGCCATACCTTTTTTTCAGTGTGGAGGAACTTTGCTGGAGGAATCATTTTTTGGAGAAAAATTCTACAATTGCTTTTTACAGTGTAGGATCTGGTCTCGATCAAGAGTCTTGTAGTCTTGAGAGAAAATCTTTGTCAAGATGCTGGGATTCAATCCATCTTAATAATACATCAATATTTTACCATTCGATCAGTTCAGCGATTGGTTGATCAATAAAATTTGATAGAAAACAAAAAATATTTAAACTTATAAAATTATTGAAAATCGAACTTGAATGAAAATATTTAGCATAAATAGTTTGAAATCACAGGAATGAGATTTGAAGATGGAAGCGGTGCAAATTTTTCCTAGATATAGACTGATGCTGATTCAATTATCCATCACTAGCTTTTACATCAGCATGATCATTTTACTTACGCGTATACGAACCGAAGACCAATTTCTTTTCAATTTTGGCCCAGGTCTTCAAATTTTGACCTCGATCGGATTGAAGTTGAAACGATATTTGTGCTCACATGGGTAGTCGGATAAAATCCACCGTATCAGACAAAAATTATATCAAGTGTATATTGTGAGATGTAGTTCTGAGTTGAATGATATTTCCATAATAGTAACATACTCTTACAGCAAAATCACCGGTTCTCTAGCTGGCACTTCGGAGGAATGAAGGTAGAGGATAATTCCAGCATTTTCAATGAAATTCATATCGATGGATTCAAAAAACTACACCTTAACATGTATGCCCACCAATACGAATCCTATAGAAAATACAGACAGCGGAAATTTCTCCATCTCTTCTCCGTTGCCTCAACGTTGTCGAACGTTGAATTAGGAACGAGGACCCCGTGTGCTAATTAGCAGAGTTTTTTCATTAGATTGAAATACGGATTTGTAAAAAAATTCATCCTTGAATTTGATAAATACAATCTGAATTCAATGAAAAATTTTTCCACTGAGCTGAATCATTGTTTTCAACGAAAAAAGATTCATCAGAATGAGAGCAAAAAAGTCTTTTTCAGTTGATGAAACTAGCTGCTCAGTGCGCGCCTATGATATTGAAGTAACCAGGTCCTGTTTGTCAATAACATTTCCTTTCCATTATCAGGGTCGAGATCGAGACAATACCGAGACAAGATCAAAACAAGACCAAGACAAGCCCGAGACTCATATTAGCAAGATTGGGACGAGATCGATACGAGACTCGGGATTCGCATATTTTCAAGACCAAGACAAGATGTTGATACAATCTCGTTTTACCTTGTCTTGTGTCCACCCCTAATAGTAACTGAAGCTCCGATAACATCACCAGTTCATTTTTTTTTTGTGGAGTCAACCGAGAGCCTTGTAATCGTTTTTAAGAACAAACAATTTCTTCGACTCCAAGTTAAAAATTTCTTAGACCGACAAGAAAATACTTCTCCGAACTCCAGGAACAGTTTTGATTCCATTTTTGTACCGAGAGCATCCATTTTTTCGGATATATTTCTTCGAAAGTACAGGTGTATGTCTTCTTATGAATCATTTAATTCATCTGGCTCAAGAAGATTCAGTACTGAAGCTTTCTGAGAAATAATGTTCTCTTGTTCACAAAAAATGACACCTCACAATTTTTGGGAATCTCATTCATGTACAATCAACATTAATTTATCAAAAGTTCATTGATATAAAAATCAGACCTCGAATCAATGAATATCCATGTTCTCTTTTCACCAAGTCATCAATCACTTACTCATAATATAAATATTCTTCTTCTATCAAATATATCGAAATACACATATTCAGAATTCCCTTTGTCGCTTTCTTCCAATCATTCTTTCGTCTCCTATATTGAATGGTTCCTCTCTTTCCTTCTTCTTCTTGATCGTAATTTCCGTTCAAATAAAACAAATCGCCTCGCTTTCGTCAATATCACAGGGACATTGAATGTGTAAACTGTATGTGTATCTGTATGGGTGTACCTGCACAACCTTATTTTGTAGATGTACACATGAAGGGGTATACGCCTATTCCATCAATCTTGAACATTCATGTGTTGTCTTCTTTCTCTCCCTTATCGGCCCTTCACCTACGCACTAAACCCTCCGCGCAGTCATGTAACGTGGCAACATCATACAGATGTAACATGTATCATAAGTACACCTAGAAAACAAGTTGTGAAATTTACTACTTATGAAGTAAATATTTGGACGATTTAAAAAAATAGTTCAAGCTACCACAGTTTCAGTTGATTTTACAGCTGGAAATGTAAAATTTACATCATTTATGGTATATCTAACACACTGTAGAAACAAGAGGTCGAATTTCACACGTTTTGATCCCAACTAACATGCAGAATTCAGTATTCTTTTAGGTATCTTCAAGAACTGAGATGCGAGTTGGGATGTCCCTCTTTTCAATGCACATGAAGTTACTGATTTGCATTTGTTTTAACGCATGTACTGAATGCACGAATACGTGAAATGCGTTTGGAACATGCGCTGAAACAAATTCAATTTAACCACTTCATGTCCATTGAAGACAAGAACATCAAGATGTGTGAAATTCAAGTCCTTGTTTTCACGATGCATTTGCTTTGTAAAATCAATTGGAATTGTGGTAGCTCGAACTATTTTTGAAATCGTTCAAATATTGACTTCGCAAGATGCACATTTTACAACTTCTTTTTTCTCAATGTAACACACAACAGATACATTTTGCTCGCATGAGGAAAATGTGATGTAGTATTCCGTTAAAAGTACTCCCGGAATACAAAAGTGCCCATCCCTGTTCCGCTACAAGAGAGAATGGGCAATCATCGGGCATTCCTACGTCTGACTCTATGAGCAATGAGAGATTGATCACTATGATAAACTTCAGGGATCAATGAATGACCAATAATTGTTCATTCCCGTCAAATTCAACAAATTCAATTTGTGATCAATCATTTGAGGTTACGATTTCATAATTCACATCACATATATAACACGCACAATTTACGAAGATTTTACGAAGATTCTCAACCCTGGTTGAAAAATCCTACACGGAGAAAAGGGTATCTTGAAAAATACCATAATTTATTGATTTCTGGCGTTGGTCTAACCCGAGTCAAAATATTTACGTGAAGATACCTCTAAAAGTACCATAATGGCTGGGACTTTGATGGGGAAGGTACCATACTTCTTTATAAAAGTCCAAGAAATTATGAGACTTTTAGAGATTCGTTCACGTAAATATTCTGACTCGGGTCAGACCAACGCCAAAAATCTATAAATTATGGTATTTTTCAAGATATCTGTTTTCTCAGTGTATTAATTTCTGTTAAACGTGCAGGATTCCGATCCAAATTTAAGAGCTTTCATTTGGCTTCAGTTGGAATTTTGCATCATTTTCGATATGAGAACACGGAGAAAAAGGTATCTTGAAAAATACCATAATTTATGGAGTTTTGGCGTTGGTCTAACCCGAGTCAAAATATTTACTTGAAGATACCTCTAAAAGTACCATAATGGCTGGGAATTTTATGAGGAAAGTACCATACTTCTTTATGAAAGTCTAAGAAATTATGGGACTTTTAGAGGTTCGTTCACGTAAATATTTTGACTCGGGTCAGACTAACGCCAAAAATCCATAAATTATGGTATTTTTCAAGATATCTGTTTTCTCAGTAAAGAAGAAGACGGAAAACATTTTTCATAATACCTGCTCGGAAAGTTCAAGTTTCCATGCTTGTTTAAAAGGAGGAAAGGGACCAATTACAGACCGGTCATTTCTTCCCTCATTTTCTCCCTTAGAAAAAAAATGACAGCGAGGAAAAGTGAATTGTCACACGCGCAAATGTTATTAGATACCTTTGCCCCCCTGACGAACATGTTTGAGCATTCCCTCTACACTGAAACTGAGGGTCTTCTTTTTACTTTCTCTCCCTCCCTCCCTCTCCCCCCCCCTCTCTCCATCTATCTATCTATCCAACTTTCCTCACAGATTCTATGACACATAGTATGTGTAACGCAAAAGGAAGCGGCAATATTTCCCTCGTGTGATTGCAAGAGCTCGCTTTCGGCTCGTGCAGCAAATCTCACACTCACCGAAGATTGCCCACTTCCCTCCCTAGATACACAAATAGCTACTTCCTCGTCGAATTCATCATCTGGGGAAAGACTATCTGAATTTTCAGATCTATATCGCCTTGATTTTAAACAATGAGGTTCGGAGAATATTGATTCAAGTTCGGAAAAGTCTCGTTTCGTTTCAATCTCCTGTGGAGAGAATTGTTCTATTCTTCCTGCGAATTAATTTCATTCTCCAGAACATGTCATTTTATGTCTGAATTTGACCTAATATAAAAATTCATCTTCGAATATATTGGAAATATATATTATTAATTATTTTTCAATTTCACTCGAGAGTTTTGAATTCACCTGTATTGGAGAATTTTATTGATAAATCTGATTAAATTTTTTGTTTTCGGTTTCGGTTTTCGGTCGAAATCATACAAGGTACCGAAATTCAGGTTCGGTCTCAGCCGAAAAAAAGTTTCCTTTTCGGTCAATCTCTACTTAGTAATGTTAGTCAATATATGTGTATGTTATGGAGGACATATCAATTATAATGTTCTGTTTTTTATGTTTCACTCAATAAAATAATTGGAAAAGCTGATTTCATTGATGAACAATTATGTTGGAATCATCAACTCTCAAAATGCGATAAATTACTTTAGTACTGGACGATGAAAATAATAATGCTAAAAACCGTGAGTGTAGAAAAATGTTATTTTCCTACGTAATCATCCAACCTTTGATAATTCGATCACAACATTAAGTAATTCACTTAGTTATGTGTATGATAAGATGAAGGTTTAAGATCTTCTCAACTTGAAATATAATTCTTGAGGATTGAGAATATGGAGAACTTCTCACCCAAATAACCAAACCCCGTACAATGATGGTCAACGTGCAACAAAGAAGAACCTCTTTCACATTGATCCTCGGTGCGTAATACACCGATAGCAGATGTGTAAGCATTGGAAACATATGTGAACACATTTAAAATCAATGCGGCCAAAATAATTCTTCGTTGCATATTGGCCAATGTTCTTGGAGTTTGAATCGTTTATAGAAACGAAACGAAAATTGAAACTCACAAAATCTGATGAATCATCGTTATTCGCCTTCTCGAATGAATTATTTGTAATTTTTGACAACTGGAAACATCGATCGAACAACGTAATACAAGAATGATGGGTCTTCAATAGCTGAGTATTTTCTTATTCGATTACTAATTCGTTTCAATGAGCGATTCAAACTCCAGTAACCTTATTGGCCATCAATATATACGCCTTTGATTTTTTCTCCTGTTCATAAATGAACCTTCAAGTACTCTGTTCTCTACTCCTCCGTCATCGTTGGTCGGTCGTTGGCCCCAGAGAAAAGACGTCGTTAACTTGCTGCTCGCGTGGCAGTGAAAGCACTTCGAGGTAACGTTAGATCGGCGTTAGATATGCGAGAGAGCAGCTTACGATAGGTCAGGTTTTCTCGTTCGAGACGCGAGCAAGCATACGCTTGTTGGAAGCCAATGAGATACGAGACTTAACACGTTCGAACACAAACGCGCGTATATATTCATGTGCTCGAGGCTCTCTCCACTTTAGAAGAATCAGCATTGATTGAGAAACAGAAAAAAAAAGAAAAAATAAAGAAGACATGACTTTCCATATTCAAAATTAAAGTTGCACGTGACTGGAGCGCCGATGTAAAATAGATTTATCGTGAATTGACAATATTAGTTTTACTTGCCATCCTCTTAAGTACGGTACACTCTAAAATAATAATCAGAATTTTCTTATACGCAGCAAGCGGAAAATTCCGATTATGCGATAGAAAATCAACTTCCGATTAATGTATATGGGATTTCCCATAAATTCAAATGAAAATTCCAAACTTTATGGAATTTTTACTTTCATTTTCAAGTAAATTCCCGGTAAAATACGGAGAAATCCCAACATTCATGTGAAGTTTTCTATAGAAATTTTTTACAGTATAATAACATCATACCCACAAGCTCAGCTTATCAAATAGAGTGAATTTTTCCCAATTTAGAATCCAGAAATTTATAAAGGTAGTAGGGGTGTGCGAGTACTCGAAATTTTCGGGTATACTTGAGCACTCGTCGAGTCGAGTATTTTCTACTAGTCGAAATTTTCAAGTTACTCGAAATGTTTCGAGTAATATGTAAATATTTTCAGAATTATCATAAATCATCATTTCTAAGGAGTAGAACATTCTTTGAAAACACGAGGATTCGTTATCCACCATCATATATTGATCAAATTCGCGTTATCGAGGCAACAAGGTTGCTTCGAGTACTCGAAAATTTTTCGAGTATTTGATGAATTTCGAGTACTCGGGTCGACTCGACTCGAAACTTCATTTACTCGACTCGACTCGACTCGAAAAAATCACTACTCGCACATGCCTAAAAGGTAGTTTATCTTTCATTTAGGAATATTGGCAAAATTTATTATACTATTCCGAATTGGATTGGAGTTTACAGCATTGTTACTGTATTATACAATATACAACATGCACAGTCAAGAGTGATCTTGGAGTTTCATTTGACTCTCGTTTTAACTTCTCAGATCATTACAATTACATAGTTGGTACTTCCATGAAATCTCTCGGATTCATCAAGCGCGTTTGTAAAGATTTTCGTGATCCTGTTGCACTTCGAACACTGTATTGTACTTTAGTTAGACCTCATCTTGAGTATGCGTCTCAAATTTGAAGTCCTCATTTAATTCGGGATTGTACTGACTTGGAAAGAGTTCAGCATAAGTTTCTGCGTTTTGCTGCCTATCAGATAGGCCGTCCGTTGAGCGTCACTCGTCATGATTACTCATTGATTATGTCTCTACTTAACTTGCCTTCCTTGGAATCACGTCGTTTGTTCAATGATTTTTCATTTTTGTATAAAATTGTTGATGGGAAAATTCGCTGCCCTCAACTGCTTGGACTTGTACGTTTTAATGTCCCTTCTCGTTTATTAAGACGCCCTAAATTGTTCAATCCAATTTCTTATGAATCGAGATACGGTTATTCTGATCCGGTAAATCGGATATCTATCCTAGCTAATCCTTACATTGATGTGCTTGAATTATTTTCATCCTATTCTGATCTTAGAAATTCTCTTTCTCTGATTTGTCAAATTTGATATCTAATTGTCCTTTTCACCTATAATTATACACGTTAACTGTTGTTGTAATATAAGATGCATGTAGTCGAGCTTAACATGATGCTTAATGCTTTGATGCATGATATATATAATGTTGTTCAAATAATGTATATTCTATGTACCAAAGGGTCTTTTATACCCGTATAAACAAAATAAATAAATAAATAAATAAAAAAGAGTTTCCGATATACCTGTAATTTATAAAGTGCAATTTACCATGCAAGTTAAATATTCCACTAACCTTATAATTTTCCTCTTTCCTCATTACGCAGTATAAGTATTAATGTTTATCATCCATATACAGTAACTAAACATAGTAAGATGAAAAAATCCGCATGTAATAAAAATTTCTGTACAGTAACTAGAGCCATAAAATTCAGAAATCCGTTATTGAAACATAGAAAAGCACAAGTTTTATTCCGGTTGAATCATTTTGAGAGCAAAAAACAGGTCTTTGGAGATATATCAAGTGTATCCTGTAACACAACCCTAATTGAATGCAAATTGGATGTAAATTGCATGCTGAAAGATTATGAGTTATTCAATATCTCCACGGAGAAAAATGCAAATTCAGAACGCAGTAATCTTTGATAGAAAACCTCAGCATATTTCTTAAAATCTGAGAGTTTTTCTTAAATTTGTAATAAAGATAAAACGGTTCAAATTTTTCTTGAATTTTATTTGAAAAACAATGAAAAATTATCAATAATTGACAAGAAATAGGAAAAAATTTGAACTTTTCAAAATTCGCGCATAACATTTTACAAAGTGAATAATAGGATTTCGAAATTTTGTTATACACTTCCTAAAATTTTGTAAAAACTGTAGAAATTTTTTCTGTGGAATATAGACCAATTGATTCAGGATCTTCTAGAGTGAAAAATGAATAGCACTTGAGAGGAACGTTTTTTTATGAATTGCAGTTACAAATTTCACGAAGTGCTGGGTCGTATGAACATGCGAATGTCCGAGAAGGTCGATTTGACTACTTTTCATTTTTTTTATCTTTCATTATTCTCAATTTTATACGTTGAATAATGTATTCTCGTATTTTCTCACTCCTCCCTACAAAATTTCATCAGGTCCGGATTGAGAACATTAAAATGTTTCGATGTCATGTATCATGATTGCTGTTGAAATACTCCTATCATGTTTTATTTGCGACAAACTTGATATCCCTCCTCATACATTTTCAGAACATCGCAGAATATTTTGTGTGCAATATTCCAATTGAAAAATTCTCAGAATATTTGTAATGGAATATTCTGTCCGGAATATCCATGAAATCTCGTAGAAGTATTTCACCCAGAATGATCCGAGTGATCCAGACAGCACAACGTGCCACTGAGACGTTAATGGAACGTTTAAAGAACCTAGGAGAGGTTTCTATAGAACGTTCTAAAAACGCGCCAGGGACACATTGTGCTGTTAGGGGGGGCATTGTGATTTTTTAACAATATTATTGAGACTTTGTGTGCTGTGTGAACGGACTTGAGTGGTCCAAGAATAGATATATTATACCAAATCCTAACGAAGATATATGAACGACTCTGGTGATTTATCGAGCGATAAACTTTTTGTGAACTATCATATCAAGTGAGTACATTTTTGTAACTCACTGTACAACTTGAATCGAATGTTTTGATATTTCATGTTCCATTCTACAGTCATATCTATGTACAGTAAGACCCCGCAATAAGAACACGCACCCTCTTCTCCATTCGAACGGTTGTTGCCTTGCGTTGAATAAAGAAGGTGAATGTTCTTCTTATTGCGTGGTCTTACTGTACCACTTGGATTCCTTCAAATTTGAATGGTATGTTCTATTCTTACCTGAAAATAATTTATGTTAATCTCAAGGATAAAAAGGGTTGAGCTCTCTCAATTTTATTATAATTTGGGCTACAATTCACGCAGCATAAACTCATATGGATAGTATTTAGATTGATTTCAGTGCCACCATACGGGAGTATAATTCAATTCGATTATATATATATATATAACCCAATACTATCCAATTAACATTCGGATATCTTTAAGATATCTTCAAGATTTAAGTGGGAACTCTTAAAAACTTTGCTAGAAGAAAACTTTTAAGCAGCGTCACTAGGTTGGGGTGGACGGAGCCTACGCCAAGGGTGAAAGCCTTGAAAAGATGAAAAATCAGAGATCCAAATTCTGTTTTTGTTTTTTAATATTCTGATAGTTATTGAAATCCTTTAACAAATTCATTGTTCTCCGGGTACTATGATATATGTAGGAATGCAAAAACTGCAAGCTACGGCTCTGGTTTCAAGAGTTCTTTAAGATATCTGTTTTTCAACTCTCTAAATCTGAATCAGTGGAATTCGACTGATTCCGCAGTTATAAGTATACCACTAATTTCAATCAGTTGAATTCCACTGCATAATCAGTGAATAGTCGCTGATTCTGCAGTTGGATGTTCTTTTCACTGATTACAATTAGTCGTATTTCACTGTGAAAATCAGTGAATACTCACTGATTCGCAGTGTATATGCACTGGTTCGCAGTGGTATACTTATCACTGCAATCCAGTGAAATTCCACTGATTCAGATTTAGAGAGAAGATATCTTCAACAAATCTTCGAGAACGCTTTTAGGATACTATACATGTTTCATAAGTCCACTTAACAACATCACGGTTTTTGCTTATTGCTGTAACAAACTGGTTGCGAGTAATTTCATACTCAAGCATATAACAGGTTACATTACAACTGTTGTATCAATATAATATTGCGTCTACATTTGTGATATAATCGCCACAGAATATTGATATAACACATGTAATCTAACCTATTACATGCTTGAGTGTGAAATTACGCGCCACCAGCTTGTTGCAGAAACGTTCTCGTTGCAAAGAATGTGATGTATTAGGTGGGAGATGTCCACTAGAATTCGTTAAGATTTCATGCAGAAAAATTTTTACGTTTTGAAGTGAAAGTGCTATACAGTGCGAAATTTTGATGAAATTGAAGCGTCTGCCCGCAGCTTACCACAAACAATTCCGCTGCTGTCATGCCGAGACTCGGATAGCAAAAAGAATTCTCAACGAACTCGAAGAGAATTGTGACTTTGTCAGGAGACTCTTAGGAAAATTTACTTCATTCCGACCAAAACGAGTCATTTTTTCTCCAATTTTCTTGAGAAAAAATGCAGTGTTTCGGCCAGAATGGAGTAAACTTTCCTAAGGGGAGTCCATTAAAAATTACGAAATCAATCAAAAAGAATTCTTTTATATGTTTTGAAGTTTTGAAATTGTTATTGTCTTGATGATCGACTTCTTCAAAAGAAGACTTCTTCTTTGTTTCTTTGAGAAACAAAATCTGCGGGCCTTTTCACACGTTTTTGAAGCGTTTTGAGAATTTTCGGTGCTATTTGGGGCGAAAGCGTACGAAAGAATTCAACGAGATCTTTACAAACTAATACAATCATTTGTCATGTTCCGACAAATGAATGATTGAACATTGTCCAAGAACATTTTCAAGACCTCGAACCTCATAAAATATACAACCATTTGATTATCGTACATTCGAGTTGACAGAGAGTCATAATTTACTGCACGAAACTTATTCAATTTCCTCGGAATTCTTTGTCCTGTTTCTCGAATTCTCTTTCTCCTTCTCTTTCTTTCTTTCTCTTATTTTTAACTCGTTTCTTCTGACGATCTTTGTTTCTTCATTGTGGATGAAGGAAGAACTAGAACACTAACCTAGGTCAATCTGTTTTATCGTTTTCCTTCTTCTCCTGCTTCTTCTCAAACTCTTTGCTTTTGTGATGCGGGTAACGTGTTCCTGTCTACCACTTCTCTCTCTCTCTCTCTCTCTCTCTCTCTCTCTCTCTCTGTGGCCTCCTCAAATCTCCTAAGAGAATAAACATGAATTACTGATTTTTTCTTCCTGTCTCTTCTGTCGTCAAACTGTTATCTCTTTTTTTCTCGATCTCGCGACACGTTATATGGTCTCTTTACACTGACAGAATGTCGTAACCTAGATTACTACACGGAAGGAAATAATGCGGTATATTTTATTACATATAGTCAACATTTTTTAGTAGCTCCTACACTATTTTCAGTATGGCTTAATCCTTACAAAGTAAATCTTTTTTGAATATTGGTGCAAAGTACTTCAATGGAGTAACTCCTATTCCAAAATAATCATCCATATACTGACTGGGCGCTGGAGTAAGAGCCTACCGCGATTGGAATACCTGTATGGAGTTAGCCTCCGAAGTGGACAGAAAATTTTTTTTATGGCATCCGGAAGGGCATCGTTAGTACCTGATTGAAACAAATTCCGTTTGTACCTCCAAAATAAAAAAAGTTACAGAAATTTGGAAAAATGGGTTGCCCCCGACTTCCACCGATTTTAATGAACGATAGCTCATTTGAAAGGTCTCGAGATGTAGATGATTGTATCAGAAAGGATTTTCCGAAAAAGTCGAGGGGCGGGCGGGGGGGGGGGGAGTTACAAGCGAAAAACTGATTTTATATGAGAAAACATTTTTTTTCGAACTTTAAAAAATCATACAGAATTGCTCCTGACTGGGGCAACTTTTCAATGGATAAAACAGTGGTGTAAGACCTCCTGAGAATATTCCCTGCAAGTTTCATCGTTTGTACCTTCTTGGTGTAGAAGTTATGGGCCATAATTCTGTATGATTTTTTAAAGTTCGAAAATTATGTTATTTTGATATTCCAAGGCCCATAACTTTCAACCAAAGTGGTATAAACGATGAAACATGCAGGGAATATTCTCAGGAGTTCCTTGAACAATAATTTATCTATAGAAAAGTTGTCTCAGTCAGGGGCAATTCTGTATGATTCTTTGAATTTCAAAAATTGTGATTTTTCCATATTTGAAGGCTCATAACTTCTAAACCAAGGAGATACAAACGATGAAACTTGCAGGGGATATCCTTAGGAGGTCCTTGATCGATAATTTATCCATAGAAAAGTTGTCCCAGTCAGGAGGATTCTGTATGATTTTTTAAATTTCGAAAAATCTTATTTTTCTATATTCCAAGGCCTATAACTTCTAAACCAAGGAGGTACAAACTATGAAACTCACAGGGAATATTCTCAGGAGGTCCTTGAATACTAATTTACCCATAGAAAAGTTCTCCCAGTCAGGGGCAATTCTTTATGATTTTTTAAAGTTCGAAAAAAAATGTTTTCCCATGTAAAAGCAGTTTCTCGCTGGTAAGTCCCCCCTTCCCCAATGACTGTTTCGGAAAATGCTTTCTGATACAATCATCTACGTCCCAAGACCTTCCAAATGAGCTATCATTCATTAAAATCGGTGAAAGTCGGGGGCAACCCATTTTTCCAAATTTCTGTAACTTTTTCATTTTTGAGATACAAACGAAATTTTTTTTGGCGCAATCAGGTTCTAACGATGCTCTTCCGGATGCCATAAGAAAAAATTTTCCCTCCACTTCCTGATAATAGGAACCTATAGTGGAAACCTATTGGAGATCCCAAATCCAGCTCGGATGAGGGTCACCTGACGACAGCACAATGTGGTCGACACTATAAAAGAGTATCCGGCCATAACCCATTTTCCCGATTGGAGCTGGATGCAGATAATTTTGATCGGGCAATCGAAATCAAGGCAAGGCAGATCTGAAGATTCAGATAGCCTTTTCTCAGATAGCATAACAGTTCTGAAAGAGTTCATAATGAATAAAATGTATTCATGTCCCTTTCAAAATTCTTCCTGAATTTGATGTGAGTCACAAAAGAATAAAAACACTGTATCGATATTATGATTCCGCAAACTTGTTTCTGAATATGCAAAGAATGAACCAGAGATTTTTGAATGTTTGAAAACTTCATCATGCCCCCGAAGAATTCAATGATTTCAAAAACGTTTAGTGAGAGACCCGGGTAGTCTGACTCAGTCGCGAAATCCATTGTTGGTGTTTGTGGAGGATGAACTTCACTGAAATAACTTTACTAGAATGAAACATGAGAACAGCATCGAAGGGTGATGGGAATGATAAACTTTCTTATGTTGCAAAAGTTTGAATCGTTTGTAGAAACGAATTGTGAGTTGAATAAGAAAATACTCAGCTGTTGAATATCCAAAATCTTGTAGTACATTGTTTAAACGATGTTTCAAATTGTACTCGGAGAAAACGATCTACTACAAAGTACCATACTTTATAGCATTCAAACGTTACTCTTGCCCCAATCCGAGCAGTCGCACGAAAATACTCCCAAAAGTACCATATTTGCTAGGACGTTCCTGGAGGATCCAATACAATAATTTGATTTGGACAAGAATAATCCTCGAACGCTATAAAGTATGGTACTTTTTAGCAGATTCTGTTCCTTCGTGTAAAGAAGTCAAGAAGATAAACACCAATGATGCACCAGATTCTTTGAGTTTGAGAGAGATAAAGAGCTAATTCGCAGGGTGGTGCAAGTCTCCCGTTATACGAGGAAAAATCAATCGTAATGTTTCTGGAGAACACTCGTATCATTGATAGAACGTTGGATTTGACCTTGCAATCATTCGCAATTAACACGGAAAAAATTTTAGAACTGTGAGAGTTCGAAATTTATGTACCTCTGGCAGTTCAATTATTTTTGGTTATGCAAGTTCAAAATTCGAATCTTCGGAGTTCAAAACACCATTGAACTCGTATAGTCACACGATCCACGCCAACCTATTGAATTTAATGGCCCGCATCGTGTGACTATAAGAGTTCGATGTTGTTTTGAACTTTTACAATTCAATTTTTTAATCGAGTCGAGTCAAAAAGTTGCACTGTTACTGTTCAAATTACATTTGAACTCTTTCAGTACAAACAGGTGTATTGATTCAGTCCTAAAATTTTTTCCGTGTAGAAAGGAATGTTGCAAGTATCCCCATTCTTGCCTACTTTTTTTAAAGAAAAAAAATTTCGGCATTCAAAATATGGGCTTTGCACAGGAGTAGATGAATTCTCAAGAAATCATCTCTAAGAGTTTCAGATTTTTTCATGACTTCAATTTTGAGTAATCGAATCGGAAGCGAACGTGCTCGAATGGTATCGCTCGTATCCTCTCAAATTATTCAGTGCACAATATCATTCCCAGTTCCTATGAAGCTTGTTGAAACCATTTCATCTTGGGAACTTGATCAAACATAAAATATTCCTCTCGTGCTTTAGAAGAGCTCGGCAAAGACTTGACATTGTATTCCAAAGCGCTTTAATGACGGTCCAGAAGCATAAAACACTCGTTCGAACGTAAAACCAAGACCTTCCCTTTCTGCTCGGTATAAGGAAGAAAAAGGAACAAAAAAAAGCATATATGAATATCTTACAAATTTAATATGCAAATACTCACTGAGAAGAAGGGACCACGTTGTAATGACTAAAATTCAATGGTCCTAGTTAAATTTTACTTTCCGCAACTACACTGCTGGAAAATTTCTTACATTGGATATTAAATTCTTTATGACATATCATATTTACATTATAAATATAATAACAATTCTTAGATTTATATTTTGTTAATGATATTCCATAATTTCTTACTAAAATGTTATAATTATTTATCGAATTTTACAAATCTATTATTGAAATTGAGAAGGAAATTCTTAATAATCAGAATTATATTATTGAATTCAATATTACATTATGAATTATATTTAATAAATTGTTTATGCAAAAAACCTTCATGATTTTTGTAAATTTTCACTCTTCTCAGTATATTAGTAGGCATATAATCTCCATAAAATGAAGATTATATCAGCAGAATTTTGCAAATACTGCAAAATCGAACTAAAAAAAAACATCGGTCCATGCTACAATTTGATATTCAATTTTTCTTGCATATTATATTCCTCATTTATCCTTCAACGTGTTCCTGTTGACGGTTATTTGCAAAAAAAATTTACTTCCATGTTCCTTATATATGAGGAAACGGAAGTATTGTATTTATGAATAAATTACAAGTAAATTCATCAAAGTCGAAGCGTAGGTTAATCATCGTCTCAAAGTTCCCAATCAGAATTTAACAACTGGCGCAGTACTGCGCCAGTACCGGCTAACACTGGCGGGGTACTGGCGGTCTGCACTGCAGCAGTACTGGCATTTGTCCGAAATGATAACGCTTTTCCGTACTGGGTACTTGGTACTGGCACAGTACTGGTAATGGGTAATGGTCTTCAGTACCGGCGCAATACGCCCAATCAGAATTTCACAACTAGCGCTGTACTGGGCCAGTACCGACTAAGACTGGCGGGGTACTGGTGGTCTGTACTGCAGCAGTACTGGCATTTGTCCGGAATGATAACGCTTTTCCATATTGGGTACGTGCTAGCCGACTCTTGGGGGCCCAATACTGGCACTGTACTGCGCCTGTTGTCAACATTGGCATACTTCGGTTTTTTCTGATTGGGTTGTTGAGAAGAATTTCATTTTTATCGTATAAAGCGAACATAAACCAACGTCCATACCATCTGCCTATTCATCCATTCACATCCACATCTCTGAATTTGGTGTCATAATTCTGTAGTTCCTCGGAATGTTGGTAATGCTGTTAATGTTGCATCATCGTTAACGCGAGTCAGATCCGTTCGTATGATGTAGTACCGAGTTTAATCTTCAAATATTTACAAAGCCGTATTATAAACGTTCCGTTGGTCACATATATCTTCCTTCTTTTCTCTCTTATCTGGTACTTGTCTCACAAATGGCATCGCGATCTATCCCAGGGCTAATTGGATTATTGCTACCTGGAAAAGTTTATTAACATTCATCAGCTGTGTACGCAGAATTTTTCTTTTCCTTCTTTCACCTTGTAGACTTATCATGACGGCACTTTGAATTCAGGAGAAAACTGTTCTAGATCAAAATTACTCTTTGAAATGATCTTCTTCGGTCACAAAGGTGAAGTATTCTTCATGTTTTATGATTTGCTCTTGTATCTCAATTATGAGGCGATTGTTGTTTTTTGATCCCCATGAATTCATTTAAGACCCAATCAAATACTTGCTCAATGTGAAATAAATCTTGAATTGAAAATTCAATATTTTGTTCATTAGAAATATCAATCAAGTCAATTGTGGGCATGTGATAGTTGGGAATAACACGTCTGAAAGGATGAAATTAATTGCATCCAGGATATGAAGCAATTTTTTCTTACTCAAGATCAAGACGAGACAAGACAAGACAAGACAAGACCTTTTTCGAGACTGCCACAGTTTTGAAGAACCTTGGTGGTAAAAATCAAACAAATATTTCAAAAAATTTCCTCCTGTTTCATTCTTCAAATATTTGTACATTGACCCAACAAATCTTGCATCAGAACTGGTAAAATCAAGTTTTGTTGGTTTTACTCGAAAGTTTCAACGCCAGCCCTAGTCGCACTGCGGAATGATAACGCCAAATAACTCTGATCCGTTATCGATCACTAACCGCTGCCAACCGTCGGTTACCGATATTAATTCAATATTCGCAACTGATGTTTCTTCAAAATTTAGTCAAAAGTCAGATATTCTGACACTTACGTAATATTTGGATCATAATGCGGATACTATTATATTGAGATTAGAAAATCAAGTTCATGGGAATTTCAAGATAACAATGTCATGAATCCCATAGAATTACATAGAACACAATTCTCTATTAAAAAAGGATTCTTTTGAATTTCAATGCTTTTGTGAGTCCTTGGTGGAATTGGGGATCAATCGATGCTGATAAACTCATGGTGATATCGAACGAAAAACGCTACTTAGAGAATTCATAATATTTTGTCAATAATAATACTATCTTCTACAAAATTATTTTATTCCGTGGAATTTCTAGGAGTTCAACCGTACATCGAACAATATAGGCTTCTCACATTGTCCCAATCAACAGTTTGTGTGGAAAATTTATAAAAATAATCAGAGCACTCGTAAAAGTGCACTAGATATTGGTTCACATTGGTTTGATCCCAATTCCGAGTTGAAGATCAACGCTTGTTGACTAAAATTGTGCCGTTGTTGATCCAACATTGGTGGAAAATCGGACAACTGTTAGTTTAATCATCGAGTCGGTACCGATTAGGACATAAAATCACATCAGTCCAGTACCAACTCGCAATGGGCAGACAATCGTTGATGACCAATCCCATTCCAGTACCAATGCATTGGTATACCTTTTCCTTACAACTGGCATGTCTTCGTGGGGAGTGATGGAAATGATGAATTTTTTTTTCGGTTTCAGTGTCCGGTAAAAAATTGGCCGTAAGCTGTAAAGTGGGTTTCCATGGCCGAAAATTGCCGAAAACCGAAACCAAATTTCGGTCGACCTCTCCTTATTTATCGTAAGGTGAGAAATTCTTTTTGTCAAGACGATTTGTCCCCAAAATGGTTCGCCAATAAAAATGTTATAAACAAGTGAATTGTTTATAAAATGAAAATGGACGAAGTATCCGGTGAAAACAATTTAATATTCGAATTTTCCGATCAAAAAACATAGATCCGGTTAAGAAATTGAGTGAATATAATCTTTCCTACGGACCCTAATATTCAGCCGGTAAACAAACCAAAATCGTGGAAAATCCCGTTGAGTACTAATAAATGAATCGCTGTATTTCACGAACTAATAGTCCAAGCAATCTGGAACCTCCCAAAAAGTTTGTTGATACACTAGCGAACAACTTTGTCGCTGGGAGTTTTTTGTACCTCATACTTCCCCCACCAATTTTTTGATTGTGAAGCTTGAAAAACTTCGTCTCCAAATCGAATTGAGGATCGTCTTCGAATGAAAAGTTTATCAATTTGTTATTCATTTTCACAAATCTTTTTGGAATTTTCGACTTCGGGGAAGTCTCACGAATCAGAATCCGTAAGATTTATCTTGACACGTTAAAAAATGACGGAGTTAGAACGAGTTGAATGATTTTTGTTTTTTTTTCCCTTTCGAGCATTGGAAAAAATCATAATATGAAACTTGGACTGATTTTTCTAGCCCCATCATCCAGTATTTTTGAATTTTCGAAATTTCAATTTTTGATCTCGGTGTATGACGTCACTGTTTGGACAATACTTTTACCCTAGTTTGAATGCTCCAAGCCCTCAGCCTACAAACAAAGACTGAAACCATGATCCCAGGTAGAAAAACATGCTCCAAATATTTTTTAACATAACGTGCCGAGAACATATTATCCCCAAGTATGTTTAAACAAACGTACCGTGCTTGGTGGCAAGCTTGAGTCAATGCCAGTCAACACCGGGCCTAGCTTGGTCGCTAACATTGGCACCAAACTAGATTAATCTCTGGGATGATAACAATGTTCAATGCTTGGCATCCGAGCTTGGTTCAATATCAAAATTCAATATTGGTTCCATGCTTGCAATCGATATTGTTGCCATTATTGATATGCAATACTAATTTGGGCTGAATGAGTAGGATGGATTTTTCATTGGCGTCCAAGTTTGATTGAACATTCACATTTGAGTGATTGGCCAAACTGGTGACAGGTTAGAGTCAATGCTGGTCATCAACGGGTGTAGCTTGATGGTCAACCATGTTACTAGGCTACTGAGCCGAACTGTTATCAATTCATGTATAGCCCTTATATGATTCATATATGATATTATTCCCATACATGAAGTAACTTTGGTACAGGCTCATATATGGATTATGTAGGAGATATATATGTTTTTGAGTAATTCATATATGAGCCATATATAATTTATATAGATCCACATACGATTCATTTTTACTAAGGTCATTGACACCTTTATCGAACACCTCTCCAAAATGTCGCTTCCCTTGCATTTACGTATTATGAGGATCACTCTGGGCCAGCATGGGCCCCATACTGCCAATATGGGCCCAAGACCAGGCTAGAGTGGGGACAGAGTGGGCCAGAGTTCATACAGGGTATGGTTGGTGAAGATGAATAGAACTTTTGTATGTCCCTGGAACATACACACGACGTTCTTAGAACGTCTTGGTATATTCTTCGAACGTTCTCTGGATGAGCAAGTACGTTTTATGGATGTTCAGAAAAACTCCACTTTTTTTCCTCGTTAAGAAGATTTCGAAAAATGTGACCCTTTCGACTTCAACGGTGGCTTTGGAGTTACTTTCTTTTAAACGCGATAAAATCGTGCTTTTCTCCGACAGGTCAATAATACCTTGGTTTACAAGTTAGACGGGAGAATTTTTTTTCACATAAAAAGTCCACGTAATCCATCCACCAACTTTATTATTGCGAAGTGCACATTATAAATCCAGCAATTTTTGTGATATAAAGTTTACTCGTGCGGAATAATGAGGTCGCGCTCTGCTTATCTGGTGCAGTTTCCTCTGTCGCGAAGCTATAAAGATCCCTACTCGTGCGTATTTCGAACGAGAAAACGACAAACGACCACCACCGGACTGACTCGAGGCAACGGAAAACATTATCATTTCTTTTTTTCTTTTTTCTGGTTTTTTTTTTCATCCTCGTAAATACACCGACCACGAGTAATCTCACTTTTAAGAACACCCATAACCATAGAATAAGATTTACTACCGGAAATCACTTGGCTAAACGAGACTTTCTTGTCAAATATTTTCTCACCCAGCCCTCTCTCTTGGCCAGTAATGACAAACATCTTCTATCGGATCGGATTTTCTCTTACGTCAGTCTGTGTTCTCAATGCAATTCAGGGCATCGTGGTTTGTCCTTGCCACATTTCACGCAATTTACTTGTTACGAATGATATTTCTTTGAAAATCATATGAATAATAATCTTTCATGTTTTTTCTGTTGCAGAGAAATAGAACGGAAAAGCAAGAGAAAATCCTTCATTTGTCGGACTATCATATTTACAGGATTTCGGACGCAAAGAAATTTTTCGGCGCACCCTTCGAGTGGGGCGCCTGTCTCAGGCCTTCCAGTAACGCTGAGGCCGAGGACATAGAGCCTGGGGAAGTTGGACTTAGGGTCATAGCCTTTGACAGCGAGAAATCACGCGATTGCTGGCTTTCAGCCATGAGGCTGGCTAAGGTAACATATATTAGAGCTCATGTTTTCTCATCTGACGTTAGCCAACCGAGGTTCGGTGCAAAATCAACTCGTGAGTTCATTAGCTTTCCGTTGAATCGATTTTCATCTTACCCTTTCATGATTTTCTACAATTTCATACGATTATGGAATTCAAATGTTTTTATTAGATCATCCCTCGTAATAAGAATAATTAAATCTACTCACATCAGTAAATTTTCAACAGTGAACAATCAAGAACAATCCTGGAGTTTGAGATAGAGATTGAACAGAGACCGAAGTGTTGAAATTGAACATTAGGTATATTATCTCAAGCAAATTTTTCAGAAAAATATTAGAGGAACGTGTTGGAGTTGCAATATCTTCGAATATGACACATATTTCAATCAGTTCCTCAGATCCATCTTATGCACGCACTTCATATTCTGTTGGACGCAATATGAATTTTAGAATTCTGCACTCTCACTTACGTTACGCTTCGAAGAAAAATTTATTGGCAAAAGTTTCATATATCAACCCAGGACAGATTTAAAGTTACATGTATTGTGGAATTTTTCTACATCTGCTTCAATCTTCATCGATGGACTGCGCTATCTATTTTTCTCAATCACATTCAGTCATCTCTTTTAGGTGTAAATAGCTCGGAAACATGTTCCGAGAATTGCTGTATATACCCATACAGTACCGGGAGGTACTATCAACGTACTTGGAACGTCTTCTGAAACACTAGAATGTTGTAAAAATCTTTTGGGACATTCAGAAAACACCGCATGTATATACCAGGGATGTGCGAACAACCGTTATAGTCTTATTCAGGTTTTCATGAAATGTTTATGAGACATTTGGAATGAGCTCTTGTTGATGATCAAACCTGTGCCAAATGTTTCAATGTTTTCCATTTGGAAGAGATGCAAATGAGCTGCGGTGGAGCCTGTATCTATAGATTTGACAGATTACATTTGTATTTCTTCAATAAATTGCATGTGAAATTTTGTTCCTTCTTTCATTTTGAAGTTATGTGAATCTTAGTATACTGACTTAATTCTTGATTATTTATATTCTGTCAATAGTTTTGAACTTCTGAAATCAGAACTTTTCAAATGTTCAATACGAAACATATTTTTATGGTTGTTCGATACTTTTGCACCTAGTAAAACTATAAATATATACTTGTAAAGGTTAGAAATGAAATACCTGGGATTACGTACCATAGCATGTGTATGGTCCTCGAAACGTATTTCCCAGTACAAAGAATGAATGTTCTCGAATGATGTTTGGCAAACGTGCTTTTGGAAACCAAAATTTGTGGGACTGTTCACACGATTTTAAAACGTTTTGAGAACTTTCGGTGCTGTTATGGTAGTGAGTTGGTAGCGAAAACAGTTTTACATTCTAATAAACGAAACATTGAACCAACTTTTTGAATCAGAAACAACGAAGAATACACGATACAAGTTCTCCGAATGGTTTACGATGACGTGAAAGAAAATTGCTTCGTCAGGTTAATTTCAACTGAATACTTGATTATTCTTTGAAAAAGCCCTAATTAAAAATTTTCATGTAGTTGAAAATTAAACCTACGAACATAATTTTTTTGAGATCAATGTATTTTTTTTTCTTCTTTTGCAACCTACACTGTTGAAGAAAATTAACACCGATTTGATGGACTCATACACACCGAGATTGTTTACAGGATATACTCAAATCGGTATTAATTTACAAAGTATGCAACACAAATCTGTGTGAAGTCAACACAAATCGGAAATAAAATTCTAAAATGGGATTAATGGACGCATATATACACCAAACAGTGTTTACAGGAGGTCAAATTTCTAACAGTGTATTTATTCGAACAATCATCTCCAGGTTTTCTGGAACTGAGATTTTATTGTCAAATAAAAAAAGATCATCAGAGGAATTCTTGAGAAGTACCGCATGGAAACACCTTCATCGCATGTTCAATTTGAAAAAAGGGAAGAGATTTAGCGTAGCCGAACTATGTTCCTGGTGATTGTGAAACCTGGATGTACTGGCTTCAGGATAATTATAATACAGACGAAGCAGCATATATGTAGTTTGAAAAAGAAGAAAAAAGGAAAGAAGTAAGGAAAGGAGTAAGAGTCTGCCCCTATTATGCAACTCTTTGAGGAGTCTATTCTTCTTTGGTGAAGTGGAGTGGAGACTCAGACCTCTCTCAAGCCACGGCGAAGAAGTCTCTTTCTCTCATACCTTCCATTTTTCGAGGGTTCGGAGGTTGAATGTTCGTGGAATCACCACCCTTCGTCCTCATCCACGACATCATCATCGCCGTTGTCATCTTCATCATAGCTCCCAGTCTTTTCTCTCTCTCTCTCACTCCCCCTCTCTCATTCTCATATATTCACTTGTCTCTTTCTATGTTTTTTCTTTTGACCAAGAATAGCTTTTTTCGAATCTCGAGCACCCTACAAAATTCAACGTGGTGTTGTACAGTAGACTCTACACGCTTCTTTGATGTCACTATTCATTTCCTGTGCCTCCATTGATGCACCTTTCAAAAGACTTCAAAGTTCAGGGTGGAATTTTCAAATTTTTGCTCGTACGGTACTTCATCTTCAGATTTTTCTCTTTCCTCCCTTGGCTTTGTCTCAAGAATTCTTCTCTCCCTCCAAAGTCAGCAAATTCTTCATTCTCGGAGATTCAGAGCGGTTCCTTTTGTTCCTCCAAGACTTGAATTCCACTTCGTTACAAATGAAGCTCTCTCATTTCATTTAGGGCGAAGTTGAACTTGAACATATTTGAAGAACTTTCAAGGGAAGCCTTTGATTCTGTCAATTGACGAATTAAAATTGTAACTGAGGAGAAAAACTTCTCTCTTCCTTTCATCTTTCTTCGAGTTCAACTCGAACGAATAATAGTTACTTCGTCCACCTTTTTTCACGCAATAGGTCTATTTCAGTGTATACCACCTGAACGTTTATAGGAATATTTTTGTATCCTTTTTGTATTACAAAGCCATTAAAGTTGTAGAAAATTTTGTCCTTTTTCGGGAATTCTATACGTTTGAACCATCTTCAGACTGACCGTTTTTGACTTGGGTAGGGTGATTGAGAGATACGTTTCCCATCAAAGTGTCCGACTCAAGTCAAAGTTTTGAACAGAAATTTTAAACTCATTCCCAAACAAAAATGAATGAAGCCAGAAGGAAAAATCCGTATGGAGGACCATACATTACTTCCATATTGCAATTAGAGAACATGTTTATGGACACATTTTATGTTTTGAGGATGAATCTTGAGTTTCGGATTACCTGTCATGCCACCAGGGGTCTACCCCTAAGAAACATGGAAGTAAAAACGACACGATAATACCTCGATTTGATTTAACTATACGCTGTGAAGAGAAGCGTAGTCGATTGTAACTAGTACATTGCGCCACGACGCAACGAACTGTATTTTTGACGCCAGAGATGTGTATGGGTGACCAAAGCTACGCCTCGCAGTGCAAACATCGAACGAGATTTTATGCGAAGTCAAAACGTCGTTTATTCTTCGACTTGGCGATAGAGGTTAGGAACAACGCGGAGTACAAACGATGGTGACCACAGCACGCATCCGTACAACTGCTGCCAGGAAACCTCTAGACCTAACAGAATTGATCAATTACGTATTCTCATTGATTAGAATGACCAATCAGAAAAAAACAAAAACCTCCAGTTGGCAACAGGGATCCGTGCACTTAGTAAAAGTTGACTTTTACGGAGCATTGCAGAATGCGGGCGGTTAAAATACCCCTCTCCAGTATAAATACGATCGCGTCCGACAAATGAATGTCATTCTAAAGCTCTTTGTGCTACATGAAAAATTTCAAATCACTATAGTTGCGGAACAATGATAGGATACGTCAATGGTTTTCTCAGAGATCCCCGGTTTTCCAACTCAGCGAATGGTGTCGAGTTCAAGTATGTAGGACACCATGCTCTTGAAGAATTTCGATTTTCTCAAAAATTAAAATGCTCGCATTCCAAAAATACAGCTTCCAAAAAACTTTCCAAACAGGAAATTATTGCACTTTGGCTGCAAAAATCCGGCCTGCAAATTATGTTACATCCTGTGTATATGTGTGTATATATATATATACTCATCGACCAAATTATACTATTCCTATCAGGCTAATAGTGGTGCTTGGAGTAAACGCTTATCGTAACGGAAGTCGACGGCTGAATCAAAATGCGGTAGGCCAAGCACAATGAGCCCAGACCGTGGATAATTTAATGGCAGGTGTAAAATGGAGAGCAATATTGGGGAAGAGAAAGAGAGAAAAGAGAGTGGTGAGGGAGAGAGAGGGAGAGAAACAAAAAAAGGACAAGACGAAAAGAGGATGAGTCAGACTTGCCAAATCAAAGTTTCGTAATTTCCTGCTTCATGTAGCTCTGGCTCTCCCATGTAGATGTTTGCGTGTATAAGTGGTTGTAAGCATTCAACTGTGAAACGCACGCGCTGGTGGAATGAATACAGGGACAAGTCATAGGGAATTTGTTGAATGTGTGACTGATATAACAAGGAATGAGAGTGGCATTTCTATCGCCGGAAACAAGACAACGGTACTGATGTATATACATCGTGCCGAACCATGCGTAAGTGATGAATCAAATTTGATCGAGTGAATACTAAGGCTGGAAAACTAAATAGAAACGAACTTGTGCCTTGAATACATCCAAATCTCCAATTATTCCCATTTTCTGATAACGGTATCCAAAAATTATAGTTTTTAGATTCAATTGGATTGAATTCAAATTGCATACACGGGGATAAAAAGTTCGCTTTGAAATAGGAAGAATTTCGTTGTTGCAAAAAAAATTCGCTTGTTATTGATATATACACGGAAAAAAAAAGAAAGAAAGAAAAGAAAGGGGGATGGGGGGGGGGGCCCAACCAACGCCCGCACCAGTGGGTTGCTACCTACAATAGTTGTTTCTGTCCCAGTAAAAGCGCATGTGCACAATTCCTGCGACAGCCCCAACACATTGTCAACCCTCCTCAAAGAAGAGAGATAGCGAGAAGTTGAAGAGGTTATGGGTAGAATTTACCTAGAAGGCATTTTATTCTAAATCAAATAGTATTAATTTTAAGAAGATGATGTGCTTAGAGAAGTGAGAGACCTTAGGGTGGTGAAAAAACCCACAGCGCATAAGCACTATGGTAAAAAACCACTGGTCTGATGTTGAAAAAATTTTAAGTTGTATCTGAGTAGCCGGAAGGCCTTTTTTTAAGAAAGCAAAGAAAAAGGGAGGAAAAAAAACTAGTCGCTGCAGCTACTTAGGAGTCAGGACAAGTAACACGTTAGCTGTCTCAACTAATTCAAAACACCTCAGGTATTCACGTTAGTTAGTGCAACTATCGAGTTACTTGTCCTGACTACTAAGTAGCTGCAGCAACTACTTAAGTAGATGGTCGAAAATCGACTATTTAAGTAGTTGCTGCAACTATTTCATTTTTTCCGTGTAGACAGCAAACAAGTTTTTCAAAATGAACGGGAATTCATTTTTGAGCGAATCAAATTTCGCAAAACTAACAAAGGACTGATAATTATAACTGGTCAGTTCGTAAAAAAAACGAATTGTCAACGTTAGGTTATCCATTCCACTCAGCGAAGACGGATTCGATAAAATAGTAAAACCTTTTTTTTCCAGATATATTTCAAATTTGTCAGATATTCATTGTGCTCATGGAACACATGGGGTTCGAAGAATTTACAGTACCTGTTACTAGGTGTATTTAAACCAAAAATGGTTTATTGGGAGAACGTGTATGGAATTCAATTTTTCTCTCAATGTATAAAACTCATTGCCGTTTAATGCAATATACTAAACGACATCACAGTCGCTGAAACTTGTCCTGAATAGCGCAAAAGAGTATGGCTGTTTCAGGTTATACTGCAAGATCCTTTCTTCGTGGGATTCAAGTATTCCACACGGAAAACAATGACTTTACTGTAATGGAAAGAATTCTTTGGCTAATGGCATATAGCTAATCTCACAATAAATTTATTCAGAAGTGCAATGATATCATTATAACACGTGAGCCGTTTGAATGTCACACACGACAAATTTGAGAAAAGTATTTCCCAAATGCAATGCCGTTTATCAATCATAATCATACAGCATAATTCTGAGCAGTACCTATCATTATATAACTCTTTCATACAGAGAAAAAAAAACCCGCGATAATGTTGTTGAATTGACAATAAAAACGGTCATATATTAACCCACAATAATCATCGTAGAAATATGACAGTCAACATTGTTAAATTGACAATTTATTGTTAAAAAGACAACTTCGTGTTGCTATAAGAACAAAAATGATTGTATATTCAACAATAAAATGTCAACAATTCCTTTATTGCTAATTCTACGGAACACATTTTTCTCCGTGCAGTCAAATGATCATGTGACATATCAAAGTTTTTCTCCAAAGTATCCCACTTGTATAATCCTTACCAAATGGAATTAAAAAATATCTATAATACTAGCAAATTTAAATGTAGAAACGGCAGAAAAATGATTACACGCATCGATCTTGTCATGTCAACAGTAATTTTATTACCATAATCGCAATTTTGTCGGGTGAAGTAAAGGAATTTTAGTGACATGGGTTATTCAATGATAATCCTGCAAACATTTTTTATATTTCAATGCACAAACTGATGTGCATGGATACTAGACAATTTTAGTACGTTGATTTTTCCAGATTCACTGAAATTTAACAGATTTTGTGTTGCAAAATTCCAATTTTTGCAATGAAGCTCCAGCAAATGTGGTGAAAGACTCCTAGAAATATATTGGAATTTTCAGTCCAATGCCTTGCTGGTCAACGACCTTGAGTGAAATATTGAAATTTGCCAATAAAAATTTTTCACAGGGTCATTCAACACATCATCTAATCCTTTCTGTGTTTCTGTAGCAAATTTGCTACACTAACCAAATTCATTTTTCATAAATCTCAGAAGCATTTATTTCTAAACACAATGGTAAGGAATTTTTCTCGATTCCATTCGATGCGAAAAAGGTTTTCTCATATTCAATTGGGGATTCAGGGACTTGAAACAATTCGGAAAGGGAAAATTTCAAAGATCACTTGGCAAACCCAGGAAACAAAAAATATCTTGGAGATATCTTTAGATTTCTCTTTGGATTCCTCTTGAAGAGGTGTCTTTTGCGACGCTCTTAAGCAGCTTGAAAATCTCTTGTCGAATGTCTTTCAAAAGTCTTGCGCATATCTGGCCAATGTAAAAATTTTTTCACAGGTATGAATCTACCATATGCTTCAATACTGCGGACAAATTTGTGATGTGCATCGGTTTGTGAATGCTTGAAGCTAATGATGAGAAAATGAAAAGAACAATCAATAAAGTGATACCTACCTGCAGGATCGTTCACATTGATATTGTATCAATATATTATTTGTGACTCAGTAATTGATTCCGCTGTTCGAAATGTTAGGAGGACGTGGTGGATACGTCGATGGTAGAAGCTTCTTAACTTGACGGAAAGTCAGGCTTTCCATTCGAATGAGCTTTATTTGGCAAGCTTTGGTGATGGTAGTCCTCTTTTGGTCAGAGCATCTCTTTCGGACGACTAGAAGAGCTTAGACGCAACAGAACAGTCTCTTCGTTGCCCTTCGTATCCAGGTTCCTTGGGGATACGGTCACCTGTGACCTTCGTGGTTTTATCCTCTCGCTACTATTGTAACACGACTAGCAGTAGAGCTTCACGTCTTCAGGAACTGTATGTACCAAGTGTATAGAACAGCACAAGTTTCCAAAGCTACAAAAACTCACGGTTTCTATTTTCTCCTTTGCACTTGCTTTCATGTATCAACGCTTTAGCCTCAGAACTCGATATCAAGTGTTCAATGAATGACAATTTAACGGAAATAGCACATGAAAAATATAAAGTGCGAAACACAACCATTTGATATGACGCGCGATGAATTGATATGAAACAAAACGTGTGTAACTCAACACATTTTACGTTTCTCTTTCTCCCCTGTTACGATAAGTTGGTTTGTGCCATTATCATATCTGATATGACGATCAGTGATTCGATGGAGTGACATTCTCTTTAATTTTTGTTGCAGTACGGGAAACAACTTAGAGAAAACTACAGGGCATTTAAAAATAAACCGTCGGATCAAACAAGAGATGCCAGCAGTGCCAAGGAAGCTCATTTTAAAGTCTTTGGTAAAGTTGATGTGAGTATAATAATTTTTGTGTTGGAAATTCATATTCAGCTTTGAATAATCGAATGAAGGTATTGATTATCGTGGTTCTTCATTAATATATTCATGCCGAATCAATGAGTCGCTCGTGTGGATAAATCAACTCCAAGAGTAGAGTGATTTATCACAGATTTGGTATATATCCTCATTGAAGGTGAACACAAGACCGAGAATTATCTTGATCCACTCTTGTATATGTTCATATGAGTATGAAAAAGTCAAATTTCAAGTCAATCCAATAATTTCCAAATTTCCATAAAAATGTCATATCAGATCAGTCATCTTTAAATTTGTTGTCACTTCTGTTGGATTAAATATTTTTTCAAACTCAGAGGTCATGTCAAGTCATTCCATGATCCACGTGAAGCAGGCGGGAAGCTTTCATTCTTTTATCTATGGGCATGCATCAAGTCGGCCATTTGTTCTATTATTTCATCGAATCCCGTTACATCATGAAATTCTGAAAATTTCCCTTGGAGTGAGGATTTCACTCCTATAAAAAGGTGAAATTTCACTCTTCAAACCGAGTTGCATCTTCACTCTGTTGGAGTGAGAATTCACTCTTGCGGAGTGAAAAGTCACTCTTTAAGAGTAGAATCTCACTCTTCCTGGACTTGCAGTATTTTCACTCCCCAAGAGTGAATTTTTCACTCCAAGGAATTTAGAAAGTACAGAAATAGTTGTCGTTTCCCACCATACCCGACTTCCCACTTTACCCGATTCTCCGCTAAACGTTGTTTAATACATAGAAAAAAAATTTCTATCACAAATAACTAGACTCGTTGTTATTCTGAAGATATACTTGCATTTGAGGTTATCAGGGTCATTTTAAAATTGAGTGCAGATACATTTTTCTCTGTTTCCAAATGTTCTATTGCACCGCGTGTTGAGTGTTGCCGCGATTTTCGATCTGGATCAAAGATTATTTCGGATTAGCTCCAAATTTCGAGCCAATCTTCGAACCGACCTCAATAATTCTGTACAATCCGATCTTCGAGCAGAGTTGAAAAAAATTTTACTCGGTCCGAGTTTCGAGCTAAGCCAGAACTATGAAATCGACGAGTTAGATCGTCACTGAGGAAATTGTGTTCACTCGTTTATTATACAATCAAAGGAAATTGGCTTCACGATCAGTATAGCATACATAACTACTGCGCAAGTCAACATAATACACTGAGGAAATTTTCCATCGGATGAAGAAACAGAGAGAACGGTAGAGTGTCACAGTCCGAAGATTCATTTTCCCGAAAGTTTGATGTACCGAATTGCAGAATCCCGAAGTTGCAGAAGAAGATCTAATAATTCAGAAACATACAAATCGTCTCGGTAATGACTCTCTTCTACAACTGCTCCGATTGAATTCTTGAATTACAAGTGGAATTTTGAATACTTGATTTTAGGTTTGAAGCAATTTTAAAACAAGTCTTCGACGAACTTTTTTTCATAAAAAAGGAAAACAATAAATGATATGGCTTATTTCATTGATTAAGAGTTCACAAAAAATGTTCTAATTTTGACAGGATTGATTTTTATCATTTCAAACAGCGTCGAAGCTATCGTCAAGTAAGTCAAAGTGTGCTTATTACTTTCATATCCATCACGATGGATATGATACAATATTGTGTTCAATTAGTCGCAGAGTCGAGAATTTTTACAGAAATATATTCATGGAGATATTCTTCTGTTACAAAGTTCATTTTTCTTCACCACCAATCCTCTTGTGTTAAGACGCATTCAATGATATATTTATAATCAACATATTAGTCAAATGGCCAAGTCATACAAATTTTGAAAGCGCGTTAATTTATACTCAAGCTTCAAGAGTTTCAGAAATATGCTTAATTCAAAGGAGCTTCTGAAGGCTAAAATTTTTCATTCGCGTTTATTTTGAACGAAGATCATAGGATCTTCGATCTAGCTCGAGGATCTTTGAGCCAATCCGAGCTCCGATCCGAGCAGTGAATCTACCGAGTCGATCTTCAAGCCGATCCTCCCTGTGAGAAACAAGGGCCAAGTCGAGCTCATGAGAGAGTAGATGGTTTGAATTTTTTTCCCCCGAAAACTATTGACAAAAATTAGTATGACGGGATCTCAGGAAAATCTGACTGAAAGTCTAATAGTATCCCTCACAGGACAATCGTCCATGGAATCACGTCGTCTCTCCGTAGAATTGAGGCATAAAAAAGGGAGCGATGGATATAACGTGGCACAACGGAGGAAAAGAAGCGCGCTGCAACTTTGAGGCGACGGAGAGTTGTCCGGGTCGTTTTTTCGGGCGTAGACGCGACATAGGTGTCCTGTATGAGAGGCTTGCAAAAATATGAGAATGATTTGGGAGAGATCTTGATGAGAGTCTTTTAAAAAAATATGAGGTTTAGGACTCTCATCTAGACCCCTCCCATATTTTCGCAAGCTTGCTACCAGCTTTTTTGCAGCCAGATTTGTTTGAGATCCCTGTCATACTAATTTTTTTTACGCGGGTACTTGGATTGAGTTTACAAGCCATATAACCGAGTATTTTTAGATTTCCGGAATTCCGATTTTTTTCCGACCCTTGACGTGACGACTTGGGAAAATACTTGTACCGCTTTTCGAGTGTATCGTCGGGTCCTGTATCCGGACCATCCAGTCGGAAGTTGTATCAGAATCAAGATATCCAAATCACTTGATTCGTTTTGTATGTACACGGAGAAAAAAGATGTGCTAAAAAGTACCATACTTCACAGTTTTCGAGCAATTACTATGGTACACATCAAATTATTCAAGTGAAAATATCTACAAGAGTACTATACTTCTTCAAAAAAGTCCAAGCAAGTATGGTACTTTTAGAGGTATTTTCATGTGATCAATTGAATTTAGGCACGAGTAATGCTCGAAGTATAGCTAATGATTATAGAGTAATGCTATGACGTATAGTCACTTTCAACAGAAGATTCTCTTCGTGTGCAAAAACCTCGTCCAACTGAATGCAGAAACAGGGTCTTTTGTGTTCGAAGATCAACTAAAAAATTTCTAAAATATAAAATCTTATCTATGAACAAAATGTAGTATTTAGATTCTTCATCATTAAATGAGCATTCAAGTACACAAGAATGTACTCAAAGAAAAGATGATAATCATTTTTCACCTTCAAAAGCATTCGATCAAAAGCATTGCGTTATCATTCCTTCCCCATATACTTTACAAATTTTTATTCGCAAACAAAAGTATTCATGATTTTTTCTCTTCTTTGGTTCGAATTCAAAATTACTCCTACATTCTTATTCACCTATTACCCTTCTACCACATTATGTACCCGCGTAAACGTGTCGCAACAGGCCCCCTGGTTCTTCCGCGCAAACCGAATTCACTTGGCAAATTTATGAAGCCCAGCGTTTCGCTACGATAAACCACGTGATATATATGACCTATGAATCATACAGGAGTGTTAATTTGGTGCGCCTGTTCAACCTTTGCACGAATAGAAACAGAAAAAGGAAGAAAAGAAGAAGTTGGGGTATGCACAAGTCAACTCGCGTACATACGTGCACGGTTGTAAAACAAGTATGGAGTTACGTTCACAGTTGTAATTGATGTTATTATAGAGTTGAGACTCGAAGAAAAGAACCGACAGATTGTTCAAAATTCAGAGATATATATTACGGTAATAAAGTATGCACATATACGTATACTATATGTATTATATTCAAATTTTGAATTCGATAATTGGAATTTAAAATAATTTTCCTCAAGGATAATTACATTTAATCAACTTATAGAGTAATGGAATGGGGAAATGAAAATTTTGAGGACGCCTGTTAACGAACGCACTGAGAAGAATTGCACACCTGATCCACTAAACTTATTTGTATCGACTAAATTTTTATCTAAATAGGAATTCAATAAAGTTTTAGTTGGAATCGAAGATTTACCTCATCTAAATAAATTTTTAATAATTTCAAATCAAGTACACTTGAATCAAGTGAAATTTTATTGAACCTAATAAAATATCTAGCAGTTTTATATTCAATTATACAATTTTTCTGGGTGTGCAGAAGTCCGTATACTCTGCAGCAGAAATAATTCTATAATTAATGTCAAGGTCCTTTCTGGTAACTAAGTTCGCTGCAAGTGCGTTGAAAAGTGCTAGACAACCGCTGTCATCATTTGTCCTAGGTCTGATGATACTTTCGTGAAGAAGAAGGAGAATTCCCCTCTACGGCATTCAAAAAATTTGGTTATAAGGTCTGTACGTATCCAGCCTTGATGTATTTTCGTATACCTCAGTCTATTGTCTGAGCGAATTCTTTCCAATTTAAATTGTCGTAATATTGTTAGATTTACAACGCCTCAAGTAATAATGTGATGTAACAGGAGATCTGTTTCTTTTGCAATGTAATGACCTCGATGTCCGCTTTGTTGCATAAACAGGGCCCCAACACGCCCGGAATAACTGTCAACGCAAATTAACAATTATTTCGCTCCTTTTCACGTTTCTTCTCTCTTTCTAAGAGATCGTAAATGAATTGAAATCAAATTTATGGATGTAAAACCACATAATGCGTTACTATCAATGGAATTTGAATTCTCTGATGACAATCAATGTGTAAAGCAATTTTTACTTTGCATACGCATCTTTCGTTCAGAGTTTTCTATAAATCAAAAGAGCACAACTCAACAAATGTTTTTAAAATTCAAAATAACAAATTCTTGAACAAAAAGGAATGCGTAATGAGACGCTAGTTCCTATTCGCCACAAACCAAATGGTGATCCGTTTTGTAATTCATTTACTACTTGTCTCTACATATCTTATTTCTTTCTACATATCTTCTACTACCTATTTTACCTTTCATTATTTTTTTTTTCCAATCATTTTCATTCCAATTTCATCCCTCCAATACTCATGTTAACCTGATTTCTTGTTTCATGTCTTTCTTGTTTTTGTTTTTTTTTTTTCTTTCTTGCCGTTCTTCTTCATTTCTTTTTTTTTTTTTCTTTTTCTATCTTATTCTATTCATCCTTTCTCCCTATACATCTTCATTTCTTCTTTTTCAGTTTTTCTTTTTTTTTTCCATCATTCAGTTTCGCAACCATATAATGCTCTGCATTTCAAAATTTCTTTCCAAATTTAAACTTTCTTTTCTTCATATATTAATTTTTTTTATTTTTAACTTTTTCTCTTTTTAAAATAACTTTTTCCTTTCTTCTTTTCTTTTGCTCTTATATCTTTTTCCTTGCCTGCTTCTCTGTAAGATTGCTTCCTAGATATTTGAATTTTTTCATTATCTCTGTATCTTCTTCTTCTATTTTTCTTCTTTTTCTTTTCTTTCTTTTTTTTTGTTTGTTTTTGTTTTTTTTTTTTTAAATTTTTTTAATTTATTTATATTCATTTCATAATAATTTTGTTTATGTCTCAATATAATAATTTCTAACTGTACTACTACTACTTCAATATATAATAATGTCATACGATCTCAACATTTCTCCTATATTTCTGATTATGTAATTTCGATTGAATCCACTCCTTCACTTCGTTCATTTCTTCTTCTATTCTATATACACACATAATCATCATCCTATCCTTGTCTCCTTCCTCTTCCTCTTCTTATTCCCTCTTCTACCCTCTATGTCTATTATATTTATATTTATAATTCTTATATATATATATTATTCGTATATTATTCTTATATTCTTATAATTTATTCCCACCTTCTTCAGGATTCCACTACATCCTCCCATCATTTATTATATATACTTTTAATATATAACATATGTCTTCAGCACATTTCTTTTTTCTCCCTTTCTTCTATCCTCTATTACTGGAGTGCTAAGATTGCTTTATTTTTTCTTTTTTTTTTTAAAAACTGATCCTCTGCCTCTCTATTTTCTTTTTTATTTTTCATCCTTATATATTTTTTTATTTTTTTATTTTCAAGCATGTCATGTGGAGTTGTTCTGATCTTTCTGTAGTCTGTCCATTTGTCTGCCCTTTGTTTTTTTTTTTTTTATTTTTTTTTTTTTCTTCTTCTTCTTTTTTACTTTTTTTTTTCATATCTCATCTAATCAAATCAAACAGTCGCGTCTTTTTTTTCCTTCTGGAGGCTTTATAAAGTTATACACTTATGCCATCATGCCTGCGCTTTTATTATTATTTTCTTTCAAGCCTTGCCTTGTTCTTCTCAATATATCTCATCTCCGAATTTCCTCTCATCTATCTCCCTCCTCCCTCCTTCTCTAATAGCTATATATCATTCTTTCCTATACAAGTCTTCAAAATGATTTGATCCACTGTTCTTTTTCTCTTCGTTTTTATCAATTTGTCGTCCTAGAGTTTCTAATCTTCTTTTCTCTATTTTTTTTGTTTGAAAAAATCTTTTAATAATCCTATATGCTTCATCTATTTTTCCTAAATGCAATCTTAATAATTCTTCTTAATAATCTTTGTAATTCATGTCCAATTATATTTAAAAACCCAACCAAACAAGAATATGGTTCATTCCGTTCTGATATCCGAAATTTGTGGTTCAATGGGGATGCGAGCATACACTGAGAAAAATTTGGCGCACAGGTTATACTCGGCTCAGAGCATCAGCAATGCGCATCAGTAAAGGTGGTCTACGCGCTGAAACGGAGTAGCTACTACGTTTTACCTGCCCCACTGATGCTCCAAATACTCCGCGTATAAGCTATACTTGTTATTGGAGTAGAAGCTACTCCGCATTGCGCATAGTGTACACTGATCGGAGTAGCAGCTACTCCGATGTCACGTACAGGTGCTAACAGGCAGGTCTTAAAGATTTCCACTGGATGTCTTGCAAATGTCTTATGCAACCATTTTTACTGTCTGCAAGATATCTTCGCTTACGAAATCTATAAGATGTCTTCAGATCTCTTTTAGACGTCTTTTTGATTACTTACTGAAGATATCTTGAAGACAGTGAAAACTGTTGCATGAAACATCTTTAAGATATCCAGTGGAAAGCTTTTAGACAATGACCAATTTTTGCTTGTTTAGGCAGTGATTTCCAAAACGTTCAGTGAAATACCCGGGTAGTCTGACTAAGCAGCGAAATTCATTTTTGGTATTCGTTGGAGGTGAATTTTACTAGAATAAAACATGAAGTCAGCATTACAGGGATATGGGACTGATGAATTTTTTTTCGACTTCGGCTTTCGGTAAACAATTGGGTTGTTCGGCCGAGAGTCGAAAAGTGGGTTCATAGCTAAAATTGCCTAAAAGCGAAACCGAAACAAAATTTCGGTGTATTTCTACTTATATATCGTAACAATTTCGTTATTCGCGAATTGAAATCCGTAAATTATAAGTAAGAAACAAACGATCCGTGTTGCTATTCTTACACAAACTAGTTGATAAAAACCCGAGTGGAAATTGAAACTTTGGTACTATTTCATCACTGACTAGCAATTTTAGACAATGGAGAGGTAGTAATGCAACGCTTACATCTCCTAATGCCTGATACAGATTAACTATCCAGTAGCTGGATAGGAAAGTATGCACAGCTGTGAGGCAGGTTTGAGGATATTGAAACTGGGAGACTTATTCCCACCCATTTCCACTGATAGAGACCTTATTAGAGAACCTGCCTCTTTTTGAAGTTTGATTATTAAAGATAGATTGAGATATTTCAAGTATTCCTGGAAAAAACGCTTACTCGGCGGTGGGTTTCGATTCCCGGGTCCTTCGGATGATGAGCCACCTACACTGTCCACTGAGCCAACTCCACGTTCGCATATATCAGGGCATAATTCCCTTTTTTTTTTTTACGTATATTGTAAGGATGAAATCACATTTCCGCTATTCATACGAATTAGAATCAGATAAACGGTGTGAACATAAAAAAACTACACTGTTGGCATGATTTCTAAATTACTATTCATTCATCAGTTTAAACTGATCAGAAAAATTATTCATCAAATTCCTCGGAATTCTTCGACATTGATTTCGTTCATATCGAAATGATGGAATGAATGTTCTTTTTTTTTATTGTCAACTACAATGAGAAATGAAAGTGACCATTGGCGTGAGATGGGTGCAACAATGCCACAAAACTCCGACCGCGTTGGCTCTTCCCTGACAAACAAATTTTCCTTTTGTTTGCCATTGATGGCAAATGCTATTTCAACTCTATCCTCAGTCTAGACCCAGTACTAAGTCTTGATTCGGACGAAAAAATTTTTTTCTCAGTCCAAAGTAATATTTTTCAAATATGTAAATATAAATTATTCACATAACTATATTATATTGCAAAATTGGATATTTAAATTGTTCATCATCTTGACAATATAATATTGTTGTCAGTTGAGCAATGGTGACGGTCATATTTTTAGGATATTTATTGTAGGTTGATTGTTTTATTGTGAATCCAGCAATATTATTGTCAGTTTTTTTCTCCGCGTGATGAGGTTTGCGCCAGCCTAAAGCTCATGGTAAATTTTTGCTTGGGTGAACGAAGAGGTTTATTTTGACTAAAGAAATATTAAAATGAATGTATATATATATATATATATACTGGGTGATTCAAAATTGCCATACACTTTTCTGAGAGCAGATTCTTGATGAAATTCTGAGAAGGTTTTGGTCCGGAATATTCAGATCCGATCCTTAGATCCGGAGATATGAGCATTTTTTAATTCTTTGAAAAATCTAAATACCCCGGAAGTGCCATGTTTCTGACTTTTGAACCCAACACCATTCTCTAAATCAGATCACGGGGTATCCCTGGAAAAAAATTAATCCAATTTACCTTCCTTTGTTGTAGAGTTTCAGCGATTTAAAGTTGTTGAATTGTGATTAGTTGGAATGCAAACAATTTCAAACCGCTATAACTCCACAATGGAGGCAGCTAAATTAGATTTATTTTTATTCAGAGATACCCCGTCATCTGACTGAGTGGATGGTGTTGGATTCAAAAGTCAGAAATATGGTCCTTCCGAGGTATTTGGATTTTTCAAAAAATTGAAAAATGCTCATATCTCCGGATCTAAGGATCGGATCTGAATATTCCGGACCAAAATCTTTTCAGAATTTCATCAAGAATCTGCTCTCAGAAAAGTGTACGGCGATTTCGAATCACCCAGTATATATATATACATATACTTATAACGTTCACGAATATTCTCCAAGTCCGAGAGAATGAAGCCTAGAGATATTTTACGAGATCTATGCTCCTTTCACGTACAACACATACAACCTGTGGACTCATTTTTGAAAGGATGTCGTGGATGGCGGAGAAGATATTGCGGATGCTATGATCGAAGTATAACACTTCGTACCATGTTATATTCCTCTTCTCTTCTTGTCACAACTTAACTTACAAGTCTCCACTAGTTTCGAGACAATGTATTCTCTCATAGCCAACCACCGAATTTATTCTTTGACCTTTGACTCGTTTATCACTTGTTACGATATTCCCGGGAAGAAGGAATGTCATTCTATATTCGTTAAAATATAAAAATGGTATTCAGTTTTCATATACGTGTTTCCAATTTCTATATGGATTACAGTTCGATAAACAAAATGTCAATGGTCTTCTTAATTGAAAAGAATTTCGACATAAGATCGGTACTCATTTATACTCAACTGATCATTAATAACATTGTTTTATCATTTCTTCCCCGCAAATGGGGGAAAATGTCTAATTTGCTTCGATAATAGATAGGTATATAGATATGACGAAAGGAATTCATGAGGAAGTAACGAAAAAATGAATGGATCTGATGCGATTACAGTTAGTCGTAACAAGTAATCACTAGTTTGGATGAAAATTGAAGAGTTTACCGAGAGCTGAAAATCGGGATTAAATCTTCTTTGAAATTGAATTAATGATATCTTCCTCTCTAGGTCAGGATAAGATCTCAACATTTTTTTTAAATGGATTCTATATAAACTGATTTGGACAGGCATTGACTCGAAATTCTTATGAAAACAAGTTTGGAGATTGAAACTAAATGAAAGAGAGGAAAAGATATAAATAAAGGAGAAGAATCGGTCATTTGAGTCTAGAATTGAGTTTACTAGTGATGATTTCTAAAAGAAAACTTCAACTTTTACTCGATTCAATGGGTATAAGACTGTGGCCGGTCCGTGCGCGTGTGTCAGTCCGTTGATCTCGATGAATACGCCTTGATGTCATAAGTCGGACTCCTGTTCCTTCAATTTTTTTCCTTGTCACGTATTTTTTTCAACTTCATCGTATTGAATTTTGCGTACATAGAAGCTTTTTTTTGTTTTCTGCACAAAGCAAGCGACCACGTCCAATCCATTTTTGAATTCAAAGAACCATCCGCATTGGTATCAAAACATTGATGTCACATGGAACAAAATGTTTCATAAGATTCACTAACGCGTCCAGTAAAATACATGACTGTTCAAATTTCTGGTAATATTTATAAGAGTTCTATCAAAAGAGTCTACGATGGTCGCAGTTGAGAATACTGTTGCGGTTGCGGATTTGAGTAAAGTTCTAGTCAATATTAACAGACATTTTAATAGTGCCATATTTTACCCAAGAAGTATCAAGAGGGAACATAACGGTGAAAGCAGTAGAAATTATTTAAACCGGAATTTACACCATCAAGACTAACTTTCTTATGGCTCCAACCGACGGAAGTTCTGTTTCCAAAAGTAAAATTCGCTTCTTGATTTTAGAATTGTGCTTTCATTGAGTGGACTCATCAGAAAGTAGATCTTGATGGTGTAAGTTTCCATTTCATCCCTACCTCTGTGATGTTCCTTCATTATACTCCTTGATTTTACCATCCTCGTCAGTTAATTCTTTCAAGCATCTCTTTTCGTGCACCCACAAATATTAATAATATGTAGAAGGAAGGAAGGAAAGAAGGAAGGAATATCGTGAAAGTCTACTCGTTGTAACATGTGACGATAAAACCCTTTATCCTTGGAAGGATTTCACCACGGTATTGAAACAGCTGATTATAAAGACGTCTCCTTCGATCGTTCCGAGGACCCTGTTCCACACATTTTTCCTTCCCTCTGTGTATATCTCCTCTACTTCTTCAACCGAAACACGTAGTTGACCCACTGCTTCGTTTCGCACCATACGTTTCTCACTTCCGAGTACACCTTTCTTATTAATCGAATGAGCTTTTCATTCTTCTCACTTGTTTTCTTTTCTCTTTTCTCATCTCTATTCATCTTGATGAGTTAATTATCGTTCAAAGATTTTAAATGTTCATTGAATATAGCTCGTTACGATGATATATCAATCAAGAATAAGGGGTGGAAAATTTTATTTATCAAAAAATCTGGATGTTGAATTGTTATTAAAAAAGAGCGAAGCGTTCAAAATATTTTCTATTCCAACTCGATTAATGTTTCAAAAATACAAGAATGATCTGAGTCATATTAGTTTGCGAAGTGATACCAAGTTTAATAGATTTTTTTCTCGCATATGATTCTCGTGATGGATGTGAAACACGAATTTGCTTCCAGGGGAAAGGGTTAAATATGACGTCTTAATCCTATCAAACGGAAATTCGTTGATTCAATTTCCACGATGGTCAAATAAGATGGAAACCCACCGAAGGTCTCAAAAGAAACTGAATAAATAAAATGATATTGATACAGTATGATGTACCCTGAAAAATATGATAAGAGGGATTTATCCAGACAGCAACGCAGTCCCTGATTCACTCATGAAAAATTCCCCATGAATTTTCATGATTCTTAAGGAACTCTTTATGGATTAATCCTAAAGCATCCTGCTGTGCGGTAATTGATGACAATAGTCGGATGATACTGTATCACACGAAGGAAACATTCATTCCCTAAAATCAATCGCATCGTTATTCTAACCGAACGTATCGCGAGTTCAACTAAGCGCATCGTGATTTCGATTGAGTCATTTAGTTGTTGGAATTGTGCAATTTGGTCTGTCCATATTTTACTATCCGCTTAATGATTGTCACTATTCCCTTTCCTCCGTGCAAGTTTCAATTTTCATAACTGGAAGGTTTTGTGATTACCCGAAATGTCTTCTTTCACCAAGAATGGAGAATCATTCTTGTTCGTTCAACGAGAGTATTAATTTATTCCGGTCAAAAGAATGCATTTCTGTGTGTAAATGACAAACCAGCCAGCTCATTGTTTATAATGAGTACACTGAGAAAACGTTTGTTTCGGCGAAACAAAATTTCGGTTGAAATGAACGCAAAGAAACTTTTTGGTTGCCTGAAATAAAATTCATTTAGGATAAACAAAATTGATTTGTCTGTATGGAAGCCTTAATTATTGTGAACCAAATTTTGTTCACCCCAAATAAATTTTATTTCAGTCAACGAAAAAGTTTCTTTGCGTTCATTTCAACCAAAATTCTGTTTGGCTGGAACAAACTGTGTTTTCAGTGTATTGATCTCGTGACTTCGCTAAGTTAAAAATACAATCTCAGTTGAAGCAAATAAACTCAGTCCTCTCAATATCGATCGGATATTAGGGAAATCTCACTCTACGGAATTCCGAAATCAAATGCAATGTTGATTCCTTGTGATTCCTTTTTATGTAAATAGAATTGATGAAAGGAAGTAACTTTTCGAAACTTTTGATTATCGCTCAAGTGGTCTTGCACTTAAACATACACTGAGAAAAAGGATAGTTTCATTTAACTGAGTTCCAGTTGCCTCAACCCCGCCACGCATTTGCTTACGGTGAAATGAATCTAGGAATTGACTGAACTGCCTGATAAGTTTGGAAAAGGAAGTTGTCTCAACTCCGTAAGAAATTAGGTCAATCTTTTGAGCAGTTGATTGTAATTTTCATTTATTTGGTTCAATTAATTCCTTCCTTTCAAAGAGCGTGAAACATATTTGTATGGAATCAAAATACTTTGAAATAACGACATGTAACGTTTGATCGAATGTCACATACCATAACATCAATATTGTAGTTCAATTTATTCAATTTCATGAGTTATCCGCTGAATAGAATATGGCAATTCAATGCAATGATCGAATGAGGAAAAAAAAATATTTTTCATGTGGACTTCCCGTATAAATTTACACAATGTTTTGGGAATTTAAGTGTTGTTGTCGGAATGTTTATTGACCGGCTTTCCTCTCCTTTCTACCATGGTCTGACATTTTCTCCCTTTTTTGTTGATCGGGTGTCATTGCTGCTTCCGTCCGTGATGCTCATTGAACTCTATATCATACTGGAAGGCGCACTTCTCAAAAATGGCCGGTGGGCTTAGTGCAAGAGAGAAGGTTGCTTTGAGTGGGAAGCTTTCTCTTTTGTTTATATTAATGAACTATAGTCGCATCTATTCTTGAAGAGAGATAGCATCCCACTCGAAATTCAAAATCTCACCGGACTATACTATACAAGGAGAGAAGTATACGGTAACGGTTACTATGAAGAATAGTAATTTGGTGACAGATATTTCAAAATTGTAATAAGTGCCATGTGAAATCGAATTGAGTACGATAAACTGTTTACGTTGCCATGGAAACAATAGATTAACATCGTAATGATCACCACCAAATCGCGAGCCATCACTCACTTCCCATTCTAAAGTCGCGATGAGAACTAAAGCGAATGGTAATCAATCCCAATATACTTTTCTCCGTGTAGAAAACATGAGAAGTGCGCCTTCCAGTATGATATAGAGTTCAATGGTGATGCTTGACCAGGTTGTTTTGGCGTAAACCGATGCCGTCCGGATGAATTCTGAAATGCCAATTTTTCTCCACAGTTGGCGAGAATCGAACTCACAATTTCCAGTATTGAAAACTAGCGCTTTACCCACTGAGCTATGGAGGCTGTTCAAATAACCTCAACCCAAAGATGCCATTTTGAACATGAATCATCCGATCTAGAGGATACAATTGACGCAATGTCTTATGAAATGGATGAAAGTTCATATCGAATCTGTGGATATAAGTGGACCATACTCTATGTAAAATCACGTGGTTTTTTTTTTCATATGAATAGGAAATAATTCTTTTTTCAACGAACGCTTGTATATATCTGCATTGATTTTCTTTGGTTGTGATGAACTTTATGACATATCAAAAGCGATCGCATTGATGAGGTTGTCTCAACCCCGCCACTTTTCAGCCAAACTTATTGGATATTCGTTCAATTAACCAATTCTCCAGAAGCAATTGAATGAGAATATTATCTCAAATGCTCATCCTTTTCAATTACACCTGATGCATTTCAATCACCTCGATGTGAGATTGAATCAACTGCTTAAAATGGTGCGTTCAAATTTCGTTGTGTTTCCATTAAAGACATGGTGATTGACTGAAACGCGCGTCTTATTTAGTTACAATATCGCTACAGGGTTGAATCGACCAAACGTGGATTTTTGTACCAAATGACGGGGAATTGATATTAAGCGTTATTCCTTTGACTCAACTGAATACCTGCCAAACCCTTGGCGGAGTTGTCAAAAACATATTTTTTTTCTCAGTATAAGGTTTTCCACGATTATGCACAGTAAAAAGGAAAACTCAATTCCATCCTGAACATCAGCTTATTTCAATATAGAGCCGAAACTAGTCCTGTTTTAACTGAAAGTAAGCATCGAAAACCAGCTGTTTGTTCAAATTTTGAATAGGAATAATCATAGAATAAACAATTGTTCTCGATAACACAGGACTCTTGCACGAGGGTTTCTCCTTGGTATTGGTCTCGTTTCGATCTCAACAGTGAACGAAAAACAAATATTTTATCGAAATAACTATATCACTATAACTATTCAACTTATCAGCGCTGATCGACCTATTTTTTTTCGTTGATTTAACTATTTATTTTGGTGAATGACTGAATTGGTTAAATCAATGAATAAATTTTTTATTCTCAGGAAAAACAAATGGGTCCGCGCTTACAAGTGAAGTAGTTATTTTAACTAATCCTTCTTTTCCGTGTGGTACACTGGAAAAATTTCTATGGGAAACTTCACATGAATGTTCGGAAGTAATTAACACATATGTACATTAGGAATTTTCCGTATTTTATACTGGAAATTCACCACACGGAAATACCGAGTTCATTAGTGATAAACAGTTCACATTTAATGTTTAGAAAAATGGTTATCAATTTAGGGAAAAAGAGCAGGGTCATTCAAAAAAATAGGATTTCATCAAACCAGTCATAAGACTGATTACTTTATGATAATGACTGAAAAAAATATTCGTAATGAGTTCACCGAAAATTCGTTGTGAAAATACCAAAGGTTGATCGTCTTATTATTATTTCTGACAGTGGAACTATCAAGTTATAGTAAATCCATTACGAATATTTTTCAATGATCATCTTTTTCCCTAAATTGACAGTAATTTTTCTCAACATCAATGAGATCGGTCTTTCCGTGTAGAAAATCATACTATGAATCCTATAAAGTTTCGAATTTTCAGTTGAATGTATGGGAAATTTCACATACATGTACTGGAAATTGATTTTCTATTCCATGATGGGAATTTTCCGGTTGCTGCATATAGGAAAATTCTGATTATTTTTCACAGTGTACCCTCGTCTCAATCCCATCTCGGAATCGAGATTAAACGAGACGAGATCGAGATTTGGTTTCGTCCCGAACTCAACTCTAATTGAGACCTTTGTTAATACGACTTTTTCTAGTGAATCTAAAACTCAAAACTGCGAAAGAACGCTTAATCAAATCAATTCTCATGTGTAAGTCCATATCTAATATTATCGCAACCATTTAGCTGATATCATATTTCAACTGCTGTCATGGCTGAATTATGATTGCATTAATTAATCCAATTGCTGAAAATGCCTCCCAGTGAAGTTAAAAATGATACTTTCCTGACTACGTTATTCACTTTCCTTTTGATTATTCGGTGATCTTATTCTTATTATAACTGATAAATTCTTATGATCTTTCAAAACATTTCTCATGACAGCTAAGATAAGATGCAATAGACTTTCGATTTAAGCGCTATCTGTGTCTTTTCCTCACATGAGATTGGATACTGACTAGAAAAAGGACACAGATGGTGCTTAGATCGAGAGTCTGCTGTCGATTAAATTATAATTTCTTCTGTTAGGAGTCAATATTCTTTGGAATTCTCATACCTATAATGATTGTTGCTATGTTCTAACTCAGGATTGATCGATGTGGTATCGCGAAGAGGATGGATAAAATATATATTTCTGATCCATGTATAACATCTGATCGGAAGATCCTCATCGTAATCAGGGAACAAACGGACAACGTATGGTGTGATCTTGCGTCATTCTTGATATCTACCAGACATGTTGTGTCTGAAGACATATGTGAAGACCTAAAATGACCTGCAAACGTGACGTCATAGGCCATGATATAAGAACTTCACACGTGTTCTTATGATGTCTAGTATGTTACTTTTTTGCATCATTCGAGTTCTTCCATAACTCATACGTTATCAATCAGATATTGCTTTTTTAACATTTGAACTTATCCGTTGAAAATGAAATTATTCTGAAATTAAACAGTCTTTTTCGCATCAAATTTATTCACAAAACGTATTGAGGGTATTTTGAGACAATTGGAGAACACTACGAAGTCTGATTGAAAATCTACATTATTAGTATTATATTTATATCACATTCACATTATTATGTGAGGAATCCTGTCGATTTGAAGGTGATTTGAACGGTGACTTTGGTAAAAATGCTCTAGGCATTTACGAGTTTCCTAACGCTATAATAAACAAGAACTAGATGTCCGCAAGTTTCTCGCAAGGATTTGGTAAAGTACGATCCCAACAGATTTGATCGTGATGGAATTTTCAATATTCCGTGAGTATAATTTTTGGATGGTGTACAATAAATGTGAATCTAGTAATAATTTGGTAAAATAACGATTTAGTATACTTGTGAAATTTGAATACTCAAAGCATGTCGAAGGTTTATCAATCACTCAACATAGTGTTTATTGAGTTCAAATTTTGTATAAATTTGGTATGAATCCTGCATATTTAATTCTTACAAACAACTTACCAAATTTCGGTATATTTTGAAAATAAATCGAGTGTGATTTCAGTCACAATATTATCTGAGTATAATTACGTTGTGGAAAATTCACACATACACTAGACAATTCCAGTATAATCGAATTTGCTGGAAATTCGCGGGAGTCTAGTTTTCCTATAGTGTAACGTTACAAAACTTGTGAATAAGTAGAGTCATGTCTAGTAAGGAAATTGAAAAAGAATTCCGTTTCAGAACTTCAGACAGTATATAAGAGAACGTATCTACTTGTGTTCCAGGAAAAAATGCATAGAGTGAACTGCCCAGTAGATAAACGATTCATGAAGAAGGTAACTAATCAAATTTTCTGCTACATTGAAATAATTGAAACAATATAAGTAACAAATACTTCTATTGTGAAAACAATCGAATCATTTTGATGTGACAGAAATATTTTAATAGTCATTTCTTTCATGAATCATTTTTTCACGTAGGAAGGTTTCTCGAGTAGGGGAAGATGGGGTACTCTCGTACCCTGGGGCACATTTATACAGTACATTATGTGCCCGATAATGACTCAAATTCTGAAAAATCGACACACGAGCTTTTCAATCAATATTAAAGTGAAAAACTCACGCGTAGATTTTTTGGAATTTGAGTCATTGTTCGCCGTATGATGGACTGTACGAATGTGTCCCATTATATTAGAATACCCCATCTTCCCCTAATGTTAGAACAAAATATATCGTGATGAGAAAAGTGTGTGATAAAAGATGCTTAAAACACGTGCTTTAAATCTAACTCTGACCCGCATTCCCTTTGCCACCTTCATCCCAATTTAGTTTCATTTTGTACCACAGGGAAGCGTTATACGACTTTTTCCTCACAAGTCTCATTAGAATAACCCATTTCCTATGTAAAAACTTGGAACGAGTTCGTACATAAGGAATACATACCCTAACAGCAAAATGTGTCTCTGGGAAGTTTTTTGAACGTTCAAAAAGCCTCCCCTACATTCTATCAACCTTCTATAAACATTTCAGTAGCACTTTGACGTTCTGATGTCTAGGGTATACCTAATATATTAGGTCGGACCATTGTGCATCATCAAAGTGTATGTCTATATGTATTTATTTATTTACGTTGTCCTAAGTTTGGATACTTAGATTTAAAGAGCATTGACCGTCATCAACGCGATAGATATGTTTGTTATCCATCATATTTCGTACATTATTAATCATCCGTTTCATTTGGATGATAATTCGAAACCTTTCCCAAGTAACCCAATAGGTTAGAAATGCTAAGAGGGTTTTTTGGAAGTTCTGGCAATGTTTCATGATCATTTCCAGAAGCTTCGAATGATACACGGAGAAAATTTTGTGGTATAAATTGTAACAAGAATGTATTGAATATTACTATGTTTTTGTAAAGTTGGACCATACTGACATTACAATGAATATTGCTATGATAATGATTGAAATTACGGTACAATGTAGTGGAGTTGGACACGAAACAAAGAAGAAATTACAATTTTCCTTCCGTGAAAAGAGATGCTCGCGAAGTATTTAAAAATCAACGTTGAGTGATTTCGGTCACAGTGTCAGTATAGTCCAACATTACAAAAGAATTATAGTAATCGATACTACAAAATTCTCTGCGTGTACTGTTTTGGATAAGTATGTTCTATGCACATTCTTAGGATGTCTTTTTCGGAATTATTCAAAATACTCTCACCTGCACATTCTATCCATGATCACAGAACGAGCGCAGAATGTTTTGAAAGTTGTCGTGCTACTTGGGTTTCATATGGATATATTTATAATACTGGATAAGATACCCAGCATAATGTTTGAAACGCCGTATTATATAGACAGACGACAGGGAAGAAATTAATGATTGAATAACATTTTGTTTATACTGCTTTCGGAAAAAGCACTATACTTGTTTGATATGCATCTCTATTATTTGAAGCCAATAATTGTTTTGAATCTTCCGGAAAAAGTCCCATATTGTGTGTCAGAAAGAAAGCTCTGGTGTATGATATTTGAGCAGACAAAACTTTGTCCTATCAAGTATAGTACTTTTGTAAGAGTTACGAAGACTGATGTTGTATTCCCATAAATTATGTTACAATTTTGTTGGAAACCGTGAGTTTTTACAATACTGCTTTTATGTGTACACAATGGATGGATTTCAAAGTTTGTGCTTTAACAAGAAATTCATAATTCACATCAAATCATCCAACAAAATGAACGATATTAACGCGTTTGATGTTCCGCCCCAAATATCATTGATATACCAAAATCATGATATGCGAAGTAGAACTGTTTTATTAACTATGATTTTATGAGAAACAATACACAACAGGCGAAAAATAAGGGATAAATTATTGAAGGGAACAATAAACGTGCATGGAAAAATTAATTTAAACCTAATTAATCACCATGGGATATGAATATGTGATGAGGATGTGATGAAATGTGAATGCCCATTTGATAGAAAATCATGGAACTATAAGAACTAGAAGAACATTCCGTTAAAATGTTTTGACCGAATTAACATTATTGTCATTGAATTTAAATGTAAATCTACGTGTCTTCCTATTCATTGGAACTAAACGGCCATTCAATTAGCGAAATCACTTGTCAGTGTTCGAAGGAGAAACAAACTGAAGTGTGGAGAAGGAGAAGCAAAAAATTAATGTTCCCCCTCATTCCCTCCATAGAGGTTATAGGTGAAGCTTTGAAGCCCCAACAAAAAGCACGGTCGGCTGTTGCTACGTGCCAACTATCGACCAGTGTACATTGGGTTGAGCGCCACCTGTATATTCGAAGAAACTCTCTCCCTTTCTTGTTCCTCCTTATTTTCCTCCTCCTCTTTTCTCTCCCACTGCCTCTCTTCTTGGAGTTCTGGAGAACAGAAAAGATGAGAGAAGGAAATTCCTAAGAATTGGAATTCTCAAATCGCACAAACATCGCATTCATTTTTCTCTTCTTCGGTATTAGAAATTGATTGCTCGTTAATCGAATGAGTTCAAATTGAGCTTCTTGCATGTGTACCACCAATTGCATACCAGGAGTTTGCCTGTTATAATCTAAATGGTTATTGAATTTTATTGAAATTAAACAGAATCATACTTATTACTTAAAATTTTGAATTAGGAATATTATGATTATTGTTGAAATGATTATATCCCACATCCCTGACAGCACATAATATTCCTATCATATCATCAGAATATTTTACTGGAACATTCATACAATATTATATGTTCACCTTAATGAATATTATACGAATAAATATATCACATTAACATTACTGTTTTTCTTATGAAATCACTTATTTTTTTATATAATTCAGGTTTTATCGGGAATAAAAGTATACTACCCTCAATTTTTTATTTGATGTGATTCAATAAAAAAATCATATTTCTATAATATTCAACAGGACGGGCATATAATATTCCAGGAATTTTCTGTGATAATATTCTGATAATATTATAAGGATATCATGCGCTATTAGGGTATGTTTAAAAAAATCAACAGCAAATTGATGGACTTACCCGACCAGGAAATCAATTGGGTTAACCCGATCAAATGCGACCGGATTTCCAGTCGCGCTGGGAAAAAGAATTTGTTTGATATATGCCCAACCAAAATTTTGTTTCAACTTAACTAAAAATTTAATGAGGTAAACCAAAATTTGTTTATTTCCCCAAATAACTTTTGGGTCAGGAAATCGAATGTGATTTGGTGAGATGATTCGCTCAGCGCAGCCAAATTTTGGTTAGACCCACTAAATTTCCAGTTACGCCAATAAAAAATTTTGCTTGGGCATATAATAACAAAATGTTTTAGTAGGCACAACCGAAAATGTATACACCGAGATTGTGTACACTGAAAAAACACGTGTGGTTATACCAACTCAGGGTCCCTAGTAGAAATGCTCTAGTAATTGACGAGTTTTGTAACGCTTAACTAGCCAGAAACTAGACACTTGCAAGTGCCTCGTAGGGTTCTGGTGAGGTACTTGCGAGTGTCTAGTATTTGGCTAGTTGAGCGTTACAAAACTCGTCAATAACTAGAGTATTTCTACTTGGGAGTGTCTACTGTTATCGATAAATTCGATTTCAGGACTTTTCCAGGAGTTTCCAGGACAACCCATTAACAAGTTCTAGGACTGTGATTCCTACCTTACGGAAAAAATTTTCGCAAATTTTTCAAGGGCCCGAACCAGCACTTGGTAAAATTTTCAACCCCATCAATAACACAACGCGTGAACGACGTACAAACACAATATGTGTCTTATTTTTCACTTTTCGCCGGTCGTTCGAATATCATTCCATATTACCTTTTATTCGCAATTCCTAATAAATATCCTCAGAGGTGTAAAATGCTCTTTTTCATGACCCCCACGATGACATCGTAATTTTGATAGGCTGTACTGGAGCCAAATTTTGTTTTTTCACTTCAACTGATAATGCACGTTGTAGAGTGAGTATTGATGACTATTCTTACGTGAAAAGCAGTTTGTTCAATTCAACACTCATAACCTTTTTACAAAAAGGATTGGAAAATTTCTGATCTTTTGACAAAATTGATGGGCGCGCCTTCTGAAAAATTTTTTTCTCCATGAAAATTTTACTGGGGTCTTTTTTCATCCAATTGAAGCAAATATCAGGAGAAGAATGACGGGAGACAAAAAATCATTTTTCGCGAAACACCCCAATACATACATACATACATACATACATACATACATACATACATACATACATACATACATACATACAAACACACACATTTTTAGGAATCGAATTTTTTGTTTTTGAAATATTTGGCAAAAGCAAAATACTCCTCCCTGCACATTGGATTCTTGACCCTATCACAATACTTCCTTTTCTTGTAAGGAACACGGAAGTAAGATGGATAGTACTTCGGAGGAACGTTTTCAAAAAAATGCACTCGCAAATTTTATTCAGTGCTGGAGCAAATTGGTAAGGAAATCTTAAAAATTTGTTCCCGTGGGATATAGATCAATCGATTCAGAATCTTTTGAAAAAAAAATAAATAGCTTTTGAGAGGAACATTCCTCAAAAAATACTTGCACTTGCGAATTTCACCAAGTATAGAGCTTCTGGAATGAGCTTTCGGATACTTCGAAACAGAATGTACACACAACACATACAATAATCAGTGCATTTAACGTTGATTTCAACAATTCAAGAGAAGTGTGCCATCAGATAAAGTTCGTAAAACATGTACACGATATTCATTATGAAAGGATGTTCAAATAGTAGCTCGGAAACTACAGAACAGTCTGCATGCACAACTCTACAGGCCGCATAACATCGTCAGCACATCATTCGAACATCATTCTGCACGCTTTATTTCTACCACGGTTCGATGAGATCTAATTCAATCTCTTTAGATCTGTTTTATTTTTTGTCGGGTACCTCTACTATACAACTACCTCTTCTATACAATGCTAAATTTCCTTTAACCAATCGAGAAGAACACGTAATAAACGTACACTCTTATCGGGGAAAAGAGATCCGAAGGAATACAGAAACATGTTGTACTTACATCCTCTACCGTGCTTAGTCGTTACTTTGTTCTCGTGTCTTCTTTCTTCTACCTAAAGGGAGTGAAGGTGGCGGTGGTATGACGGAACACCTCAAAATAAAGTAGTGAGAAATGGAAGAAAGATGAGGGAAGACGTGCGTGGGAGATATAGAATGAAGAAATATGGAAGAACTGAACGGAAGATATGTGGCTACAGTTTGTTGAAATTTGAATCAACGGCCAAAGTTCGTACCCCCTTTTCATCTTCATCTTCATTCTATCTTTTTCAAATATATGTATGTAATAGAATCGAAGAAAACAAAGACCGTAAATCTTTTGCACGTATCATAAACTATCTGCTTTGGGTAAATTTTTGAATAAAATGAACTTTATCCTTTCCTTTACACCTGTGAAAGTCCTTGAAATCTATAGAAATTACATCATCGAAGGGAAAAAAGACTTACTTACATTTAGAAAATCAACGGAGATCAGATTTCTAAAAATATACAACAATTGTTGCAAAGTTCACAAATCATTCATTATCCTCTTCCTTCTTCCGAACTCTTTCTTATTCTCCCAAGATTTATATATATTTATGTTAATTAATTTCCATTTTCCCTCCCTCCTCGTCGCATGATTTTCTTTACACCTACACATCTTGATTTGTATAGGCATGTGTTTGAGCTCCATGAAACTCAATATTTGATTCCTAACTTTCTTATACAACCAGTGGTGGACTGAGGACTTCTATATCTTTCTTCAACATACGCAAAACAAAGGACAAAAAGCGGGAGATCTGCTGCCTCTTATCCTCTTTTTCACGCGAATCGGAGAAGGGTATAGACATTCTCAGTCCGCCACTGTATGCAACATTGAATTTGATTGTGCCGTGTATACGTCAAGTCTCAGAAAAATACGCGTAGCGGGAATGAAGAATGTAACGTATGATTCGAATATCCAGCCAAGACTTCCTCATTTCTCTTCTTTCTCATGTTTTATAAGTCTTCTTGTACTATTTCTTTTCATCCCTTGTCTCTTCCAGATTTTATTTTCTACGTGGTGAAAAGTGCATTGGTTATGCATGCGCTGAATCATGAGGACCCTAAGAGACGGAAAAAAAGGTCAACCGGGAAGAAAGTCAGAGGGAGTAGATTATATAAAAAGCGGAAGACAGAGACCCGAGCAAGACTTTTATGATTTTCCGTTACAAAATTGGATCGTAAAAGTAGGCATAAACCCTTGAAGGTGTCCTCCTTCTTTCTTTCCTTCTCTACTCCATCTTGACTTTTTCGTTCAAGATGTAGAGTCTACGAATCTCTTCTGCTACATTGCTCAAACTTGGGGTTATCGTGCGCTGCAGTGGATATTCCATTTCATGAAATCATTGAAATTGAATTTTTATATGAATATTGCCTTCAAGTGAATCATTTATTCGTTCTCTATGTTTTATGAAAATAATCATTTCTGATGTGAATACATTAAATAGATTTGGATATTCAGAGTTTGATACTGTTTTTTGCTGCAATAAGTTTGTTGTAAATTAATTATGTTTAAATGTATTCCAATAATCCTTAGTTCTCCAGGAATTTAGAGGAATATTTACTTACAAGAAGAGTGCTATTGATCCATTGCAGTAATGCACTTCCAATAGATGTTACATTTTTAATATCGAATGTTATTCAATTGAAAAATTGCAATCGTTGTCCAAAAGATTTTCGTAGGGATCTTAGCATTTCATTGACGTCCACTATTGACTGCTGCTGCTGTCCTTTTTATCACAAAATTTGAGTCAATGTCTTACGCTAAGAGTCTTGTCAGAGGTTAGATTACAGATGGATGTATGTATACACCGTTACCTCATATCATAGTAATTGGAGGGCTTTTAATTAAATAAAATTTAAATCGGAGAAATATCATTGAAGTGAGTAAATTAAATTAAAATGAATTCGTGCAGTGAAATAAGGTAAAGCGAAGTATTAATGTGGGATATCCTGAAACATTCCTCAATTTATGCAGATGAATATTGAATATCGAATCTAATAGACCCTCATCAACTAGAAATTTTTTTGATTGCATTCATATTTGAGTCCATTGAACTGAATTTCAAATCAACTCGTCCAAAGTTATGTGTTAAAAAAAAGACATTTATCAATATAATAATAATTTCGCCCGTGTGAAAAATGAAATTCTCCTACAAAATGCTCAGTAATGTATGCTCAGATCAACCAATAAAATGAATTATATGTGATGAAAACATTAATACATGTATCATCTTCAGTTACACCACATCAAATATATATATATATATATATATATATATATACACTGAGGAAAAATTCCTTCCAGTCAAATAAATATTTAATTGTCCTGTATCAAAGAAATATTCATTAGAATTACAAAATATTCTTCGAAACCAAAATAATTTATTGCACGGACAAAAGTCCCATGTAGGTTCTACATTGGTTGTTGTTGATTTAACATAATTGCTCACATAAATGCAATTGGAGTAAAATTTACATTTGAACCAATGTTATATTTACATTGTTACCGTAGTCAATGGAAGTAGTGCCGCTGTGGAGTAACTATGATAACAATGTGAACCCAAAAAGTCTGTTTTACATGAGATCTACACTGTAATCGTTACCTCACTTGTAATTCAATTCTTACTTGGGCATTTTTTTCCTTGTTGAATCAAATAAATGATTATAACCATTCATTTGATTCAAATAAATCATTTTGGTTTCAAAGAGTATTTCAATTCTGATAAATATTTGTTTGGTGCAGGACAAATAAATATTTATTTGACTGGGAGAAATTTTATTTCTCAATGTCATATATATCAGACGCTTCAACGTTATGATTAGTAACAATAATCTACAACACAACCATACCGGGTGTTAGCTCAAACTGTTAGGACCGGTTCTTTAGGTAGAGGAAAGGGAAACACGGGCCGATACTCTGGCTTAGTACTGCTACCAAAGTTCGCTGCTCAAGAAGTCGGCATGATAACATCATTTTACATGAGGGCCTGTATAACATTTACACCCATGTCAGTACTGTTCGTTTATATACACCGACTGTGGTAGAATTCTGGCAGTCCAAACTTATCCGAACGTTATCGATTTAATATTGGCCTAAGATTGCCCTTCCACTCGACTCAATACCGTTTGAAATTCGTCTGAAAGATTGTGTCAATTGAAAAATGATAATGACCCTGAATAGAAACAATTGTACCCGCCAAAGTTTGACAAATATAACCTTGCCAGTACCAGGCCTTCGGCAATTTCCACATGTGTTGGTGAGCAGGTTCGTATCTCTTCAAGGGATGAAAATTTCTTGAATATGAGAAGTATATCCCAAATACTTATCTATAGTAAGAACCGTACGAATCTGGGAAAAAATTTTGTTCGTGTTTATGACAAATTTGTTGTGCTTTCTACTCCAAATATATACCGAACACTGTGACAAAATTTGGGTACATTCAACTCAATTTTTGTGGTATACTTCACCACAATTTGTTTCAACTGTTACTAGCGATCTGGTTACAAATATATCGTTTTGCTATATATTGTATGTGAAATTTTAAATCCAAAGGTTTATTTATTTATACACTTTCTATACCGATGCTCGCTATAAATCTTTGAAAGTACACGGAGAAAATTTTGTAGTTGAGATTAATAGATTTATATCGTAACTGTGGGATATACTTTATTGTGGCGGAAAGAACCATGAGTATACGACAGATTACCACATTACCACAACTCTTTTTGAAGTAAATATGCGGAGTAATACCCAGGCGAGTCATACCAAGACTGACAATTGAACCATGACTGGCGTCAAGCTTGGTATGCCAAGTCTCGTTAGCCTAGCCTTGGCCAATGCTTGGCCCACCGCAGCTGACTAAGCGTTGATAGAGCCTTAGATACCAATGATAGGACCTAGCATATTTTGCCGTGTTTGATTCAATTTGCGTTAACCAAGTCTCGACTGATGCTTGGCCCGTTACAGCTCACCAGCCCGTAATAGCACCTCAGACATCAATGCCAGGATTAAGCATATTTCGCTGCGTTTGATTCATTTTTCGTCAACCAAGCTTTAATCGACACTTAGCTCGCCGTAAGCCTAGATATAGCCACATGACGTGGACTTGGAATTTATTCACATTTCAGAAACTTGAAAGATTAAACGCTTGAATGTACGTCAGCCCAAATACGGGTATCCTCTCAACGTCTTCCCAGATAACACAAGAGTCCTAAAAGAGTTCTTTGTGAATCCATTTCATTAATTCTGAACTCTTTTAGCACTCTTGCGCTATCTAGGCTAAAGTGACTGTGTCAAAATCCAATATTCCGAAATTTCATGTGTCGGAATATATTATATTCAATCAAGCTTGGATGCCAATAAGAAAACTATCCTATTCGTTGCGGTTGCTTGTATATCGATCATGGCACCAATATCGATTCAAAACATGAAACCAACATTGAATCTTGATATTGAACCAAGCTTGGATGCCAAGCGTTATCATCCCAGACAATAATCTAATTTGGTGCCAATGTTGGTAACCATGTTAGGCCCAATGTTGACGGGCATTGGCTCAAGCTTGGCACCAAGCTTGGTACATTTGTCAACGCATACCTGGGTAGTAAAATACAGAGTTATAGTTCATATCGTAATAATCGGGTATATCCCAAGGGTACGATATTGTGTCCAATAATTTTTGACATGAACTTTTTTCAGTGTATAATCAGGATATTTAACCCAAAATCATTGAGAATAGTGAAATCAGTTCATGAAAAACGATATCCCGTCACCAAACACCGTAAGCAGGCCCAAATGTAGGATTAGTTTTCAACTCAGGGTATCTGATCAATTTATAAATATAAGACCTTACGAAACAAATGCCGACATACAATTTCGATAACAGTTTCATCTCTTTTACATCTCTTCGAGGCGATACTCGATTTCTATTAAACCAACTGAAAATCCACGTTTCACGTATTAAAATCATAATTTGTCGTCACCCCAGTCCAGAATTGAGATTCTGAAATTGATGTACGATTGCACGGAAAAAATTATTGTCCTCCGCTTCAGCATCCGTCTTAGTCAACGCAATATCGACAAGGTGGCAACGATTAATACACATTCACTCGAAAAAATTGATAACGAATTCGAGAATGATACTTATCCGTAATACAGGATGGAATGCGTTATCCTGAAAAGCGGCAGCAAATAACGTCTGGATGAAATGAACAAGCTGAGTGTGTGTGTGTGTGTGTGTACACACAAACACTTACGTATATGGGTATCCATACCACGACGTAAGGTGATCCCTGGTGATATTTCCTTGGGAAAAGTTCCACTCCCTTGAAGTTTACTGCGATGCCAGAGTAAATCGAGAACACGATGCTGCAGTTGTGAGCAGTATAACGTAAATTCTAAAGTTTACATACTGAGGAAGAGAACATACATATATTCGTAAACCGTTCTTTACCGTCAAGTGGCGATAAAATTCACAGAGAAATGTCATCGAATTACGTCCTCGCGACTTCGTACATATTGTTAACGTCATTTGTTGCAATATTTATACCTTATTTTTCTCTTATTCAAATGAGCTGAGATTTGAAAACTGTGACCTATATGTTAGAAGACTATCCTCTTTAAAATTCGTAGATAGTTGTACTTTGGTTATTATATTCCTCGTTACGAATTATGATTTATTTTCTAAAATTCAACGATGGAACAACCAACTTGAATATGAGAGTTGGCTGATGAAACAATTTTCCGTTTTTTTTTTCAATCGTAATACCTGAGAAAAGTTTTTTTTGCCGAGCTGAGGAAAATGCAAACAAGAAAATTCAAATCATCCATATCTCAAGTTCGCGTATCGCACTTGAGGGGGGAGACACAATTAAAAGGCCAAAAATCAAGCATTTTTCAAATATTTTTTTCACTAAAAAGTTCTGATTCAAGTTCAACTAAATTTGGCATGATGTTTACTACATATCTAAGGACTGAAAAAGTATTCTTTTGTCTCTTGCTGTCACAAAATGGCGGACTTGAATACGCCCAAAGATATCAGATCCAAATCTGAGACATGAACTTGCGGAAATTCTGAAGGCCACAATTTTTATCTAAAAAAATCTAGTGCGAAGATTTATGTGGATTAGGAATACAATTTCTGCGTGAATCAATAAAAATGAGGAAAAAAGACAAAATCAAGAACTAAAGTAAGTTTTTCGAAAGGAACTCTTGAACTCCTTGAACCCTTTGAACTCCTTGTATAATTTACTTTAATTTTCAAGCCATAAAAGTTAGGTTTGATCCCAAGTTTGGCGCTTCTCTGAGAGCTCTGGCACCCGCGGCACCCACCGTGGCCACGCCTATGATCGTCAATGCAAAATAAGTGAGATACTTGACTATTCGAGGACTATCGGAGACTGTCTTCAAACTGGTGAAAGCAGACTCAAGATACATTCTGAACATAATAGCAGCATATCTGAGGACTGACTCACGACTGATCCAAGACTTTTTTAGTACCAGTGCGGAAATGGCCATCATGTTCCTATAGTAGTATTATAAAAACACTATGATTGAGGTGCCCCTGACTGTAACATTTCAGGTCCGTTTGTGAACTATTTGCTCAACATGCGAAGATTTTCCAGGAATTGTTCAGAGCTGGTAATCTTCGAATATCATGTGGCATCCCTGGCACATTGTTTTCTTATTGAAAATTCACTGGATATGTCTTGAAGACTGTCCTGAGACTATTTTGTCACTATTTCAAGTTCATTATGAGACTGTTTGGCAACGACTCAGGATCCATGCGGAGGGCAAGATTTGATCATCAACAGACTCTCTTTTAACTATTTCAAGACTATTCCTAGACTATCTGGTGAATGTGCGAAGTTGATTCTCGTAATATGTTGAAATTTTAATGTTCGTTGGAGTACATCATCCAGGCAGTGTTATAGTATCGATATTGTGATATTTCGAGTCTTCTTAGAGAAAAGTTCGACATCCATTTGGAGATCTTTCAACGGGGTATCCTGGTATCGAATGTAAAAAACAAGCACTTTTCTTGAATTTGTTTTAAAAAATCTTCCTAATATATATTCTTACGATTCTCAGCATTTCTAGTTTACATGATAAAGAGTTCAAATTAAGTTTTCGGTGCTATTATATGAAAATTGGGAGAAGGTACTGCAACGAATATGAAAGTGTCTCCGATAAATGTGGCGTGTGGTGTACCTCAAAAAATTCTTCATGGGTGATAATGACTCCTATTATCAATCAAAGGTGTAATTCCTTCCATTTCTTTTCAATATATGTATACTTGAAGTTCGCATGAGAAACTTCATTCGGAAAAAGCTGTGATAACCAAAATGATGTCTGTGGGTTATGCAAGAAACAATTTTTTTCTCAACTCGTGGTTTTCTCAGTTTTTTCTGATAGAATAATTGATTCTCCAGATATATATTTAAAATACATCCATAAACTTGACAAACAATTTTTTTATTCTTCAAACAAATTTACGAGATACTGAAGTGCACGCGGTGCTCGAAGGATTTTCGAAAACACTTTCATATTTGTTGCAGTACCTTACCTGAACTTTCATATAATTACACTGGGAGATCAATTCGAACTGTTCAATAAATAGACAATAAACATTGCAAATTTCAAAAAGAGGTATCGAATGGTGTTTTTTTAATCCACAAATAGGGCTTGTTTCCAATGCTCTATCTATATGTTCTTAAAACATATTAGAACTGCAAAACCCACGTACATAGTGAATCATTTTCAGAATTTCAATGCCGTTAACCCAGTGAATGGGTTGAATATTGTTGGATGATTGTTCCATGACTATTCTCATGTGCGCTCAAACTACCCTGCGGACTGTTTGAAAACTATTTTAAGACTGATTCTTGACTATTTCATGCCTGTATGGACGTGATTCCAGTTTCATCATATTTTGGTGGTTTATACAACAATAGTATCCCAGCTAGCACAAATGATCAATTTGAATTGATAAAGACTTCCTAACGCCCTCTTAAATAGTTCCCGTTATGATAATTATTAGGTATTTATTATAAATATTTTGAATTGAAAATGAAAACGTAGAAGTCATTATGGAATCCCGATATCAATTATTCTTGAGGTTAAAATCGATTATCAGAACGAAATCTGAACTGAGGATAAGAAAATACATCGCGTAATAAACACTCATTGCGGAATTCATATTCCTAAACGGAGTGTGTGGTTTAGACAAAATATCGAGGGGTTATAAATATTTATATTCGTCGGTTTACCAAAATTTTATTGTCTGTTCAATATAATGAACGATTTTAACTTCAATAACGTATTGGAATGTCTGATGAGCGCTGATATATTCTCATCAATTTTTGGATAAAAATCGACGGAAAAAATGAAACTGAAGACAACGCTTAAAATTACATTTTTCTCAATACCAAATTTTGGGTGAAAAGTAATATTTCTTATAATTTTGAATGGAGCCCCGACTTTTATGAAAATTCTATCATTATTTTTCTAGGACTTGGGACCACAAATTCATAAACTTGGACTTTTTCATAAAACCGGTTTTATGAAAAATTATGTAAACATATGATTTTCAAGAAAAATTATTGAAACTGCTCTTCAGCCAGCATTCACTACATTTAAGCAGACATTCTATGCTTTCAGCTTTTCCATGACATGCTACCATACACTGTAAAAAATAATCGGAATTGTCCTATACGCGGCAGCTGGAGAATTCCGATCATGGGATAGGGAAGCAACTTCCGGTACACGTATATGGGCTTTCCCATAAATTTAAGTGAAAATTCTAAACTTCATGGGATCTTTACTATCATCTCCCAGTAAATTTCCGATAAGATGCGGAAAATTTCTAACGCATGTAAATATTAATCAATTTATTTTCCGATAGAAATTTTTTACAGTGTATGCTACTTCTAAGTTGACATCATAGACATACGACAACTATCCTGTACCAAAAGCTGCGTACATGTGCCAGCTTTGATCAAGCATGCATGTTGACATAGAGTATCCTCCTAGCGTGTATAAACTCTAGCCCACTCTGGCTCCATTCAAGCCCACTCTTGGGCCCATATTAACAGTGATGGGCCCCATGCTGGGCTGGGGTGTGCCCTATGGTACATACATGCTAGAGATGAATCTTCTGCTAGCGATAATACATCGTTAGGAATATCTGAAAGTTCTTTTTAATCGCGTACTCTCTAAAATTTGTAGAGTAAGATTTCACTCTTCAGCCAGCCAAAAGTGAGCCTGTCGAAATTTCCACTCTTTTAGAGTGATATTCTAAGGTTTGAGGTTGGAAACTCACAGCCACTCAAATTCTAGACCCAATTTTTCACTCTAAAAGAGTGAGGGTTCACTCGAAACGAGTGAAAATCCCACTCGAAGCAGACTGGCTCACTTCTGTGACTTAGTGGAGTGAAACACGTGATTTTTCACTCTTTCAGATTTAGAGAGTACATGAGTTCAGATTCATACACGTCCCTAGCGAAAAAATGTTCGTTGAATTTTGTTCACTTTTGACACGACACAGCAATATTTCAATAAAATTCAATAAAAGTCCTCGAACTTCAAGGAACTCCGATGGAAGTCAACAAATTTTATCAGAAGTTAATGAATTTTGTGGATAATTATTATTGAATTTTACCGAAATCTTGTTCAATTCTGTTGAATTTGGTTAATTTTCAATGGAAACCGAATGGGCCCAAAGTGAACGAAATTTTCCCACCAGGGATTCTACACGGTATTTAATGTACAAAAACATGAAAGAACTATGAATTATGCTATAGTTTCCATTGAATTGAATGTAAAATGTGTATGAAACCAAATTCATGTACGTACTTGAAAATAACTTCCAACAAAAACAATCAAATTAATGCAGGAATTTTTAATAGTCCATGACGCAGTTGCTTCTATCACGCAAGCATCGAATGAAACAAAATGTTTTTCCTAAAGCTAGCTTGACGCCAGCATTTAGCTATCTGGGATATTTCGGCAATTTCCAAAAGTTGTGTTTTCAGGGTTCTTATCCAGTGTATAATAGAGAGAGAGCAGTGCCTGAGTTTCTTTATTCTCCTAAAGATGTCACGTGCATAGAGATATATGAATATGGGAAAGGAGAGTTATGAAGAATCTGTAAAGGACCTATTGCTCTTGAACTGAACTTCCACAGGGTGGCCAGACCTGGAATGTTAACAACTCCTTGGTTATTCTATTCAAACCAAATACGCAATTGCATCATTCCGTTGAACTTTCCTGGACAAAAACTTTTTAATTGGCTGACATAAAATTTGTTTGCGAGGAACAACATTTTGTTAATCCCAAATAAATCTTATTCTAGCCAACAAAAAACTTCCTTCGCGTTCCAAATTTGTTACGTTGGAGCAAATCGTGTTTTAAGTGTATCTCCAACGAATCGAATCGAAAAATCGATTTGTATTGAGATCGAATCGAGATGGCCCATCTCGATGAGCCAACATGAAATCGAGTCAGTTCCCTATAATTTATGAAAATTCAGAGATTCGTATTTATTGTTTTCTGTCGATATAGCGAGTAACTAAACGCCAAGCACTGATTACAATGATCCGATGTATATGATGCATTGAAATACATCAAGTTTCATCTAGCGTATCGAATTATATAGTTATGTGTATCATATACATTTGTACGTATTTGTTCTTACTGTGCATACGGCTTACACAAATGTATCTTTGACGACCACTCGAACCCAGGAAATCCTACCAGACTTCAAGGCTAGCTAGTATACTCTTCGGCTGTTTTTGTCTCTCCTTTTTTCTCGTTTCTCCCTGTTCCGAGGCCGTGTGTCCTCTTCGTACAGTCGATTCTGTGCGCGTGCGCTCACATAACCTTGACATTGAACGCCTTTTGCATCTTTCTCTTTCCTTCTTCATCACCTTTCCTCTCGGCATTACGTCTTTTATATCGTGTCTTTCCGCTTCCTTTCTAACCGATTAATCCTGAAAAAAAAAGCGTCACGTGAGTCGAGCCCACCTATCTGGAGATATTATGCCAATTTATATGATTTGATTACCCAAGTGGCAACAAAATGTTGTATATCTGCTATGCACGTTTATAGTATATCTAAATATACTATGAACGTTCATAATACGTATATAACATTCGGACGCTCTGCTATTCGTTTCTTTGCTCTTCAAGGTTATGTAAACTTTTATCAAACTCTGTATATATATATATTCTCATGTGAATAAAATAACGGAGACCAATCGATATCTTACATTCAAAATCCTCGATCCTGCACGGAGAAAAAGAAATAGTGATAATCACTAAGCGAATAGTAAAATATGAACAGACCGGACTGCGCAATCATAAGAACTAAACGATTCAATCGAAATGACGGTACACTTAGTTAAATCAATGATACGTTCAGTTAGAATAACGATGCGATCGCTTGTAGGGACCAAATGTTTGGTCTGTCCATATTTTACTATACCAGTTTTCTCCGTATGAACAATAAACAACGTACAATATTTTATACTCACGGAATTTAAAAACCTTGGATGATCATGATTTTTCACGAATTTGATATTTTCGTAGGATCACTCATTTGGAATATTGTAAAATGGGGTGAATAGAATCATTGAAGTGAACGGGATCATGTAACGGAAAAATGTTGAATGAATGCGTAATAAATTTTGTTCGAAAGATAAAGGTCGTAAATAGTGGTAGTGAGCATTCATCAATCCTATTAATCATGAATGAAGTCATAATTAATCACGTCATCCTATTCAACCCAGAATGATCCTATTCACCCGTTTTACGGTACTTATCTTTAAATCGAAGACGGTGTGCGACTTTACCTCAATTGTGTTATTAAAGAAAGAGCGACAAGCGGAGGAAGGGAGAGTGATTGCCCAGACGTCGGGGGGGGGGGGCGTTCCGGTGAAGAGTGAAAATTCAGCGACTCACTGTCTCAGGGTGAGAAAGGAAAATGAACATAGCAATTTGCTTCGCGTGCCAAATTGTTCTGGCATGGTTTTAACTATCTAATTCAATATAAAATTCCGTTCCGCATATTTCACTCACAAGAGAACACCCAATGAGAAATTTTGTAAAAATCCGACGTTGGAAACACATGAGTTGCCGACTTCGAACCGTTGATAACCAAGAGGGGCAAAGTACCGAAATGATAATCCTTCGTCACACTAAACCGTGCCAAAATGTACGAACAGCGTGCAAACAATGCGAACCTGTTCCATTCCCTAATGCTTGCACGCTCTCACCAGGGACATTTTTCAACATTGGGGCAATACTGACAACTAGCATTAGTTATCATTCTTCATACAACCCTGGTGGAAAACACTGGAAAAAAATTCCTTATACAAATTCGGAAAATCCAACTGTATTTTTTTACAGCCACTTTTTTCCTGAATTTTCAGATAAATTTTACTGAATCTTAAGAAATTTCAACTAAATTTCGGAAAGTGTTCTAAAAATTTGAAACAGTCTCATTAAAATATTCTAAGAATCTTCTATGATTATTCACGAATCTTCTACGCTTTTTGTGAGCATATTTGATCAAGTACATTTTAAGGATGTTGTGAGAATATTCTCAGAAAATATTCTGTGGTAGATGAAATGTATCGTCAAAAGTTCCAACTCGTGAACTGCGCTACCATCCATTTATACATTCAAAAGCGTGTTGTACATATAGTACTTAATTTATGGATAAAAATGGGAGCAGCTTGGTAGTATTTTACTAGCCGTGGTTAAAAAATCCCATAGGATCACGCTGGTAGCACTGAAGCAGTGTTACGTTATAGTTTGCATTATATATATGCTACGGTAGTGAACAGTGCCAAAATCCTGGGGAAGCTACTCCGTTGCTTCCGTGGCACTGCTAGTAGCATAAACGCAAATTTAGAAGCCTTTCGCTGGGCGGGATAGGACTAACTGTCTCAATATTATGAGGATTATCGAGGACTCTAATTGTTTTCAAGAAAAACGCTCACACAGCCCACCAGTTGAGGAAGGATTCATAGTGAATCCATTTGGAGCGTCGCAGAACGTCATTGACACCTCCATCGAACACGTTCTCAAAACGTCGCTTGGTGAAGATCAGGGTTCCCAACAAAATTATAGAACGCGGCGTTTATTGGTCGATTCTATTAGATTAACCAATCATATTTTCCATTTTATGAGAATTGGCCAATGAATGGAATGTACTATAATTTGGTTGGGATCTCTGGTGAAGATGAATAAAACTTCACGGAACGTTTGTAACAAGACCATGCTGGATTTATCTTCACTGTTGAAAAACAACTGGAATTTCTCATTCGATAGATGGGATTGTTACGGACCGCACTTACAGGGAGTTGACATTCTCATGTATCGCTTTTTTCCGTAGTTTTATTGAAATCGATTGAAAATAATTTTGACTCGAATATCATTTTACAGTCGCTGAGTCAGTTTCTTGTTTTCAATTCACAACGAGAAGAAGTAAATGTTATATTATACACTTCGTATAATATTAATAAATATTTGTAAAAAAAAATTTAATAGAATTAATGAAATTATGAAAACAATGATGTAAATGCGATATAGGTAAAATATGTGTTTATTCTTAAGACGCCCATGTTGCAGTGAGTAGATTCTTATACGCATGCGGGCCAATATCGTACACGACATAAGTATATATGATCGTAACATCCCTTTCCTTTGAAAATGAAATCTTTCATTTTTGTTTGAATCTTACATCTAATATACTTTAATAATGTGTTTACAGTTGTAACTTATACTTAGTTATACATATGCCATGCTATATAATCTTCTAAGTATTTTGACAGCTTAATTTTTCTGATAGGATGTATCGTTACAGATGAAACAACAGTTAACAATGTTTCTTGATCTTTTTCTTTATCTAATAAATTATTATTCGTTTGTAGAATGCCATTTTCTTCATCATGTATTCCAGTTATTTCATTCCTATCGAGTAGTTGATTTTGTTCTTTGTCATATAAATGCTATGTTTCTAAAATGTTCAGAGAACTTTCTGTGATGTCTGGGTGGAGTGAAAATCCACTCCTAAAGAGTGAGAATACTGTACGTTGGGGATAGTATGTACGGTCTTGCATACGGAATTGCGGAAAAAAATGCAGGTCGAAAATATAATAATCTTAACGTCCTCAAATCTGAAATTTTTTCTCAAATGCATAATAAAGATAAAACGGTCCACTTTTTTGTGGAATTGTATTGAAAAAACAATGAAGAATTATCAATACTTCATAAAGAATAGAGAGACGTATGAACTGTTCAAAAGTCGCATACAAAATTTCACAAAGTGAATAGTAGAATATTGAAATTTTGTTATTGTCTTTGTAAAATCTCACGCGCGACCTTTGGAAAGTTCATATGTTTCTCTATTTTTTTATTAAGTATTGATAATTTTTCATTGTCTTTCGAATACCATTCCACAAAAATGTGAACCGTTTTATCTTTATTATGCATTTAAGAAATACTCTTGGATTTTAAGAAATATTCTCAAATTATATTAAAGATTACTCTGTTTCCGACCTGCATTCTTCTCCGTGTGGTGGCTGGTACTCCTGCGCATGACACAGTGTTTCACGACTGTGATCGGAATCATTGGGTACCTCCGATTGTCTCAGGAGCTTGTTCCGGATCAATTTTTCAACCAATCAAGAAATTGAAAAATATTCTCTCATTTTTTGATTGGTTGAAGAATTGATCCGAAGCAAGCTCCTGAGACGATTGGAAGCACCCATTATCTTCGTCAAGGGAAAAGCCAAGCGTCAATAACGAACCATCATATTACTTTATCACACTCAAAATAAAGATAATTACAGTCCACATTACGGCAAGTTATTCAATTTGTAATTATTTCTACCATTGCAAGTTCGACGAGAGTAAGAATTACATCTCATAAGAGTAAAATCTTAACTTTCTTCAAGGGGTGAGATTCCACATTTTTATGTGAGTGAAATTTTCATTCCAATGGAGTGAAAATCCCCTCCTATGGATAGAATATTCACTGTTTACATATAGTACAAGCATATCCCCAAAGAACTCCCGTTATTTCAATTCCGAGAGAATTGATAATGCTTGAGCTCAAGAATTCTTCTTGAATAGCAGGGATTCCTAATGGGCTCATTCTGAACTGTCATAACGGGGAATCTTGAAGAATCCCGCGATGAATTCATAAAAAATAATCACATCAGGACCAGCGTGTTATGGAGGCTTATAGAGGGGGATTTTCACCCTTATTGGTTTAACCCAGGGGACATAATCTCAAATGCAACATTCTCAAACGGATTTCAGCGCTGCCGTACGGTAGTACAGTGAATTATTCGCCATAGATACAACTAACACAAACAATGAACAAATCACACCGATTTTCGAGTTAGTGTTAGTGTATACATGTAAAATAGTTCACTGTACTACCGTATGGCGGCGCTGAAATCCGTTTGAAAATTTTCTATTCGAGATTATGCCCCCTGGTTTAACCTAGATCAACAAACTTCACATTCCCCACGCCCAATGATATCGTCGCTAATTCGGATCAGAAAAATCTAGCGAATCAATGTAAATTACATTATTTTATACGAGCATTCAGGTGACGTAACATTTCTGTGAATGAGAGACTATTTTTTCCGAAGATTTTTCACCGTGTTTCTACTCTATTCGACTCATAGTTGGACAAGAAAACAGATTGCATAATCCTTGAACCTGAGCCTTAATCTTCATCCGTATTCATTCGCATATGGAAATTTAAAACTCACGGGCAACCAACCACCGTTCTTAATATTTCTCGAAATACAGCGTTCGTTTGGAGACAATCAGTTCATCCACAGGATGAATCAACGATACTTTTTGTCACGTATTTCTGTACGCGTCAACAGCATATTTTTTGTTGCTTTGTTGATCTCATGATTGTATAATCAGCTAAAATTAATGTGACCTTCAGGATCAGAGATCGAGTGTTGGAAAGGAAGGGGTAAAAGTAAGACGCTCGAATGGGTACAGCGTGAAATTTGTTAAAATGAAAACTGAAAAGGAGGAAAATTGGATTAATGTGTGTGCATAACTTATTCAAACGTATGAGTCTGCAATTTTTGTTTTTCAATCAGCCAGCATAAACCGGTATTTTACATCTAAACGGAGCGATAATTCAAGGATCATTCAATGTCAAGGCCACGGAAAATGAACGTAATAATTTTTAATGTTGTATAATTGGAATTGAATTATGTAGGAGACTGGGATGGATCGATTTATTATTGGTTCATATGAATCAAAATTATTAATGTTTGAATTCCATTTTCCTTGAGAAGGATTTTTCTAAATATCCCCTCACTTTTCATAAAATTTATGATTGTTGGTAACTCATGATTTATTTTAGAATTTAATCCTTCATGAAGTAACCCGGGAAAAAATAATTCATATATGTTTGTATATGAGCGTATATGAATCATATATGAACATATATGGAATACATATGAACATATACAAACATATACACGGAAAGACCAGGTCTATTAATATTTAGAAGAATGACTGTCAATTTAGGGAAAATGAGGATTGCTGGAAAATATTCGTATTGCGTCTACTAAAAATTCGTAGTCGATGTATTAACAATTGATATTTTCACTATGAAAAATACCAATGAAACTATCAACTGTTCATATTTTGACTACGGATTTTTGATAAACTCACTACGAATATTTTTCAGCGATCTTCTTTCTCCCTAAATTGACAGTAATTTTTCTGAACGTTGATAAATTCTTTCTAAATAATAATAGACCCGGTCTTTCCGTGTATGAGATCATATATGAGCATATATGGATTTTGGCCATATATGACCATGTATGAATGAGACTGTATATGGCCACACGGAAAAAAAGATGATGTTGGATTTACAACATTTCGTTCGATCACCATAGAAACCCCTAATATTTCTATGGTGATCGAACGAAACATTGTAAATCCAACATCATCTTTTTTTCCGTGCATATGTGATCATATTCAATCATACATTATCATATACATCCATATATGGACAGAAAAATCTCACAATTTTTTATGAAACGTGATGAAAAACCAAAGGAGAGAAAAGTGAGATCGATGCTGATAGATTCCCCACTTTCATATATGAATCCATATATGGGTCCATATATGGAATTTCTTTCCCGGGAATGCATTCATACACTGAGAAAATTTTGTGGTATAGATGACTGTTTTCTAATCATGGACTATACTGACACTATAACTAAAATCATCCAATGTTTATCCAGAAATACTTTCCATATATCTCTTTTTACAATTGAGAAATTCTACTTCTCTTTTGTTTCGTTTTCAATTTTACTATATTTTATCATGATTTCAATAATTTTCATAACAATATTCCTCTTAATGTCAGTATGGTCCAACTTTATAAGGATATAGTAACGTTGAACACATATTTTCTCAAATCCGTACTACAAAATTGTTCCCGCGTACACTCCTCACCTGCACAAAATCTATCAAAAGTTCCTCAAAGACGTAACAAACTTTCCCTCATATACATCGAATTCAAAATGAAAAGAACTTTTTCTTTAATAACCAAAGATTAAAATGAGGAATATATAGACGAGTGTTCGAAAGAGTATGACAAAAGTTTGACAACGTTATTCGAGACAAAGCTTGATGGAGTTCTAACGTCGCATGAATATAAAAAAACTCAATTAGCTCAAGTATTGATGAAACCATCAATTAGTCTGTCTTTGACTCTTTCATTATCACTTCCTCAGAACTAACGAATTGGAAACATTTCTAGCAGTTCGTCTATCAAATTTTCCCTCATTCTTAATCAACTATTGAATACCCTTACATAGAAATTTCTTTAAATACATGAATCGAAGTGTTTGACGAAAAAAAACATGCCTTTATAACCTCGACCGAATGCAATCGGAAAGAAGGGAAAAGCAGCAACCGTTATTCAAGGTCTTTGGATCAACGACGGATAAACCAATGAGTTTTCATTTTTCATCATTCTCCCAACCACACGCTTTACGAACACGAGAAGCTTTATATAATTCACATAGTCCAACGTGCTATAATTAAGCGATAAGTAAACTTGAAGATGTGTTTGCGTAGGGAGGAAAAATGAATCGCTCGATCACTATAGACTTTCCTTTGTTCACGTACCTATGCGACACGTTGCAAGACAACATTTGAACACACCTGAAAAAGATAACATGCCTAGCATGTATGAACCTTGGGGCCCACACCGGCCCAGCATGGGTCCAAGACTGAGACCATACACGCTAGGAATCTGAATAAACTCAAAAAATCTGAAGGCAAAAGGAATTTTTTTCCAATTTTATTCGTTTCTTCTTTATATTTTGATCTTGGTGTTCTCACGTTGTTTCTACAGTACAATGGGATCAACGTTGTGAGCTCCGAACGATCAAATGATACTCTGTGAATCCGAATCCCTAGGAGACCAAGTGGCACTGATCGGTCCATCCTTTTCATTGGCAAAACATTAATTGGTAAAACTTACGAGCAAAATTGGTTAAATATGATACGCTAGGAGCAAAAATGGCACCCAAATTGTTGTCAAGCAAAAACAAGACAGGAACTCTTGAGAGCAAGAATGGAACGTCAAAAGTTCCGAGCAAAAGCGATATACCTATAATTCGGAACAAAGGAGCAACCACAGAAATCTCCGGGCAAAAACGAACCAGCGCACAACCCAATTTTTCATTTATGCGCTGGTTCGTATTATCATATGTACAAGGAATGATTAATCACGAAAACTGAGCAGGTCTCAACGAGTAACCGATGAAATACTTACCAATACCTCACATGATGATTATTAGGAATCGTTGAGGCCCTGAACTGTTGAGAAATTCATAACCCTGAGAGGAAAAATTTACGGAAACAATAGAATTCCTAGTAGAATATATTGCACTGTGAAAAAATGATCGGAATTTTCCTGTGCACAGCCACCGGAAAATTCCAATCATTGCATGGGAAATCCATTTCCAATATATGTCTGTATGAAATTTCTCATCAATTCAAAGAAAAATTCCAAACTTTATAGGATTTTTGCCACTATTTTACAGTAAATTTCTGGACAAGTATGGAAAATTTCTTCTAACACTTGTATATGTTGATCACTTCACATAAATTTATAGGAATTTTCCAATAGACATTTCGTACCATGTGTTCACCAAGGAGGAAAAGTAGGGAATTTCCAACACATCAACTCTCCGTGAAGGGGTGGGAAATAGTACATTGTGAATGGAGTGAGAGGAAATGGAAATGTCCGATGAGTGTGGAGTTTACCGTGCGAGCTTAACGAGCGGGGTAACCATACGGGTCGTCAGTTTTCGTTTCCCACGAGGTGCACATGCTATTTTCTCCGAATACCGCGAAGGGAAATGCGATTTCGGGCACCTGTCACACGTAGAAAAAAAATAGCTCTCCCGATTAATAAGTAGCTGCTTTAACTACTTCACGTACACGACGCTTTTCGACTAGCTACAAGAGTAGCTGTGACAGTTGATTTGCGTAGGTGTACGTTAGATGATACACTGAGAGAAAAAATTTCCGGCAACAATAAAATATTTAGTTGAATAGTCGCCATAAAATATTTGATTAATTTGAATAAACTTTCATTGACTCAATTAAATAACCGCGTTCCCATTGATGAAATATTTCATAGCATACTAAATATTTGTTTGATTGAATAAATATTTAATCGGATCAATGAAAGTTTATTCAAATCAATTAAGTATTTTATGGCGACTATTCAACTAAATATTTTATTGCTTCCGGAAATTTTTCTCTCAGTGTAGGGACATCAACTCAAGTAGTTGTGTTAACTCCTTTTGAATACTCGCTTTCAACATGGAAGGTTAGGATTTCTTAAGGCATCCACGCGTGCTCGTTGACTGTGTTTAATATTTGATTCCGCAAAAAAATCTCTCTTGTTAAAATTCCGACAAAAAATTGATTTTGTATTCTGAGGATATTTATTCTTAGGTTCTGAAAGTGGCACTTATGAACATTCAGTTCCAATGGTGACGTACCTCTTGCCAATAGGTTTCGAACCCTTGTTATCCATTATCCGCTATTCTTAAACCTACCTAACCTATGCCTCAATGATTGCACCTAAGCCGACGCTAATCATGTCGTAGGAAAAAGCTTAGATATTTTTTTTTATTGTTTCGATCATGCATTTTCAGATATATATAGTGTCGGCGCAATGGGGTATATCACCCTACATATTAGTAGTCATTCAATTCCGAGAATAAAATTTTACATATTATGAGATTTTCTAAAATTTTCAGAGATGCCAAGAAGAAATCATTTGTTACAATCATAATAGTGGATAGTTTCAAATAATAATTACCATCAACAGATTTTCACATGATTGGAAGTTTCGAACAGACAATAAAATTGAAATATTCATTCTTTTATGAGCTAAAATGAGGAAGAAAACAATTTTCACATGTTGTGAGAAACAATTATATCAATTTGACCCTACCTGTCAATGAAAACTTCCAAAAACTTCATACATAGCATGAACATATACATTTTCAGAATATAGATATATCTCCAATAATTTGAAGAGGAACTTTAGGAAAAAAATATTTCTTACCAAAGTATTTATCGTCAAACTCTTTATTTGATTTGAAACTTATAAGGTTTAAAACTTATTACAGAGTATTTTGATACTTCGTAACCTCTAATCGCATGAAATATCTAACATATGTTCACATATTACTTGATTGTTCCAACCAAATTCACATAGGTGTAGCGACTACGCGAGTGACGATTGGATCGATAAGAAGTAGCTCCACGAACTATTTAAGAGTAAATTATATGAGGTAGCTATTTCTTTTGATCGGTCAACTAGTTTTTCACAACGATATAATTGGCTTGAAGCAGATCCTCAAAATATTTGTGACCACTAACGAACTATTTCCGACAGATATTTGGTTTATCATCACGACTATCTTCAATACAACCACGTAAAAATACACTGTTATCATAAATCCAACTCATCATTGCAGTTATTGATTAGCGCCTCGCTAGTTTTTCTTCATTAGTTTTCCCTCTTTAGCACCTCACGGGTCATAGGGAACAACCTGGGAAATTTCTACGGAAGTACGTGAGAGAACGCTGATCTGAAAACCAGATACTATATTTTCACAACTAAACGGAGTTTTATACGAAGCGCATCAACAGATGTTGTTGAAGTTTGAATGGTTCATTGAAACGACATAGTAATTAAATAATGAAATATGTCACTGTTACAGACTGAAAATTTCTTAATAGATTCTCTGAACGATGTTCCCAGTTCCAAGGAGTTATTCGAGAAGACAAATAACCTTGATTTATCAGATATTGTAAGTTTCAATCTTCGTTTCGTTCCTATAAACGATTCAAACTCCCACGACATCATCATCATACTCACAATCCTCGTCAGTTCTCCTGATGCAACTACATTTTTCATTTTTAGTTATGAAATCTGTATAATATTATAAGGAAGGATATTATCTTGTATTTTCGCCTTATGATTCCTATAAATTAAAATCTATCATCTCATGAGAAAATTTGATGTAAATTGTGTATAGTGATCTGCATACACACGTTCGTATTTTACCGCTCATGAAAATTCATACTAACGTTAATACTTTCTGTCTGTTTCAGGTAAGTCAATATCAAAGTCTTATATCGTTTGAACGTAACGTACAGCCGGTGAGTCAGTAAAATAATTTGAATAATCGCGTCATGCATTATCAAATTCTAAATATTTTCAAAGGTGAAAGAATATGGAGGATAAATCGAGTGATGTCATTATCTATTACGAAATCCGAAGATGCAACAACGATTCGGAGAAGGCCATTGGTGTGTCTTGTGTAAAGTATGATACACACTCGCGACCACGAAATCACGTGCGTTTCATGCATGCGTGGAAGACGATGTGCATGTGCATAGCGCATCACTGGGACTCCATGATACACGTTATGCATAACATATGCTTGGCCTCGGTATCGTAGCGCTTCACATTGGACGAGTGTAGGTTAGGTGCGAGTGGAGTGGCGAGGGGCGGGAGGGAGGGGGGGGGGGAGGTGGGTCTGATTATAGCCTTTGGAGACCCCGTTGTACTTCCTCCGCAACGTATGATTATTATTATCTAATCGCCCCAAGATTATATAACCCACCCTACCAACATTCTTAAACCTGACACACACAAAATGTAATACATACTCTCTTCCCGAGTCTTGCTTATCGCGACAACTTCACTTTATAAACATCCTTCGAGTTGCATTGAAGAGTACAAACGTGAGAGACAGACGATCCTCTGATTGAGGTTGGTAACGATTGATGAAAAAATAATTTGATCATGGAATATTATGGAATCTGCAGCAAAAAATTCGTAAATGATGTATGAAGTTTTAGCTGGGACAACTAAATTTTAGTTGCCGTAGCTAGGTGTCTTTCTCTCAGTGTAGTTATGCTACGGGATATTCATGAATCATGCATTATTCAATAATTATCACGAATCAGGGGTGATTAAATTTGTGACAATAGGTATGTAATACAATGATTTGATATCGAAATGCATAAGGAATTCTTGTGATAAAAAAAAATTATTTTCTCAGCTAGATTTAAATATGAGGTTTACAAAACAAATTATTGATGTAATGATCTGGCATTGTGACGCGAAACAATCACTGAGTAATTCAAAGGAATGAAGTGTTTATAAAAGTTGTGTGAATAATTCTTATCGCATCACTGTGATAAATGAATATAGGAAGTGAATGTTATTGGGAAAATCATGTACTAGGATTTGAGAAATGCAAAAAAGAGTGACCGCAAAAAAGAATATTTTTCCGCCTATTTTCTGGGACTGCGGGTTTCAGGTTAGAGTGCATTCTAAAACATACTCTATGTTGATCATTTGCGAGAATATACAACTTCCTGGTGAGCATAACACTGGTTTCAGAGGTAAAGTAGTATCAAATTTTGAAGAAGATTTGATAAAAATCAATAAACCTCGATAGGTTTTTTTATAGAAAAGCATTCATTTTGTCATAAATCTATCGATTCCGTCGATTTCTTCATCTCCAAGATCAATGTTATGCTCACCGAGGAATGGTATTCCCTCGCGAATGATCGACATAAGGTATTTTTCAGAATTCAATTCAACCTGAAACTCCCGGTCCCAAGAAAATAGGCGGATTTTGCGGTCACTCTTTGGCTCGCACATTAAAAGTTGCTTGTTTTGTTGACAAAAATTATTATATCACCTGAAAACTCTCCAAAAGCTGCAATGTTTACGATAGAAGGCAGGAAAAAGGACTTACACTTTGCTCCCTGAGCCTGATAAGAAATTCATCCATGGCTCAATATTCAATCCCTGGATCAGTAACTGAGAAAATTTCCAGACAGATACATAATTTATATATAATTATATACGACTTATATATAAACCAGAGTTCTCAGCGATCCTTAAATTCTAACAGAATTGACCAATGAAATATTATTGTTAAATGGTGTAACTAATAAGAAAAAGAAGAAATTCGAGGACTGAGAAACCTGTAAATTGTATGCAGTGATTTATAAATATAACTCATGTAACTCCGATTTTTACATATCCATATTCGAATAGGTTTTTTACGTGTGTTTCGATTCCAAAAATCTTTACACTATTGAAAACAACATGAAAAACTGATTAAGACATCACGGCGTTTGTATTATTTAACATGTACAAGTTTAAATGAAATGCTTGATATCTCGAAACATAAAAATTTTGATTATGGCCTGTTGGCTTGGGATGGCAGTATTTCTTGGATGCTTGAATCAATCATACATCGTTGTTTCTCATTGACACTATTATGATGGTCATGATCACATTCTCTACATTCTCATAGTCTACCATCTGCGTTCCGCGGCGCTCCGTAAAAGTCAAGTTTTACTGATTGGGCGCATGCGTACTCTGATCAGTATCATTTGTACGTCGCATTGTTCCTAATCTCAACCACTTTTTCGAAAAACCGACGTTGTATGCGACTTTGCATAAAACGCCGTGTGTTACTCCGCAGCGAACATTTGAGTCCTCGTTCTGCAAATATCTACCTCGGACATGTACCTATGCCTTAGCTGCGTCGTGACACATTGCACTATTATTTGTCTCAGCATCGGGTATATAAAAATCAATCCCCTTGAGTATGGGATTGATTTTACAAACTACTGAAGTGCATTATCAACGGTCAGTCTTATGAAAAACCCACAAGGTCAATTTCTTTGGTTTTTTTTCTTTCACAAATTCGGATACAATCTCAGTATCCTCATGAGAATAGATCATACATAAAAACCTTTGAACAATCTATGAAAATTCAATCTGAACTTTTATGCTGTTGTTTTGTTTCCATACTTCCACAACGTAAATACAGCCACTAGGGTGCACCCGCATACACACGTCGGTCACACCCGTTTAGGATTGAACCACGTTAAAAAAAACCACGCAAAATTATTCTTCATCGGAGGTCAAAATCATACCGAAAAACATTCACGTATTCGAGTTTTCATACAGTCCTTTTGAAGAAGAAATTAATCATTTCAATACGTAGTCGTAATGATTGATGAATCTAATTCCAGTACATAAATATATTCTGTCAGCTGAAAGTTTACGATTTGTTATTTTTTTCTGCACATTTGCGTTGCATTTTTCGACAAGAGATCGATAAAATTGAACCTTACTTGAGCGCAAAGAAAGGACTGTTCCAATATAGAAAAAAAAAAAAAAATAGGTTGAAACGGATATCGAGGAATATCCGGATATTGTGGATTTCTGGACAAAATCCATTTCCCAAGAGGCATCGATTTTTACGAACGTGCAAACGAAACTGCAATGGCAAGCGCGACGACGACTACACAACGATTCTTCCTTTATTTTTCTATTCTTCTTTCTCCTCCACCCCTCCCACTCTCTCCGTCTGATCTCGAAAAGAAGATCCTTCAACAGGAGATATGGAGAGACGAACGAATTCACTCTGTTGCTAGACGGACGTTCCTTGGGGAATGTCTTGGACGGATATATTCACCAATACAGCTCATTTCTTTTTCTTTTTATCCTTTTTTTTTCTTTTCTTTACTCATTTCCTGTTTCTCATGATAATTCATATGATACAACCGGTAAAATTCGAGTGTCAGAAACATAAAAATATTATGGATTACTTGTGGAGTTAAATCAGTTTATTTAAATTCGAGACAAACACGGAGAAAAGCTTAGTCGAAACAACTAATTAAATGGGTGCATATGCGCTTACAAGTTGATTACTTATTCCAACTAACTAGTTAGTTGTTTCAACTATCACGATGTTTCAAAAAACTAATTGGTTAGTTCGAACAACTAACTGGTTGGTTGAAATAAGTATTTAACCTTGTAAGCGCATATGTACCCATTCAATTAGTTGTTCCAACTACACGGAGAAAAATGTAGTTCGGAATTATAATAATATTTGATAGGAAATTGGAGAATATTTCTCACAATCAGTGAATAATTGCTAAAATCCGAGACGGTTCACATTTTTGTTGAATTTTATTTGAAAAAAAAAAGAGAAAATTTATCAATACCTCACAAATAATAAAAAAAAAATATAAACTTTCCAGAAGTCGCGCCTGAAATTTTACAAAATGATTGATGAAATTGCGGAATTTTGTCATTCACTTTACAAAATTTCATGAGCGACTTCTGGGAAGTTCATATTTTTTTTTTTGATGTATTGATAAATTTTCATTCTTTTTCAAGTATAATTCAACAAAAATGTTAATCGTTTTGTCGTTATTACGAACTCGAGAAATACTCTCAGATTTTAATAAATATTCTCCGATTTCCTATTAAAGATCACTATATTTCCGAACTGCATTTTTTTCCGTGTATCCTTTTTCCCGTGAAGAAGCTACGATTTGAACGGTTGTTGGTTCCTTGAATTGTAGAAAAACATGTTTAGAAATACAATATCTATCCATGCACATGTTCGTTTCAGGTGTATTCCTACACGTTATGAAAAATCATCATCATTTCAATTTAAAACGAATCAAGGATATCACGATCAATTAAAATCATGGCGCTTCCTTCGATTCAAAGTGAAAACCCTCCGTCGTTGTTTCGATTTGTTTTACTTCCATGTTTCTTATATATAAGGAAACGGAGTATTGTGATAGGGTCAAAAATCCATTATGCAGAAGAGGGTATTTCGTCTTTGCCGAATGCTTTAAAACCTTCTACGTATGTGTGTGTGTGTGCGTCGCTTGCTGCACTGAGAACCCAATTTTTTAGATTGCAAGAAAATTTTCTTTGCCCTCATTCTTATAAATATTTTATGGAAAAATTCTTCATCAGATTGAAACAAGAAATTTCCAAATTGAAACAGAAATATAATTCCACTTGAATTCGAAGAATATAATTTCAATTCAATGAAAAATTCTCTCATCGGGATGAACTATTTTTTCCATTGAAAACAAAATTTATCAGAATGAGGGCAAAGAAATTTTCTCTACATTTAAAAAATCGGAGTGTCGGTGTGTGTAGATTTTTTGGTCCACGATAACTCTCCCCAGAATGCACCGATTGGAATAACTTTTTCCCCATATGTTCGTCTTAGAGAGGATTCGAAGCCTATTGATTTTGGTATCGATTAGATAACGCGTTTCGAAAATATTGCGGAATATTGTCTGAAAGATTGTGATTTTGCGATCGCGTATATCTTCGCTTCCTGCCATTCGATTGCGATGAAATTTATACCACGTTCTAATCGTGATAAGATAGTGTTCTCACATGTGTTTCGTCCCAATCGATGGAAAAATGTGAAAAACTTTTTCTTGCAATCCGTATCATTTGACGATATTTTGAAAGCGTGCCTTCCTTGTGTTTGTATCATCAGAATGTCATAGAACTCCAAGCATAGTCAATTCATGATGTCGATCGTGTGATATAAATTCCAGGCAAATCGAAATTGAGGGAATGGAAGACTAAGCATTCATCTTGAAAACAAAATTTTGAAATTCCGTAAATCCCGCGATTGAGCGGATATCTTCCGTTCTCATCATCCGATCGTTATGAAATTCTTACCACGGTTGTATGGAGTTTCGATAGTGGTCCCGTATGAGTTTCAACCTGATCCTCCCAAAAAACCGAGAAGAAGAAAAAAAACATATTATCGAGGATTGTAATTTTGCGACCGGTTGTATTTACGTTTCTGGTTATCCGATTGCAATGGAACTCATACCACGTTCGAAATCCCATGGTGATTCTATACGAGTTTCGTCTCAATTGGTGGACAACTGTGAGAAAAAATTCTTCCCCACACTGTAAGAACTTTTCACGGTGATTTTACTAAGATGTCAGTGGCAACAGCATTCACCCTCACAGTATCGATAAAATTACATGGCATGCATGATAGAAAATTCCAGATCCATATCAAGGAAAATTACTTACACTATCATTATGTAAAATTACCTTCATCACCTGTAAATTTACATGGACTGTATTGATTAATTGTGTTGCCACCTACACAGTGAAAAATTTCGTGTATGTCCCTGGAGGTCCACTCGCAATTGATGTTGAATATTAACACGAAAAATGTAAATCACCACAAATCACCACAAAAATATAAAATTTACACTGGAAATCTGTGAATATCAGAACTTGATATGTTGTTTTCAACGCAAACTCTGAGTGGACCTTCTGTGACACAAAATTTTTCGCTGTGTACATGTTTGTGTAAAATTACACCTACCTGTTTGATGCAAAATTACATAGACAGGAAAAAAACTATCTTCACATTGAACTTGATATTTGACATCAATGTCTGGGAAACATTTGTCCAACGGGTATCGAACCCCGGTCAGAGACCTACCTATATACTATTCATAATCTATGTCCTAACGATCGCAGCTGAACCGACAACGCAGATGATTTGTTCGAAAAAGGCTCACATATGTTTATACTCGTTTCGATTGTGTACATTTATAGCATGCACCAGAAATTTTACTTTTTGTCTAAACATTAACGAATTCATGTTACAATGGTAGTTCTACCGATGTGAAAGATGAAATTACAACTACACTGTATATGTAAATTTACTCATGGGGAAGGGTAATTAGCATTTATTCTGGTACCATTGTAATTTCACCGATGTAAAAGGTAGAATCAACACTACACTGTATATGTAAATTTACCAATGAGGATGGGTAATGAGCATTTACTCTGATAGCATTGTAATTTTACTGATGTGAGAGGTAAAATTAACACTACACTGTATGTGTAAACTTGCCAATCGATGAAGGTAATCAGCATTTAATCTTATACTGTTAGGTAATTGCGAGTTACCATTATATTTAGGTGATATCACTTATATATTATATCAATGAATTTACATCTTTTTTTTACAGTCAGTTTGGAGAAAAAGTTTTCGTTCGTTCTATGTGACTGTTTGATTGCAGCTAAACAAATATAAATTGAGCCTACCAAGTTTTCTATTTCAAGTTATTTGAGAACATCGATATATAGAACAGCAGTAATTTCATCCCTGACATCCTGTCACACCCTGTTACATCTTTCCCTTATAAATATATCAAGAACATGGAAGTAATGGATGGTTCTCCATACCGATTTTTTCCCGTATATTCGTCAACTTATAAATCATCGAGTACTCTTATTTTCTTGACAGACCGAAAGGAGAAAAAAGAAGAGAGTGGCGGGAGAAGTAAAATAGAGAACAGCGAGAGTATTAGGTCGTATAACCGACAAGAACGATCTCGCGAACGACTGTCGAGAAACATGAAACGTCGACGTCTCGACATCCGAGTGGGTAGTTTATCACCGTCATTTCGGAGACTCTTGTTTGTGGCTTCCGAAAGGATGACCAAACCATAGACCATGCCATACCAGAACGCCCAAGAAAACCCTTCGGAACGCTGCAGCGGCCACACCAGCTCCACCTCTTTTTACGTCCCTGACCGAGGTAAATTTCCCAGCGAGTAGGATAGAGAATGTTTGAAACGAGAGGAAGAGGAGGAGGAGGTTCGAGAGAAAGGCGGTAAACTTTTATCGTTCCTCCGTGCGCCGAGAGGGAAAGAGAGGGGAACCCATCTTTCACAACGATATTGCCGCCCGGAAGACGGACAGAGGGATGGGAAAGCTTGAGAAAAGGGAGGAAGAGGAGGGCTTGAAAAAGAACAGAGAACGAGTAAGAGAATCAAGTACAACTAGTCTTAATTGCAGGGTTCTCCATTATGGTCGATTTGTTCTGCTGCCTTGAGACTTGCGTTATTCATATATTGATTAAAGATGAACCGCCTCGGAGTCTCAAAAACATCGAAGCAACAATCCATGGCATGATGGATTTGGTTTCTGAAAATTTCAATATAATAACTTCGTTAGATGCGACAAATTTATCACGGGGTTGCGTGATTTTGGCATTTCGGGTGACATGTTCCTATCCGAAAGGAAAAAATGGGTTACAAGAGAAACGGTAATTCGAGCCAGGATTATTTCATGCGTAATGCAAATTCGTCAATTATTCCTATCGGTGATGAGGATGTTTACACTCCTCACCTAGATGATCCAAGAACGTGGGACAAGAGGAATTTATTGAACCACTGCGGTCTTCAAACTGATGCATAACTTCATTTCCTGCACCCTGTAAAAAATCCATCGAGAATTATTCGTTACAGTGTTACGAATATTCGCGTTAGTAAGATTCTAAACCAATTTTAAATAAATCATAATCTTGAATAGTGTGAAATTCCACCAATAATCATTGTGAACAATATACACATATAGCACATTTAATCTTCAAGATATCTTGAAAAACTATTGAGAAAAGTTTAAGGATCGAGTCTTATGCAACACGAGAAGATATCTTGAAGATGTCTAAAACAGTTCTTACTTCTAAAAGACACCTAAAAGATACCTTTTAGAAGATTCAAAACTTGTCTTCCAAGATGATATCTTGCAGACATGTCATAGAAATCTTTTAGAAGTAAGAACTGTTTTAGGTATCTCAAAGATCCCCGTATCCACAATAACCTTGAGAAATCAAAAACTCATGGATCGAGTTAGATGACTCTGAACATTTCTTTCTCTTCACATTATTTTTCTCTGAGTCTGAGAAATCCGAATATCCTTCCTCTCTCTCTCTCTCTCTCTCTCTCTCTCTCTCTCTCTCTATCCTCCTCCTCCTCAGCTGGCAACGAGCAAGAAATTTGAAAACCTTAATCATATGGGCCTCCTAGCGCCGGCCATAAATATCAACCGTGCAAGCTCAGGCTGGCCCGAATCCAACTTCGTTTAACTCCCACTTAGCCATCTTAGATTCCCTCTCGTTCGTTTGTGGAACGAAAGAGAAATGAAGAATAGCAAAGAGTCGTCGTAGTCGTGACGGTGTTAGTTGGTCGTCATACCGTCCCACATTGAGCGCATTCTTCCTTCCCTCTTTTCGTTGGTAGTTACTATAGTTAACATTACGTAATCTACGATCGTTCGCCGCATGTTTCGCCTGCGATATTGCCAAGCCTCATCGCGCTTGTGTACGCGTGCAGAAGAATTCTACACGTACGGAGGGTGGGCGTATCGCATTCTCGAAAATTGGCGTGTGCCACAACCTTTTGATTCTGTCAGGATACATCAGTCTTCCTTCTTTTGCATCTACCCTGAAGACGTATAATAATTATAGATACACAGAGTTAAAACTCCCTAAAATGCTTAGAGTGAAAATTCACTCTTGAAGAGTGAAAATACTCCAATCTTTTATTTTTATACAAAGTTTTATTACCACTTTTATCAAGTAAAGTCTGTAATTTCAATGATTTCTTCTTTGGATTCTTAAGCGGCAGGGTAAAGAGAAATGAGTTGATAATATTAGGTAAATTAATGTACAATAAAAATTCTGTATTAGAGATTACCACCCACTTAGCACCATAGTCCCAAAGGAATTCATAAAGAATTCTTATCGAAGTGATTGTGTTCTTTATGAATTCTTAATGAATTCTTCTGGGACTGTGGTGGTGTGTGGGCACATTTACATAGTACTTGTCGGATATACTTGATTATGTCAGGGAGAACCACAAGTATACGAGCACTTACCATACACTCTCGTGAGGACAAGAAACAATATTGTATAATTTGGAATAAATATGATTCTGAGCTTCATAATTCCGAGTGGAAATTGAACTACCTATCCGAGTTACGTACCAGTGATTATCTTGTTGCAACTAGCTCAATCATTTTTTATAATCAATGATTCATCCCCAATTAGTGTTCCTTCACAGTATTTGTCATACAACCACTCTTCAACCACTGGAACGTCCATCATGGTTATAGATGTGACTGTATCACGAGACAAACATTGCCCAGTAATCATCTCGTCATGGGCCAGTTAATATTAGACGTCCATGAAAAAGTGAGGCTCATGATTGTCTACATTATTCTAGTTACCCCTGGAGCACGTTTTCTTGCACTAAAATACTCGAAACTGAACTCTCAAAAAAATCTGAAATTTTCAGGGATGGTTCTTTGAGACTTCATCTAGGTCTGTACAGAGGAGGAGGTTCGAGAGAAAGGCAGAAAAACAATGTTTCGCCACATTCTTTCCATGAGACATAAACATGATATTACGAGCAGTATACAACAAATACAAATTTTCTATTAAGTGAGAATACATTAACAAAACTCTGTGGTGAGTGTTGGTAACTCCGTATTCCAATCTCTCTTTCAGTTTTTTTCATCTATTTTCCGAATGTGCATCTTCGAGTTTAGAACTGAAGTGAAGTTTTCTACTTTGAAAACCACAGAATCACAGCATACGTCAATCCCACGGTAGATTTCCACCGCCCTTCATTCTTGTGAGTACAGAAGAGTATACAGGTTGAATTCAAGTGGCAAAGGGCAAGAAAATATGTCTATAACCCTTGTTGTCGTTTGTAAGAAGTATACCATGTAACGATAATGGAAAAAGTATATCGTTCGTGTATTTTCAAGATTGTTTCTTCACCCACTATGTGTATCCAAGGAGTATAAAACTCGTCGGTAGATATAACAAGAGAACGAAGGAAGAACTCGGTCTTTCCAGAAAATCGAAAATTCTATTAACTTTTCTTCTTCTTCTTCTTCTTCTTCTTCTTCTTCTTCTTCTTCTTCTTCTTCTTCCTCTTCTCCTTCTTTTTCTTCTTCTTTCCTTACTCTTCTCTCCTTTATTCCAAACTGCGTTTCACTTCTCGTCTCGTTCCCTGACAAAAGCCATATAGATGTACCATCCACATGTGATTTTTCAAGAGGAATTCCCAACCTCCTCTCTTTTATTACTCCCCTAGGTTCTTCTTTCCTCCTTTGCTATTTATCGTTCATTCATTTCGCTCTAAACCGAGAGGAATTTTTATAGTCACTGTAACTAGAACATCTCAACTCAACATTCCTAACAAGAGCTACTAAAAATTTGATTGATTCAACCAAGGAAGTATAGTTGATCCATCACTCAATTGTATCGACTATACTTTCTTAGTTGAATTAATCCTAGTAACTTTTACTAAGAATAGTTGATTGAGGCGTTTCAATTACAGTAACCTCAAAAATTTCCCTCAGTGTAGTCTCTCCTGGCCAAAAGAAATTGAAAAGAATAAGAAGAGTGAGTTAAAAAAAAGTAGAATGCGATATGATGGAAACTGTTGAGACTAGGAGCAAAAGATTTACACGAGTTACATTCCCCTAATGATCTTGAATATAGAGAAGGAAAACAACTTAGTCCACGATCGTGTACGTGTATGTGGATGAACTTGTACGTTGTACACATGTTTGTCACGGATCTGTATATGCGTACGTGCGACGTAAAGAGGTATATAATCGTCCTCGAAGTCTTGTCTCACCAAGTAAACCTTTTCGTGATGGATCAATGCGAGACACACCTTTCTACCTTGTCGTTCTACATCTGCAAATGAATATCTACGCGTACCGTATAATATCTCGTCTAAGAGGTATAATGTACTTGGATAATTATGGATGACGTTCTGAAATGCTTTTACACGTATGGAATACCGTCAAAACTCTTTCCTTCAGAGGGAGAATATTAACCAATACAGCGTTGCGTATTCAATCCTTTTACGCTGCTCAACATCTTCTCACCTGAATTCCTATCCAAAAGTTGACGTGAGTACGAATAATAAAGGTGAGCGGAAGAATATATTAGTAGAAATTCAAAACCTCCTTCCCACCCACCTCATCGAAGATTAGGAAATTTGTATGACTTTGAAAGACAAGAGAGGAACTATACTCTCCTCCTTTCTTGGTTTCCTCCGCCAGGAGTTACATCCCCCTTCTTTGCTCTTCGAAGTGGTACACATTTCTTGATTTTCCATGTGTAGGGCGGAAGGGGGTTCTGAATTTTTATTCGGGAAGTCACGCTTACTCATACTCAGTGATTGGTTATTAATGGAATACTAGCGGCGTGGCAGCAGCTAAATCGTTTATGACAAATTACCGGCAAACGCTTCAGTTAAATCAAAATGTCGCTGTGTATAGCACTTCTCTGACTCCAGTAGAAATAATGCTGTTCAGAGCGATATTTTGATTCGTCGTGATTGGTTTTTTGTCATAAACGATTTGGCTGCTGCCACGCCGCTAGTATCACCTTAGCGAAATGAAATAATATTTTTAGGATATTTTTTTTAATGGGACAGCAGTTGTCACAAACTATACAATTTATTCAATTTTATTCAATTCCAAATCAATGCTGAAAGAATATCATACGCCCTTCGAAGAAAAGAAGTATCAAAAAAATTTTGAGTTTGAGGAAAATTTCTTCATTCAAGTTGTTCTTCGTGGTTAAATTAGGTTCTCGATTGAATTTCAAGGACGAAAAAATGATTTTAAAAACAATAACGCATTGGAAAACTCGTTCTACCGTGTGTCGATCTATCTCGAACGACGATGCGTGGGTTTCATTCAATTTTCCCGTAAAAAAATTGGTATTTGATACTAACTCGCCATTTAATAAAGAACAAAAAAAAATATTCTTACTTCTGCATTCAAAAACATGTATCATGAATAAAATTTACCAAAATTTATTTTAGAATGATTCATAGCAAAAATATTCTTTTCTCCTCATCATTATGATAAATGTGATGCGCTCATCCCAGATATATCCAGAATATCTCAGATAGCACAGAGTTCGTCGATTAATTCTTAAAGAACTTTTCAAAAATCTAGGAATCAAATGAAGTTCTTGAAGAACATTCCACGAACTCTGTACCGTCCACTGAGAAAAAGATTTATTGATAGTCAACAAATATATATTTGCTCATGACAAAATAAATATTTATTTGAATCAAATATATTCCCTTGATAATAAAGAAGCAATATTTAGTAAACATTAAAGTTTGTTATTAATACTAGATAAGTCATATTTGTGAGTATCATGATAGATTTGCGTAAATATTCACCATAACCGAATATACATTTGTTGACTATGAATAAATCTTTTTTTCTGGGTCTCGGATTGGAGATATCACGGTAATTCCCGAATTTTTATTCTCACTCATTTCCTGGAATCATTGTATTCCGCACGTTTTATTTCAACATATGGACCACGAGTGGAATTTCTAATATCATCAAGTGACTCTGATGGAATCTGCTAGGAAACTGTATGGAAAACAATTTGCGGAAAATTCTGGGATAGAGACAAATTTCGATCGATATTCAAGGTCATTCCGAAGTCTCAAAATTACTACACTTCTTCCCCCTTCCTCCAGTTTCTTTCAAAAATCAAAGGATAATGACGAGTAAGTTCATCTTTCTCGTGATAAAAAACATCGCGTGCACTAAGCTTTTTCGGTTTTATCCTTTCATTGTTGAGAGAAGCGAGGGGAGAAATTTTGTAATCTTGGGACTCCGAAATGCTCTTGAAATAAGTTATCCAAATTTTGAATCCACTCTGTAATGAATATGACAATTAATTTTTTTGCCTGTGTGAATTCTCTTAAAAATACATTACACGGTAAAAAGTAAAACTCAAAGTGATCCCGAATATCAGCTAAAAAATGCAGCCAAAAGTAGCGCCTATTCCAACTAAAAGTAAGCAATGAAAAAGACTATTATCATGAAGTAATCAGTCTTATGACTGGTTTGATGAAATCCTCCAACCATACCATCTTATCTTAGAATTAAGATGGAATTCTATTTTAATTCCAAAGTGAGATGGAATTAACTGAAATTCAGTCTTTTTCATTGCTTACTTTCAGTTGGAATAGGCGCTACTTTTGGGTGCATTTTTAAGCTGATATTCGGGATCACTTTAAGTTTCACCTTTTACTGTATATTCCTCTAGTATTGAAACTGTACCTACCAAAAAAAATTCATTGAAGAAAATGTATTGTAAAAATGTCTCATCACAGTATTGTTATTAAGATAAAAAAAATTATAATTTGACTGAAAAAAAATGATATTTGTTGAAAAATACCGAAAAGGTTGCATTGATTTTTGTCAAAATTTTCAGCAATCTCCAAAGAATTCATTTTCATCAGAGTGAAAATCAGAATTGTCCGAAATTTTGATGGAAATGAATATCTTTCGAAGTTGGGAAGAGCACGGAGAGCAGTTGGAGAATAAAAATCTAATCCACATGAAATTAAACCTCATCTCCAAATTTTTTCGGAGATTTTGAATGAGAGTTTTATGAATTCACTTGAAGCCTGTCCATAAAATTCACCGTAAGAAGTTCAGTGATTTGGAAAGTATTGTGACTCAAACGTTGATTTTAGCACAGACATTACAAGGTTACAGAATTGTACTTTTTACAGGATTTTGATTTCCCTGGAGTCTATATAAATTAGACAAGCTTTGAATTTTTAAATGAATTCACCTCATCTGCAATTCAATTTTGATAACAGGCACATTCGAAGTGTTCATCATACGATAATTTACTTCTAACCCCAAAACTGCTGAAAATCTATCTTCTTGAAGTCTTCCCAAAAGATATCTGTCAAAAACTTCTGAAAAACGTCTTTAAGAAATCTCGCAAGGTTGCCTTGGAAATGTCTTGAATCAAGGTATCTTTTAGAACTCTTTGGCAAGATTTCTTTCTAGCACTTCTGAAAGATATCTTTAAGGAGTCTTCAAGAATATTCTTGGAGATCTCTCAATTAAGTATTCTTCTGGATAACTTCAGAACTGCATTGTTAGTTGGGATGCACATTGAGTCAACTTGACCCCAAGTTATTTTCTTCAGTAGGTATCTGAATAACCATGCACTGCTGTGGTAATCGTTTAAGGACCATAGAGTCCTTCAATGAATGGGCAAAATTTTATTACGTACTTTCTGATCAAATGAGCAATAAATACAAATCTCAAATCCGAAGAGATGAAGTACATTGCTCAAATTGAGCTTTGAATATGAAATTGGAACTGCAAATGATTCCTAAGAATTATGCAAACGATTGAAAGCATATTAACCTACAATTGTCAATGATTTTTATAACTGATTTTCTCATCTTTAGAAATATGTTTTGGACTTTGGATTTATATTTAGAGCCAGATCAGTCCGCATTTCCAGTTGCAGACATGCTGATATTTGGATGAAATAGGCCTTCCAAAACTATCGAAAATATCATTTAGAAAAACAGATTCATACCATCAAGATATTGCTGGTTGTATTCACATTGGGTGCTTCCGACAACTGCCCCGAACAGGAGCAGGAGCGATTTTCAACCAATCAAAAGCAACAATTTTTTTCATAATTTTTTGATTGGTCGAAAATTGCTCTTGCTCCTGCTCGGAGCAGTTATCGGAAACACCCATTGAAACGGATCGAGAATATTTTCGATACGTTTCAATACGCTGTCCCATGAAAAGAAATCGACCTAAAACGTACTCGAAAAATTTCGAGCGCGTTTGAGTCTTCACTTCCCCATGGATTTTCTCCTTGGCACTATCGAATTCAGCGTCTAAAAAAAATATAAAAATTCACACCCCATTCATTTTTGCATCGATGAGCAAAAATCGACACTTGATCGATTCTTCGTAAAAAAACCCCAAATAATTCGAGTGAAATTTTCACCCTTTTAGATTGATAGTCCAAAATTTGAAGTGAAAAACTCACAGCCACCCCAATTTTTTAGTGAATTTTTAACTCGAAAAGAGTAAGAGTTCACTGGAAACGAGTGGAAATCTCACTCGAAGTGGACTAGCTCACTTCTGAGACTTGGGTGAAACGCTTAATTTTTCACTCTTCCAGATTTAGAGAACAAATTTGGTTACGTACATTTTTCAATTTTTTTTTTTGTATGCAATTTCCCGAATTCATCTGAAACTCCCTCTGTTTGGTTGGGGAATTTGATCGATGTGTCATTTCCATTCGCAATATACCAAATGATGAGTAGAATACACGAAGGTAACATTCTATACACAGAAATCGTTCGTCTGTTGTCGTCGTTTAATGAGAAACGAGACCTCGCGACATTTGCCCTCCAGCAGTCAATTTGATATAGAAGTAACGAAGACCATTTCAGCAAGTTAAGAGGTGCATTGATGTCAATAATCAAGTCGAGAGAAAGAGAGAGATCGCTTTTTACGTTTGTCTTGCAAAATTTAATATATTCGTTGATATCTTTGATTCTTTGCAATCATATTCCACACTCCACCATTCCATGATGAAAAAAAGTTTCGTTCACAAAGAACATTCTGTACAATTCGGAATTAGAATTTGGATACAACATCGGGTCAAGACAGGTTGAATGAAGAAGTCTGTATAGGGTTACTTTACTATCCACGTTACTTCCATCTTCTCAATGATAATAGAGTTTCAAGGGAGTTTCTGCCCAAGTGCTCTTCGAATATTCGAAATATGTTCTGTGCATATTCCAATGAGACCGTTTCATAGGTGCTATGCACATTCATCGAACGTATGTAATTAAATATACGACGGGACGTCAATCGAACGTCGATTGAATAAATATCGTACATTTCGAATGTACTATGTACATTCTAAGTATATTTAAAACAGTCTCATTCGAATATTCTATGAACGTTCATTATATATTCTTCGTATCTCATTCGTACATTCTACAAACGTTTCTATTTGGTATATACTTTGAACTTCTGTGCTAGAATATTGGATATAAGTAGGTTTTGCCGGTTTCCTTGATGGTTCAAAAATGTACGAATGCTTTTGTACGTACTTTTTATAAATTATCAGAGCCAGCGTACAACAAACAGTCTGCATGTTTAGGGAGAAAATTTTGCCCGGCTCGATCTCCACACAAAAAAAAAAGTAATCTGGAAATGAGAGGAAGAATCCTTCTTAATGAGGAAAATCATTTCACTTATTCTTCCTTCTTGAAAGAATAAGAATAATTAAGAATATGCTCCTACAATTGAGAATATTTTAAACTAATTCTTTCACCACCAAGTCTAATACTGTCAAATAGAGAGGAGTATTTTTGGTGCCAAATATCAGAGGAGAAGTTGCAGCAAAATGAGAGGAATACTCTTATTTTTATATCAATTTTTTTTTTGGGTCGCATTTGATGTATGTCCTTTCTTGTCCGTTATTAAGAATGACGTTCTTGTACGGCTTTATCCGCAACTTAATTACAGGAGAGACCTCATGTTCGAAATCATCCGGTATTTAAAATCAATCCCGGACAACAAGTAAGCTTATCAGACTCCTCATTCGATTGTTTTTGCCAGAAAATTCACGTAACAACAAAGACACGTTCGCGTGAAGAGCAATTCATGTTTGAATAAGAAATCCCCGGATATTGACATTGATGTTACATTTTCAGGATGATCCCATCACTTTTCAAGATTTTCCAGCCGACCATCGAACTCGGCACACTCGAAAACATAATAATCGATGCTGACTTTACTACCTGCACAAGGAGCAAAAGTCGATTCTTTTTATCCAGCCTCCTTACATCTTTTCGGCGGATTTACCCTCTACCGCTGTGAACATTGCCAAATGCAAGGCTTTATTCGCATTTTCTCAGAACAATGTCGGTACGGTCATTTTTGCATGCATTGGATTTTACATAAAAATTCAAAATCTATATCGTGGCATGAAATTTAAACCACATTCTGTGTACAATCGAGTGAATTTCAACTCGAAAAAACTTTATCGCACGAACATTCTTGATTTCTTTTTCATCGGAATCGACGAACAAAAATGCTAAATGTTGGAACACACAAAAAGGGAAGGGAGAGGAAAAAGAAAATGGGAAGAAATTTTCCATTTCCTTTAGATATTTGTGAAGCGGAATTCGCAAAGGTGTATTTTCAGCGCTCGATCACGTGGCATCGACCCAGGGTCCACCGACCTCTTCTCTCTTCCTTTCTTCCTCATTCGATACTTCTCTTTCCCTCTCAACTTTTCTCGCTCTCCGTCCTCCGTGTTGAAACTTTCCGTCACGTGCACCGATCGATAAACCCTTACGGAGTAATGCTCCTACACCCAGCTGCATTTTCGTCCGTTCAAACGAGATTTCGAGGAAATTACAGCACAACTATCATTCAACCATCGTATCTAATTATGAATTTTCCAATTAGCACCGAACCAATTTACATTGGAATCACGAACGGTCGGAGTCGTAGAGGTCTCGTTTTGAAAATTCTAGGTACCCCCGTAAGTATATCATACAACATCTTGGATAATATTCAAAGTAAAACAAAGAATAATAACAAAGAATAAAGAATAGAATAATCATTTCGAACTCTACGGATGTGGGATTATTCATCAAAATCATCCCCGATCATTCTTCCTCGATTTTGCATTCTGACAAAACACATCGTTACAACATCAAAGATGTGAACTGCTGTGCCACATTGTGTCATTATCACTGGTCTCCTCATTCCTTTTCCCTCATTCTACCCCTTTTCTTCCTATCTTTCTTCCTTCCTTTTTTGTTTCCTCCTTCCACCTTCCCTGGGATCAACCTTCCCCGTCAGCGTGGTCGCGTTTAATCAATGTGACGGTCTCGGGCATTGTAAATTTTTCACGACGACGAAAAAGAAAATAACAAAAATGAATGCAAAAAAAAAAGAACAGAAGAACAGAAAAGTAATAGAAGATGGTACATGGGAGAAGACAGCACGTACAGTCCCTATTGTACAAAATATGTTTTTTGTCTTCTTTTTTTGGTCTTTCTTGCATTTGCCTTGTTTATTTTCGTAAATCGCTGGCACCCTCTCAAGAAGAGTAACAATACGTATACCCACCCTGCGTGTACTTTAAGGGTGACGATCCACTTCCTTCCATAGTACCCTAAGTTTGCTCAAAAACCATGTGACTCTTGCTGTCTATATGAGTATCTTCAATTTTCACTTTATTATCCTTGACGAGGGTATCCACAACGTAGTGCCATAGAACCCATACGGCACGGAATGGCTCAATAATGTCGTAGCAATGTCCTGACATATTTTGGAAAGATCGGTGCTGAGTGTTTGGTACATGCAAGGAAGAGTTACCTAAAAAATCACTACACTTCACAATGGAGTAGGGAGACAATCACATTGAGGGGCTATGTATTATATTTTCTCATTAAAGTTATTACACTTTCTAGTGAGGAGTGACAGAATCCTGTGATTTATCCATAGAAAATATAGTAATTTTGATGAGAAAACATAATGCATAACCCTACAATGTGGGTTTGACCCTACTTTAATTTGAAATGTAGTAATTTTTTACGTACACTGAGAAAAGTGTACGTAACTGTAATCATTACCATGCGAAAATAGTAGTTGAATGACGGATTCAGGTTATTTGGTATCCATCTTCATGTAAATGGTAACCATTCCCATGTGCACGAACATTGCTACGATTCTCTATAGTATCCGAAACCAAATTCGCGAAGTTGTCCCCCAATGTACTATTTGTACATGGTAATCATTACATTCCACTTCTCTCAGTGTACCTTTTCTCTGCCTGCAATAGTCCTTTCCAAATTTTATCACATCCAGATATTCTGCAATGTCTTTGAAAACTCAAATTCACCTGAATACGAGAAACCGTCAAGAGAATTTTCAAAAAAGTTTGGAAATCATTTATCAAAGCAATTTTGGTAAATTTTCAAATAACTTTTGCCGATTAGCATTAGTTGTTCGACAATTACGGAAAACCATTTGCAGCCCTATAAGTAGTGTTTTAGACGCATGCACAAGTTTTGTAATGACTGCCCTAGCGAAAAATTGGACACTTGCGAGGGTCTCGCCAAATATTTGTAAGGCACTTACAATACTCACGAGTATTCAGAGAGACATATACAAATAACTAGTTTTCTGCTAGCCAAAGCATTTTTGCATCGCGAAAAAAGTTTGCAAATAATTTTAAAAGTTTTTAACAACAATTTTCTCATCAAACTCTCAAACAGCTTTAGTAAAGTTTCAAACAATATTTGTTAATTGACAAACATTATTTCGGAGATCTCTGAGATTGTTCGGAAATATACAGGAAAATTTGTGAATTCCAAATAATACATAAATCTACGAATCCATACATATGTTTTTTATCATGTTGCTTCCTCGAAAAGAGAAAGCTCAGTGATCGTTTCGGAGACCCAAAGATTTTGTTCCCTCCAAAATCAAAATTTCTCATATCAAACAACTCCCCAAAACTCGGAGAACAGTTTTGGTTTCGTGTCCGGTGTCCATCTGTTTGTCTGCCTGTCTGTCTGGCTGTCTATCTGGTGTTTGTATGTCAACATTCACACGAACGCGCATATTTTCCGGTTGAATCATCCAATCGTCATGAATTTTTTATCACAGTTGTAGGCGAGGTTGATGATGGTCCCATATTTGTTTCAGCTCGATGCGTACCCAAGAACTTGATGGAGAAGAGCAAATGTGGCAAAAGTTTGTCATTTTTGCGAACGGGCATATCTCCGCTCCCTATTATCCGATTGCAATTAAACTTATACCACGCTCTAGTTATCATCCGGTAGTGCTCCCACCCGACTAGAAATTCAATCGGGTTAACCCGATGAAATCTGACTGAATTTCCGGTCGGGCATATTGCTTTTATTTCAATCGGTTGAAAATTGTGGAAAATTTTGTTTGCGGTCCGCATTATTTTACAATATTTGGAAAGCATGCCTTCCCGATGTCCGTATCATGCGAAAGCCATTGAATTCTGAACATATCAACTTCACGAGGTGTTAATGGTATGATATAAATTTCAGGCAAATTAAAATTGTGAGCAATAAACTTCCAGAGAAAATGTGGAAATTTCATGAATGCCGCTATTATGCGGTTATCTTCCGTTCCTGTCATCCAATCCTTATGAAATTTCCGCCGCGGTTATACGGAGTGTCACTCGTGATTCCATACAAGTTTTAACCTCATGCTTAGAAGGAGAACGGGAGAAGCAAAGGGAATATTTGGTCGAAAATTGTGATTTTGTCATCGTTTATATCAATGTTTCTGGTTCTCTGATTGCAACGGAACTCATACCACGTCCCCGTTACGATCTTGTAGTGGGCCCATTCGAGTCTCGTCTCAATTGGTTGAGAGATGTAGAAACAATGTTTCTGCAATGTTTGACAATGTTTTTAGAAACGAGGAAGCTTTGTGCCTATAAATTGGCAGAGTTTTTTTCTTCTTGTAATTCACAATTATTCTGTACACACTGAGAGCAAGGCTCCTAGCTGCGGCAACTGAAATTCAGTTGTCCCAGATACATTTTAGTTGGCGTAAGTCAAAGTCTAGTTGTCTGAAACATGAATTAAACAGTTTATATAACCCTCAGCTGCCACACTAGGGTCAGACTGACCCCAACATAATTCAATCTTGAATGATCATCAAGAAACTCAATAATTCGAACTCTTCGCGCAATCTGGTGACCCTTAGGGTTTCTCCACCTCACCCTACTCTAGCGTGACATGATTGTCCATGTTTCATATACACTGTTGAAAATTTCTTGAAATTTCATGTACATATGTGAATGAAAATTCAATTTTTGTGAACTGAAATAGGAATCCAAATACATGTTATTGAATTTTCAAGTTATCGTGCATGAAAATTGAAATGAATGTACAGGTGATTGAAAAAACTTAGAGCAATTTAATCCATTACAATAACATAATAATATCATGATAATTATAATCAAATCATTGCTCTAATGGCATCCAACTGAAGATAACAGAAATGATCCGAGTTGGTTTGGATTTGAAGAAAAATCTAAAAATGCTCATCTCTCAAAAACTAACCTTCAAAAAATGAGAAATTCTTGCATTATGGTTGCAGAATACGCCCTTGAAATACAATTTTTCTCACTCGGGTCACCCTGTATACTAACGCTCTGACGAAGTCATCCACGTATCCACTTCAACTATGTACCAGTTGGATCACACGATTTGTTCAGTGTTTCTACATCACAAGTACATCTCGATTCACAAGTCTCAAGAATGAACGCAAGGTCATATAAGCAGAAAAATGCTCCTTTCCATATAAGTCGCAGTGGTTTGGGTGATAGAGCCTTGGCGTCCGGTCTCGACGTCCGGCGTTCGAATCTTGTGAAGGTGATTTCATTTTTTCAACAATCATGAACATGTGCATGAAATTTAAAGAACTTGTTATTGAATTTTCAATCATGATTTCTCTCAACAATCAAGAACATGTGTATGAAATTTGAAGAACTGGTTACTGGATTTTCAATACTGTACTGTACATTATTTTTCATTCACGTGAGTGGAAACTGCTTCCGTTACATGTGATTGAAAATTCAATCAGAAAATTTATAACAGTGTAATTCTGTTCCACGATACAGTGATAATTTCATTTAGAAGCGAAAATATACCCATCGATCGATTGACAGAAGCGATGCATGTGTGCTGCACACATAATTTTCTCACAAATTCGAAATTAGTTTTTCTTTAGGGAAATTATTTGACTGAAAATGGAAATAGTTTTAGTACTCTCTAATATTTCTCCAAGACATATTTACGCATAGCTTGGCTTTGGTGTACATTTACAGTTGGAGTCATAATCGACCCCAGTGTGGCAGCTAAGGGTTAAGGTAAATAGAAAATGTACTTATGACAAATAAAATTAATGTGGTTCAACAAAATTTTTATCAACAGCGGCTATCAATTTCTAGCTGTTCAATATTCAACTTGGCCCTTGTTTTTAGTGCGGAATTATCAATCACTCACTTCGAACACAATTGGATTCATATACATCTTTAGTCATTCCAATTGACAGAAGTGGTTGAAAAATACGATAACTGAGTTTCACAGTTAATTCAACTGTTATTCCATTCGCGATAACTATATTTTCAGTTATTGCAATTGAACTGGAGTTGTCTAGCAACTAGTACAGATTTTTTTAGGGTACAGTTAAAACTTAAGAGTAGTCCAAAATAATGAAAAATAAACAAAAATATTGTGCATCACATTTTCATCAATTGCACTTCATCAATTGCAATTCTCATTCCATCGCTTCATTATGTTCATTTATGGAACATAAAGTTCAATAATCATTCCAATCACATAATTCTTCGAGTACTGCGAAATGACAATATGATATCCTTTTGACATTGGATGAAAAATATCCACATTGTGGAGGATGAAAATACGTCTCCCTTACGTACATGCATTGAACAAGGGTGACAATTCAGCACCCTATGCATATTGTAAGGGCGACAATGTGCGTCAACCGGGTGTTGTATAAGAGGGTGAAGAAGAAAAGTACGGATTCCTAGGTACATCCCTGCAAACGACTACAGAGTTTCTCTTTACCCATATAATCCGTCTTTCCCTGAATGCTTCAAAGCCACCCTCTACGCCGAAATATACCACTGCACTTCAGTTGGTGCAACGTTACATTCGCCCTGAAGTAGATGCACTCTCGAATTTGGCTGTTGGCGCCAAATTAAGCCCGCTTTGCTAGTTTCTGAAGTGAAGGAGGTAGGGAAAAATCAATACCCGCGCATGATGTGAAGAAGGAAAAAAAGAGGATCTACACAAAAAGTATTTCACCCATACTGTGTTTGGGAGATCAATCGGAAATGAAATGTGATTCAATGTGTCGAATGGAACATCATTGTAATCATTGGATCAACCTTTGCAATTCACTCACTTTTCGTCAATAAAAATGTTTTAAGTTTGATGAAAGAATATAATTTTTCATTGGCCTTCGTTCAAGATCATTGGAGCATCGAAAGAAATGTTCTAACGAACTAAACCCCCTGTTTCCCCCGAAACATCAATTTAGCGGCGATTATACGCGTTCTTTCTATTCCTTCATGTTTCATCCAGGAAGTTCATCTATATGCGCTGTTTATCGTAACGGATTAGAGTAGACACGTACTACTGTGGGCAAAAAGTCAGGTGAATTTGTTTGTAAAATGAAAAATCTTCATTTATTCTTCTACATCAATTTCATCCCCTTCAAATTAATCTCCTCTCGATAAAATACACTTATGCCAACGTTTTTTCCAATCATCGAAACATGCTAAATAGTCCCTTTCCGGTATAGCCATCAGCGCCTTCTTCGATTCAGCTTTTATCTCCTCAATCGACTCGAAACGCTTTCCCTGGAGTGGTCTCTTGAGTTTTGGGAATGACCAGAAGTCACACGGAGCCAAATCAGGCGAATACGGTGGTTGCGGGAAGATATGCGTCAAATTTTTGGCGGAATGGTCACGAAGAACGAGTGCAGTATGAGACGGTGCATTATCGTGATGCAAAAACCAAGAGTTGTTGGCCCATAATTCTGGTTTTCACAGATCCTTCTGATATTCCGATCATATCAGTAAGGTCTCAAACAGTCAACCGACGATTTTTGAGCACTAATTCCTTCACTTCATCGACGTGTTGGTCATCTGTTGACGTCGATGGTCGTCCGGAGCGCTCCAAGTCATCAACACGTTCTCGACCCTCTTTGAAGTCTTTGTACCACTTATAAACATTTTTCTGCGACATGGTAGAATCACCAAAAACCTTCCGCAACATCTTCAAAGTTTCCGCAGCCGAAATTTCATTCCGCAAACAAAATTTGATTGCACTTCTCTGCTCAATTAAATCAGACATTGTAAAAATCGAAAAATGCACTCTTGGTCCTTTGGTAAACACAAGCGTAAATGTATTACTGATAATGACATTGACATGAAATTTGGCACAGATGTCATCAACGGTCCTACCAACTTAAGAAAAAAAGAACTAGCCTGAAATGTCAAACCCGCGAAATTTAAATTGAAAATTCATCTCACTTTTTGCCCACAGTAGTATGCGATTATAAGATACAATTAAAATCAACATAGATCATTCCTTAGAGTTTTTAGAGGGAATTATAATTATAATTATAATTTCCTCTATCCTTCATTGTTTTGTGAAAAAAGCATAACTGAAAAAAACTTATATTGAAAAATTGAAACTCCAGTAAATCTTCGGTAAATGTTCAATGAACGTTCTGTGAACCTTCCTTGAAATTATTCTCAAGTGGACATTGTAACGTTTCTCAGACCTTCGTCTAATGTTTATGAACCCACACTTGAGCTCCAACGGAGCTTGAGTCTGATCTGTGTTGATCCATTCTGAACGTTTGTCGGAGCTTCGTGTTCTCTTCGGGCACGGACAAAAACAAAAGAGTATATTTTACTCGATCAAATTAGACATAAGTTTGTGGTAGCTCCTACAGGATTTTTTGGTATGCCTTCATTGTTCCTGAAGTTTGAATCGTTGATAGAAACGAAACGAAACGAAAATTCAAACTTACAAAATCTGATAAATCATCGGTGTTTATCTTTTCGAATTAACTCCTTGCAACTGAAAATATCATTCAAAAAATAATATGCAGTATACTGCAAAAATGGGGGTCTTTAACAAGTGCGTATTTCGTTATTCGATTACCAATTCGTCCAAATAAACGATTCAAACTTCAACAACAATATGCCTTATTACTTGCAAAGCGAATCTTTCTTCAACATGGGAACAAAGTACTCTAATAAGGTGGTCTTTATTCGGAAAACAGTCATCCATATATTGACTTAACATTGGAGTAAGAGCTACCGGGGTGGAGTAACGGTCACTCCTGATTTCTCTCCGTGTATAAACGAACTTTTAGTATGTATGTATGCGTGTGTGCACTTGCCATGCATAGTTTTTCCAATTCTTGTTCCTTTTCTTCCTTTTGTTGTCTGATCCACATAGCTTCCTCATGTGTGTACACTGTAAAAAAAATTTGTTGAATTCCAAACAAAAATGCTTGGAAATTTACAAACTTGGTTTGGAAAAATAATTTCCGAACCTTTTTTGTAAATTGCCGAACAAAATTTTGTGAATTCTCAAAAATCTTCGTGAAATCACAAAATTTTTTGAATGTTTACAAACTTTTGTTTGGTAATTTACAAAAAAAGTTTGTGTAAAAAACTGCCAAACTTCTTTGGCAGTTTAGGAAGTATATTTTTTACAGTGTAAATGCATTCAGGACCAGTTGCATACGGCTTGCCATACCGAACAAGGGTCCCTACGAGACACATACATCTTACTCGCATTAACAAAATACTATGAGTATTTCTCATATATGTAACGAAAAATCATGGGTTATTTGTGAATATCTCACTGACGCCACTAATACGAACGTTGGATGCGAAGAAAAGTGTGCAGATCGAGAATTTCACGTATTGTCGTTTGATTTGTACAATGACATAATGCTTGATTTTGAATAGTACTTTGCATCATAAAATAACCGAATGGTAAGTTTTTATTCTTTAATTTCAGATTTACGTTTAATTCATGTATATATATATATATATATATATATATATATATTCATATATTTTATATTTGGAGAAACCTCGGCGGCGGAGAGTGATGGACATCAATATCATTCTCCTTCGTTCCACATATTGTTCTTCTGGCATATATATGATGTATACACGGAAAAAACAACATTTTCTGATAAACTGGTACTATCGTGTTTCATCCCTAACGAAGCACTCGTCAGATGGGGAATGATATGTTACAACTCCAATAATTTTTCCCACACTCCAAAGACGGGCAGCCTGGGCATCATATTTTACTCTCGGAGTATTTTCAAGAAAGAGTATTGTTGTTCATCACATGTACCGATAAATATCCATAAAAAATAAAAAGTATATACTCCCTGCGTGGAAAAAAAATAGTGTTATAGAAGAAATCTCCCAACACTATGGCAACACGCACATAGAGAGGAAGGTTACCTTATAAATTACTCAGCTGAAAATGTGACTTTTTGACATATCAGATGCTGCCTTGGGCCAATTTGGCGCGACCTAAACCAAGCTAGAGCTATTGGAGAAAGGGCAATTTCCAGCTGGGTACTATATTACTAGCATTTACGGGACAGACTTCCCCAAGAGAACCAACATCTCCGAACGTTCGTGCAACGTTCACGTACATTCATCGAATGTTCCTTGGATTTAGAAATGTCTGTACGTTTGTTGAATGTTCGTTGAACGTTTAGCGGCCATCTTGTTCTCTTGGGGTTCCATTGGGATATCATTGACTTGGATTCTCTCTAAAAGAGTTACTACATCTGATAGTATAAGTTATAAGGATTTTCCTGTATTGTACTATCAGATATAGTAATGTTTTAGAGAATATTTGAGTGGATGATATCATATAGCAAATCTGTCCCGTACGCGCGGGCAATATAACAATTCATGATGTCACATTTCTCTCTGTGGACGAGTGCCGGAAATGGCCGTTTTCGTTCAAATATTGCTTTCTCGCTAGAGGGAAGCTTGATGATCGTTTCTGGGGGCCGAAAAATTTGCTGTCTTCAAATTCAAAATTTCTCAGATCAAAATGTTTCTCTCGACTCAGGGGAAAATTTTGGCTTTATGTCTATCTGTCTGTCATCATTTCTGTTGGTTTGTCAACAAATTGCGAACGCGAATATCTTCCATTCTACTTCAGAATTAACCAAATGTTCTTCGAAACAAAAATAATTTATTTAAATCAAATGAATGGTTATAATGATTTATCTGATTTGAAAGAATTGTTTTGGTTTCAATGAATATTCTGCTGATTCTAATAAATGTTCCTTTGGTACAAGCCAAATAACCATTTATTTGACTGGAAGACATTTTTTTCAGTGTAGGTCGATGTGGGGCCAGAACGCATACACTGTGAGAAAAGCGGTATCAAAACGGTGTCACAATCAACACAGAATCAACACCACGCGGATTCTATAGAAATCCACCCCAAAATCGATGTCAAAATAACACCAAACGGTCTTAGAATGACAGCATGTGGTGTTGAAAGAACACTATTTGGTATTAATTTTTTCTAATACCTCAAATTTTTGACAGTGTACACGCTGAGTTGGTTCGATATTGGAATTCTCCGACCCAAGAAATATAAACCCAGGGGAAAAAATTGAATGGATATCATTCTTTCTACGGAACCGGGTATTCAGCCGTTCGACGATAGGTAATCCTGATGAATCTCCGTTGCGCGTCGAATATATCGCTGTGTTTTGCGAACTAACAATCCAATCGACCGTCAACTTTTCGAAAAGATTGTCCATACATTAGCGAATAACTTTATCGCAGGAAGTTTTTTGTTAACTTCCCGCACCACTTTTTCAATGCAAAGCGTAAAAAACGTGATTTTCACTTCGAATAAAAAATCTATTAACTTGTCATTTATCAATGTTCAGAAACTTTCACGACATTGTCGTCTTCGGGGAGGTCTTACGAATCTGAATCCGTTAGATCTATCTCAATACGTCGCAAAATGACTGAGTTTGAACGAGTTTAATGTGGAATTTTTGACATGAAAGAATGTGTAGTTTTTATTTTATTTTTTTCTCAAAAACTATTGATGATAACAAAAAATGGTATCGAGAGTCTTGAATTGATTTTTCAAGAACTATAACCCATTATTTTCCAATTTTCGAAATTCCAACTTTTGATTTTGGCACGGCTTGGGCAATAGTTTTTCGTGTTTTTGAGCTCATCTCTGGTTATTGCATGCAACCTCTCAATTATCTCTATTTTTTATGCTTCGGCAACAAGAGGATGCATTATTAGAAAAATTCATTCGCTTTATTCTCATCGAGAATACATGACGAATGGTGTAAGCCAACGTTAATCAGAGAGCGGAAAAAGCACTCTTCGACACGACTTGCGTCATCGACGGATTTCTCAACCCTCTTGCTTATATTAAATAAACGGTAGACAATAATGAATTCACTGTACAAATAACCGTCGGATTTCGTAGGAAACCCCTGTTGACAGACCACTCAACGGAACTGCAAGCTTTAGAAGCGGTAGTAGTAGGAGCAGCAGTAGCATCAGCAGTAGCAGCATCAATGGCGATAGTATAGTACCAACAGCGGCAACACCAGTTTCCAGATATGCTACGGTATATGCTATTGTGTTGTATGCACGTGTCATCGAACACATATCTCATCACTTTCCGTCATCCTCCTTCTCTGCACGTCGTGTCTACCTCAAATGGTCCCATATGCAATGATTGCCCTGCCTCATTCGCTCGAATCAGTCGTATTCAATAAATAAGGGACAAGCAGTTTTCTATGACCAGAGGAAAATTTTCACCCCGCTCGTTAGAAAAAGTGATGAAGTGATACTACACTGAGAGAAGACCGATTTGAAAGTTCGGTAAATAGTAATATACTTGTTCGATGAATCTAAATAGCACTGAGCTTTCAGCGGATTTGGTCATGACTATTGTATTACACTGTTAGAAATTTCTGATTGAATTTTCAATTACATGTAATTGAAGCAACTTCCACTCACGTAATTGAAAAATAATTCGCACTGTCCTTGAAAATTCAAGAACCAATTCTTTAAATTTCATGTACATGTTCTTGATTGTTGGGAGGAATCATAATTGAAAATTCAATAACAAGTTCTTTAAATTTCATGCACATGTTCATGATCGTTGAAAAAAAAAATCACCTCCACAAGATGTGAACGCGAGACGTCGAAGTCGGACGCCGAAGCTCTGTCACTCAAGCCACTGCCACTTATGTGGAAGGGAGCATTTTTCTGCTTATATGATCTTGCGTTCATTCTTGGAACTTGTGAATCAAGATGTACTTGTAATGTAGAAACACTGAACAAACCGTGTGATCTAACTAGTACATAGTTGAAGTGGATACGCGGATGACTTCGTCAAAACGTTAGTATACAGGGTGACCCATAGTGAGAAAAATTGTATTTCAAGGGCCTATTCTGCAGCCATAATGCAAGAATTTCCCGTTTTTTTGAAGGGTAGTTTTTGAGATATGAGCATTTTTAGATTTTTCTTCAAATCCAAACACACTTGGATCATTTTTGTTATTTTCAGTTGGATGCCATTAGAGCCATGATTTGATTATAATTATAATGATATTATTATGTTATTATACTGGATTAAATTTTTCTAAGTTTTTTCAATCACCTGTACATGAATTTCAATTTTCATGCACGATAACTTGGAAATTCAATAACATGTATTTGGACTCCTATTTCAGTTCACAAAAATTGAATTTTCATTCACATATGTACATGAAAAGTACATGAAATTTCAAGCCATTTTTAACAGTGTATATAATAACGATTGAAGAACACTGAGTAATAAAAAGCAAACTTTCAGTAATTCTTCTTGAAATTTCATGGAACAATGCTGAAAGTTCAGTACTATTCAGATTTATGGAACAAATATATTACTAATTACCGAACTTCCAAATCGTTCTTCTCTCAGTGTAGAACCGGGACTCTCAACATTTTCTTTATCACAAAATATTCGAAAGTACTTCAATGAAATCAAAATATCCCTGTTTATAACAATTGTTCAGTACATTTAGAATTGCTGTACATACCGAGAAAAAGGAGTTGTCAAATTTACATCTTGTGAAGTTTATATTTGGACGATTCCAAAAAATAGTCCTACGAGCTCCCGTAGAAAAGTTTTCTCCGTGCATTTCCATAAAACTACAAAATTTCCATATTACTTCTCATGTGTTGAGGAAAAAATGAGAAAAAGAATAAGAAAATTTAGCACGAGCGAGGAAAACTTTCCTAAGGGCTACCACAACTTCAATCGATTTTACAACTTCCTAGCAAGTATGTACACGGAAAAAAAATGATCGTTCTCATAACGATACGGGATCGTTGTCATAACTGTCTAAAGGATAGGGATATTAGTATCGTTGCCATGACGAAACAGATCCTTCGAGGAACGATATAGATGGTTAGCCTAAACCATCTATATCGTTACGATAGCGATACAATATCACCACTTACACTTCCTCTTCCAACTATACTTCAGATCGTTACGAATGGGTCCCATCCTGACAACATGGGATCAAGACTGGGCCAAAGTGAGGCTGGGGATGTGAGATCCACATCATCTGTGGTATATCTCACATTTGCTATTGTAAAATCAACTTAAATTGTGGTAGCTCGTACTATTTTTGAAACCGTCCAAATAATTACGATATCCGCAAGATATAGGGGAGAGTTGCCTTGATTGGACTATCGCCTTGGATGGATCACCACCTTTTATTGCCAAAGGAAAAAACTCGAATCTCTTCTCATCGTAAAGTAATAATGTTCATTGATGTGACATTATCGCTGTATGATTAGAAGAAATCTAAGTTTTTTCCTTTGGCAATAAAAGGTGGTGGTCCATCCAAGGCGATGGTCCAATCAAGGCAACTCTCCCCTAAATCTGGGAACTTTTTTTTTCTCAGATGCGCATCAATAAGGGGCTCAACCCCCACCATGGGAGTTTTACAACCGTGCTATGATCAATCAGGCGTGAAATTCGAATAACGTATGCACTACAGCGTGGCCGACAAAATCTTATCAGGTTCCGCTGATTGGTCAATTTCTACACTGAGAAAAATGTGTTTCGTAGAACTAGCAATCAGAGAATTGTTGGCATTTTATTGTTGGAAATACAATAATTTTGGTTCTTATAGCAATACATGTTGTCTTGTCAACAATAGAATTGTCAATTCAGCAATGTTAACGGTCATATTTTTACGATTTTTATTTTAGGTTGACAATGCTGAATTGTTACATATGAACCAGCAATAAAATTGCTGAATTGACAATTTCATTGTTAATAAGACAACTATATATTGCTACAAGAACAAGAATTATTGTATATCCAACAATAAAATGTCAGCAATGCTCTTATTGCTAGTTCTACAAAACACATTTTTCTCAGTGTATAAAGATGACGATGAGATTCGGTAGCTCTGTAACAACCAACTAATTATCATCGTCTAGTAGATGCATAACAAATATCCGGCTTTGAGTCTCCACATGTAATGACGTTCAGGAGGGATTATTGCTCAATTCTCTGTTGTAATGGATGAAATAGAAAAAAGTTATATTCCATGTGCATCGATGATCCACGGGCATGATCAGCTTTAATCTCTATGATTGCGTTTAAAGAGCCGAGAGAGAATAGAGAGCAAAAGAGTGAGCGTTCTCATTGAAACGACATTTAAAAATATCAAATGGATCACGTGCACGTACGTGTGTACATTTTTATCGTCAGATATCAAAGTAATAATCCAATTTAATCCAGAACATTTTAATCAATCGATAAACCCTGCTCGTTCACTTTCACAATCTTATCCAGCGTATTCAATCGGGAATTTTTACACTTATTTAATCGTTCAACGTTTACACAACGTATCAATTCCCATAATATCTCAAGAATACACGTGACATATCGGAATTATCTTTTCATTTCCATCCGTGAATCCTCATCCCTTTATGGCTTACAATTCGCGAAATTGTCATCGCATTCAAGATAATTATAAAATTCATTTGCATTAGATTTTCAAACTGCTCATGTCCCCCGTGACGTGTCTTGGTTAATGGATTTAGGAGAATAATTTTACTTTTCATTCGTATATTTATAATTCTCAGAGAAATGCAGATCCTCCTCCGCCTCGTTCCCATCCTTCCCTCTTTGGAAACTCGAAAGTTTCGAACGAGTTCCCCAGGGACGAAATGAATTGCGAGTTTTCGAAATCACGCGCGGAGAATAATTTTCATTTTCACCGGTGATTCACCTGATAACACAATTCCGAATGTTCCTTCTCTTGAATTTTCTTTGGACTTACCGTAGGTTGATGAGAAGAGGACAAAAAAGAGAAAGACCATTCGAGAGTTGACAAAAAACAACAATACCACTCAAAGAATATTTCATTCTCGAACCATTCGAGCCATCAAGTTCATACGGATAAAACATTTCATGAATATTTCACAAGCTCATAAATAGAATTTCTCGAGTATCGACCTTATTCACGAGTGGAACTGTCCGTACGATCATTTATAAACAGGTTGCCATGGTAACAGAGGTTGCATCGTGAGAGCGCAATCAAGATATCTCTAAGGGCGGGGACGATTATAAAAAAAATTATTCGTATGCGACACATATTTCATAAATCGTGACATATCATCTTTTGAATGAGACATACATTCGAAGCAATGTTATTGAGTAATATTGTGTAAGGATGATCATTGCATCGAAAGCGAATGAGGAGAGGGAACAAATTTAGACCTAGAGGTTGACAACCCCTGGCGCCTGTTGCTAGGCGCCCATCAAATACTTCTATGTACGACGGATTGCCGGTGTACAAGCACAACTTGCGCGCTGCCTTGATCGGTGTCATCGCGCATGCGTTCCTTGTCACCTCCAATTCTTTTTATTCCTATTATCTTCCTATCATTTTTTTCACCTCTACATTATTCCTGAATACGCGAGAAAAATTTCAAACGGTGCATATTAAAAAATAATAATATATTCTTTCTTATCGCACATCGTATATTTCAATCTCCACAATATTTTACATGAAAAGGTACGAATTTTTCATGAACAAGAACAGTTGTGCCTCGCACTACACGAGATCTCGTAATAACATTGAACTATATAACATACTGGAAAGAGCACTGGCGAAATTTCCTATAGGGTGGAAGAAGAGATCTTTCGTCAGTGTGAAATGCAAGATGAAATAGCCTTGTTTCTTTTCAATACATGCATCTTAAAAAGGGATGATGAGTGTGAAGGGTATCCCCTTCTTTTTCTCGCACAGTGTACTCGACTGTCTCTCTTTGACGAAAAATTTTTGAATGGTGCTCATTCCAGTATATTATACAGTTCAATGCGTAATAAGAAATATTCGAAGAAATTCTAAACTTTGTTTCCATATGACAGTGAAATGCAGGGTCGAGACATATTCAAATGTTCTCATATGAATCTACGCTGTTGAAAGTCTGATGGAATATGGGTGCATTTTATTGAGAGAGAATTAACTCAAACTCATGTTTCTGCAATATATTCGGATTTGTTTTTTATGCTTACATTCAGCTGAAATGGAACTAGATCCAAAAATAATCTGATATTCACAATGGGACCAAGCTCTATTTCTGACCGCATACAAGATATAACTTCCTGTTATAGAGGGAATAAAATGAGGCACGAGCACGCTCAGGACGAAAAAGGATTTTACACTCCCAAATCGAATTTTTAAGGGCCATGGAGCCCGCGCGGAAATTCAGAGTCTTGCAAATTGTCTCGCGTTGTCTTTCAAGTCTCTCGCCTCTAAAACAATCCAATACTAGTTGCTGCCAGATACAAACCAGAACAGTTTGGTCATTGGTTTCGTCTTTTAGAATCTGGGATATGATTGGTTAGATACATTAGAATTATCCAATTATCGACTGTCCTGGTTTTTATCTGGCAACCCTGTCCAATACCTTAGCGAGATCTCGCTAATAATCTCGGATAATATTGCTCTAATTCTGAGAGAAAAATAGTACAAACCTAGTTACATAACTTCAAATTCTAACCCTCTTTCATATGAAATATTTTGTTTTCCCATTTGATTTTTATTGATGCATGCATTGATTTTTCATCTTTGACCAATCGATCGTGCAATTTTCCGCTGTAGAGAAAGCATTTTCTTCAAAATTCATTTCGATTTTCAAATATTACGATAATTTGAATTACATTGTAGTTCGTGAGAAAGTACCAGGATCGGTAATTCAATCATTTATTGAGGATTTGGATTACAACCATCACTTAACATCGGTAATTCGTATTATTGATTAAGAAGAGACTGGATTGTTTTTGGTCACAACGTTGTTAACGAAAGCTCGTTGCAAACTTCATGCGAGAGTTTTCGCAAGGTTATGGCCTGATAAATTATGAGCAATTATTCAGAAAAGTCTCATTCTCCAATAATTCTTCAAATTATTCTGAAAATAATCATCTCAGATATTTTTTATAAATGTCATGATCACTTCAAGTTGACTCAATTTATTTCGTGGTAAATTAATGGGGAAACCTCAAATGATATTGTTTTAACGACGATCATAGCCCATTTGTATTTCATTGTATTCTAATTAATTCATGACATGACTTTTTTTTATTATTCTATTTCCTTATTTGATAGAGCATCAACCTAAATTATTCAGAGATATATGAAAATTCCTATGGTTGATTATCAATCGGACGAAAATTTCATATTTCAAGTGTATGAAAAAGATGTAATATGTACTGTGAACACAATTCCAGTAACAAAATGTTTCTGCAACGTATAGGAGATTTATTAATTCATGAAAAGTGTTCATATCAGAACATTCATTTCATCTATAAATCCTTTTTAATCAATTCAAGTTCATATAAATTATAAAGGTCTGCTATATTCATACAGAATCATAAGTGTGTGACAAGGAAGTCGGATCTTGGATCACGAAAATCCAAATTCGATTCCGAATGAAATTATTTTTCTTTTTATTTTCATTCAAAAATGTAATGTCTTGATTCTGGGTCAGAATATCGAAACTTTTCATTACTTCTCTGAGATGATTAGCGAAACTATTGGCGAGATCTTATTCATATCTCGGATTGTTTTATACATGGAAAGAAAGAAATAGTTGCAGCAACTACCTAAATAGTCGATTTTCGACCATCTACTTAAGTAGTTACTGCAGCTACTTAGTAGTCAGAACAAGCAACTCGATAGTTGCACTAACTAACGTAAATACTTGAGGTATTTTGCATTAGTTGAGACAGCTGACGTGTTACTTGTCCTGACTACGAAGTAGCTGCAGCAACTGCTCAAGTAGATGGTCGAAAATCGACCATTTGAGTAGTCGCTGCAACTATTCTTTTTTTTCCGTGTAATCGAGACTATCCGAGATTCTTTGCGAGACACTATTCACGAGACTGTTTGCGGGACTATGCGAGGCGTACAAATGTAAATAATTTTTATAATTTGTTTTCTCATATTCAGTAATATACTTTGAGCTTCGAATTTACACGGAAAGACCGGGTCTATTGATATTTAGAAAGAATTCATCAACGTCCAGAAAAATGACTGTCAATTTAGGGAAAAAGAGGATCGCTGAAAAAAATATTGGTAGTGAGTCTATCAAAAATTCGTAGTCAAAATATTAACAGTTGATAGTTTCATTGGTATTTTTCACAGTGAAACTATCAATTGTTAATACATCGACTACGAATTCTTAGTAGACTCACTACGAATACTTCCCACCGATTTTCGTTTTCTCTAAATTGACAGTCACTTTTCTAAATATTAATAGACCCGGTCTTCCCGTGTATATCGAGAGCAAAATCCTGACAGTGCATTTTATTGCTGCATATTCAAAATTTGTGATTATCGTTCACTTGTTTAAGAAGTACTCCCGAATCTAACGGCCATTTTCATCGGGGATCACACGAAGACTCGCGTTTATGAAAAACAATACACTTGAAAATTTCTGGATAAAACTTCAAATACACGTAACGAAAGGGGTTTCCAATCACGTAACTGAAAATGTAAGGTACTTGTGTATGAAATTTCAATTACGAAAATATAATAAATATGTAATATAATGTAGGAAAAATTGGAGAATTCAATTACTTGTGAATGAATTTTCCATTTAAATTCCGAGAATTTGGAATTTCAGTTATAAATCCCACACAGCATTTCACGTGTAAAAGATATCTCAAGGCAAATTTAAGAAGTGTCATGTAACATGAAAAGATGTCTTTAAGGTATCTAAAACAGTTCCTACTTCTGAAAGATTTCTATAAGATGTATAAAAGACAACACTGTACGAAAATAATCGGAATTTTCCTGTATACAGCAACCGAAAAATTCCGATCATGGGATGGGGAATGAATTTCCAGTCCATGTATATGAAATTTACCATGAATTTAACTGAAAATTCTTAACTTTGTGGGATTTTTATTGTGGTTTTCCAATAAAGTACGCCAAATCCCCAACGTATGTATGTGCTGTTAATTACTTCATAACATTCATGTAAAGTTTTCCATAGAAATTTTAGACAGCAAAGTTTCAGATCTCCTAAAAGATATCTTTTACAAGTAGAAACTGCTTTAAACATCTTGAAGATATCCTCTCATATTGCATAAGACTCCTTAAACTTCTCTGAATAGTTTCTAAAGACATCTTGAAGAGCAAAAGTGCTGTGTGGGATTTGATTGAATAATTTATGAAATTTTGAACAATTTTCAACAGTGTATATCAAGATCATCGTCGTTTCTTTCACGAAATCAACGGATAAGAATCGTTAACACACAAATTTACATTCCCAAAAATTGAACTTCATTTTCCCGGGATCACTTTGATATGAAGAAGTTCCTTGTTACAAAATTTTCGAAGGGTGGAGATCAAATATGAAGAAAAGAATCAAAAAGGAGGGATTGGATGAAAGAGGTTTGCGTCGTCCGAGTGAAGTACGTGTCCCTGTGATTATACGTCTTGTGAAAGAGGGAGAATGGGGTAGAAAAGCCAACGAGGGAAAACACATAATACGCCCGCGGGGCCGTAAAGCTTTAGAGGAAGAAGGAGCTTGTAATAACGATAAAGCACAACGTGGTATAACCTGATTGCGGCCTGACGAAGTTAGACCGGAAACGGTAAACTCTGTCCTGAAATGACCTGGCTCTTTCTCCTAAACCCGGAAGCCCTAACGTGTACTTTATTTGTCTGATAATCTGCAGGGTTAGGAGTTTCTAAGATAAAATTTGTATATTGCAACATCCTGCACAATGTATCTGATTGATATTGATGATATAATTTTGTGTGGACTTTGGAATGTGAATTAGAAATTGTTTGATATAATCTGCTCTTGTGTAAGAGTGTAACATTTGTCTCTGCGATAAAGAGACGGCAATTTTCAATTTTGGATCGTATGCAATAGATGGAATTTGATACCAAGAGAGATAAGTGAATCCATATGGATTTGACACCAGTCAACTGAATTAGGTCATCAAACGAGTCATTCAAAGTTCAATCGATACCTTGAAATATATGGCTCTCCCAATGATAAAGGACTGAACGACAACTCAAGAATGTCTTCGCTCTAACCCTTGGGTCCCATCCACTCTAATATAAGTGCTCACGTCATTAGAAGCATCTTTGAAATGAGACGAAAAGGAGTCGAAAAAAAGTTTTCAACCGATTTGTATTAAACACACTGCAACAAGAAACTTCCAAAAAAAGTTTTGAAATTTTTTATCAAACATTTTGTAGTAAATTTTTAAACAACTTTGATGGAATTTAGAACAATGCTTGTTAGTTGACGAATATTCTTTCGGAAGTCACAAAAATTGTTTGGAAATTCACAGAAAATTTGTGGATTTCCAAATAATAAGAGAATTTAAAGATCCATAAGTTTTGCATGATCCTGCAGCGAAAATTACATCCCAATATTGCGTCCAAAGGATCTTACAATAAGCATAAGATACTGAAAAAGAAGAGGAGTAAAAATGTTGCCGACCTCAAAATATAATTCAAGTTACCTTGATTATAGTTGAATGTACATTCACCGTTATAAAATGAACTAAATTTGTGGTAGCTCGAACTAGATTTTGAGGCGTGGCGATATTTTTATTCCTCAAAAAGTAAACTGAACAACATTTGACCCCCGTGAAAGCACTCGATCAGTCCTTGCAAAAATAATAAAGAACACAGTTGCAAATGGCAGTTGAAATCAGTATGAAATGAACAAAAAAATGATCTTGTTAAGAGGGTGTACAGAAACATCACAATATTCGATGAGTGTCAAATGCGACATATTGTACATGTATTCCATTCGCTTTGTTTTTTTTCGTCAACATTATATGATACCCTAAGAGCAAAAGTGACACCCCAATTGTTGTCAAGCAAAAACAGGACAGGAACTTTCGAGAGCAAGAACGGAACAGTAAAAGTTCCGAGCAAAAGCGATACACTTATAATTTGGAACAAAAGAGCAACCACAGCAACCTCCGGGCAAAAACGAAACACTGAAAAGCTCGAGCAAAAACGAACCAGCGCATAAATACAGAATTGGGTTGTGCGTTGGTTCGTTTTTGCTCGAGCATTTCAGTGTTTCGTTTTTGCCCGGAGGTTGCTGTGGTTGCTCTTTTGTTCCAAATTATAAGTGTATCGCTTTTGCTCGGAACTTATCAATTGCTTGACAACAATTAGGATGTCACTGTTGTTCTTAGCGTATCATATCAGTATCGTAAGATTCGTTGATTTTTCTTGGCACGCTTCTGCTGGTTTCCAATATCCAATTCATTGTCAATGAGAGGTTTGTTGCAGATAGGTGATATGGGATTGCATCGATTACTATCGAATGCCATTCGAGTGAACTCTTACGGTACGAGTATGTTGGGACTGCTCGTGAATCTGTATGAAAGACTGAGATTCCAGCTCCTGCTTTTTCCAACTTCCGTCACTGATCGTTCCATTCAACAGCTATATGTGATGCGCTGATCCATCGGAAAGAAGCAGGAGGCTGGCAGCGGTGATGAAAGATGAAAAAGTGTCCGTTAATCTTCACCATGTTCTACAGTCAACCAGAACAGCGATTTGATATAATTTATCTGCCAAAATATCCTGCTAGGAGGATTTTGGCCGTGTTTCGTTCCCTCTTGCGGAGACGATCTCGGTCTCGATATTCAAAATCTCGTCTTATGATAACATTAGTCTCGAGGAATCAATATATATGATTCCGGTCTCGTCTCGATCTGGAAGTATTCCTCCGGTATTATTCAAAACGTTCTCTCTTCTGAGATTTCTGTGGATAGTCTCCTTCGATCGATAAACCGATTGAATAAAGTTTCCTTAAAGAAAGAATTACACAGTGGCTAACTTCACTGAAATTGCCCTGATGGTGTTACACGGAGAAAATTTATTCACTAAAGATTACCCAAAGTTGAGTGAATAGGGAACATAATGGCATTTCGGCAAGGTTTGGTCTCTAGTTGAACTCGTTATACTCAACTACAGATGAGAATCCATTGAAATGTTTCTTTATAATACTCAGCTTGTGAAGATAATGGGAACGCTGGAATGTTTCTCATCTGTAGTCGGGTAAAATAAAGTGAATTTGAATTGTAAACCTCGCCAAAATGCTACTGTGTCCCCGTTTTATTTAAGTGTGAGTAATTTTTAGTTTAGTAACACATTTTTTCCGCGTGGACAACCGCTATAATCATTTTGAGTAGGAAGGATATTTGAAATGTTCTCGATATCTAGTTCAATTGCCGCACTGTCACCCGAAAGCATTAAATCAGATCAACAAAGTGGGTAAGTTGGCTCAAATACAAATTCAATTTTCGATTCAAGGTCAATAAATTATGATTACGTTGAATACCCTGTCATAAATAATCTATAAAATCTCATTGACGAATGGAAAAATGAATAGGTTCCAATGAAATTCAATGATATTCCATCAGGAATTTCATAATTCGTGATAGAATTTGATAGAATATTTCTATCTGGGTATATTGTTGTAATAGAGAATGATGAATGATTTACATTGAATATTGTTTATAACGGAATAAAATGGATGATCAAGGGATTGTGTATTGAGGGATAACGGAAAGATTAGTTTACAAAGCTTGAATTCAAGGTCGTTTGATTATTCTGCTCCCTCTCTCATTCTATCTTCTCTCTTTAATCGATAAACCCTAACCCTTTCTTGCCACGCTTCGTTATTCGGGGGAACATAAATTCACGAATGGCCAATCACAGTTTACTACGAGGGGTTGGTGGGAGGAGACAACGCTCATCTCATCGAGCAAACAACCTTCATCAGCCATATTTTGAACAGTAAACTCGCAGCAATTTTTCCTGTACTTTGATAAATTTCCATTGGTGATATCGGTTTCCTTTTCGATGCATCGGAGAATCGATTATTTTCCTCAAATATAATCGATTATGAATTGATTCTTTCTCTCATGATCGATCTGATCGATCGATCTGATAATGTGAGAATCGATTCTTTTCAGTTATGAATCGATGAAAAAAGAATCGGTGGTAATTAAGATTTATAATTTTGATATAGTATCTCACATTTTGACGCAAACGAGTGTGAAATTGTGACTCAAATGTTGATTTTTGGGTTACGTAATTTTTATTTCGAATTATTCAAATTCAATGTAACATTTATGTAATCGTGCTCACTGAAAAAGAAAAATAAATTCGTAATGATTACTCAAAATATCAGCCAATTGGTCCTCTTATGAAGGAACTATTGTTGGTAATTATGAGTTCTTCTGAAGAAAAAAATTGAAAAACAGGGAAACAAACACACTGAGTGGAATAATTATTAATACCAAGAAAACGTACTCTCGAATATTTTTAAGAATACATATCCTTGATTACAGCTGACATGTTGGAAACTTAAGTGAAATTTCCTTGAATCAAGGAAATATTTTTTCAGTTCAAGAAAAACATCCTTAGATCCAAGAAGATTTCCTTGTATCAAGAATACAGATTTTTTGAGAAATGGATTTCTTGGAAAATCACAATGTGTTATTGGTGATACTAATTATTTCTCTCAGTGCACAGGATAAATTATTTGAGAATTGATTCTTTTCCGGCTCCACTTAATTATCATACGTGATTTTATTTCCTCCTGTATATCAATAAAACTGCTCATCGTTTCAAATGATTAAAAGTCAAGTTCATGATAACTTCATCCATTGATTATTGAAAATTTCTATATTGCGATAATTCAGATAATGGAGGTTGATATTATACAATGCACTGAAAAAAATGCGTGGTTGTGGTAACGATCTGAAGTATGGTTATGACAAATAACTGCAGTGACGATACGTGGATTGTTCTGATAACGGTCTAGATTGTTGCATACTAATCTAGATCTTTCTTAGAACGATCTATTCAGTTTGTGAAAGCGATATCGATATCCCTATACTTCAGATAGCTATAATAGCTGAATATAACTATTATGAGAGCAATATTTTTTTGCAATGTGCTTATCATTTCAAAGTTCAAAAAAAATTCGTCATGTATCATAAAATTTTGAAATAGTCAAACATTTCCTTCCCTCTTATATGAATGGAACCGTTAGCTATGTGCGTCTGAAAATGCTCTTCAAATTTGAAACAGTGAAATCTCACTGATTGCAGTGATAAATGCGAATCAGTGCTTATACAATGCACAATTGGTGAATATTAACTGATCTTTGAAGTAAAATCTGACCGATTCAATTGGTCAGAAACACTTTCAACTGAATAACCAGTGAATTTTTACTGATATTTTGCTGATGCCATTCAATCGCCTACTTTCAACTGCAGAAATAGTGAGATTTCAATTATCCGAATTTGGAAAGTGTAACGTTCGTAGATGCTAACGGCAATCCGTGCTACAATTTTCTTTTGGATTGTTCCTCTGTTTACACCGCTGTTACAACAATTCAAACTAAATGAGATGAATACAGTTAGTGTACAGGAAGAACGACATAACTATTGCAGAATCAAATGATTCTTTATTCGAATATAATGATAATAATCAAATAAAAACTGGTAATCTAATAACAGTAAGATGATTCCCAACAAAAAATTATTACTGGCGTTTCAATGGTCCTGCCATGCCGGCGAAGGGCCGTCACTGGTTCTGTGAAGAGCCTGCATCCTTGTTTGCTAGGTTGAGTCCCTACCCTAGTAGAAATTAAATCAGGGATTCCCTATTTTTGAAAAGTTCCTGATCAGGTTATAATTCAGAAACCGTGAATAAGGAAAATCTTATGAGGCCCTTACAAGCGACTGATCTGATTTCCCCAATGGGATTCAAATAGGGTTGTAGCGCAGGGGTACAATAGGATTCTAATGTTATTTCCATAAAATCAAGCGAAACAAGGAAAACCGTCACGAAAGCTGATCCGTCGGAAATCAGGCGTGCCTCGTCAGGCCCTGGTATTTTCCCATCCAAAATTTCTAGGGTAGGGTACATTCAGTAAATTTCTAAAAATAAAGGAATTGATATGGAAATTACCAAATCGTATTATGGTATCAAGGCTCTTTACTTCCTTTGACAGATATTAGTTGCCAACTAACTAATTCAAAAAAAAACCAATTCAGAACAATCAAAAGTGGATTCAATATTGCAAGAAGAAGATGAACAGATTAACTCAAACTGGTTCTCATAATTTGCGAGAACATGAACAAATGAATTCCAGGCAACAACAAAGAAAAAAAGGAACTAAGCTGACTCGGATTAGAATACACACAATCCTTGAGTCAAACATCCACCGCTCGGCCGTTGCTTCAAAAGTCATTCAGCGCGGCTTACTCTCTGAACTCAGACCAGTGAAATTTCAGTGTTTCTGCAGTCAGAGGTCGATCATTGAATGGAATCAAAGAAGAGTCCCTAGTTATACACTTGAAGGTGTTCTTAGCTAATTGAATCAGTGAAATCTCACTATACGGAAAAAAGAGAATGGAAAAAATTCCCATCTACGATGACAATGCGTTGCTTCGAGTTTTTAGATAGGAATTTTTACAATATATTTTGTCAAATAACTCACATCATGAGAGAAAAATCTATTTTTGTCCTATAACGTGAATTATTTGACAATATATATCGTAAAAATCTCCATTCGAAAACCCGAAGCGATGCGTTGTCATCTCCCATGGTAAATTTATCCATTTTCTTTGTTTCGTGTACAAAGATTAGTTAATATTCACTGATTTTGCACTGTATACACACTAATTTGCAGTGGTCGACTGTCCACTGCAATCAGTAAAATTCCGCTGTAACGATTACTTGAGGGTTTAAAAATAAACCAAGAAAATTCTCTTCAATATAAATCATAAAATGATTTTAGTATTGCAATATTATTATAAATTTGCAGAGATATTTCTCGATATTTATGGGAGTATTTTACATACTGTAATAATTGATCCATTTCAAATATATAAAAATGTGCGAAGCGTGCAAATTGAAATTTCTATTTCAATAAAATAAGCTGTGATTTCCTAAGATTTTAATCAAAAACGTTCACATAGGAACATATGATTTAGATATGAAAACGAATGAAAAATGCTGATGTTCAGAGGCCTACTTTACAAAAACAGATACTTGATTAAGATTTTGTTTGAATCCTTTGATTCATCAATTTGAAATAAAGACTTTGAACTGGAATACTGGACCATTGTTTTCTCTATAATAATACTTTCATCCCTTTCTTTTGCAAATATCCAACAATTTTCCGTATGCCGAACATCGCGATTAACCAAAGACTTGCATGAAAGATATCCAATAACCAGTTTTGTGGAAACCTTGCGAAACGCTCTAAAAGGAATCTTAAAGATATAAAAAAGAAGGAATATGGTACATCATAAGATGTCTTTGAGATATTTTTGAAAAATCAAGAAAAAGCGGTACGTACAAAAATCATACACCCCGTTTAAGCTCAAGGTCACGCAAATTTTGCATCGAGACAGATCGATAAGATTGCGTTGCCCCTTTTTTCATTTTCCACGGTTCGTTATTGAGTAACGTTGAGTAAATTTGGGAATGGCCAATCGTGATAGGTTGTCAGAGATGTCGAGGGTTGGTGGATCTCGCTCGACAATTGCCCATCGCTGAATCGCTTATTTTTCATCTCCAGTTGTCTCTCTTTCTCCCTCGATAGGGATGACTGTTTGAAGTGTCAAGGCCACTAGGGTGAACATGTACGAGGAAAAGAGTACGAACAGAAGGGAGAAATGGAGAGCAGAAAGTAGAAGGGTGGAATCGTTTTTCAAGCCATGTAGAAAGTGGAGGTTAAGAAGAGGATAGTGAGAAGGGTTAAGGAAGAAGAAGCAAAACAAAGAGTAGGGAACAGAGTAAGAGGAGAAACCCGCCACCGCTTTCATTGCCGCTGCCCCTGCTGTTACGACTGCTGCTGCTGCTGCTGCTGCTGCTGCTGCTGCTGTTCTTGACAATGGCGTTCTTATATCGATTCAACTATGGACGTCAACTTCCCTCTTCTTCTATTTCCACGTATCTCTGGCTTGTATTCTACTTATCTTCATTAGACTGCCGTAATTTAACTTTTTCGTGCATTTTGTATCCTGATTTTCTCTCTCTCTCTCTCTCTCTCTTCCTCTCCCACAGTGCTCAAAAGAGGGTGATAACGTAAAGGTGAAATCGCCTGAAACCATTCTTCTAGTTATGGTCCCATGATAGTTCCATAGGAGTCTCATTCAAACCGGTTGTGATGATGAACCAAATATCCGTCAGACATCAAGCAAATCATATCGTTGTGAGAAAGTAGTTCTACTTTACTCCGGAATAGTTCATGGAGCTTTTTTTTATCGCTCCCATCGTCATTCACGTAGTTCCTATACTTATGCGGATTTGGTTGAAAAAAAAACAATGACTTGATATTTTTATGAATTTATATTAAATGTTCTTCAGTTCGATTCGAATTACTCACTTTGAATTTTTTAATGAATTCGTAACAAACTCTTCCATCTCTTTTAGAATTTTTTTTTCTTAGGCAATTCTTTCTGAACTTTTTTTGTTGCATGGGCATAGTTGGAGCAACTACTCATTAATGGGGATGACTACTCTTTTTTCCATGTATGATGAAGAAACAATTGCGTATAATGCAACATCAACATAAAACTTTATCAACGTGAAAATTCATTGAATTCATAACACATCAACGATACTTAGCTTGGGAAGAACACCGAACGAACTTTCCACAAGATCACGGAAAACTTTTTTTTTCATCTTCGAAACACGTTGCTTTGGCCCATACCAGCAGAATAGGGCCCATGCTGAACCAGCGTAGACCCCAATGTGGACAAATGCTAGGTATCGATCTCACAAGAATTCGACACTACTCTCTAAATCTGAATCAGTGGAATTCGACTGATTCCGCAGTTATAAGTATACCACTAATTTCAATCAGTTGAATTCCACTGCATAATCAGTGAATAGTCGCTGATTCTGCAATTGGATGTTCTTTTCACTGATTACAATTAGTCGTATTTCACTGTGAAAATCAGTGAATACTCACTGATTCGAAGTGTATATGCACTGGTTCGCAGTGGTATACTTATCACTGCAATCCAGTGAAATTCCACTGATTCAGATTTAGAGAGTATTGACGAAGAGCGGTCATCGGAGGCTTCCGAAATAGCTGACCAAGAGACCACGGTCACTTGGTCAGCCACTTCAAAAATTGCGGGGGCTCTAATCATCCGACACGATACGATACGTCATCTCGTACAATTCGATGTAAGTAAGCCGTGGAGTATAATTATATCCTATATGCTGACATCGAAGAGGGGTATAAACATTTTGTGGAGCTCATGCGTTTTGTTGATATGCAATTGAAAAGCAGCATCAACGATGCTCACGAAGACTTGAGGGAAAAATAAGAAACGTAAGCAAGAATGAAGCTTTAGCTTGAGAGAAACGCAAGGGTCTATAATCTTTTGGAGATGACCAAAGATCAACTTATCTCACGTTCTATACCCTCACATACATCTGTAATAGGAGAAACGATCATAATGATTATTATGTTTTACATTATAATCATTAAATAATAATATAACCCTCCGGTTTCTCCAAGCCCAAAAGCAATAATAAAAGTCCACTCATCTCGTGGAAATTTCAAAAAACCTCCTTTTTGTTCTTCTTCTCATTCTGAGTTGCAAACAATATGGATAGATAAATCGTTCTTGTCTGGTGATCGTTGCTCCATGGTCTGCCAAAGGACGTCATAATTTATCCGAGGATGCAGGATGGTGGTGCTGTTTCTACGGCTGTTGTTGTTGTTATACAGCTACCTCGGATTTTTATTCACCGCTGAATTGCACGCTTGCACAGTCGTGGCCATGTTCCTGGTCTGGCTTATTTTCTCTTCCCTTCTTCTGTAAAGAAGCCAGTGCTGGTATATTTCAACGGCAAAATAAGATATATTACGAGGGAAGGTGGTAAACGAAACTCGTAGAAGGATAAGACCGAGCTTTTTCTATGTCATATACTTTTGATTGAGAATTTCAGTTTAAATTTCAGTTACGATTTGTATACGTCGGTATTCCTCAAATTAAGGATTTAACCTTTTCCAAGTGTTGATGAAGGCAAAAAAAGTCAATCATGAAATTACAACGTTGCACGCGCTGCTGTATGAGGAAGAAATGAATTTCAACTTAAAAAAATGCAACTTGATTTGAATCTGCTGTTCGGAAAGTCATGGTCAATATTATTTCAGTCGTTGGTCGATCAACGGCGAAGAAAAACCTGTCATGGCTTCAAGTTGTCGATGATGATGAAATTATTTAACATTTTAAAAGAACTGTTGGTTTCTTACTCTAAGAAGACCAAATGAGTTTTGCTTTTTTTCTCTTTTGTTAGTTTGTTCTTTTGTTTCTTTGTTTTTTCAAGTCAAGCTCTCGATAGATCGTCCGATTCCTTAAAACCACGTTTCATGAGAAATACGGTGTATCGAAACACTATATCCATCATTCATGCTGTTTTGACGTCTACCGAAGATCACATAAATATGGGGAAAAATACCCACGTACGCAGCATCTAATCTATGACGTAGTGTAAATTATAATACTTAGTACAGGAATGAAATAAGGAGCACAAGTATGAAAGATACATTCGATATCCCAGTAGCAATCACTCCAGTCATTCTGTAAGCCTGGTGAGGTAAACCTTACCAGTATAAGCTTTGCTGACGGCCTGGAGAGTTCCAGGAGTTATTTCTACTAAGATGTGTAATGTTGCTATTCTAAGACCAAACAACTTCTCTTCTCTTTCTAAATAATAATAATCTTTATATATTAACAATGTATACCTCATTTTACGTTTTTCTATTTAATTAATACACATACAAATAATAATTTATACTTCGTTACTCGTAGGGAAAAGTTATATTATAAATTACTATTTTGCTAGCACGTACGGGGCAGACTTGCCCATATGATATCATTTAGTCTGACACTTCCTAAAAATCACCATATTCAATAGTACCTAATTACCCATTAGGTACTATTGAATATGGTGATTTTTAGGAAGTGTCAGACTGAATAATATCATATGGGGAAGCCTGTTCCGTATGTGCTAGCAAAATAGTAATTTATAATATAACTTTTCTCCACCGTGTACGTACTGACACGTAGAGTTAATACTTTCAGATGAAATCGAGTACTAATATTTATTTTATTTCTTTCGTTTTGCAGGAAAATGATCCTAGGGTGGCAATGGACTTCACAGGACCATGTAGTAGAATAGTCGACGATCCAAGTGAAGCAAAAGCTATCGCTGAATATGAGGGCCACCTTTGGAGACGTAGATGGAGACCATTTTTCCGCCCACTAGCTGGTGCTAATGCCATCAGACGTCATGGTTTAGATCGTGGTCTTCACGTTTTACAACCGTGGTTTCACTCCGGTGCCAAGAGAGAACTCGCGGCAGACCTTGTCATGGATTATGGCACTATCGACGGGTAAATAGCACAGGGAAATATAAAAATAATCCGAATTGACCCGATGAAAGATTATATTGTCGCTCATACATACGTACATGGACATAAATGAACCTCTCATTCACGAACCTGTTGGGAATAGATACGAAAAGAATTTGGTAAACCAACAAAATATATTGATTTAGTTCTGATTGTAAATTCAACGGTAGCATAAAATTTTCCAATCCCACAAGAGACTCTTCGGTGCAGTGTCAAAGCTTTATTTCTTTTTCCGCGACTCGAATTACGAGATAAAAAACTCTATTGGTTTGAAGGATATTATATTTCATAAGCTTCACAGCGGTTTGAAGAAAAATAGGATTGTTCAAGGAGAACTTTATACAATTCACAATTGCTTTTCTTTTGAGTTTAGTTGATATTTTTCCGTATTTTTTTCTTCATTTCTCTCTTCCTCTGCGTTCATCTTTCCTTTCATCCGTCGAATTTGACATATCTGTTCAATTCAACTCGTCCGTGTTGGAAAATACAAAGTTTTCAAAAAAAAGAAAGGAAGAGCTTTCATAACAGAAATAATTCGTAATTATAACTCTGCTTGGATTGACCAATGAATTACAATTGAATTTCAATTGTTATCAATACGGTATAATCTGTCATTTCCAGAATGAATCTGGAATCTGCAGATAGAAACTGAATACGGTTTATCTGAATTTTCAACTACGCGGAACGGAACTGGATTTGCAATAAAAGTTGACTGGTTTCTATACGGATATGCCTCTGTGAGGAATCCAATTGTTTTCTGTCTGAAATTGCGGGTATAAAATATAATGGTTTCAAAAGGGATATGCAGGAGAGTCACTTGAATTGGATGCAACAAGCGAAGTCAGATTGAAAATGCGACGGAATCAATATGATTTTCACGCGAAACGGGTATCACTCGAGTCTCACTGGATTTCCGTATTGAAATACAAGAGATTTGAGCCTGGTGTTTTGAGAGGAGCAATTATGTAAAAGATCAGCGGATTCAATATGGAATGACCAATTCGAATCTTAATGGTTTCAATCTGCTCATGGTAGATAACTCAACTCAATCCGATTTAACACGGATTTACAAGTTCAGAATGATAGAGGAATTTAAATGGTGCCCACAAAAATGGATTTAATAAATAATAGATGAATGGCTCAATTGTATTTCAGCATTGAAATTCAAGAGGTTCGAACCTGGTGGCTCGAGATGAATAATTATATGTATAAAAACAGCAGATCTCATCTGGACTGGCCGATTCACATCTCGCTGGTTTCAATGTACATACCGTAATCTATTTGTTACAGTTCATATTCCAACATTATGAATATTGTATAACAAAAATTCATCGTGGCGTCACGAGCAAACCCTGTAAAACTGACTTGATGTTCAACGCGTTGAACATTTTTCTCTTGTACGTGTAAATTGACTTTATCATAAGATTTTACTTCAATCTAGTTCTGTTCTCTGAAATGTTTGTACGCGTTCAATTTCCGCCTGAAACCGGTTGAGAATAGCGACCTTACGGAGTACCTTCGCATACGCGAGAACACACCCGGTTTCTCTTGCCCTGCGCTCTCAATTACGTAACCTTTTCAACACATTATTATTACAATTGGTCATGAATCATTGTGTATTCCAATCGATTGCTTCCTGACCTCATTTCATCTTCATCTTCGCCTATGGTCTTGCGAAAGAGGAATGAAGCTTTTGTAAGCAACTGGCCAGTCCAACGCCTTCAGTTGAATTCATAAATATGATGTTATTATGGATGACGTTGCGTTTTTCGGTACGATGACACAGATTGATACAGGAATATCATTTCGTATCTGAACAGACTTTATTTGTCATCTAGAATTTTGATCATCGCGGGTTCCGTAAGACAGGAACATTTCCCTTCTTCCCCGTACTATTTCAACATGGAAGGGAAAAAAAAGTCTAGGGGACAGATGCTCAATTAACCAGTCTCCTCATCATCCGTTTATCTTTTCCCTTCTCTCCTTACTTTCCTCAGGGTAATTGAGTGCTCAAGGATCACGTAGTCATCGTAGACGTCGTCTTTCGCGCGTGATTGTCATCCTTGTCCTTCTTCTCTGAGATTTTATGTTCATTCAGAGGTATCCTGCATAAATTTCCATAATCTCGATAACCTGTCGGTGAAGGGTATAAAGGGGTAGAGACAATTAAAATACGGGAAATGGAAATTACTGTGGAAGAAGAATCAACTACACACATGAATTTGCACAGTTCCTCTTTTATAATATTAGTAATTTTATACATAATTATTTTATAATATTCGAAAACAAATACATTATACGACACTCTAATAAAATGATTTATGACGATTGGGCATCGTTTTGCTTTATTTCACAGGGTTTTTCTGGTCAGAGATAGTAGGAGCACTCCTGGATCATATGTCATTACCATTTATCATCGTGGCAGAGTTCATCATACTCCAATATCACCGGTGAGTATATTTCATTTATGTATATGCTACATCCGCAACTTAATGCAAATCGGTGAATATTGACCAATATTACGGAATAAATCGAAGGAAGCGTGTTTGATTTTGAAGGACATAGATAATGTGGAAATTGACAATGCATTTAATTCATTTATAATAACTCCCAAGCAGCACAAGAACTTTCCAAATATTCTGCGCTCATTCCATGATCATTCACAGAATGTGCAAGTAAAACTGTTTTGGATAAATCCGAACAAGACACTCTAAGAATGTGCATAGAATATATGCTTCCGAAACAGTCTCATTCGAAGATTCTAAGAATATTCAAAGCATTGTGTTTCTTATTGTTTGAATTAGAAACCAGTATTCTGAAAACGCTATTTCATGGTCATTATCCGTTAATATCTCGTTTCACCTCCCTTCCTCTTCTTGCATCTCTTTTACAACAAATACCCTTTTTTACAGAACATATTTCTTTTCCCACTTCTTTTCCTGTCGTTCCACTTTTATCCTCGTTTCTTCCATTTCCATTTGCATCTTTTACGTGAGCATGTCACTATTTTTCTTGGACATTCCATCATGCTTTATATGGATAAATCATTTAAGGGCACTTGAGCACCAAAAGAAGTGAGTTAAATTATACGCCAACATTTTTTATAAATTACGGATTCAATGGAAGTTTTTAGTGAATAATAATGAAATCCACGACTCTGAATATGAATCCCGGTCTTTTACTGATTTTCTAGCGAGTAGTAAAGGATTTCAAAAGTAATAATCAAAGTCAAAAAGTCAAAAATTTTCTGCAATTTCAGTTCCCAATATCTGCAAACCATGAAAACACCCAAATTTGTATTTAGAGTCTAATATCAGGTATGTAATCAATTATTATCGATTTGAAATTTCAATTTACCTGATGCTTGAGTGCCCTGAATTTTCCGTTTTTTCTCGATCTTACGGACGCATTCTCATCTTATTTCTTACGAAAATTCAAAATAGTACTTAGAGTTGTATGTTATAGTTGATAGTAGATAATTCAGTGTAATGCAATTACACAATTATTCAATCAAACGCCCAATGGATGTGTAAGGAAGAGAAATTTTCTAATATTCTTCACTATTTTCTTTGGTCTCTTCCAGGTATGGGACGAGAAACGTAAGGATGTACTTTACACGATAGACGGTGGTGCAACCAAATTTTATGATCTCCTTCAGTTGGTTGAATTTTATCAAATAAATACGGGAACATTGCCGACAAGATTAACCCGGTACGTGAAAAATACAGCCGTACCGTTATCTCAACGTAGACAAAAGGATCAAAGTAATGGAGAACAAACATCACCGTCGTCGAAGAGCAATTCGAAGAGTCCAAAAAAATCCGCTGACGGAACTTCAGGGAAGAAGATTTGAGTATAGGATGTCCTGCGACCCGATAGTGTCGACGAAAATCGACAGGAAGAGGAAATCATTACTGTTACTGCTACAATTTCCACTTCTGGCTCTTACAATGAAAACATCTACAGCGTTAACAACAACCACCATAGCTTTGTCAACAACGTCAACAGGATAGATCGTGTGACTACGAACCACCCTGTCAGTGGCAACGGGATTAGTAGGAGCAGTAGTAATAGTAGTGGCAACAGAATACAAACTAAGAAGATTCGGAGATCGGCACGATCGGGTTGCTGGAGTCTTTGCTTATTGTGCGGTTAACAAAGAAAAACAAGCAGCTGAAGCAATGGGTTATCATCCCGGAAGATCTTATGAACGCGTCCTTTTTTGCCACGATGCAATGACCGATGACGATACCTCGTCAACAAACATGAAGAAAAAGAGTTGAGGTCTTCCTCAAGAAAACGAAGTACACACACACACACACACACACACACATATACATATATATATATATATATATATGTATTATATAAGAGAATATATCGAGATCCAGTCGTCGAACAAATGTGTGCTCTTACATGTGTTTCCCATGAAAATGCAATATCTATAGACAGATTATCTTCCGTCCAAGACGGAATATCATAACCATCGAACGTACGAAGAGAATTTGAGGATCGTTTAATTGGAACTTGTTCGACTGGAAACAAATCCTGATAGGAAAACCAAAAAGAATGAAACTGAAACATTGAATATAAGCGATCCTCTACCGAATATAAATTATACTTAAAGGCCTCCTTGAGAAGAAGGGAGTTTTCAATCGTTTGTACGTTGATGTTTAGTAATCTTCTTATGAAATGATCTTTGAAATGGCCCGCATTGCGTCATCTTTCATCGTTGAATTTTCCTTTCATTTCAACTAAGACAAAACATATTTCTGGTGTTATATTTTCTGTTTGATTTTCCCTTTCTCCATCTGCACAGAGAAAAACAATGTGATAAAAATTACAACATTTTCTAGTGAATCAGTAGTATTAGGTTACATTTCTTGAGAAGTACTCCTCAAATGTGGAACAAAATATTATCAATGCAATACTTTTTACTACATTCTGTAAGAAAGCCTCTAAAATCGTTAGGTAATTGTTCCAACATTTGACAAAATAATACTATTTTACTACATTATTTTTCTCTCCGTGTGCACCATTAGAATTGAATGATTTCCCTCATTTTCTTGATGAGGGAAAGATATACTTGAGATGGAGGGAATTTTCAAAGATTCATCATAACTTTGTCGATCGTCACATACCTTTAATATAATATATTTTCCGTATGTTATTCAGTGCGAGCGGCATAATGCGTTTGTGTGAATGTGAAGTTTTGTGAAAGAGAGTATTGAATGTGACGAAACTTTCCAAAGTAATGAAGAAACGAAAAGCGAGCGTTATTTTCGATCATGAGAAGACTTTGTAATCGTTTAAATCGTTCATTTCGCTAATCTTTCAGATTTCGTCCCTGCCCCAAGAGAGCATGGTAGTTCAAGGAACGTTCAATAGAGGTCTATTCAACGTCCGGACATTCGAAAGTCCATTGGACATTCCATGAACGTGAATTTACGTACGATAGACGTAGATTTAACCTGGAAGGTTCCCACACAGCACCACAGTCCCAGAAGAAGTCATAAAGAATTCTTATTGAACTGATTGTGTTCTTTATGAATTCTTTAAGAATTCTTCTGGGACTGTGGTGCTGTAAGGGTTTGTACTTTTTTGTGGTGGTGAGAGTAAAGGATATTACCAATTATCCAAGTGTCCCAAAACAAAACTAAGGCCGTGAGAATGGATTCATTACAGCTGACGGTAAAAGACCCATAAAACAAAAACCACTTTTGTAATATATTTGAACAGATTTAAAATATATTCAAAATTTGTATTTGATGCAATAAAAAGTCATTTGAAATGTACAAAATGTATTAAAAAAACATTGATATCTTTCAAAAAAGGATTTAAAATACTTTTCATTGTGGAAAAAAGGAATTTCAAAAGCTTTTTTGTTATATGGGAAAGAACAACATTTTTCAATCTCTTAAAAGATAACGCGATATGAATCTAGAAATATTTGATTTGCTCAATGAAAAGTGGTACCCGATTCCATCTCTTCTTCTAAATTCCATGGATTGATTTCATTTTCCGATTTTTCTTTATCAAATATAAAAAATTAGATGTGATTACTGAGAATGACAAACGCAATCACGGTAATCATTTGATGTTCTCATCTGAAATTTCCAAAAGGGTAAAATTTTGTATGCATTTTATAGATTCCAATCGGTATGGGTATTATTTTTCATTCTGCGCACGATCGACGCAATATAAATATTAGAATGAAGAGAAAAAGAAAATTTTGGGAAAAGTGAATCGAAGAATTAAGAAGCGAATTATTGAAAATGCGATTGCGAAAGTACGCTTATAACACGAATGACAAAACTGAATAATTTTGGGTTATCTTTTTTAGAATTATAATTGATTTAAATGTGTACGTACGCATGTACGTGTGTCTCAATTCGATGAATAGAATAGAAAATAACACGAATTGGCACATCATGGAATAATATTTAATTGGAATCAAAAATCTCAATGGTAAGCTGTTAACATTAACATTAGAGATAAACGATGAACGTGACAAAAAAATTCGTGGCTTACTTTACGATACAATGACGAATGAGTCATTAAAAAAGAAAAATCTCAGAAGCAAATTATCCCAAACACTTGTCACGTTCAGGATTTGTTTGAAGGACTATTTTTCCATCAGAAAAAAGAAGTATTGTTCGTTTTGTAAGAATTTGCAATTATATATTATACTGTATTATCTTATATATATATTTATATCTCGAGAATGAAAAGAAAAGGAAGAAAGAGCAAGAAAAAGAAGAGGGAAGAAAAGAACGTATCACGGTATCCATCGAATTAACGATTGTTTGTGTCTACTTTATAATAATATATTTTTCCATTAATTATTTATTCGCTTCACTGTCGTCTTCATGGAACGTGTAGACGCTCGTATATGTCTATTCAAATTACTAATAATAATAATAAGAATAGGAATAAGAATAATAATAATAATAATAATAATAATCTTTGAGAAGTATAATGATATGAATCGGAATAACGAAATACTGAACAAAAAAAGAAGGAAATTATTCGAAGATAAAGAAAGAACAAAATGATCATCGACTACGCGTAAACCCATTCAAAAGAAGAAAAAAAAATAATTATCCAACAAAGAAACCATTCTTCGTATTGGGTATTTAAGGTATTAGTGCTTGATAGAACTGAATATATTAGGATTAACCGAAAGAGATTTTTTGAATTGGGTGTGAATGGAAAAAAAATTCAGCAAAAAATTATCAAAATTGCAATCTTTCCATAGAAATGGCGAATCCCTTTTAACGCGGCGTGTCCTCGGTTTCTTGGTCGAAACAAAATTTCAATTTCTTTTAGTTCCCTTCATCAAAAAAATGAATTATAAGATGGAACGATGTAACCATATACAATATACACAAAATAAGTAAATAGCCGTTCGGCCTTCCATGTAAATATGTCTATTTAGGCCATGAAAAATTCAAATTTTCTTAATGTATGATCTACATTGGTATTTGGAAATCAAATTTGATGGCGGTCAATCAATTTTCATTCTCCAACCCAATAAAGGTCATATCGATACAGTTTATTTCTTGTTAAAAAAATTTACATATAATAATACCAATTTTCGAACGAGATTCGAGGCCGGCGCCGGGCATCAGGGTCGATTTAGCATATATTTATAAATAATAGAAGCTATAAGTAATTATTGCGAACAATTTATTACAATAAAAATTAAAAAACAAAAATATATATATATATATATATAAATATATAAATATGAATTTATAAATATATATCTGTACATGTATATTTATATGTTCATATGTATGGATTATGATGAAGTATATTTTGTATTAATGTAGTTAAGACGAGTATATATTATATATTATCTTAATACGGCAAACGCAGTGGTCTGAGAGACTGAATTTAAAAATAATTCGCCATTTTAGTCGCGCGATTTCATCGACGTCTGTTTTGATGAACAAGAAGATGAGAAAAAAAGTTATGTATTGAAAAACAATTTGTTCCATTAGTTATGCATCTGATGCTAGGTTTTTAAATTTTGTCCCGCAGGTTATGATAATCCGACTGCGTTCTAAAATCTTATTTTTGAATGAAGCAAAAATAAATTATCAATTGAGGAACAAGAGGGAAGAGCAAGAGAATTATCCGTGCCATCGTGTAACGTGCCGCATCGTCCACAGGCGTTGGTGAAACTTATAAAAACCATCGTATTGTTAAATATCAATATTAATATTCTTTTTGAAAAAATAAATTATATTATATATTTTTCCACTGAGTGTGAGCCAAGAAGAGGGAACGAAAATGAAGAGAGAAAATGGAAAAAATATGGAACGCAATGTTCATTACGTTTGCCTTATTAATGATTCATACCGATTTGTGACACCCATAGCGTCGGGACAAACGTAATAATAATTATTAATATAATTATAATAACATCAACAACACCAACAACAACAACAACGTCAACAACAACAACAAAAACAGCAACAACAACAACAATAATATTAATAATAATTATAATACTAATAGTAATAGTAATAGTAATAATAATAATAATAATAATAATAATAATAACAACAATAATAATAATAATAATAATAATAATAATAATAATAATAAAGAAACGAAACGAAAGTGTGATAAAGAGTAGTGGCAACAATTTGCTCGTGCAGTCATTGGAAAATGAAAAAAAAACGTCCAGACGCACTTAATGTAGTTCTTTTTACGCGCCGTCAAAGCCAGCTTAACTTATTGTGAAACAATATCATAAAGAAATAAAACATTGAATACCGATGTATATATGTATACATATGTATATGCATACGAATATGTGTATATGTATACACAGATTTGGACGATCAAATTGATCGTTGGTTCGTATAGATCACTTCGAGTTCCCGCCGAATATGAAGACTCTGAGAGATTCTCAATAACCATTTCGATTTTCGATATATCCTGTGATTGAATTACACCCGTGAATGAAGGGATTGAAGAAAGGTGCAATAAGATATGATATCAGGGAAACTCGTTAACGCTGCTGCTGCTGCTACTGCTGCTGCTACTACTACTACTACTACTACAACTACTACTGCTACTACAACTACTACTACTACTACTACTACTACTACTACTACTACTAATACTACTACTATGACTGTTACTATTACTACTCCTACCGTTGGTTGAGCGTGAAAGGCCAGTAGATATACTTAAGTTACTTCAAAACAAAGGGGAATGAAATGTATTGAAATGAGAAGTTTGTTCATTTTTAGATAAAAAGTTACCTTACATGTCATACTCAACGTGTCCTTCCTACAAAATTTTCGATTTCATGAACAAACACAACCAAATTGAAAACTGTGCTCGCTTCAGAATACATACGGATGGTGAATTGAGCTTTCCTCTTCAATTTAGTCAAATTATTCGATCAATTTTTCCTTTTATGAATATCCGTGGGATATCCTCATGATGAGGCGGTCACTTATCACTGGACATTCCACAGATATGAAAATCAATATCAAGACAACACAATTACTCTATACAAATTTTTTCATAACTTCGAATGTTTTTTAAAAGATAAAAATCAATGAAAAATCCATCCATTATATTATTTTCGAAACCTTTTTTCCTAACGTATTCACGACTGTAATCCAATCACAATTCTTCATGAAACGCTCACGAGCTCTTCACCATATTATTAGGTGATGACAGAAAGAAGAAATGAAAATGTTGCATCTTTTGAATAATCATATAAATCACAGCTTGTGTATGTAATAAAAAAGAATTTTCAAACTTTCTTCTAGAGAGAGAGAGAAAAAATGATGAAACTCTGTGGGTGTGTGTATGTTTGTGAACGTGCGTTATAAGCACGTTTAATATGTATGAGAGAGAAGGAGAGAATGGAGTGATCAATTGTATCAGTAGCGTATAATATTTTTAATTATAATGTGAAAATATGCATCAGTATTAAACAAATGTCGTTGACCACGCTCTAATTGCGACATTGAATTATATGATTAATATAAATATAAGAGTTTGTGAAAGATTCTATCGTGATATATTATAATAATCTTCTCTGTGGATGATTCTGTTCAGTCGAGAACTTTTTTCATGTCATATATGTATTATATATATGACGAACATAGAGAAGAAGGAGAAGAAGAAGAAGAACAGATTTTTTATACAGGGTGTAACGTGTATGCATTTTTTAAGTCTTATATAGTCAACAACGGGACGATCAACGCAAAAGCGCACAAATTTCAATGTGTATGGTTTTAACATTTTATCCGCAGAAAGATACACATTCACACGTACACTTGAACATAATTACATTCAAAAATACACTCCGCATTGCTAATACCACAGAGATCACACGGGTTTTTAATAGTCCGCAAATCGCTCTATCGCATTACTTTCCTTCTATTTTGATCTTGTGAGAACTTTCAAATTGTATAAAGTATATCCATCAATCATCAACTCACGAAAGAATGAGAATATATGAGGGAGCAAACAATAAAGTATGAAACATTCGCAATTTATTTTATCATATGATATCATTTGCGTTTGGCGTAATTATTATTATGATTTGTTCGAGGTAACTAAATTTCTAAGTTGTCTCGTGTGTGTATTCACTCTAGACGCTGTTTCTGCTTCCTCGAATTTTAGGGATGCCATCCGAAGAAAAATCACTTTATAGAATGAAAAATTTGCTATTACATATGATTTGATTCCGTTATCAATCGACTACAAAATGTAAATAAACTCCATTAGTTTGTTTACTGGTTCTGATTTTTTTTTTATTAACTGGATTCAGTAGTGAACTGAGAACTTTTCCACCTTTTTCGAATTTGCGCAAAATAAAAGATGAAAAACCGTCGATGCTTGGTTTTTATTCTTTGTTTCTTGCGGGTTGGAGAGGAGAGAAGAAGTTCTGAGTCCGCCGGTAACTGGGTTCATAATTTCAAAATACATATATAGGATTCCTGTAACTTACAATAGAAAATTCTCCTCCGTGTAGATTTTCAAAAGGGAAAATATACTTTTGTTTAGGATGATCAAGATTCATTCCAGCGATATCCTTAGTATAACGTGCCACATATTCCTTGTGAAAATCATATTGCAATGCTTGTTCACGAGAAACGTCAAAATTCATTACGATAGACAAAATGATGTGTAATATGGTGAAAGAGATATGACAAATAGTTCACAGTACGAATCTAACACTGATATACCTAAATAACATGCTCTCACAAAGCGACGCATCTGGATGAGGTTTCGCGTGCACCTTGCTAGCACGCTCTGAAAGTGATGGTCAAATAACGTGATGTCAATGTTACTTGTGTTTGAGTACCCAGGCAGCAAAGTGCTAGAAAAATTTGCAACAACTTCCCAACAACATGGAGCAACTGTTTTTGGGAAGTTGCTGGGAGTTTGCGTCGTCAAATGCGCAACAATACCCAAGTAGCACAACAGGTTAGGAATGCTAAGAAGATTCTTGGAAGTTCTGAGCATGTCTTATGAACATTCTTAGAATCTTCGAATGAGACTGTTTTGGATAAGTATATTCTGTGCACATTCTCAGAACATATTTTTTGAATTTATCCAAAACAGTCTCATCTGCATATTCTATGCATGATCACGGAATGAACGCAGAATATTTGAAATGTTCTTGTGCTACTTGGGTATGCAGCAAACTTGAAAGTTGTTGTCATGATGCTGCGAAGATGTTTGGATACATGGAGCTGTGGCACGTGAGATCAAACAATGCCTCAACAACAAAACACAAACTGTTGCTCCAGTGTTGCTTCACCAGTTTGTGTTTTGTTGTTGGAGGATTGTTTGATCTCACGTATCATAGCTCCATGTATCCAAACATCTTCGCAGCATCATGACAACAACTTTCAAGTTTGCTGCATGTTGCTGCGCATTTGACGACGCAACCTCCCAGCAACTTCCCAACAACGGTTGTTCCGTGTTGTTGGAGAGTTGTTGCAAATTTTGCCAGCACTTCGCTGTCTGGGATACTTTACAGACGTGTTCTGCAGTCAAAATGAAATGATTTCTCGCTTGAAAAAATGTTATTTAAGGCTCAGTTTTTGAGATACAAGCATTATTGGATTTTTTTCCTAATACGAATCACTTAAAAGCACTGTGTGCTATATAATTGCTCTTGACACCATTCGCTAAGTTGTGAAATAGCGGATCTCTGGAAAGAAAATGGAACTATCCTGTCTTTTTTCAATTCGAGGTTATAACATTTAGCCTTTTTTTACTATATGTTATTATTTCATATGTCCAAAAGCCTTTGGTATGAATTGTTTTATCCAATATAGCCCTGAATTTCTTATTGAATTTCAAATCATTACAGCTTCGGAACAAAGGATAACAGGATAATTCAATTTTCTGCCAGACATCCGTCGTTTTCCAACTTGACGCATGGTGTCAGCCTCAAGTGTAATACATGTTGTCAATAAGAGACGCAGGGCTATATTGGGAAAAAAAATTTATACCAAAGGCTTTTGGACATATGCAATGATAACATGTGGTAATCAAAAGTTAAACGTAAAAAGTGTATATGTGCCAATGAATATATTCTCATTCATTCATCCTCAAGTGTATAGCACAAATAGCTTTTGAGTGATTAGGATATGAAAAAAAAAAAAATCTAAAAATGCTCATTTCTCAAAAACTAAGGTTCAAATAAAATTTTCCCGATCGGAAAATCATTGCAGTTTGACTGCAGCATACGTCTGGAAAGTATATTCGATGAATTCTAAAACACCCTGTATATGTTTGTATGTAGTGCAAAGGGTATAAGCGATATAATCAATCCTCTGTTAGAACATCTTGTAATTACATTACTAGAACACAATCTTCGGTAACGAAGGAACACTTGTCCAATAAAAACCATCACATCGATTCAAATTTTTCTCAAGCACTTTTGATGAATATACACGACATACATTCGAATTTCCAGGGAAGTAAACAATAATTAATCATTAATCGTCCTATAAACGGCTGTTTGATGAGACAAGAAACAAAATAAAATGAATCTTGAATTTATAAATTTTTGCAAAAAACAAACATATTTTCTTCATACGACTGTTTACACGAAGGGAGCTATCAGCGATTGAATTCAAATGCATGCTTGTGTATGCGTATACGCGCGTGGATGTATAAACACTTGCATGCATGCGTGCGTGTGAGGTGTATGATAAAAAAGAGAACGATAATTATGAAGCTGGGAATGATGAAGTACACGACACCCATCTACCAAATACTAAAATTTAATTTATCTGATAAATATAAAATTGCAGTTTTAATCGTTAACGTGTATCGATGAACTACATTCAAGATAAGAATTGATTGTCAGTACGGTGAACAAACCTCGTTGCCGTTTTGACAATTCCCACTCTCAATATGTATTTTAATACAGTACACGTGCAATAAAAAGCAGAGGAATAAGGAAAATAAGGAAAATAAGGAACAAGGAATCAGTCAATCGCTTGACCTGAATTTTTTTTCTTGAAATCATTTTTTTCTTCCAATAAATCGACGTGTATGTATGTATGTATGTATCTATGTATGTATGTATGTATGTATGTATGTATGTATGTATGTATGTATGTAAAGTATGTAAAGTACGAATGTACGATGAATGAATGATATATACGTGCACACATGCACGTATATTTCATAATAAAACTTCTTGAAAAAAAATCAACATTTTTTACGAAAAGTCGAATTCCAATATCTGCACAGATTTAAACAAATAATCCTGAGGAAAAAAGATTTGATCTAATGAGACCTATGTAGATCTCTTCGGATCTAAATTTGGGCAGAAATCTCTACAAATTTCTTGATACCCACTTCCATCTGAAGATTCCCATTTTGCCAGAAATCCAAAAAGATATCTAGAGATCTCCAGGGTTCTTTTTGAATATCCTTATCTCTTTGGATCCCTTTCAAAATTGAAATCTTCAGATGTAGATAGATATCAGAAAATTTCAAAGGTTTTTGCCAAAGTTCAAATCTTCAAATGTAAATAGATATCAGGAGATTTGCAAAGATTTTTGCCAAAATTTATATCTGAAGAGATCTACATACAGGGTGTCCCAGAAAACACCTCCCTCCTTTCACCAGCGTATTCCTATGAGACAGCTGAACAACTTTTTCATTGACCATTTTTCGATCCGAAGCTTAGTTTTCGAATTATAAACAAAATAAGTTGACCATTCGGAGGGCGAGTACATCGGCTACTTCGACGATCGAACAGTATACTTATGTATCATCCATTTGATTGATTAAAAGCAGCTTTGAGACTGAGCTTCGGATCAAGAAATGGTAAATGGAAAAGTTGTTCAGCTGTATCATAGGGATAATACGCTGGAGAAAGGAGGAAGGTGTTTTCTGGGACACCCTGTATATGTCAAGAGATCTACATAAAACTCATTAGATCTAATCTTTTTTTCTCGAGATAGGAAATAATATTATTACATTAATGCAGTGTGCGAATTTTCCAATGCTAGAAATTCCTTAATTTTTAAATTGCGATGTATTTATTGGGTTGAAACGAAATATGCGAGTTCATTCTAATGGAATCAGTTGAGTATTTTTGAATTAAGAATACTTTGAATATTTTTGTTTGGATAAAAATCGAATCCCATGATTCGTTGAAGACAAATTACATGAACGACGTTAAACATACTATTAATAGTGCGACATATCTTTCAATCCCTGAAGAAGAGAAAATGTATAACGTCGTTTCCTCCCAGAGTCATGATGTAATAATTCAAGCAGATTTAATGAGCACCAGTGTGCGCACTCAATGCGCAAGGATCATTGTTATATATCTTTGTATATGGACATTTAATACGCAATAAAATATGATATGTATATGAAGAAATATAAATGTTTTCACTCTAATTTGTTGATGTTTATTTGATAAACATACCTCTTCTGAAATCAATGTTGAGCCAATGATGAAGGTATTCAAACGGCCAATCGTGTTCATTCTGTTGATACATTGATTTGCATTCCTGCGTCAACCGTTATTTAGATTTATTTCATTCTCTCTTCACTCATTCTGAATTAGTGATGCTGTAGGAAACGAGAAAGTCGAGATAAGACGAGAGAAGGCTATAGCGAGAAACGAGACGATACATCATAGTATAGTGATAAAATTTCAATGATATTTCTGAAATTTAAGATAAAGTGCAAGAAATGTATCTCCCCTGCCCTGTCCTTTCTTCGTTTGTCGTATGAAATCACCGACAAACAAGATCGTATCCTGATCATATATTGTTACAATACTTATGGTGTACAAGTCCTTTTATCGATACATGATCGTGTCGTAGGGTTGGAACTACTAACATATTTTCCCAAAGTGATTTTTGTTTAATTCAAATTATGTTCCTCAATTTTGATGTATGCCTCCCGTACAACACCTCCACGTGGAATCTTCGTTCATCCACGTTCTACCTATGTCCACCGTTTATCCACGGAGATGCGATGTAGGAATCAGTAGATGCGCTATTATGGCTCCCTGGTATTTTTATACTCATAGATAATCATCGGATGTTTCATGAAATTTTTCATTCACTTATAAAGGGTTAGGAGTGATGTTGAGTTTGGGGTAAACATTGATCAAATCAGTCAGCGATCTTCATTGATTACTTTTTCTGATGTGTCAACGAGGTTTGTGTACTTGGTTAGGTCATCATGGTATTTCCCCTGGTCAATTGTTTCCTACGAGGAACGATTGATTTATCATTGTCGCTATTCGCGATACAGTATAATAAGTTGAGTTTTTAATTCTTCAAATTCTCAAGTAAGTCGGAAGTTCACTTTTTTTTCAATCTCAAAATTTCTCCTAAAAAATATCTCCCCTGGTCATATTTGCCCTGGCCAACTGGTCAACTGCCAGGGGAAATACAAAATATCCAGGGGAGATTTCACGCAATAAGTTCAACATTATGTCATACAAATTGACGTCAAACTATGGATTTCAACAGCTCAACTTGATTGCGGATCATGTCTGTAGCGAAAAAATTGAGTAGCTCAGGAAGTTTGTATCTTGTATCTCCCCTGGACCTAGTATTTCCCCTGGCCCCTTGTGAAATCATAAAAAGTGAATAAATTGATTGGCCATCTTCAGAACATTAGCAAATGTCATTGGAATCAATCGAATTGACTAATAATTGGAACCAATCCATGGTTGGCTGGGAAAGTCCCTTATGTACAGATACGTGTAATAATTATCGAAATAATACAGTGACCGCCATTACTCAAATTGTATCATCGGATCACTGTTATAATACTGCAGTGCTCATCATGAAAAATTATATTCCCGAGATTGTGAAATTGTACTCCACCATTGGAACTCTACATTAATACGTATTTTTTTTCATATATTAATTGTTCCTAACCTCACAAATTGAATATCTTTCATTTCACATACATTGTTATATTATTGATATAATCATTATGATTATTCTCATAATGATGAATAAACAAGAAAATATGAATGCAAGTAAGTTTATTACTCTGACCATTTTTAAATATGAACACGCATTTGACATTCCATTTACCTCAAAGTTCCAATTTTTCACTACTTCCTGTTCCTGTTTAGAAAAAATATGGTGGATAAATTCAAATGCTTCAATTTCTGAAGCCTGTTGGCCAGACTCTGATTAGAGGGTCTCCAATTTCTCAATACAAAGCCTGACAAAAGTGATTTTCACTTCGAATTAAAAATTAATTAATTTTTTATTGATTCTTGCAAACTTCCACGACATTATTATTTTTGGAAAAGTCTCCCAAAGCTAAAGCCGCAAGGTTTATTTCGATACATCATAAAATGACCGAGTTAGAACGAGTTTAATATTGAAAGACATCGATTTTTGGTGCGAAAAAATAGGAAGTTTTTATTTTTTCCCATGAAAACTATTGATTTTGGAAAAAAATGGGAAATAGATACTTGTATTCATTTTCCAAGCTCTATCATTTTCAGAATTTTTGACATTCCCAATTTTTTTTTCAACCCTCAACGTGACCGCTTTCACCGCTATTCGAGCGCCTAACCAGTTATTATCGCATGGGCACCCTCAATTTATCTTAACAATCAGATTTCCTTCTCCTCCCTCCCCTCCTCGGTTGATCCAGGGCTGCTACTGAAAATTGCGAATCCAACACAGACATACATTCACTGCACAACGATATGAGCTCACAGCTCATCATATAAATGTTACATGATGTCACGAGCATATGTTCTTATACCCACGTGTGATAGCCTTACATAGAAAGAACGTTTTTTAACACCACTTGTGAGAGGAATAACGTTGATTGCGCCGCATTGTGGCGTTAAACATGGATCCCTTTGAAATGAAAGGCGGGAAAGTGAACTCAAATAACAGAACATTCAACAATCCATTTCTAATTATATCAAACGCTTCGAACCTCTCCCGTCTCCAGCCTAATTCCAAGGGAGAAGACGAAACGTTCGTTCAGGAATCTTCGGTAACCATCGTTTACCGTATAGATATATTATCTTGGAACACGGTTACATTATTTTTCCCATATCGACTGGTACTTGAGAAAGATCAGAGGACCCCGACTAGAAATTTTCCCGATCAATCATAAGGGCACGATCAGGTGATCCTAGAGTATGCCCAGTGATACCAGAATGGAGGGCGAGGACCGTCGAGGCTACCCTCTCTCCGTTACATTTCCTCTACAGTCCTTTTCTAGTACGTATACAAAATTTGATTCACCGAGGCATGCCTGATCGTGTCCAAAAAGAGACTGGTCTGACAACTGAAATACATGTGTCACTGTGAAGATAGGTTGGAGGTTTCTAAATTAAAAACGAATCTTTATTTTCAAATAGAACTCATTGTTGAATTATTTTTTGTTTGAATTATATTGTGGGCTACTTTCGGGATCCTACAAAAATGTATAGGCTTTTTTGGGCTACTTGAACATTCTCTTTGGGTTACAGTTGGTAATGAAAAACTGGACACACTGGACAACTGCTGTAATCATTCTTACCTAGGGTGAGTATGCTGTTAGAGTAATTTCTTATATTTTTCTATCGGATTTTTTTACCAGAGAGGCATACCGGAAAATGTTCCGGAGTTCCGGTAGCTCAATCCACCCTTGAGATTTCATGGTATCTGAGCTGCAATTATTCTGTGTTAGATGATGACTTATTAACCAAGTTCGCATGGTGATCCGATTTTTTTGCTGGTCTTCGAAGGTCTCCAAATCCACCAATACTTCCAACCGAGACGAACTATAGTTTGTCCATACCATACCAAATATGGTATTCGGGTGACAATTATTCAGTACTAGATGGAATTTTTTGGATCCAGGGACTTAATTCCAACTCACTAATCAATTTCGAACATCTCACTTCGAGATCTGATTTTTTTCCTGTTCCTCAAAGAGTCTAATCCTCCAGTATGTCACATCGTCATATTTCATAGTACCTGAGCTGCAATTATTGTGTGCTAGATGGGATGTTTTGCATTTACCCAATAAATATTTCGTTCCTTAAGATATCTTCTCGATAAGTTCAAGATATATTCAGAAACGAATTGTGTATTGGGTAGCAACTCGATTCCGATTTACCGATCAAGTTTGCGTGTATCTCTCGTGGATCAAATTCTTTTGCTGGCTTTTGGAGGCCTCCGAACACTCTACTATGTCTCACGGTGACATTCCATGGTATATCTGAGCTGCGATGATGAATTTCCTTAAAATTTGGATCGTTCACAGAAACAAAACGAGAATTCAAACTCACAAAATCTGATGAATCATTGTTATTTATCTTCTCAAATAAATTCTTTGAAATTTTTTGCAACTGAAAACATCAATCGAAGAATGTACTGCAAGTTTTTGAGTTACCAATTACCATTACCAATTCGTTTCAGTAAACGCTTCAAACCTCATCAACATCGATTATTCTGGTTACATTATTATACATTAAATGGCATGTTCTGAATCTAAGAACTCAACTTCGGCCCTATCACTTGGTAATCCGATTTTGTACTGGCCTTTAGAGGCCTTCGAACTCTCCGTTATTTTCATGGGCGGCTGACGCCGTCAAAATGGCGGTGAAACTCATACGGCGATTGCGTCAAGCTTTGACAGGGCCCCGAGAATATAGAACAATAGGGCACACCGGGAAACTTCTCGGTGTCCCGGTGGTTCTGTCCACCCCTGCTTTTAACCACCCCACTAACATAATATCATATGCAGTGTTGGTAACAATTGTTGCAAACTCCAAAGGAGGAGAAGATGGAAAAGAACAAGGAGAAAATGTAGCGACGACATCAATGTATACGTAAACCAGCAACAGGTAAAAATTTTAACAACAGGTAAATGAAGAAGAAAGAGAAAAAAAGGAGCAGGTGCGCAGGTGAAGGAGTCAATGCAAAAGAAGGGACAAGGAAAAGAGAAACAACGGATAGTTTTCTCGCTTCTCTTTCATCTTTTCTCTCGTTCTCTCTAGCAAAGGAAGGTGGAAGGGAGTTTCGAAGTGAAGTCGATGTTAACCTGGCACCAGGTTCGACTACAGAAGCATCGACAGTCGCGCGCAGAAAGTCGATATACTCAGGTGCTGTTTAACCTGTTATTGTGTGGTAGGTGAGCCGATATGTGAGCCGCTTTTGAAGCGGCACGCGTCTTGCGTGGGTGCATAAGTGAGTGCGCTAAGTGATCAAAAAATGAATCGATATATTTTCTCGTTCATGAATGATCTTTCATCGTATAATCGTAAAATACCGCAAAGGTGAGATATCAGAACGTTTTTTATATATTTTAAATTTGCATTGCGATCGATTTGATATGATTGATTGACATGTAATTCGGTTGATCCATTACGGGAGAATCAATGAAGGAATCAGATCAGGGTCGATTAGAATGTAGCTTGAGAAACCCGCCATCGACAGAGTGAAAGCTAGTATCGTACAAAACATGATTGTTCGCTATGCCCCGATGCACGTTATGAGAATAATTGTTTCAAAATGTTGGAGGTCTGTTCAGTTGTTCATGTTTTCAAACGCAAATATACCGTTAATGGAAATTGAATATTTTCATACGAAGGTTAAATTGTGTGCGTGTATCCTATATATGCAACTCCGAATAATAATGAATGTTCACATGTATTTACAGAGTAGAAATGTTTCGTTCGGAGAATGTACAAACGATACGGAGAACATGTAGTAAACGTTCATCAGTGCTACCGGAGGTATGCGACCTCCGACGGAATCCACCAATAAAGAATTCTCGTTGACAGAAATGACCAATTATAAAAATGAACGTTACCCGCATTGGCGGCGCTGACGTTCATTGAACGTTCAAATGCGACTGTTTCAAGTTAGTACATACGTAGTCTACTTGAAATGTACGATGTTCATTCAATCGACGTTCCATGAACGTATCGTGGTGTATCCGATTACACACATTCGATGAATATGCATACCATCTACACGGAGAAAAATGAAGATTAACCGCTGTTTCAATCATGGTAGCTCTTACTCCAGCACCCAGTCAGTACCCAGCTGACCAAAGCTGATAAATGACTGGTCAATTATTACCCAATAAGATTGGGTGAGATTGATCAATACTTGTCCATTTTTGTGTCCGCATTGGCGACCAATAATTGATCAATTTCAGTGGACCATTGGATTTCCCAATTGCAGGGCTGCAATCTTTGGTCAATGGCATGGGCATAGGTGCTGCCATCAGCTGTGAAATAATGTGATCCATAATTTGGCAATTATTGGACAATTATTTTGGTACGAGAATGATCGAAAATTGGCCAATAACTCGTTACTGATTGATATATGCTATAAAACTTTGGATCACTTTAAAATACTAATATAATAACTTCAGTGTAAAGGAATTTTGTTCAAATTTGTTGAACATTTGTTTTTAATTTTCTCAGTTCAAAACTGTGGTGACGGCACTGTGAAACTGAATCCGTTCATTTACCATTAAAATATATAATTATCTGCAATTGCGTATTGCTCATTCAAATAGAAATTATAACCTGAAACCACACTTTTTGATTGGAATGGAGTTCAATTGGTTCACGCAGTTATAATAATAATAGGAATTTGCATTCATGCTCCGAAATTGAGCAGGTTATGAATAATCTCAATTCATCGCGACAATTTTACCGCGCCAAGAATCATATAAAATTCGAATAAGTTGCGATCACTGATACAACAGAGATGAATGAATCGATAAACCACAACAAGTTTTTGTAATAAACAATAAGGTGACCGGCCCCATTAATGAACACCTTAACCCCCATTAGCGAACAATCGTTTATCTATCATATCTTTTCTATGGCATATTATTGTGAATTTATTTACATAACAGCGGTTGATTTAGTATCCAGTCAGTCATGCTTGGATGAAATTAAAGCACCAAATGAAAAGTACTATGAATCAAAAACCAAAACGTTCATTGAAGGAGTCGCGTTCATAAATGGGGTCATCTACCTTACACAATAAATAATTCTATCCTATTAACATGACATCTTTTATGAAAAAACTCGATATCGGAATTTCATCGTTAAATCATCAGCTGTATCAATACTATCCAAAATATATCGTATAGTTTCATTATCAGACAAGTCCGATAAAAATACGAAATCTACGATAATTATCCGATATAAAACCGATCAGGTAGCCGATGATTTCCCGATATCGGGTTTACATTGGATAATCATCGCCCTAACAGCACACCCACCGATATCCACGTCGCATCTCCGTGGAAGCGAGGTGGAGAAAAGGGAGACGTGGATACAAGGCGAATGGACGGAGAAGCGACGTAGAGGCGACGGAGAAATGTCCGGGGATCGGTGGTTGTGCTTTACGGGCGTAGATCTCGTATTTTTATCGGACTCGTCTGATAATGAAACCAAACGATAGATTTTGAATAGTATTGATACAGCTGATGATTTAACGAGGAAATCCCGATATCGGGTTTTTTTAAAAGGGATGACCAATACAAAATTCCATATGACCGATTGAAAATAAGTGATGTTTTACATTTCCAGATTTTCGTTCATCGACGTATGTTGATGATCAATTTTTGGTCAATTCTATGGACCACGAGATTGATCAATAATTGTCCTGTTCTATGTCCGCATTAGCGACCAACAATTGGCCCTTCAAAAATGATAAATTTTCGATCAATCATTATCCATCATTATTCAATGAATGGACATGCGCATAAAGATCCTACATAATTCCCAAATGATTGATCAATTATTAGCAAATGTCATTGAAATCAATCAAATTGACCAATGATTGGAACCAATCCATGGTTGGCTGGGTATATGGATGACTATTTTCGGAGCAGAAGTTACTCCATTGGAGTACTTTTCACCAATTTTCAAAAAAGATTTACTTTGTGAGGAGTGAGCCATTCTGAAAACACTGTGAGAACTATCAAAAAATGTCGACTAATCGTATGGAGTGAAATATAGTCCTTTATTCTTCTCCGTGGATGAAACGGTCTCACTGGAATGTACATAGACCATATATCGAATATTCGTAGAACGCTCTTGTATAATTTTTGCCTATGCCTAGCAGCTCGAAAATATTGTATACATGCTATGAAATTCCATAGTATATCTAAATACACTTTAAACGTTCATAGTACATATATAACATTCAGGTGCATTTGAATATTGAAAGTTCGATCGAACTCACGGTATGTATTATTGAATACAAATTGAAGAATTTTCAATGTGTCTAGAAACATATTTCTGTAACGAAATAATTTTGTACATCGAGGAAATATTTCATTAAATCTTACAGTTTACCACCGGATCAGGGTGGCATGTCAATTTTTTTGAGAAACATTACTATGGACCCGACTAGAAATTTGTTCGAGCAAACCTCAGGGCCTTATGTTACCTTATAAGGCCCCTACTTTTACCTCACCAAATTTCTAGTCGGGTAATTGCATAGAATGATTCTATAATATCCGGCGGTACACTGTAATATTTGAGGTGATACCAGCAACCGCTGAAGATGAAATCAGAACCATTGGTTATAAAAGGGCACGACAAAAACTATTCTAAAAAATTGTTCGAGAGTGAAGCAATAAAATCGAAATATCGCTCTATACCCTTTTCAATCAATGAAGATTGATTAGAGCTGTATAGAGCGTTATTTTGATGTCATTGCTTCAATTTCGAGCAATTTGTCAGAAAAGGGTTGCATGTTCAGGGATTCTTGGGGATCCACTTAGGGGGAGATTCCAATGAGGACGTCGGAAAGCAGTGTTCCGATATTCGTCAAGCTGGGAAATCGCAGCTTGATCACGTGGCTGCATTTCGCACTGACACATGTGAGCACTGTTATCGGTGAACCGCTCCCTGACAAGAACGCTCACATGTGTCAGAGCGAAATGTAGTCACGTGACCAAGCTGCGATTTCCCAGCTCGACAAATATCGGAACACTGTCGGAAAGAGTGTTAATTGATGATCTATTACAGATTAAGATCATGAGTTATGAATGATATATTTTTATATCATCATCATCATCATCATCATCATCATCATCATCATCATCATCATCATCATCATTATCATCATCATGAAGTAATCAGTCTTATGACTGGTTTGTTGAAATCCTCCAACTCTGTCTATTATCCACTAAACGCTTAATTTCTACATATCCACGACAGCCCTTATCTCGTGTAATTTGCTTCATATAACTTAATCTAGATCTACCTTTACAAGTTTTACTATTTATTTTTCCTCCTAATATTGTTTTCAATGAACTATCATGTCTCAATATTTGTTCTATCAGATTACTTCTTCGTTGAACGACATGTTTCAAAAGATTTCTTTTTTCATTGACCTTCCCATTTTAGATGTTTTGGTGTCACTTGGGTCTTATGCCCCACCAATAAATATCTCCAAGTTATCTTGAAGATTTCTAAAAAATGTCTTCAAGATTTTTCAAAGATTTCTCATAGACGTCTTGGAGAATTCATAAAAAAGTTTTGGAAGAATCTTGAATTAATTGATAAAAAAAAATCCTAACCTTTCCTTCCTTCTTCCTTCTCTCTTTCCCGCTTCCATACTCTTCCGATTTTTACTCGATCTCGATTCTTGAGGTTGCGGGATTCAAACTCGCTTGCCTCACTACTCACCCACGTTTCAGTGACTTGAGCTATATCGGCAATTTGTTTATGATGCTCATAATTATCAACATGACATAGTAAAATGTGATGTCAATAGTACACATATTCAAAGTCAAAGTAAATATTCTTATGTGGAGCCCTAGTGAAAATTCAAAAGTGGGGGAAGCGGGTATTGAGGCAAATGGAGCGTGAAAATGTTTCAATTCCCTTCTAAATTACGCCTAGATGACTCTTAGGTTATGTTTTCATCGAGATTTCGTCGGGCTTCAACGCTCCACTTTCACCAGGGAGGTTCCGAATATATTCGTAAGAGTCTCCAAACACATTCTTGGCATTTCTAACCTCTTCTTGATACTTATAGTATATTAAAATAATAGTATGGTACAGGTATAGTGATAAAACGTAGGTAGGTGAAAAATAAGTAAGTTCGAATCCCGGAATCTCGAGATCGAGATCAAGTGGAATTCATAGGAGTATGAGAGGGATAAAAGGAACCCTAGTAGAAATGCTCTCATCATTGATGAGGTTTGTAACGCTCAAGGAGATACTAGCGCCGGGCCTTTAGTCGAATCTTTCATGTAAGATTTCTCCAGAACATTTTGAAAATGTTTGAGTATTTTGGAGAAATCTTATACGAAAAATTTGGCTAATGTCCCGGCGCTAGTATCTCCTCAACTAGCCAAAAACTAGATGCTTGCAAGTGCCTCGTAAGGTTTTGGTGAGGTACTTGCAAGTGTCTAGTTTCTGCAAAGTTGAGCTTTACAAGACTTGTTCATGACCAGAGCATTTCTACTTGGGAAGATGGAAAGAATAGAAAAGAGGTGAGGATTTTTCATTTCATTATAAACAAATTCAAGACTTTCAAGAAATTATTGTGAGTTCTTCAAGAGGTCTTTAAAAAATCTTTGAAACCTTTTAAAACTTTGAAATCTTTGAAACCTTTTAAAACTTTGAAATCTTTTGAAATTTGAGAAACTTGAAGGAAACATGAATGGTAAAACTTGTGAATAAGGCAGACCTAGATGAAGTTATATGAAGCAAATTATACAAGATAAGGGTTGTCGTAGATATGTAGAAATTAAGCGTTTAGCGGATAATAAACAGGGTTGGAGGATTTCATCAAACCAGTCATAAGACTACTTACTTCATGATAATGATGAAAAACTGAGAACCTCTCAACCACATCTTTTACAGATCTTCAAGTTAACTAGAACATATCTGCCAGAGAGTTCTTGCAACTTTTCGAAATATCTTTCAGATTTCTGAAAGATATCTCGTTGTCTACGAGGGGTAACATCCTGCACTTAATTCATTCGTTTATATGAATTCATCTATAAATACATTCTCATGACAATAGTTTTATTGGTACACGCAGAGAAAAGTTACCTCAAAAATTACTAGACTTCATAGTAAAATAGGGACAAAATCACATTTTGGGTTTATGTATTATATGTTGTCATTAAAATTACTATATACTTCCTATCAATAAATAACCGAATTCCATCACTCTTTACTAGAAATCATGGTAATTTTAATGACAACATATGATACCTAACCCGAAAATGTGATTTTGTCTCTATTTTACTATAAAGTCCAGTAATTTTTTAGGTAACTTTTCTCTGCGTGTATGGAATAACATTATAAGCTATCTGTCTGTGCGGATAGGTCTTCCATTTGAGGAGTACTACACATTCACACAATATGTGTATGGATACACACCTAGCTTTTAAAGTCGCGACAAGAAACCAGTCGGGCAACATTCCTACCATTTGACCGTTGCGCGTTCTACCCACTCTTGAACTAAGTTACTGCCTGAACGACTCGTGTCCGCGCCTTTTGTCGTACTATTCTTCATGACGAATTAATTGTCCATAATGAAATGATACGGAACAAGATCACATTTGAGAATTATTGAGAGTATAATACTTGAACAAATATTCGATTTTAATCACTAGATATCTATACACAGAAAATGATTCGGATAACACAGAAAGACTCAAAAATTAATTGGGCATTTTCCGTCCAATGAAGGATTCTGGAAACTATGGAAATAATTTTTACCATGGTAATGTAATTCTTGTCTACTCTCAGACAATATAACTACGTCTACTTAGACATATAGCTATGTCTACTCTTAGAGAAAAGCACCTAGATGCGGCAACTAAAATTCAGGTGTTCCGACTGAATTGTCGCGGACGTAAATGAAAGTTTGGCTGTAAGAAATATGAATAAAACGATTTTATTGAGGGGAATGAAAAACTTAACTGTGACGAGTAAAATTTATTTCACTTCACCAAATGTTCACTTGAAACGATTGAATTGTCTGGTTGTCCGATATTCAACTAAATCTTTTTTTTTAGTGTGTGTACCCTATTCATTCCCATCGCCAAATTAAAACCCGTTGCGAAATTTCCTCATTCTACCGTACTTGTTCCCTGTCTGTTTTCTACTGTGTTTTCCCATTGCATCTGCACAGAGAAAATGTATATCAACAATAGGGCCAGCAATCAATTATATAATAACACCTATGAAACGTATGATGAAGATTCTTATATAGATTATGCACTCAATACATGGGATGATCGATTTAATTACACGCATAATGAGTCAAAATATACATGTCATGTCTCAACGTTTCTTGAAGCATATTCAACCAGAATTTTCTATTGAAACGAATTGAATCATAAATATCGTCTTCACAAAAAAAAATCAATCTTAGAATAAGAGTATCCCTCTCATTTTGATGCAACTTCTCCTCTAATGTATGGTATAAAAAGTATTCCTCTCCATTTGAGAGGATTGGTCTTTGTGGTGGAAGAATTTTCATTCGTTCAAAATCGTAGAGGGATATTCTCAAATGAAGAAGAAAAGGTTAAATATCTTTTCTGATTGAGGGGAATTTTTCCTCTCATTTCCAGATTACTTTTTTTGGATGTTCAATTTCGAATTTGATTTTGCCATCCTCTGTTCTAAATTCGTTTCGAGAACCACGTCTGACCTCAACGATATCATAATATTTTCAACTCGATTAACGAAATCACCTCTGAGACAAAAAGAAAACTCATAGACCTGCATACATCAAAGCTATTTCTCTGGAAAACGCTTGAAAATTTGCTCGTTTTAGAATATTATAATTTTAGGTCATGTGAACCTGAATAACAAGTTGTAACCTTGTTGATCAACTTCTTTATGTATTATAGAGATTATTATAATTCATGTCCCTATTATCATAATTATCATCCATAATATAGATTTTCATTCTCTCGCGTCAAATTTAATAACCATATAGCTGCACGGTAAAGTGAAAATATTTGAGATGTGAAAAGAATGATATAATATAAATTTTAACAAAGAAAAACATATTATATAATGATGTGCGTGTTGCAACGTGCAATCATTCCAATCACATTTTTATGCATCTACTTGGGTATCAATAGATGATTAGAATTATATAAACATGAATGTGATTGAGACGACATTTGTTTTCGATGTTCAGTTGTTGTAAAATCACACAGAATTTGTTGAAATACACACGATTTGTTTGAGAACATACAAAAGCACGGAACAAAACTGATTTTTCGTCATGTTTTTTCTTTGTCTTTCTTACGATCACGCGTGCATGTTAAATGCGCATACTAGTTTCATGTGTACAATACATACTTAACTTCCGGTCATAACAGAAATCATTGTTGATTGTATTGTCAAACAATACCTCTGAATGTACACTTACATTGATGCAAACCCGGTCAGATGTAGGCGTATCTCCCATCTAGTGCCAGGTACGATTTTACATTATACACGCATCGTTCATCTGTGCGCACAACACTAGGTTTTTACTAAATATGATCCCTACCCATACAGCACAAGGGTTCCTCCAAAAAGCTCCCTTTTGTGCTAATCGATATGTATTCATTATGAATATTTTGAATTCAAAATTAACTCTTAATGAACAACTTGATATTTAAAAAGAATTTATATCGAGATTTCATAATGAATTATGCGGCAACTATTCAAGAGGTCTTTAGGAAGTCTATAAATTCAAATTGATCGTCTGTGATGGCTGGGCACACCTTATAAAATAAATAATTATTACATTGATCTTGTTAGGAGAAATTTCGAAGATTCTATTATATGTGCACCCAAAGAACGAGTTAGTGACAACAACAAAATCTTGCTGAATGCGAATCGACTAAATATGTTGTTAAACGCATTCGGTTCTCTTCGGGAACAGTGAGGCCTCTATCCGTGCACCGACGCTTCGATCAGATTCTGATCATTCTCAAGGTGACATAAAATAAAACATATTGTTGAGATATATAAAGATGATATAAATGTGACAACGAAAAGTTCATCAAAATTATTTTCTCTTCCAATGAAATAATTGGTTGCGCATAACAAGAACTTTATTCTTTATTTCTCTATTTTCAAATGAGTTTATTTCCAAATTGACTAATTCTAAATATCTGTATTCTTACAAATCTTTATTTTTTTATATTTAATCTTTATTCTTTTTTGTACATATGTTTTTGTTTTAATACAGTGAAACCCCTCAATAAGAACACTCGTCCTCTTTCTCGTTCGAACGGTTGTTGCCTTGCGTTGAAGAAAGGAAGTAAGTAAGTCTTATTGAGGGGTTTTACTGTATAAAAGAATATAGATTTGTACACTCAGAGACAAATCTGGCCAGCACAACCACAGCACGTCGTTGATTTTTGCTTTGACCATCTTATGTAGTTGCTACAACTACATTCATGTGATTTTGTCTTGTTTTTCTCGTCATCATAACCAAATTTCACGTCACTGCACCTGTGAATCTTTGACCATGCGAACATAGTTCCTGTAACCATGTTGCTTTTTTCTCAGTGTAAGAATAGGGATGTTGAGGAATAGAATTATTTGAGAATGGAAAAATGAAGAATAGAGTTATTGTTTTGCCTATGGTTGCCGTAATGAAATGATTTTGTTGAATGAAAAATTTACACGGAGAGAATGAAATAATAAACATTGCGATATGCACATCCCGCTGGTTAAGTTGCAACCACGAAAAATCACATAGGTGCTTTTTAAATGCTTAAAAGCGTTCGAACATACTCATGAAACGGACGAAATTTTGTATTGTAAAACACTTAATCCAAGTTATCAACATATTGACACACTTTTAAGCGTTTAAAAAGTGAATGCACGATTCAAACGCTCTGAGTCCATTGAAATAAAACACTTGAATTTGCAGTGAACTTGGTAACAATGATGGTCGTTTTTCGACGGTGCACTGAAAAAAAGGTATGGCTCTCACAGCTCTACTATTTATGTGTTCTTGCTATCAGGAGCTATACTGGCATCCTTATACCTCCTGACAGCAAGAACACATACATAGTAGAGCTGTGAGAGCCATACCTTTTTTTCAGGGTGATGTAAATAAGGTCAATTGGCTATTTTTTGACCAGCTTTTATGGACAAAAACTATTGCACATACTTGTTACTAATTGTTCAATTTTCAGAAAAGCGGATGATGGCGGTATTTCATCTATTTTCAATAGACAAGAGTCAAAGTAAATTAGGATTGACAATTGTTGTCCACCTCTGCTTGCTAATCAACCAATTTGCTGGTGGTTATGTAATGGCTGTTATTGATCCAATTTTCATTAAAAATACTTACACGGAGAAAAACGAACTGTTAATTTTACCGCAGCTCGGGCAAATTCAACAAGAATTCCGGTAGAATTGACAGTTCAATTTTTTCCGTGCAGCTAGCATCAAGTATGCATGGCTGCGGCAGTCAAAAATACCTTAACACTGAGCAAAATTGATCCTATTTGTATCCAATTTTTAATGGAAAGTTTTTGAGTGATTTCATTGGACAGGAACCGACTGGTGAACGAAAGAACTGTTTCACTTTGTCCACCAGAGTACCGCGGTTTTCTAATTCATTATCACAGTTTATGAAGCACCCAAATCAATTACATACACTGCAAAAAATTGTTACTGAAAAATGTCCGTATTTCACTGGAAGTCATTAAGTAGAATATTGGACTGCCAATTCCAGTACATCGGCACAAATCTTCCAGCACATTCACTGAAATTTTACAGCAAAAATTAAAAATTTGCAATATAGAAGTCATAAAAATTAGGTAAATACACTGACAAGTGAATGTACTGGATTTTACGAGTACCAGGACGCAGTAAATTTGCAGTGTTTTTTTACAAGGTAGAATAATATTATTGTCATTTGAACTGACTGCAAACTCGATTGTCAGATCGACTTTCACCCGGAAAACAGGAAAACTTGCAGCACCTATTCATGTGGTCGATTTTCGACCATCTACACCCCGAGAGAACATGAAGTTTGGAGAAATGTTCAATAGAGGTCCATGCCACGTCTGGACCTCTGGACATTTGGATACACGTTGGGGTGTACCAGCACTTTCGTACTCCTTGGAATTCAAATACCCTAAAAGAACATGAACGTTCAAGAAACGTTGGTCAAACCTGAAATAAGGCTATGGACAATTAAAAGTTCATTGAACGTTCGTTCAATGTAAATTCAACTACAATCAATCTATTCGACCCGTGTTCTCTTGGGGTAATTTGAACTGGAAACAATGTGTTAGATCACCATGTTCGACCAAAGAGTTTGAATATAATTTCATGTCATTGTCACATCACATATCATGCGAACCATTTTCAACATCTGGTAAATTTTTTCCAACTGTGTAGCGTTTACCGAAACATGAGAAAAAACATATGAAAAATGAGGTAACCACCGCTCTTTTCGTTCCTCTTGCCATATATATTTCGTATGATTGTTTTGATTATTCAATAATCAAATCAGCTCTGCTAATCAATATACAGTTACAAGGACACCAGACCCGTTTACGATAACGATAACGGGTTTGTCGAATGTATGCAAGAGTCAAGTCACGTAACACGTAGTGAACAATACGTATACTTTTAAATACGTCGAAACATAAAATATTTCATGTATTCACACTGCAGGCGTGCAAAAGGAATATAATAATACCCCGTGAGGACAAACGAGGACAGGGACAAATAATACCCAAGTGGCACCAGAATATACTATAAACGTTCTTCGAATATTCGAAATAAGTTCCATGCACATCCCAATGAGACCGTTCTATAGGTGCTATGCATATTCTTCGAACGTATGTAATCGAGTATACGATTGCACGTCAATCGAACGTCGATTGAGTGAATATGATACATTCCGAATGTACTACGGACGTTCTAAGTATATTTAAAACAGTCTCATTCGAATATTCTATGTGCGTTCGTTATATGTTCTTCGTATATTTTTCGTACATTCTACGAACGTTTCTATTTTGTATACACGTTGAACTTGTGTTGCTGCTTGGGTATCGCGATGTTTTCACTCCGATGTATTCTTATAAAATATTTCCCAAAACTGTTTGCGAATCTGGTATTGAATTATTCGTTAATATCCAAGGAATACATATGTTTTCTCCTTACCGCATCAAACGAAAAATATCCTGAAGGTCAATGAGCTCTATCGGTGGTTCATATGTTTCCTATTTTTAATTTTCCAATTATTATTTTGAGGATTCCCAAAAGCGTTGGGATTACATTTGCACGGGAAAAATGTTTGATAAAATTTACCAACGAGAGGGGTAAGACACTAGATAGAGAATTAGAATTTCTGTTAATATTCACTAGAACTTTAGTCAAATTTACTACTGTGATAGTAATCTCAACTGCGACCGTCGTAAGTTTTACTAAAATTCTTATAAATATTACGAGAAATTTTAATAGTCCCGTATTTTACTGAACACGTTAGTAAATCTTACGAAACATTTTTTTCCGTGTGAAATTTGTCATTTTTATCATTCTTTCGATTGATTTCCAATATCAATTTTAAGTAGACTGTTTCTATAAAAACCTACACCTAAAACCTGTTCATTCGCTAAGATGGAAAGTTGGTCTCGACGTTGTTGGAATTGAATTTCCTGTTCAAGTAAACATTGTATTTTGTACGTGGATCTCGGCGTTGGAACAAAAGGTTTAGGACGATGCTCCGCAACGGACACAGACCGAAAGCAACTTCCTAGTGTTGCGTGAGCAAACTCATTTCTATATCCTCACATATCTCCATAGGTGAAAGCATACAAACGTAATACATTTAACACACAATAATTTTTTGATGGTAGAAAAAGCGTTCGGTATAAATAGTCAGCCACGCAAATGTTGAGATAAAGTTACTAGTACTAAGCGATAATCGAGGTGAAATACCATTGTAGGAAAATCGATTCATTCAAAACAATATTGTATCATGATTATAGTGGGATAATTTGAATTTTTCTTCCGCTTTTTTTATGTTTCAGAATAGCGATGCATGTTTTCACGAGAGATTAAACAATTCACTTCAAATAAAAAAACTCATTTCATTATTCGATTAATTCAAACGATCCATGAACGGGGTTCGTCAAATTCATCAAATAATTTAAGATGTCAGTCTTCAAGATGCGAATGCTGTTCATCATCGCAGGGGGAGTTTGTTCAATTCTTTCGGTTGACGCTACACTGAATCCAGATGGGATCAAATGCGGTCAGAAGAAATGCTCCACAACAGAATATTGCAGCCCATTCGATTCTAGATGTAAACCATGTGCCGATATTTGTGACTCAGCTAGTCATAATCATGAACCGGACATATGTGTAAAAGATTGTCAAGGTAAGAAATTGTTTGAATGCATAAAATAATTTTCTTGGGGATAATTTCATATCCCAAGTAGCATCGGAATATACTACGAACATTCAAAGAATATTCGAAATATATCCTATGCACATTCCAACGAGACCATTTTTATAGGTACGATGGACATTCATCGAACATATGTAATCGAATATACAAATGTACGATAATCGAGCGTTGATTGAATGGATATCGTATATTTCGAGTGCATTACGTAAGTACTAAGTACGTTGAAGACGGTCTCATTAAAACATTCTACACGAAAAAAAATATTATCTCACATATCACGATGTCAGAATCGTAGCGGAGGACTATATCTGCAAATTAATTTATCCAAAATGTAACATTGTGAGTTGTGCTGTTTTTAATTAGATCACATCGAATATTACGATGTTGACTGCCTTAGTATCTGACAATTTCTGCTTTTTCAAGTATGTTCCTATGCTACGACTTCAACATCATAGTTGATGATATAATATTCTTTCAGTATATGAACGTTCAGAATATGTTCTTCAAATTTCATCCGTACATTCTGCGAACGTTTCTATTTCGTGCATACGTTCTAACGTCTGTTACTACTGGGGTTTATTCTCAAGATATTCTACACGATATAAGTATTCTATACGATTCTTGAAACCTTTTATTTGAAAAGTTGAAAACATTCAGAAAAGTTTCACTTCTTTTCAAAATCGTTTCTTGGAGTTTGCATTGTCTATTTCTTTATATGCTTTGAAAATATTTCCGAAAACATTCTGAGGCCATTCTGTAAGGTTTCTATCACGATAAAATACATCTGAATGTTTCTTGAATCTACACGGAGAGGAATTTGGAGTTAAATCTACTATGGCACTTTGTAACTGAAGAACAGGCTGAACTTACAATGAAATAAAAATATCAAGAACATCAACACTTAAACGCTACTTGGCAAGAAAATGCAAGGTTTGGTGCTGTATGAAATTATGTCTTTTATCTCTATAAAATGTAAAAAGAGCCTCATTACTCGTCGCAATCTCATTTGAATGTCCTCAATACCATGTAAAATTGATTTCGATCAATTTCCAGGTTTCTTTGTATACCCTTCGAATTGAAATTCAACTCCTGATCCTATATATCACATCGAGCAGATGAATTATATAAGCTCCTCTCCGCGTTGTGCTTTTTCAGTTGAGCCAATTGATCCTCAAACGGAGATAAAAAGGAGAAGAACCAAAAGTGATTCTCTTACGTAATCTACGAATACCTTTCGTGAAATTGTAAAGTCGTTAGAAGATGAACTGTGACGAGGGACAACGTAGATTCTTGGATAACATTTTCTCTCTCTCTCTCTCTCTCTCTCTCTCTCTCTTTCTTTCTTTCTTTCTACGGAGAGTTGGAACTCAAAATGTACTTGAGCAGTTTTAGTGGCGGATCCAGCAACTTGTCTATCTCTCTCTCCATCCATTCAACCATACATGTCAAGAAGGGTCGGGCGGCCCTTCCTTTTCCCATCCTTTCTTGACCCATATGGTTTAATGGACGGAGAGAGAGATAGAGAAGTTGCTGCATCCGTCACTGAATTGTACCTGTTTGATTACGCCCTGTTATATACCTATCTCAAAGGTTCCCCTAGAAAAGGCAATATTTACCTGGACATTGCCTATGCCACTACCTGCATTCTTCCCTTTAAGAATCGTTTTTTTCTTTCAAATGAACGTCACAAGAATAAGATTTTTTTTTTTATTTTTTCAAGAAACATCCTTATGATCTGAACATTTTAAAAAGGATCCTTGGTCGGCGTATCCAAAACGTATGAGAGAAAATCGTCACATCAGATATTTTTGAGGTTGACTTCACAGATGGTTTCTCTCGCTATAAACGTATTATGTGGGATGAATTCAAATTTTCCTCACTTTCAGAACATGAAGAGTGAATGTAGGAAACGAAAATGGGGACAGACACTCAGAGAAAAAAGTAGTCGGCATTACCATTGGAATAGTTGGGAAAGGACTCAAATATGACTGATAGTAAGTCTTACTTATTCATAGTCTAAGTAATAATATTCATTGTGCAAATTACCATCTGGGGTAGTCACGTTCACGATTAAATAATTAGTGCAACCATTAATTAGCCAACTATTCATAGTTGAGTCCTTTCCCAACTACGACTACTATTTTCTTTTCTCTCAGTATATACGTACTATGGATTTTCAAGTAACGCATCTTTTGAACATTCTATGGGTGTTCACTATACGTTCTTCGTATCTCCTCCCATGTGAAAACATTTCTATATTCATATTTAATTTATATATAATTCAGTATAGTATATTTATAATTTCTATACAATTATATGAGAATTATATATAATTCTCGAAAATTTTCCACATGGGCTTTGTAAGTTCTACGGCGCGGGTGCCGAGTTATGAAAATTAATGGGGGGGGGGGGGGGGTGCCTCGAATAGGCAGAAAAAATAGAATTAGTTTATGTTGCTGAAGTTTGAATCGCTTATTGAAACGAATTAGCAGTCAAATAATACAATATTCAGCTGTTAAAAACCAAAAATCGTGCGGTACATTCTTTAAATGATGTTTCCGGTTCCAAGGATTTGATTCAGAAAGATAAATAACGATGATTTACCAAATTTCGTGAGTTTGCATTTCCGTTTCGTTTCTATGAACGATTCCATCTTAAAGGGCGTATTGGTTCCCTAATTTCCTTAAAATTTGAAGGCGTTCAGTCCCTCCAACAAATAAGTTGGAGAGGGCGGGGTCGAGCCTCAGGAGTCTCCTGCACTCGGCGTCCATGTTCAACGTATGTTTTTATCATGTGTAGACGATCATTTGGGGTAAGTGCTACGTACTTCCCTGGTGAAAATTTCCGGAAGCGAACTTTGAAACAAATGAAGCGTAAAATGTTTCAATTTCCGCTTCTTTCGCTCTTACATACCGTTTCATTTACTCTCCTGTGGCACTTCATACCCTTCTCACGCTCCCATTTTCACTAGGGTTACTATTTAATCGAACATTCTATGGACGTTCAAGATTGTTATTTGAATATCATTCGCACATTCTACGAATGCTACTGTTTCGTACATACGTTCGAATATTTATTGCTACTTGGGTATAAAACGATTTCATTGGAATCTGTATAGGATATATTTGGAATACCTGTGAAGCGTTACGTACACTGTACACTGTAATATCTAATGAAATATTTTCTCCGTGTACAAGTCACATTGAACATGGAAATCATGAGTATTCAATATACATTCGTCATTCAAGAATTGTATTTCCGTCTACTACAATAAATATCTATTTCGTAACCCCTCGGTTTGTAAGTTTCTCAGCAAATCTGTTGCTTCATTTCATTCATCGATTCGGGAAATCGTCGGAAATATAAATTTTAGATGCACAATAATGTTAGTGATTATTCAATTTCGAAAAGCTAAGAATGATCGTGGTGCAACAATATGAAACGATGATACCATCTTCAAACCGGAAAAAACTAATTACGAGACAAGATTTATGAATGAACGATAGAAGATGAATCTGCGAATCTCATGGTTACATCATCATTGTTGTCTTGAAGAAAAACTGATTGTGAGAAGAAGTCGATGCTTGAAAAACATATTTTCTTTTTCGTAACGAGATGTTTAGTTCTATTGACAGGGATGCTTTGAAGTTATACTTAAATTTTCATTCGGCCGTGCAAATTATTGTCTACATTCATAAGAAACATATAAAACCCAGGAAAATCGTGAAACAGATCATCAATGTGCAATAAAAACAAACTTCTGCACTTCAAATTTTAGTTGTGAGTTCATTGGTAATAGGTGTGAAACCCTGGTTGAAAAACCTTACAGGATCCGATAGAAACCGATTTAAAATTAATCGGAATGCATAGGGTCAATCGAAAAGCCTCAAGTATCGATTCAAAATGAATAGGACTCAATTGGAACTTGTTATCTATAGGATTGAATCAAGGATTCACCCATTGAAAAATGGAATTAATAAGACTTGACGCCATCTATCGGTTTGTATAAGAAATATCTGGTTGGATGTTTGAAATTTGGTTCATCCCATGAGGCGAACGGTTTCCATCAGGAGTTTCTCCAACCTCGATCTATTAGAACTGAAGGGGAAATTTTTGGAATTGAATCGGTAATGGATTTGTATGGGAAATATTCAATTAAATTGTAGAATGTATGGGTTTTATTCATTAACGGATTTCGGTTGGATTATTTCAACATTTGAATTTATTCGGAATAGTGGGGATGTTCCCGTATCTGGATATTCAATAGGTTTGAACGATGAATGTTCAATTCAGTTTTGAAATTTTTTCTAATTCATTAAAGAAAATTGGTTTTTATTGGAATCTGCGGAAATCTTAATCTATTGAAATTCATGGGAAACTTGATGGAATTGGAGATTTTGTGGGTTTCTATAAGGAATATCGAATTCATCTTCACAATTTATCGGGAATTTCAATTCATCGGGATCAATGGAAAAGTTCACAGATCCCAATGTTCTATAAGTTGCTATGGGAAATATCCAATTCAATTTTAAAATTCTTTTATTCCATCGGACAATCGGTATTTATCGGAATTTCCTGTAATCTCAATCTATCAGAACTAATGTGAAAGTTGATATAATTGAGGATTCATGAGGTTTCTATGGGAGATATCCAATTCGATTTTAGAATGTGTAGATTTTATTGGTCATTCGATAGAATCCAGTCGGACGGGATAGAAGGCGATTCGAGTTCCATCGGATTGAATGGGAATAATTGGAATACCTGAAATGCCCATTGAAGATCAATGAGAATGAATCAAAATGAATCATCCGTGGAGTTGAATCCTGAATTCGCCCGTACATAAATATGTATCAATTTGATTAGAAGTATTGGGATGTGGTATATCCTATCAGTTTTTATAAAAAATATATGATGTAATTGAAGAAGGTTTTTTATTTCATCAACCAATCGGAGTGGTACAGTTTGTATATTCGAATATTTAACAAACGTGTATGGCGAATACGCAATTTGATTTTAGAATGTATGTATTTTATGGATCAGTTCATTTTATTTCGATTGTCTTTGAATCCAAACCTACTGGAGATCAGAAGGAAGTTCTTGAGTCTAAATTTCTAATGCGTTTGTAGATGAAATATTCAATTCAAATTGAGAAGACGACGCAACAACCGTCTTCTAATATACAAATGTGGGATTTAAATTGTGATAATAATATTTGATTAATGTCAATAAAACTAACTTGACGCATACTTTAATGGACAATGTTGGAAATTTCTGCATTAAATGAAATTTTTCTGCTGAAGGTTGTTTTTAAGTACTTGCATGAATTCAGTTTCATACACTTTACATTAAATTTATTGCGAAGTGTAGCATCATCTATAGATCTTTCATGTTTTCGTACCTCGAATGTAATTTAGAATGCGTATGAACCAGAATTCATGTACGTGATTGAAAGAACTTCCAGATATTTCTGACAGTGTAACTTCAGATTATCATTAAATTCGATTGATAATTTTATTATTCATTTTTATATTCTATTCTCTCAATCCGAGGAAATGAAATATCATAGGTTTCATCCTGTTGAATTTCAGAAATCAGCTGGACAACCTGACAACCTCTTTTAGTACAACCTGATTTCACTCTTTGGAAATGAAAACTACCCTACAAAATTAGAGATTTAATGGAATTCTACCCTCAAACTATGAAGTGTCACTTTAAAAGAATGTAAAATTCACTCGTTACATTGACGGGCACGCTTCTGACTGTCCCATACAGAGAAAAAAAATTTGATTGACATATCCCCAACCAGAATATTTGGTTGGCGTAACTAAAAATTTGGTGGATTCAACCAAAATTCGATCATGTCAACCAAAAAGATCCCACCAAGTTACTTTTAGTTCGAGAAATCAACATGATTTGGCCAGATGATATACTTAGCGTAGCCAAATTTTGATGAAACCCACACGGAGAAAAATGAGAAGTAACTGTTGTTTTAATCGTGGTAGCTCTTACTCGAGCGCTCAGTCAGTATATGGATGACTATTTTTGGAGTGGAAGTTACTTCATTGGAGTACTTTTTACCAATTTTCATGGAAGATTTACATTCTAAGGACTGAGCCACACTGAAAATCCCGTGGGAGCTACTAAAAAATGTTGACTAATTGTATGGAGTAAAATATACTCCTTTATTTTTTTCCGTGCACTAAGGTTTTAGTTATGCAAAAAAACACGACGTTCCAGTTCTCCTTGTTTCGTATAAACCCTCTCGCATGCATGCAACTTCTACGCAACAGTTCTAAGGAATTCTACCGGGACATTCCGAAGAATGCCATCTCAAAAAACAAAGTTCAATATTTCCCTTATTTCCCACTTGATCGATCTGAAAATTTCAAAAAAACTTTTTCGAACATTGACGAACAACTTTGTCGCTTTGAGTTTTTCCAAATCGAAAATTCCCTCGACACTTTTTTCCTCTGGGAACTCGCAAGCGTCTGTTCTCAATAGCTTTTGTTTGTTACTAAATATTCATTGAATGATGAAATATTCTAACAATTTTGATTCAAATAAGAAGACTGACAATGCCTTAGAACCGAAAAAACATATTTACATCGATCAATGAAATAATCGATGCGTGTGTTGCTGATACAGCAAATTTAAACACACGAGCAATCCATGTCTCTAATAACCACAACTCCTTACTCAGAGTATGTGGTTAGATGGAAAGAGATGAACTTTTTCCAAATATCACGAAACGTGTCAAATAATTATTCTCTCTTATGAAGAGTAAGCGGTACGATACGTACAAGACAAACTCATCGTTAAAGATAGAATCAATTTACTTGTTTGATTCAATTTATTTGTTGTCTTCGGGGATCAATAATGAAGCTGTATACCAAATTTGAAGTCATTCGAGTGACTGCCCGCTGAGTAATCCCAAAATATATATTGAATTGTAATTATTTTGAAGAAATTAAAATTTTCACGTTTTAATTTTTATCTCACAAACTACACGAAGAAATTGTCGCACAGACAATCCAAAGTCCTTACATTGATGGCCAATGTGCAACGGAGGAATATTTTTTATTATTATATTTTTTTAATATTATATCCCAGATAGCAATTCAGCCTTGCTGCGATGTTGCCAGGGAAGCTTGTGACAAGGTTGACATAAGCCTCCTAGTTGACACACGACAAGAGTGCAAGCTTACAAAACCCTTGCAGCGCAGTTGTAGCAACCTTACCCTGACAAGGTTGTCAATAACAAGTCAAAAACAATCCAATGACAAGTCTGGAAAGCTTATGAAAAGCTTACATGTTATGTGGGATTTCACTCTGAAAATCAATGTGGAAAAGATGTTTTTTTTTTTTATTTCACATTGAACATCAATGTGCGGGGTTTGGTTATCTGTGTGACAATTTCTCCGTGTATTGACGGTAGAAAAAAATGTTCCATAAGAAGAGAAATGTGTGTTGATCATTTCTAACAGGCTATATTTTTCATTCTGACGAATTTTTTTTTCTCGTTCTACTTGTATCTTGGATCAGATTCCGAAACGTGTTCGATCGCAAGTCTGGTTATTACATGCGACGCATCAATTATAAAAACGAAAAAATAACTAGAATCAAGTAGAACCTGTTGTGAAAACTTATATGTCGTGGTGCTCGAATGACGCATGTTTCGAAACAATCACGTGATATTTGAACAGTTGTTAGCAACGTTAATGAACAAAGAATCCATCCAATGGATTATCGCTGTTTGACGAATAGTTTTACAAAACACGTTCCATCTGTGATCGAATAATTCATCATTTGAGGGCATTCCTCTTACCCACTATGTGAATTTTGAACGACACACAAATTCCGACCCTAGAATTCAATATTCCTCTCAACTTTTTATGTTATTTCAACGAAGGATTTCACTCTTCATTTTCCATTGACGAAATAATAGAATAAGTCGATGAAATTCACGTTATGAATGCTTTTTAATCTGTGCACTGTTCAAAAATGACATACTAGTTAACGAAACTTTTGATTACTAATAAATACTCTTCTTTGTAAAATTCTGGTTCTATTGCATAATAAGTTAATTCCGAAACGTCATCTATTATGTCCGCTAGAATGATATCGATTAATTACAGCGTTCTATTCAATGATATTTATGATTATTTGATTATTCCCCAACTATAAGGTAAATCATCACGTTTATCCGTGTATAGTTACGATGCCAATTTGGATAACGCTCCTCCACCTACATAGAGAGATAAATACGAACGTACAGGTTCGTCTTTCAACATTTCGATGTACCATCCCTCAATCTGAATATGTTCAGGTCCGTTGACTCTGCACCTGACTGTCCCTACTAACTTCCCACACATACGGACCGGTGGGTGAGTCATCCGGCTTCTAACTTTCTTTTCATATGCTTCTTTTTATTTCTTCTTATTTCCATTTTGAAGAAGCTCGAATAAACAGAGAAGAAAAAGATGAATACAACCTGCGCTGGTATACGTTCAATTTGACCAGGTACAAAATACTGTGTCAATGGAAATCCAAGTAGCACCAAAAAATTCTATGAAGATTCTACGAGGATTCGAAGTATGAGGTAAGTGAGGGTAATAAGGCCTATCGGCTAATACAGCCTGAGTGATAAAAATGCTATTAAAAATAATCGATGTCTCAAGATCCTACTCGCAGATAACTAACATTAGTAGATGGTGCATCATTGATTCCGATAAATAATTTTTATTCTATTTTGAATCTCCCTTAGCTAGGCCTTATTACTCTCACTTGCCTTGTTCTATGCACATTCCAATGTTTATTAAAATTGAAAATTATTCTTCTAGAATACTAATTCGTGTAAGACAAGCATTTCAATGATTGATTAAATTGCGTATTCTATTCCCAGGAAGAACTTTCTGGAGAAAGGACAAATAAGCTATTCATTTGGTAAAAAAAAGATTTTTTTACACGGTATAAGCATCATTGTTGGAACAATTCTTAAATCTAATGGAAGATTTCTTGTGAAATTTAATATTCCCGTATTGAATTCAATGTGAAATTTTGGAATTTCTTATTAGAATGTGAGAAATTAATTATTACATTTAGAAACATCTTATCAAAATTAAACAGACAATTCTCAAAATTAAGAACTATTTTATTGAAATTAATATCATATTATAAAATTCAATAGATTGGGTGACGTAAAAAGTTTCATAATATGCTTTTGAAATTTACAGCAAATTTTGTTCACAATGTATATTCAACACGGTCCCATTCAAATATTTTATGAATGTACACCATGTGTTCTTCTACCCATTCGTACATTCTACTAACGTTTCTATTCCGTATATATATTTAAATATTTATTGCTATTTAGATAGGTACATCGCTCCCTCGACTGGTTGAATTGATTTGAAGAATAATTTCGTCCTCGAGAAAAAGTTGTTTTCACCATCAGCTCACCTTTTTCGTCGATTTCACATTCTTTTCCTCTACTTCTGTTTGCCTTAAATTCATATGACACAATCGTTACCGCATATATTAACTGCATTCAAGGTTCTATGACATTTGTGTTTCCATTTGGAACATTTTTCAAAATTATATATACGAATTGTACATAATTTCTATATAATTATATAGAAATTATATATAATTGTGAAAATTTTTCCATATGAGTTATATAAACATACGGAAAAGGATACTCTCAAAATATTGACAAATGTTGCTGATTCCGAAACAATTTGTCCTCGTTTAAATTCATTCTGTCGAACGATTTGAATGCAATTCATGTGAGACGGATGATCAGAACAGGAGATATGCGCGTTCACAGGAATATTCATTTCTAATCACACTTTTCCTCGTCCATCCAATTCCTCTAGATGAATTGAGCTGAAACTTAAATTAGTTATTAACTGATTAAATTTAACTGTTTACGCCGATACATTGGTCAAACTTCGATTGATTCGATATTGTGAAATCCGAATATACAATCTATGTACCAAGCACACCTCAAACATCCTCATTCGAATATCCTTTTCTTGTAACACAATTTTTCATTTATCATCATCATCATCATGAAGTAAACAGTCTTAAGACTGGTTTGATGAAATCCTCCAACCCTGTCTGCTATCCGCTAACCACTTAATTTCTGCATATCTACGACAACCATTATCTTGTATAATTTGCTTCATATAACTTCATCTAGGTCTACCTCTTCGAGTTTTACCATTCATTTTTCCTTCCAATATTGTTTTCAATAAGCTATCATGCCTTAATGCGTGTCGTATCAGATTACTTCTTTTTTTCACGACCTGTCTCAAGAGACTTCTTTTTTCATTTACCTTCTCAAGTACTTCATTTTTTACTTTCTCTATCCACTTTATTCTAAGCATCCTTCTATAACACCACATTTCAAAAGCTTCGAGTCTTCGTTGGTCCGTTTTTCCAATTGTCCAAGTTTCACAACCATATAATGCTGTGCTCCAAACGTAACTCTTCAAGAATTTTTTCCTTACTGCTAAACTAATATTCTTCGAACATAGTCACTGTTTCTTTGGGTGAAAAGCCTGTTTCCCTTGTGCTATTCTTGCTCTTATATCTCTCTCGCTTTTACCGTTTTCTGTAATTATGCTTCCTAGATATTTAAATTCTTTCACTTATGACATAATGATTTCGTGAGTGTACATATAATAATGTCGGGGATTTTTTAACATGGTCGATTCTTCTCTTATAGAAAAAGTATCTAGTTTTTGTTTCCTCCTATTCACCTAACGATCGCAAAAGATTCATCGGATTGAACTTGAGAGAAGAAAAGGACGAATTTGAAGATTTGAACGACTGACTGGTATTATTGGTGATAGGGGAATACTTCCACCGTATTCCCAAAACGCGTTATCCAATCCGTATTGAAATCAATGTTTATTTGTCCCGAAACAGGAATATAATTTACGGAATTTTTTGTTTCAAATTAATGAAAATCTTTCCATTGAACATAATAATTTTTTCTATTGAGAACAAGGTTGAATTAGAATGAAGATAAGGAGATTTTCCTTCAGTCAAGTATTATTTCACTTCCTAAATATCTATCGGAATAAATTCTATATCGTCCGTTTATATCATTGATTAACTTAATTTCATGATTTGGATTGTCAATGAATAAAAAATTCTACCGTCAAGATTGTACGAGGGGCAAATATTCAAATTAATCCCCATACTCTAAAAAATTGATGATTATCTACAAAAATATTATATCAACGTAAACGCAACAACCCCAATATAGACCATCCAACAAAAAGAAGAAAGGAAATATTAACAGTGTAAGAATCCAAAAGGTTCACCAACGAGTGAGACGCGATGAGTCATGCTTGAATCGATTGGGTTCTCATGACCTCGTCTGAGAACCGGTCTGACGTCTTCTTCTTGTTCTTCTTCTTATTTCTAGTGTTTTATTCTATACTTTCGTAATACCTTGTTAAACCCTTATGATTCAAGTAAAATTTGATTCCAACATACATCACTGTGTCATTGTGTCAAATATCAATTTTGATAGCAAAACTTGAGCAAATTATATCTTGCATAGAAGACCTTTCAGACCTAATCTACGCACAGGGTGTTGGGTATAGGAGTATCATGAACAAAACTGGAGAATTCTTATTAAATTCTTATTTGTTGACTTTTCCACAATATAAAGCTCTGACGTGATCGAGGATTCACAACCAGTTCAATAATGATTATTTTTCACTTCCGATTGATTCTAAAATCATCAAGGTATTTTTAAATACAAAAAAAAGTTTGTTTTCCAATTTTTGTGCATGCGATAATGCTTTGTACTACATCAAAAAGATATAATATATAAGAAAATAGACTACCCTGCATATTCTTGAATATCTTTTGGGAGTATTTGAATAACTTTTCTTATTCCAATATGTATTTTAGGCAAAACAAGAACTCTATTATTTATTTCTCAAATAACTCCATTCCCAAGTATGACTAATTCTCAATATCTCTATCCTTACAAATCTCTATATTCTTTCATATGTCAACCAAAAAATATCTGTATATAAAAGAATAAAAATTTGTAACAATAGAGATATTTGGGAATAAAGTTATTTGAGAATAGAGAAATAAAGAATAGAGTTCTGGTTCTGCCATATTTCATTTTGAAATATCAAGAATCTTCCAATTCCAAGGAATTTCATCAAAGTTGTGTCATGAACACTTGATGAATGAAGAGAATTATTGTAACATTCCAAATGGATGAACAGTAAAGCTTTTCAATCGGTCAGTACTATATATCGTCAAAAATGTGAACGAAGCTCGAAATTTGGTTCTGGTATACCCAATAGAGACTCCTCATCATTCAGAAAGCTTCCCAACAAATACAACGTGTAAAACTTGACAAAAAATGTTACATGACACGCCATTTAGATATCGAATAGGTCTCTTTTAGAGCATTGTCCAAAAGATATCTAATGGATATCTGAAAGACGTCTTATGTAACACTTTTCGTCAAGTTTTAGACGTTGTGTTTGTTCGGTTGTTACCCAGTGCCGGATTAATGTAGGGCCTAGATGGACCTGGGCCAGGGGCCTCAAATTTTTCAAACTTAAAAAAAACCGAATACCCTAAAAAATGTCCTTACAAGGGCCTTCATATGCTCAAGCGCCCAAGGGCCTCGATAACCATTAATCCGGCACTGTTGTTACCCTAGTACACTGAAAAAAAAAATAGGAGTAAAAATATCGCCAACTGCCAGAATGTAGTTCGAGTAACCACAATTTTAGTGGATTCTGCAGCGGTGAGTGTAAGATGTACGTCAGCTGGTGTATATCATACATTCGCTGCTGCAAAATCAACTAAAATTGTGGTTACTCGAACTACATTTTGGCAGTTGGCGATATTTGCTTCCTCGTTAGAGGGAAGCTTTATGATCGTTTCGGGGAGCCGAAAATTTTTTTGTCTCGAACTTGAGAATTTCGACTAGGATTGACCGCGAGCTTGAGTCGCTCAAATTGAATTATCTGAAAAGACAACAGGTCGCGTAGATCAATACGCGATGTAAAAAATGGGCATTATTTAATTATTCTATCTCTGATCCTCCTACAAAAGACGTTAAAAAGTGTTTTCGGAATCAAATCGAGTATCAAGTTGAACCAACATCAATCTGACAAGTTCCAATTGAATTGGAGGACAAAAAGGGACGTTTGAACATTTGAAATACGTTTTAATCGTTGTTATAAAATGAATGAGAAAGTCAGCAAAGATCTTTTTTCTGTCATCGTGAAGAATGGTTGTTCAATCAAATTTATTTATAAGAACACGAAAAGAAAACATTTCTGTCATCGTAGAATATTTGAACGTCTACGACCTATTTGAGTTGTTTTTTGTTTTTCAAAATAAATTTGCCATGTTGTGTAGTTATGTAACAAACAGGCATTAAACCAAAAATTTCAATCACTTGCGAATACTCGAAATTGAATACCGTATATCATGGTTTCATAAAATCACATGATGTGTAAACGTATATCAACCAAAACTTGATAACTTCCTGAAGTAATGTTGTTTTGCCAGAGGTTGCTATCACAACGACTACTTGCTGCTCGTCGACGACGTCTGCGCAAATGTACTGATTGAAGAAATTTTCAGGTCATAGACATTTCACGGGATATTAGATGATTCAAATTTAATAAAATCAGCAGAGTGGAATGGAGCCACCACAGCCCGGATAGGACTTGTTGGAAACATTTCTTTGTCTTTCTCACTCCGTACTTTTCACAGGTTATGAATATGTGATTAGCTTATTCCAAATATTCATCCGCTCGAGAATAATTATCCAAGTCGTGGGCTTGTAATTTGCAACATAAGAAAAATTGGATGAATTGATTTTAAAATGAGTCAGACGTACAAATGAGGATGTATCATAAATATTTCCATTGGTTGACCTCCTTACGCAAAATTGACTCTCAGTTTTCTTTATTATTCCATTACCTCAGGGAGTTGCGCGTAATCCTGATGATACAATACGAAATTAATCTTAGAAAATACGGGAAAAAGAAAGTATCAACGGCAAAGTGTTATCTTCCATCGCATAGGTCAATTCTAACTGCTTATAAATCTTTATATCCATTCGTCCTCTGATAGTCATGATGATTTCTTTATTTGTAAACTTAATTTATCGAAATTCATTCGTCCTGGTTCCCGACTAAGTGAGCCAATATATCATGTCATTCAAGTGATGCAGTTCATTTTTTCGAATCTAATTCCATTGATCAAAGTTGCCGATTGGCGTGATTTCCTTATCGTTGTTGGGATTCGTTCGGGATTTCAAACCTTGCAGGATTCTTCGGCATTTCCTCCAGATTTATGAGCATTTCATATTCGATTGAACTAAATTTGTTCTTCAATATTTTCCACTATCTTCAATTCACTTGAAATTAGGTTTTGAGGGGATGCCAATTTATGGGGTGTCAAGCGTCAATTTCATTGGTCGAGATTTATGGAGTTGAATTATCCCAACTCAGTCTCAAGAAGGGAGCCAGTCTGCTTCGATTGAGATTTTCACTCGTTTCGAGTAAACGCTCTTTGTTTCAAAGTGAAAAATTCACTCCAGTAATTGTGTGACTGTGAGTTTCTACCCAGAACACATTTCGAAGCTCCCCCCTAGGTTTGCGTGCAATTTGCGTGCAGAAGCTTGTCCATATGCGTCGCTCCGTGAGGGCATGTTATCTAGGTAACTTCAAATCTTGGACTATCACTCTAAAAGATTGGCAATTTCACTCGAAATTTCGACAAGCTCATTTTCGGTTGACTGAAGAGTAAAATCTCACTCTAAAAATTTCTTAGAGTGAACGGTAGATAATTTTTCTCCGTAAATAATAAATATTTATGGAAAAATCATTGTATCAAATTGTTATTGGTTATAAAATAACAAACTTATCTTCTAATTTCAGAGTATTTGCACGATCAGCGATACGTTCTTCGTGCGGATCTGAGCGATTATCAAGACCTAAAAGGTGAGTGTAAGACGCGATAGGAATATTCATGAATTCCACAGTGAGTCATAAAGCACAGCCATGCATTTCGAAGGAGTGTGAAAGTTATGGAATCGTTAACTATGAACAAACTTGTACTAAAATTATACGAATGATGTGTGGTTATACATTTTACGAATCGAAAATCTCCGATTCTACATAATCAAATGTTTCCAGAATATATTGTTCCTTCATACAATCGTCTGACGCTGCCTTTTACAGCAGTGCATTCATTTTCAAGACTTTTAATTGGGTATATATTACATATTTTATATTAGAAGACAAAAACAGATTTTTGTCTCATAATGTGAATGATTTGACAATATATTTTGTAAAAATTTCCATTTAAAGCCTTGAAGCGACGCGTTGTCATCCCACACGGTAAATTCCTCCATTTTCTTTTTTCCGTGTTCTAAAATCGTTCTGAAGGCTCACAATTCCATAAGGTACTATGCTAGAAATCAAAATTTTTTACCTTTTCTCATTGATATTTTTTTTATGTACCCATTTGAAGGATAGTATTTCAAATTTTTATCAGCCCAGCAAGCATTTAGGGTCTTGCGATATTTTTCAATCGGGTTTTAGATGATTTGCACAGCCCTTTCACGTAAGGTCTAGACGAATTTCCAACAAGAATTGATTGAAAACTTATCTAAAAGTGTCATACACATATGACATTTGAAACATATAAAAAAAAAAAATATTGCAGGGCATAAAATGTTTATTGGGAGATTATCATTTTTCATTCAAAGTCACTGGAGTCACCTTGCACGGTATCTGTTGATTTAAGTTCTGTGGAATAATGAATAACTCCTTCCGTCCTAGAAAGATGAATTACTTCAGAACAAAAACTAATTGCACATGCATTCAACTTTCATTCCAACTCATATCACAAATTGTAATTTTAATCATTACATATCGTAAGTCATCGACATCCTCGAATTATTCACTGCGCATTAAAGGCACTGTCAGAAATATCTAGAAGTTCTTTCAATCACTTACATGAATTCAGGTTTATACACATTCTACATTGAATTTAATTTACAAAAACATGAGAAAAGTATGGTCAATACTATAGTTTACATTAAATTCAATATAAAACGTGTATGAAACTGAATTCATGCACGTACTTGAAAACAACTTTCAGCAAAAACATTGGAAATCATGCAGAAGTTTCTAACAATGGGGGTACACGGAGAAAAAAATTAACTGGAATAGCAAGAATTTCTCTATTTTAGCGAATTATGTCCTCTATTTATTATACTGCGGCAATCAAGTTTGCTAAAATGAGTGGCGATTCATCGTTTTAGCGAATCAAGCTTTGCAAGATTAGCCAAAGATGGATGATCATAACGAATCAATTCGTAAACACAGCGAATTAGTTCGTTGATACAGCGAACTTTCGTGGTTAGGTCAATCCACTTAGCGAAGAAGGATTTGTTAAAATAGCGAAATCTTTTTTCTCTGTGTATGAATTTCAATCCAAACAACAGCGTGAATAATAATTCGAATATTTCGACTTCTGTGCCCAACTCTCTACTGTATTTTCATTATAAGTTTTGAAGGCATCATTCAGACAACATTCAATTCTCATTTGTACGAACTACATCACAAAATTGAAAAAATAAATTACAGTACTTGATCGAGTACAAGAGAATCATGCGCGAAACGAATCAGAATTGATTGAATAAATTCAAAATATCTTCACAATTCATGCTTTATATCTTATAATAAACAGCAAAAAACAAAAGTAACTTGATTGTATTGCTTTGGTTTCAATTAATGTATCTCTGTTCGACGAATTCCGTTTAATCAACCTTCATGATTATCTCGCTTCGTTCATCATTTCATCAACATTTTACGCCTCAAAACATCTATTAATTTCGAAAATTGAAGAAAAAACATCTTACATAATTCCTACATTGTTTCTCGCGCAACCGTTCCATACATTATCATTTGCAATCAGAGCAACCCAATCGAGGAACGTATAAATCAATTAAAGATAGTTGTGAATAAATTCCTCTCCCCAGAAGAGATTAAGAGATTGAAGATTCTTTTCGGGATCACTCTGACCATCACATGCCTTGGAATTTTGGCGATCATTTATATGCTCTGCAAAGCTTTCGTCAGGTGGGAAAACATTAGAAATGCCGTTGAAAGAGTCTTTTCGCAAAAATGGATCAAGGTAAATTTTAAATATCTTATTTATGTTGATGCAATCTAATTCTCCCAACAACTGGTCCAGCGTTAGGGTATACATTTTGAGTCGAGATACGCAATTGATTCAGAAAATGCAGAATTTTTATAATTTAAAGTTTGCACGAAGAAAAATAGATATCGATGAGTATAAGAAATTCAATACTGGATACTTTTTTATTATATACATGAGAAAAAGTATCTAGATTAAACTTCTTGATATGTGGATACTAGTCTTTGATAACTTTCAACATATTTCATTACGCATTATAATCTGATTGATTATTTCTTAACAAATCAATATAAGAGACTAGGATACAATTTGGATGATATGATTTGTATAATCCATTTTTCTCCGTGTAGGGACGAAGATTTATGAAATCATATGTAATAAGTTAATGTGGGGAAACATCATATTTTATGCAGGTTCAACATTAGTCTGACTCAAGTCAAATTACACTGGTCAATAGCCATTTTGGTGCCCGAGGATTGAGAACTGATTCGGGTTCGTTTTAGTGCACTGAACACGAAAACAACATCAGATCGTTGGATCAGCTCGTTTTTTATAATTTGTATACATAAAATTCATCAATCATATAGATTATATATGCAAATTATGTATAAAAGATAATAGAGAGTAAGGTGATCTAAGAAATCTGATATTCGTTTCGCATTCAACACACTAGAAGCACTTCGAATCAGTTACCAGACTTCGGGCACCAGAGAACAAAATTTTTCCGTTGACCTGTATTATTTACGAATACGTAAACAAATTTCTGAAAGTATCATACCAGCTGGGCTTTTACGAAAAAGATACTGTATTTTTATACACAAGTCCAACACATTAAGATGATTTTTATAAGTTTTCTCACGTAAACAATCTGGCTCGGATCAGATCAACGCTGAATCTCCATAAATATGATATTTTTCAACATGCTCTTTTATCCGTGCCGAACAATAATAATTTAAACAAAACTATTTCTTGTGAATATTTACATACCCGATGAACATTATGTGTCTTGAGATATCTTTACGACAAACCTGAGATGCCTGATGCAACATTTTCAGATACCTCTAGTTCTCTTAAACTCTTCTTACATCCTCAAGATATCTATAAGATGTAAGAAAAGTTTGGAAGATCTAAAAAGCATCTGGAAGTGTTGCATCAGTCCTCTTCAGCTTGTCGTAATGATATGTGAAAACATGGTATGCTTATTGGGTAACTGTCCACGTGTTCAAAAAGTCTCACAACCTGTTCAAAATGCCCCAAACAACACCACAACCTTACAGATATCTAAAATACGTCTCAAACCTATTTTCCCGAGAAACAAGTTTGAAAGATACCACTTGGACATCTTTGAAAAGTAAGAACTGTCTCGGGCATTTTGAAAATATTCTTCGATGTTGCATAAGATAACTTAAATTTGTCTCGAGGTATCTTCAAGACATGAATTTTCATGTGAGTATTGGCGTATCTCTTTTGCGCGAATGTAGATGCTGGAACAATTGTCATCTTTTTTTCCTGGGCCCCGATGAAGAAAAAATTAAAAAAAAAAACAAGAGTTCTAGTAAAACAAATAATTTCTGTAATGATTTTAGAAAACCAAAAACAGTAACAAAGTTCAAGACGACGTGGAAGCTAATTCGGTGAAACAAAATGGTTTGAAATTAACAATGCCGACGATCAGTGGGGCGGTTGCTACGTCACAGAGTTCCTCGACCAATGGGAATGGGAATGGGAACGGCACTCCGAATACGACTAGCACTCCTTTGTCCAGACGGCATCCCAGTGAAGATACAACATTAGATTACGCCTACGATAATCCCGCGATGACTCCCAGCCCAGAAACTGCTCAACAAAGAACGAAACGCGAAAGTTCCTTTTGAAAGTGAAAAATGATACAAGTTTCCTTGTGATGTATGTATTTGTCTCTTTCCACGATCAATTATTTATCAATTTGTTATTGGGACGTTTGATACTTATAACCCCGAGATCCTTTCTGAATTTTTACAAATGACTTTCTGTACTTAAAGTCTAAAAATTTGAAATGTTTTTATTAGCGAGAGTTGATATATATTCATATATAGAGTAAATATACATAAAGAACACGAACTCATTTGATGAAATTGTTCTTAAACGTTGAAATTACTTCTTAATTGAGAAAATCGAAACATTTGTATATATAATGTATGCATTCAAGTGCCCAGAGCTTTCGACTGATGTATGAAAGAAAGTAAGTTGATGTATCATGCATTTGTGAACCGTGCGGCTGTGTGACTTAATTATTTAATGAAAATAATGTATTTCTAGAGTCGTTCCAAGAACGTTAGACATTTATAAGAGCAATATGTATTATCAATCTACAGAATAATTTACAGTGTTCATAATTGTATATAGGGAAGTATAGCTTATATGTATATGTTTTAGATCATTGTTGCCCTCTTAGAAACCCGAATAGGATTTGATTAATTTGAATTGAATTTGAATCCTGTTCGTTGGATTTCTTATTCAAAACGACGGGTAAAAATGTGATTTTATCAAAAACAACCATTATCACCCAGTTTCCGACAGGGTAATAAACAAGTTGATATTCTGAGAAAATCCATTTTATCATGGGTCATTTATGAAATTGAAATAAATATGTAATAATAATAGTTTTAAGTAGGGTGACCAATACGTCTTGAACAGGAAATTAAATGTAACTCAGATATGGACTACACAAAGAAGAATTTATATTAAAGATTATTGTACAAAGTATCATACCTATGAGATATAACTGATTTTGATGACTGAAACTATAACTTTGTATCGGTTGATTAATCTGCACCTTGCACTCAATTTTTCCCCCATGATGAAGTATATCTCACGGATACGATCCCTGAATGAAGAAATCCATTCATTCCCATTGAACGTGCAGATTTCCGATTCAAACCGATCAAAACCCATTGAATTTGAATCGGAAATCTGCACGTTTAATGGAAATTAATGGGTTCCTTTAACCAGAGATATAATCACATTAATTTTCATCATATGATTTTCTCCAGAGGTGGATTCAGAAATTCCCTGTCCCTCTCCAATCGAGGTATGACAAAGGATAACGTATAAGCAATTGCCTATAAGCTGAAAAGGAATAGAGAAGTTCTGATTCCGTCCCTGATTTTCTCCGGGTAGCAAAAACGTGCTGCCCAGTCTTGGATAATTATAATTAAAACAAAGAGAAAACAGAACAATGACATGGTGCATTGTTACGTAAAATGAATAAATCTGATTAATCAAATGAATCAACGTCATCTGACATAACAAACAAAAATTCAACGTTACCGGTTATCCCAAATAATCAGGACATTTGTAAATTTTTGAAAAATCAAATCAAATATTCTCAAGGTCTTCGAGAATCAGGACATGTCATGCTAAATCAGGACGTACGGTCATCCTAGTTCTAAGTGATCATATCTCCTTATCAGCCATTCCGTCCATGAAAGGCCTTAGGAGCAGAGTGTGCATTAAATTTTTTGAAAACACACTTTGCATAGGTCAGGGGTGTTGCTCCCTAATGATGACAGTGATTAAAGAAATAAAAAAAACATTCCATAAAATGTTCGAAATTTATGCTCAATAAGAGGTGAAAAGAATTTGTGTTGTATTGGATAAGCATTTTTCTGTATATCGCAAAATTTTGAAGAGACAAATTCTTCGAAATGTTATCTCTTGAAAACATTTCTCTCATAAATATAGGGAAATGTATTATCAAGACAGAAATTGTTGAACAAATAGCCCCAGAATTAACTACGAACGTTCTACGAATATTCGAAATATATTCTACAAACATTTTGATCAAAATACTTTATGTTTTCACCAAAAAATTGGAGGAAAAATGAAGCATTTTGGATAGAATCAAGTTAATTGTCATGAAGAATATTTTCAGAATATGCTTACAATTTCTTAATATACTGAAAATTTACTGGAGACAATACCGAAGTTCCGATATAATCAAATTTGTTCCAAAAATCACATGGACCAGGATAAAAATTTTGTTTCGCTGATGCCCGAGATCTGGGAACTAATTGGAAGTGGTTTTGGTGTGTTGAATACGGAATGAACATCAGATTTCTTAACTTAGCTCAATTTTGATCATCTCTTATACACAATGCATATACATATATATGAATTAGAATTTTGGTAATTCGTTATAAATTAGAATAAAAAGTATTTATAATCTATGCAATTGAGAAATTTTATAAATGAAAAATTATGAAAACTGAGCTAATCCAACAAATCTGATGTTGTTTTCATATTCAGTAACCCAAAGTTATTACTCCGAATCAGTTCCCAAACCTCAGGCAACAGAATGGGTGTTGACCAATGTTCTTTCGCTCCATCAACTCTTCCGAATGTTCAATTTGTTAAGTTTTTGAGATTTACCAAAACGATTGACTGTACTAATCTAACATGAAGACGAATAGATAATAATGGGCGTAAAGAATCCAATATTGGGTATTATTTCTTATTTATTCAATATGAGGAAAACCATCCAGATAATAACCCTTAATATTTAGATAATATTGTTTGATAACTTTACACACGTCTCATTACTCATTGAAATTCAGTTTCATATCATTTGATAAAAGCATATTAGATACTAAAACACAATCTGCATAATACAATTTGTATAATCCATTATCCTCTGTTAGTCCTGTATTTGTTAAGTACCTTGACAAACACAGGATTATTCTACAATTGACCAGCCAGGAGGCAAATGTCAATATGACATCGAACCAATTGATTTCATTGAATGCCAATCCAATTTCAATGCGCTGAATATAAATTCATATCAAATCAATATCGAAAGCTTTCATGTTCTAATAATAATGCACGACATTTCACGATATCGGTATTGTTTACAGAAATTTTGTAGAGTTTATATTGAATCTTATAAGATATTGATGAAAACTATATGAAAAATTGTACATGAAACATCGGTATCGTGAAATATCGTGCATCACTACTTTCTAAAGGTATAAAGTGTGATTGAATTTACGCCAAAGTTTGTAAAAATTTAACCAATTCTTTGGGGGACACAAAAAATTTTTTCATGTTAATCAAAGAAGGAATTATTCAACAATTGTTGCATTCGAATAGATTGAATCACATTGACTTTATGAATATTCATATCAAGATGCTCCACCAGAGTTTTTATGAGAGTCAACAATTTCAGGAAATCTTTTGGAGTGAAGCGAGTGATTTTTCGGTCCAAAATTTTAGAAAGTACAAGGGAACAACGGATACCAAAGTTGTTTAAATACATGTATAAGTGGTACATATATAGTTTATCATCTAATTTATCATGATCTAAAGTCAAGATGTTCCACAAATGGCAACATATGGGAGTGAGCTTGTAATCGAAACGTGAGACAGTTTGGCTGTTTGAAAATCTTAAAAGCAAAGAACTTCTATTTTGACATGCTTTTTGTACAGATTTCGGATTTTGAATGCCTTAAACTTACATATTTTCAACTTTTTAATACCCTCAAATAACTAAAAGATATTTACAAGGCCAGAGGCGTTTTAAGATACCGGCGGAAGAGGGAGTCGCCGGGAGCCTCAATTGTGACTAGACTTTTGGTCCCTATATGACTAGTAGAACAATTCTCAAAATTATATATAACTTATATATGAAGTATATTGAATTATATATAAATTATATATCATTTTGAAATTGTCTTCATCCTAGGGGCCCCAGGTCAAAAATCTGTCGGGGGGCTCAAAGAGTCTTGAAACGACTCTGTGCAAAACAATTGGAAAGATTTAATAAACATTTTATAAAAATCACATGATATCGGGTATAACAAATGATTTTATAGAGTTAAAATTTTATATAATGTTCATAAACTTATACACTTACGTAAAAGGGTGCATCAAGAATTTTTTTGGAAGGGGTTTACATCATAAATGTATACATGCATACATATACATGTATATAAACATATTATGAATGAGGTAGAGGATCTATACCGCTGGAAAACGCCCTTGCTCGTGTAGAAATAAAAAATAGCTCTACAACCATTTTTGTACAAATATCCCGGTATGTATCAAATGTTAAAAATAACGTAACATTGATATTACGAAAATAAATATACGCATATTTTAATGATACTAGATTTAACTTGCTTCAGCAACGCTCAATTGTTGAACTCAGTGATAAATTTGCTCAAAATGTTGACGAACGTAAAATGAAAAAATACATAGGTTTTCGGGACGCAACATCCACTGACCTTAGTTTTACATTAATTCTTTACGCACATGTTCACCATATTTCATTACCTATCGCACATATCCAATAAATCAACTTTGAAAGTGTTTTATTGAAGATATCAGATCATAATATAAGATATCATATATTATATAAGATTGAATGTAAAGTTATGAACCTTGATCCTTTCCATGGAAAGGTATCTTGTCTTCCAGAAACGGAGATATTATTTTGCCTCTGGCAGCTGTTTTAGTTATTAAGTTTTCACTCACAATTACATCCTTGGTGGATAATTTCTCACACAGCATAAAGACTCAACAAGATATCTCAAAGTATCAAGAACATTGGTGCTGTGTGGATTATTTTGAATTACAAAAGAAATATCTTAAAATAATATTCGTAGTCAGTCTATTTAAGATTATTCTTGGGAGCTCACAACAAAACGTTCAAGAACATTCCTGAAAGTTTACGTTTGTCTCGAAACGTTAACCAAATTAACGTGAATCATAAACAAAATTTGAACAAAAATTTAGAGTGCAAGGGATTCAAATGAAAATAGTATTTCTAGATATCTCATGAAACACATGGATATCACTTCACAATTCCAATATGCTTTTTTCGATACATTGTAAATCAACGAAATATGAATTGATGTAGAAGAGCGAATGAATCTAAAATCTGTCGAAACAATATAAGTATACATGATTGAGTGATGTTCATGTGGAAATTCCATTCGATTATATTCATTTAGAGCGGCAGTGGAGATACGTCGAATGTATTCAGCTTGACCGAATACATGTTTTACGCTTTATACGTCCCTCTCTCATTAAGAATGGCCCTCGTGAACATTTTTCAATTATATTGGATTAAATTATGAAAATAATTTGCATTGATGTTAATCAGACCTTTTCAATTCGAAACAATATTAATTTTTTAAATATCAAGGGCCATGGATTCCTTGAAGCTATGGGCCAAATTTCGCTACATACTTCCTGAACAACTAAGCAACGAACACAAATATTCAATCTGCAGTAATGAAGTACATCGTTGAAATTAAGCTTTGAACATGAAGTTGAATCTGCAAATCATTCCTCAAAATCATGCAAACGATTATAATTATATTAACCTACAAATGTCAATCATTTTTATAATTTGGTTTTTCATGTCGAGGAATATGTTTTGGACTTTGAGTTTATATGCAGAACGCAATCCTATAGCAGTGCACTTTATTGCTGCATGGTTAACATTCGTAATCATTGCTTAGTTGCTTGAAAACTACGTAGCAAAATTTTATCCGTTTTCTGATGCTCCATGGTCCTTAAGTTCTAATTTTGCATGAAAAATAAACAATGTAGAGAAGTGCACATATTATCAAGTTTTATTTTCAAAATCATGATTGAAGAAAAACTAGCAATCAATTTTATCTTGTTAAAAATTTCTCGAAATTCAATCCTTTTTTTCAGTACTCTTGTAAATGAAATTTTCAGTTCTTGGCAATTGAATATACAATTCAGTTACATGTAAGTGAATTTTTAGTATAGTTTGGTGACTGAATTTTCATTTATATGTAATTGAAATTTCAAGGAATTTTTTAATTACACGTATGGAAATTGTTTCCATTGCACGTGATTGAATTTTGCTACAAAAAGTTTCAACAGGGTGCCTTTAACATAAAGCAGTGAAGAAAAATATTACGTGCCTTTCGATTTTTACCACTGAAGAACCACTGTAACAATCTTCAAACAACAAATTTAAGGATGTCATTTCCATGCTTCACTCTGGTAAAAATGTACAATTGTAGTCAGCGTACATGGAGCGGATAAGGAACGTAAAATATTTCAATCTCTTCCTGAAGCATATATACTTGCATGCTGTCAAGTACCTAAATTATTCGTTCTAAATAGGCTTTACAAACTTTCAATGTCATTGTGGGAAAAATCCTATTACGTTTCATGGAGTGTGTGCAAGCGATTTTCATGCAAATTTCGAATATTATTTTCCGCTAAACAGGGATCACAACGTTTTCCAACTTAATGAATGAGACGTTTGACTAGGATAGTTAAAGTCACTGGTTCACAATACTCTTCGAGTGATCAAACGTTTATTTTTTAGAACCAGGAATGCCAAGTGACTACCCTAGTAAAAATGCATTCCTCCTAAAATAATGATACCTCAAGATCACCCTCTCTATACAGCCATTCCGTAACAAGCACGCTATGAATATCAAAGTTATGTGTATACTTATAGCATGCGTGTTACGTTCAAACTCTACACAGTAAAAATTCAGATTGAATGTGGCTACATCTTACTTAAAAACTGGACTGAAATTCAGTCTTCTCCATTGGGTCGGCATTTGTTTTTGGTGCTTACTTTCAATTGGAACAGGGCTAGTTTTGGCTGCATTTTAAAATAAGCTTATATTCGGGATGGAAGTAAGTTTTACTTTTTACTGTGTATAGACGGGGTAATTTTGATGTACCGCTAATGATTCGGCATCGCTGCTTGGAACGTAAATTTTTACATGCTTCTGTTATTTCAAATTTCAGTTATATCCGCACCGTACACTGAGAGAGATTTGAAGTTAAATTCATTATGGGATCTTCGGAATGAAGGAACATACTGATTTCTAATGGAATTTACTGTGAATACATTGTAAATTTGATCAGGTTTCTATTGTTATACCATAGTAAATTTCGCTGTATTATAGTCATTTCCATTGTGCCCATGTAAACAAGAATTAGATGTAACCATATTTGAACCAGGCATAAAATTTATGTGTTGAAATAGGCTCGCAAAAACTATATATGCTCAAATGACTCACTCTTGTCAAATAAGTCATTTGAGCCTATATAGTTTTTGTGAGCCCATTACCACACATAAGTTATGCCTGGTTCAGATATGGTTATATGAAGTTCTTTTTTACATAGGGGGAGTCAGTGTATTGCTCCACTCCTAGGATCCCATAATGAATTTAGCTATGAGTTTTTGTCAGTGTACACTTTCCGCTTACCTTTCATTAACGCTTCTCTTATGTTCTAACGCCCGCTTTGTTCCTGCTGGATTTTCAGTTATCATTTTGACCAGGGCAAGAATGTTCATATATTTCGTTAGATATCATCATTTATGCCTTATTACAATACCAAATGAATAAATTACGAATCAGCTGATCCCAAGTAGAAAAGCGTTAGAAACATCTTTCACAAACATTATGTCAAGATAATTTAATCACCGCTACGAGACATCACATGAATTAAAAATAATTAAATAATTCATAAATATCTAAAAATTGAAATAATTATTAACATTGTAGCAATTAAAATCTATCATTAGCAGTAGAATTGTCAGTACTGATTAAAATATTTTAAATATTCAACTATATAAAATCCATTTTCAATGGATTTTGCTTTATGCATTCCACACATTTTATTATGATGAATTGTAAATGTATTGAGGATTTTACATTATAGTTAGTATACAAAAACGTAAGAAATTATCAATTATAACATGATTATGTAATGAAAATTTTATATGAACTATTATTGATTATAATTTTGAATAATTGTTAACGTATAAAATAGTTGTATGAAAAGTAGAGCAATGGTAATAAATCCAATATTCAACTGACATGAAATCAGTGTCCAATCGTGAAGGGAGTTTCGTGTACCCCGTGTGAAACAACCCTCCCAATCCATCGGTGGTGTTTCTCATTGTAATTAGAATGTCATTTATGATATATTTTCCGTATGACCCTGAAAAGACTAAAAAGTGAACTCTTCAAATGAAGCATATGTGGATCAGGGGTAAGTGGATGGGAATAGTAACACGCAGATCCAGGGTTCGATTCCACTTGGTCAATACCGTTCTTCATTTTTTTCTCAGTATATATTTGACACATGCTTCATGAGATAATGTACAGTATAGATTTGACATGTTTTTCCTCTGAAAATCCTCTACAATGTTTTAACTATGATAGTCTATCCACAATACTGGGTCAGATTGAGTTAAATTGGGATTCGAAGAATTCATCGTGAATTCTCAAGAATCCCTTCTAAACTCCCGTGCTCGGTGGGAGAATTACGCAAGATAATGTTGAATTGATGTTATCTTGATCATATGTGCGAATATGATTGTTCTTCATTCAACAAGCATTCAGGAATAATCAAATAATTTTCAACATAGGCGTGTCCATGGTGGGTTCCTGGCACCTGCACTTCCTTTCAGAGGGGCGCCAAAAATGAGATGAAAACCAAGTTTTATCGCTCGGAAGTTAAAAAGAATTACAAAAGGGGGCTCCAAAGTGCAGGATTTGGGACATCGGCATTCACATTACTCGGAGCCTGACCACCCTGAATGAAAACAAATTCAGTTGAATGAAAATTCTTTCCATCGAATCGGGACATGAGTTTTGTAGAATATATTCGTTCCTCAATTGGAAAAATATCATTTCAATTCAATGAAACATTTTTGCATTGGACTGAACCATTGTTTCCACTGAAAACCAGATTTATCAAAATGGGAATAGAAAAACTTTCTTCCAGTCGAAGAAACTGGGTTCTCAGGGCACGCCTATGATTCTCATAATATATTAAAATGATCAAATTGTGTTTATTAGTCAAATTTCCCTTTCATTATCACCGTTGAGATCGAGACAAGACCAAGAGAAGACTCGGAATTCGCATACTTTTGAGACCAAGACAAGATATCCTGAAGATATCGTGGGACTTCTGAGGGAACATATCTGGATGTCCTCAATATCTTGCCATGATATCCATAGCATAGCCTGATGATATCCATGTGCGTTGTGGAGAGTTGCATTTACATTTTTTTCACGTTCCTGACTTACAACAACGTTGCGAACGCATTCCAACACATTCCGGAAATGTATTTGTACTTGTCTGTGCTGTTAGCGAACTGTGGAAAGACATCCCCATCCGTACTTTTCAAATTCACTCAGACATTTTGACCAGGAATGTATTTTATGGAAGATATATAAAATAACAAGATTCCGCTGTAAATCTTGTGAAAATGATCAAAAATTTGTAGTAAAAGGACTCATAGGACACAAGATATATTAAAATAAACTGTCAGTCAAGACTGCAAAAATTGATTATTCATGTCATATATACAAATATGTACAAATTTCTTTCAATACGTAATAATGGTAATAATATGTGCAATGATCTATACCCGTGTGTTGTTCCTGTTGAATATATGAATCCATCAAATATAGAATAAACGATTGAAAGAGTTTTGCAGGTCTCAACGTTTACAATCACGAAGCACCGATATGAATTGTGCATCATGCATTGGATAAAATTATCTTTACATCTGAACAAAGTTAGAAATGATTCAAAACAATCTTCCCTAGTAAAGCTGATTTACATGTAACCCCTACAATAATTATACGCCCATTATTGAAATAACAAATTTGTTTGTCTTAAAAAAATATTCATTTTTGTTAAAGAAATATTTATTTGGACCTATTTATATAACAATTTTTTAGATTTAAAGAAATACATTTTTCTGTGTGCAATAGGATGTTTTATAATTGGACAATATTCTTTTTTTCTCTGTCTTACCTGAAAATCTGATGTATTACATAAGAGAAAAAAATTCTAAGTGAAATGGAGGCTAAGCTCATCCAAAAATTCGATTTCCCGTATGAATAACACAGGAAACTGGTTAACTTTGGATTCAACTGGATATAAGAAATTGAAAGGGATTTAATGTCGATTCGTAATTAAGTTCACTTTTCAAGCTCTGTAACTTCAAATCTATTGGTCGTACAGCTGCATCTCATCATAGCGTTTTTTTAACAAATTTCATGTCCTACAGAAGCATCATATTCATTTTTTCAAAACAAAATTTTTTGTAACACCGAACAATCCAGTTGAATTCAAAGTTACACCAAGGGAAAAAAGATGGTAACTTAATAGTAATATAGTTGGGAAAGGACTCAACTATGAATACCCAGCTGATAGATGGTTACACCAACTATTTGATTGTAAACGTAACTAATCCAAATAGTAATTTCCACAACCAATATTGTTATTTAGGCTATGAAGTAGTAAAACTTATTATCAGTCATGGTTGAGTCCTTTCCCAATTATTCGAATAGTAATTCCGACTATTTTTGTCTCTGAGTATAACCAGTTCTCTGCCGTACAAACACCGATTATCGGCCTTTCAATGGGTTGCTTATGGCTCTGGAATGCCAGTGAAGAGCCGTTTACTGGCCTTTCAAATCGCCTGCAACCTTGTTTGCTAGGTATGTTATTCATATGAAAAATTTAATTTTTGGATCGGCTAGGCCTCTAATTCATTTAGGATTTTGTTTCCAACGGGAATATTTTTTTCTTCATGGAATATCAAATTTTTAGGTGGGACAGAGAAAAAAAATATCGCCCAAAACATGAAACACCCTAATGTACAAAGCATAAAAAAAACTTAAAAATATTTCAATCATCCCTTTGTGGACTTAAGATGTTTGTCATCTGAAGCGTGATGCAATCATACGTTTCGTAGATCCCTGAATTCTGTAAAGGTCATTTATGATTTTGTAGGTTTATAGACGTGTTATTCAGGGACCATATTCAATTCTCATACGTATAGAAATCATATAAAAGTCATATATGAATCATTTTTATTAGGGTTGCAATGAATACTAGTGTAAAAAATTTCTATGGAAACATTCCTACATATTTGTGTGAAGTAATCAGCGCATGCATGCGTTAGGGATTTTTCGCACTTGATCGAAAATTCACTGTAAAATGATAATAAAAATCTCATAAAGTTTGAAATTTTTGGATGAGTTTATGGGAAATTCGATGTCCATCTAATGATTGCAATTTGTCGGTTGCTGTACCCAAGAAAATTCTCCTAATTTTTCACAGTGTGCTTTTTAAATTATGAATAATTCCTAATGAATTGATCGTGAATCGTTGTATTGTGTGAATAGAAAAGACTCTACACTGAGAAAACGTTTGTTCCAGTCAAACAAAATTTTAGTTGGAATGAACTTAAAAAAACTTTAGAGTCGGTTGAAATAAATTTCGTTTGGGATGAACAAAATTTGGTCCATAACAATTAACAGTTTCTTACGGACAAATGAAGAATGATTGATTCAACTTCACATGCCTCGAAAATACTGACCAAAATTATATGTAGGAGGATAGGAAATAAAATGGAGAGTAGATGAGCAGAAGATCAGTTTGGTTTTAGGAAAAATAGGGGAACGCGAAAAGCTCACCATCACCATTGATTCCTCATTTGTATGTAGGAAAAGCGATGAACGAAGTGAAGAAGCGAGTGCAATTAAAATCACAGATTCAGGGAGAAAATGTCAGCATGTTGAAATTTGCGGATGACTTAGCTATATTAGCTACGAGTAGTGCTGAGTTAGAAAATATTTTCACTATGAAAACAATATTACCAGGAAGCTATTGCATGGATATAAATGAGGACAAAACAAAATTAATGATTTGTACAACAGCGAAAAAATCAAGAAGAACGAAAATCAAAATAGATGCCAAGACAATTCAACGAGTGGAAGAATTTAAATATCTAGGAAACATAATTACAAAAAACGGTAAAAGCGAAAGAGATGTAAGAGCAAGAATAGCACAAGGGAAACAGACTTATTTTTACCAAAAGAAACAATTGTTATGCGCAAAAAATATTAGCTTAGCAGTAAGGAAGAAATTCTTGAAGAGTTACGTTTGGAGTACAGCATTATATGTATAGTTGCGAAACTTGGAGCTTCTGAAATGTGGCGTTATAGAAGCATGCTCAGAATAAAATGGATAGAGAGAGTAAGAAATGAAGAAGTACTTGAGAAGGTAAGTGAAAAAAGAAGTCTTTTGAGACAGGTCGTGAAAAGAAGAAGTCATCTGATAGCACACATATTAAGGCCTGATAGCTTATTGAAAACAATATCAAAAGGAAAAATGAATGGTAAAACTTGTAAAGGTAGGCCTAGATTGAGTTATATGAAGCAAATTATACAATACAAGGGCTGTTGTAGATATGTAGAAATTAAGCGTTCAGCGGATAATAGACGAAGTTGAAGGATTTCGTCAAACCAGTCATAAGAATAATTACTCCATGATGATGATGACAGACAAATAAACTTCATTTATCTTAAACGAATTTCATTTCCACCAGCTAAAGACTTTTTTGTGTTCATTTGAACAAAAAATAAGTTTCGCTGGAACGAACTGTGTTTTGAGTTTATGAGAATTTACAGAGTATTCTGTATGACTACATCAGGTCCTATTTTTTTATGTGGGAGTGGAAAAGCATAACATTTCTTCTATGACTTGAATTCTTCGAACTTGTGCGACATTTTATCATTTCTCATCATTTGTAACAATTAATTCTCCAAGCGCATTATCATGAAAATTCACATCTATACCATACATATATGATGTTGTACATGATCTTCCTCTCGTCCATAACATTTGTTGAAATATTCCGTCACATCGTTCTAACTTTGTCATCTCTGGTATCATCACTTTTATTCAATCCAACTGACGAACTAGGTAGATCCTCTGTTACCGCGTCAGTACAACCTGTGAGAAAAACATCATGTTTACGCACTTTTATTCTCAAGTTTGCGCTATTATTCCATATTCAATGTGTGCATACACGCAGAAAAAGGTATCTTGAAAAATACCATAATTTATGGATTTTTGGCGTTGGTCTAACTCGAGTCAAAATATTTACGTGAAGATACCGCTAAGAGTACCATAATGGCTGGGACCTTTATGAGGAACGTACCATACTTCTTTATAAAAGTCCAAGAAATTATGGGACTCTGAGAGGTTTGTTCACGTAAATATTTTGACTCGGGTCAGATCAACGCCAAAAATCCATAAATTATGATGTTTTTTAAGATCTGTTGGCTCAGTGTACTCGAACACCACTTGAGATTGCAATTGTAGAGAACGAGTTCAGAAAATCCTTAGAACTGTCAAAATGAGACTGTTTCCAACATAAATTTTGTCTTGTGATATCTTTCAGACAGGTTTTTCAGATGTCTCGCACAACACTGTTAGATGAATTGTAGACCCAGTCTCATCTAAAACTTATTTGAAAGTGTCGGGCAAGACGTCCGGAAACACCTATCTAAAAGATATCACAACACGCAAAATGTTTACTGGGTCACAATCTATGCATACTCACGGAATAATCAATGTTGCTGTTATTTGAATCGTTTATTGGAACGAATCGGTATTTGCAAAATGAAATATTCAGCTATTGAAGACCCAAAATCTTTCAATAGTATCCCTAAGCAATTTGAATTTTCGTTTCGTTTCCAGAAACAATTCAAACTTCAGCAACATGAATACTCATGAAATATTTGAGAAATTATCTTGTCATTCGGGAATATTCAGTACCATAGTGGAAAAATTTCATTGAATTCGACTTGCTTTTCGAACTTTTTCCTATCGAAAATCAGGCAAATCTCACGGGAATCATAAAAATTCGGTGAAACTCAACGATAATCCATGATATTCAATATACTTTGCTAACGTTTGTTGGCCTCGATGAAAACTCGTTTGATGTTTTGAAACGTTATTCGATTATACTGAAACATTGATGTTCAAGAAGATAATGAAACCCATACAGCACCATAGATTTCAATGGGGTTCGGGTTGGGAAAAAAGGGAAAGGAAAAGTCATCTGAAATGGGGGGGGGAAAAAAAAAAAAAAAAAAAAACAACAAAAAAAATTTAAGGCCTGATACACTGTAAAATTTCACCCGGAAAATTCCGAGTACATGTACTGAAGTCATTAACCTGTACATGTACCAGAAAATTTCAAGCACATTTGCCACTTTGAAAATTCAGTGCAAACGTTATGGAATTTCCGCATCAAAACTGGAAATTTTCTGAGCCTCGGTACTGGAAATTTTCATTTTACGAGGCTGGACTTCTTCCAGGACATGTACTGGAAAATCGTAATGCTGAAAATATCACATGAAAATTGAAAAATGATTCGCTCACGCAAAGCAGATTTTGCGGGGTCCTTGTGGCACCCAAGATGATTGAGAAACTTTGATCGTTCATTTGGATGGACCAGGAAACTCATGTCTACCTAACATGGGATTTGAACCCACTACTTTTCTACCTGCCTGCAACTGAAACCTAAGACCTAACTACGATGAGCTGTGGCAGCGACATGTTGGAAGGCCAAGCCTGGGTTACTACACATGGCTACCCATATCTAGGAACACAAGAGTGATAAGTCTTGGAAAAACCTCATATATCAACTCCATTGGCTACAATCTGACATCATTATTATTCCTAAATCTCAATCAGGAAATTCTTTAATATAAAGACTTCAAATTCTTTCCTGCCAGAAATGATTTAAGTCCAATAGAAGTGGAAAATTTCAGTGCAACAGTGATTGAAATTCCGTTAGTATAGCAACTGGAAAATCTCCATCACACGACCTGAAAAGTGCAGTTTCAAAACCTGTAGATAATTCAATTGCAGTATGAAAGTAACTGAAAATTCCATCACAAAAACCTGAGAAATTGCAGTTTAAAAACCTGTATAATTCAGTATACCAACAGATTAGGTTTCTCTTTCTAGTTCCAAATTCCTTTCCTCAAGTCCTTTTTGAGGAATATTTTTTTGAGTGCATGAAGAACTATAAAATTGTAGTACAGGCCGGTAAAATTTTCATGTAGATCATGTGCAAAAATTGGTACATCATTCTCAAACTTGAAAATTCCAGGAGTACAATGACTGAATTTTCCAGTTATATGCCTTGCAAATTCTCAGTAACGTAACAACAAAAATCTCTGTACTAGGATGTAAATGGGAATATCCATATTCCAGTACTGTGCACTGGAAATTTCCCCAGTCCAGTTGCTGATAAGAATTTCCCAGTTTTTTTTGAGTGTAACTTGGCTGAAAACAATATCAAAAGGAAAATGATATGGTAAAACTTGTAAAGGTAGGCCTAGATTGGAGTTATATGGAAGCAAATTATACAATATACAAGGGCTGTTGTAGATATGTAGAAATCTAAGCGTTCTATAGCGGATAATAGACGGGGTTGAAGGATTCTCGTCAAACCAGTCATAAGAATAATTACTCCATGATGATGATGACAGACAAATAAACTTCATTTATCTTAAACAGATTTCATTTCCACCAGCTAAAGACTTTTTGTGTTCCATTTTGAAATAAAAATAAGTTTCAACTGGAACGAACTGGTGGCTTTTGAGTTTATGAGAATTTACAGAGTGCATTCTGTATGACTACATCAGGTCCTAAGCTTTTTATGTAGGAGTGGAAAAGCATAACATTTCTTCTATGACTTGAATCTCTTCTGAACTTGTGCGACATTTTATCATTTCTCATCTGTTTGTAATAATTAATTCTCCCAAGCGCATTATCATGAAAATTCACATCTATACCATACATATATGATGTTTGTACATGATCTTCCCTCTCGTCCATAACATTTGTTGAAATATTCCGTCACATCGTTCTAACTTTGTCATCTCTGGTATCATCACTTTTATTCCAGTATCCAACTGACGAGACTAGGTAGATCCTCTGTTACCGCGCGTCAGTATTTGCCCAACACATAGTGAAATAAAACATCATGTTTACGCACTTTGATTCCTCAGAAGTTTGCGCTATTATTCCATATTACAATGTGTGCATACACGCAGAAAAGGTATCTTGAAAATACACTATAATTTATAGTTTTTGGCGTGTAATCTAACTCGAGTCAAAATATTTACGTGAAGCATACTGCCAAGAGTACCATAATGGCTGGGACCTTTATGCAGGAACATGCACCTATACTTCTTTATAAAAGTCCAAGAAATGCTGCTTGGGACTCTGAGAGGGATTTGTTCACGTAAATATTTTGACTCGGGATCGAATCAACGCCAAAAATCTATAAATTATGATGTTTTTAAGATCTGTTTAACTCAGTGTACTCGAACACCACTTGAGATTGCAATTGCCAGAGAATGCAGGTTCAGAAAAATCCTTAGAACTGTCAAAATGAGACTGTTTCCAACATAAATTTTGTCTTGTGATATCTTTCAGACAGGTTTTCAGATGTCTCGCTACTTACTGTTAGATGAATCTGTAATTTGACCTGAACTCATCTAAAACTTATTTGAAAGCAAGTCGGGCAAGACGTCCGGAAACACCTATCTAAAAGATATCTGGCATAATACTTAGGTAAAATGTTTAGCAGATTGGAGCTCATGGAATCTATGCATACTCACGGAATAATCAATCTTGCTAAGTTATTTGAATCGTTTTATTTAATGAATCGGTGTTATTTTGCAAATGAAATATTCAGCCATTAAGACCTAAAATCTTTCAATAGTATCCTAAGCTTAATTTGAATTTTCGTTTCTGTTTCCAGAAACCATTCAGAACTTCAGCAAGTCATGAATACTCATGAAATATCTTGAGGAAATTATCTGTTGTCTATTCAGAGACTATTCAGTACCATAGTGGAAAAATTTCATTGAATTCGGCTTTACTTGCTTTTCGAACTTTTTCCTATCGAAAATCGGAAAAAAATCAGGCAAATCTTCACGGGGAGAAATTTTATTTTAACTATTCGATTATACTGAAACATTGATTTCAAAAATTGAAACCCTGCCCTGATTTAATGTATTTTTAAATTTAATTTTTATTATTTCTTAAATGATGTTAAAAATTAATGAAAATAAAATAAATTCCTGGTATAATAAATTTTTTTTTAATATTTTTGTTCAAACGAAATTATAATTAAAAGTATAAAGGGAAAAAAATTTTTCCAAGAAAAAATTTAAAAATCCTTGATATTTTTTTTATTTAAAAAATTCCTTAAAAAAAATTCTTACTGAGGGAAAATTCGAACAAAAATTTTTACCAAGTCACATTTTTGAATAAGAAAAAAAAAACTCAAAAAAGGGAAAAATTTTTTCTGAGTTAAAACATTTTGAATGTTCCTATTTTCAAGTCACATTCCTAATAAAAAATTAAAAATTTGTCACCCCGGTAAAAAAGAACTCTTGAAACACCGTCAAACTCAATAAATAAAGGGGTGAAAAGTTTACCGCCTGTTAACAAATTTTTTGACCTTTAAGTCAAAGTAACGACCCCCCTTTTTGAAATTTTCCAACCCAATAAATCTTTTGATTTTGTGCGGTATAAGGGTTTTTAAACGTTAAGGACTTCCCCTTTTGAATTTTATTTTAAATTTTTTTTTGAGGTTAGAAAGTTTAGAGGGGTTTTTTTACCTTTTAACCTTGTTGTAAAAATTTTATTGATTGAAATTTAAAAATAAATTTAAAAAAATTTTTTTGAAATTTAACTTAAACAGTGTTTGAATTTAATTAAATTTAAAACTTTTCAATTTAATATAAAAAAATTTGAAATTGATTTTTAAATTTTAAGATGAAAAAATTTTAATAATAAAAATTGAATTTAAAGCACATTTTGAAATTATGGGGAAAAAAAGTAATTTTTAATCAGAGAGTGATAAAGGGCTTTTTCCCCAGCCCAAAAATTCTTGGGATTCCCTTTTAAATTTTTTTTTTTTCTTTTGGGGACTTTTAAAAGGGTTTCTCCGCCAAAAGTCCCCCGGTTCGATCTTTGAATTCCCCTTTTACTTTTGGCTCTTAAAACGCTTTTACTCCCCAAACCTCCGACCGGGGGTATGAATTTTACTTCATTAAATAATTAATTCTCCAAGCGCATTATCATGAAAATTCACATCTATACCATACATATATGATGTTGTACATGATCTTCCTCTCGTCCATAACATTTGTTGAAATATTCCGTCACATCGTTCTAACTTTGTCATCTCTGGTATCATCACTTTTATTCAATCCAACTGACGAACTAGGTAGATCCTCTGTTACCGCGTCAGTACAACCTGTGAGAAAAACATCATGTTTACGCACTTTTATTCTCAAGTTTGCGCTATTATTCCATATTCAATGTGTGCATACACGCAGAAAAAGGTATCTTGAAAAATACCATAATTTATGGATTTTTGGCGTTGGTCTAACTCGAGTCAAAATATTTACGTGAAGATACCGCTAAGAGTACCATAATGGCTGGGACCTTTATGAGGAACGTACCATACTTCTTTATAAAAGTCCAAGAAATTATGGGACTCTGAGAGGTTTGTTCACGTAAATATTTTGACTCGGGTCAGATCAACGCCAAAAATCCATAAATTATGATGTTTTTTAAGATCTGTTGGCTCAGTGTACTCGAACACCACTTGAGATTGCAATTGTAGAGAACGAGTTCAGAAAATCCTTAGAACTGTCAAAATGAGACTGTTTCCAACATAAATTTTGTCTTGTGATATCTTTCAGACAGGTTTTTCAGATGTCTCGCACAACACTGTTAGATGAATTGTAGACCCAGTCTCATCTAAAACTTATTTGAAAGTGTCGGGCAAGACGTCCGGAAACACCTATCTAAAAGATATCACAACACGCAAAATGTTTACTGGGTCACAATCTATGCATACTCACGGAATAATCAATGTTGCTGTTATTTGAATCGTTTATTGGAACGAATCGGTATTTGCAAAATGAAATATTCAGCTATTGAAGACCCAAAATCTTTCAATAGTATCCCTAAGCAATTTGAATTTTCGTTTCGTTTCCAGAAACCATTCAAACTTCAGCAACATGAATACTCATGAAATATTTGAGAAATTATCTTGTCATTCGGGAATATTCAGTACCATAGTGGAAAAATTTCATTGAATTCGACTTGCTTTTCGAACTTTTTCCTATCGAAAATCAGGCAAATCTCACGGGAATCATAAAAATTCGGTGAAACTCAACGATAATCCATGATATTCAATATACTTTGCTAACGTTTGTTGGCCTCGATGAAAACTCGTTTGATGTTTTGAAACGTTATTCGATTATACTGAAACATTGATGTTCAAGAAGATAATGAAATCCATACAGCACCATAGATTTCAATGATATCTTAATTAAATTTCAATCTTCTACCTTCATTACGTTCCAATATCGATGAAATTAATAATATTGAATGAATTAATAATATTGATGAAATCTCCGGTGCCGTATGGGAATCCACTGAAGTTTTTCCGTTAGAATAGATGGATTTATGTTCAAACGAAAGTTGCATAACCCTTAAATGCTCACTGAAAGGAAAAGAATTTCGAACCAAGAAAATATTGAACCGACAGAGTCCAATTCGATATTTGTTTGATTTAAGAAAACTTCCTTCAAAAAAAGAAATTACTTACTGAGTTTGAAACTATACATCATGATATCGACAAAATGTTCTTATCTCAAGTACACATCTTCTTGAGATAAGAAAAAAAAATATTCTCAAAACAAGGAAATATGTTCATCTGATGTTCAATGAACATTCCTTGAATGTTCCTATTCTCATAGTCCACTATATCCTCACATCAAATTAAATGTGAGGATGATATGATTTGTACTAGCCCTGGTAAAAATCGAACGTGCTTGAAACACCGTCAAAGCGTGCAATAAAGTGACCGAAGCGTTTGTGAAAAGTTTCGACCGCCAAATGACTCTAAGGCAAATTTGGTTGAGCGTGCTATCACATGTCATCGAACGTCCAACGCACCCTTCTTGCTGAACACTCTTCTCCAACTCTTCAATAACTCTTTCCTGATGTTTACGATGTTTCGGTAGTGAAGGTTTTCAACACGCTTATAGGACTTCCCTTGTGTATATGTTTTGATTGATTGAGAATTATATGATTTTGAGGTTAGAATGTTTAGAGGGTATTCTTTACCTTTTATACCAGTTGTTGAGCTAAAAAATTTTATTCGTATTCAAGATACATTTACCAATATAATTACTAAACAACAATTGTTTTGAATTATCGAACTGTAATTCGATGATGTTTGATATGTGCAAGTTAATTAAATTCTTTTGCACATTTAATGATGACACATGGAATATTGAAATTGATTTGTAAACTTTCAAGATGAAAAATCATTTTAACTCAATGAGAAAGATTGAATTTAAAGCACATTCCCTTAAGACACAGTTCATCAGGGAAATAAAGTTCCAATTTTTCAATCACCGATGTTAGCCTAGCAGTAAAGGGCTTTCTCCCGAGCTCAAAAGTTCTTGGTTCGATTCCCCTTTGCAAATTCTTTTTTTTTTACTTTCTTTGGGCTCACTTTCAAGCACGCTTTACATCCGCCAAATGACTCCTCCGAAACGCTTCTGATACTTTGAATTGACCCTTCGATTACTCTTATAGGACTCTCTAATAACGTCTTTGTGACTCTTCCCAGAACGCTCCAGTTTCACCAGGGAGAGTAGTCGAATGTTGACAATTCATTGAATTATTCGTATAAATTATGTGCAAAACAGATGAGAAAAAAATTGAGTGATCATGTAAGTCATTGTTTCATGCCATAACTAATTTTGATGAAGTAAATGAACAGGTGGAACGAAAAAATATACGAAGTCAACGAAACATACCATTAAATACAATGACTGGAGCAGCTGGTCCATACGGACGGTATGGAGAGCTCCTATGTTGTGCCATCACCAATTCTTTTGTATTTTTTTCGGGCTTCATAAGCACAATGTAAACTTTAGGAAAGAAGAAACAAGCTAATTGAACTAATCCACTGAGCGAAAGTGATAGAGCCAAAGTTACAACTCTGATATCGTTGTTAGTCGATGATAAATAAAGTGGTACAAATGCCAGCCATAAGATTATCGTTGTATAGTTCGTGAAGGCGATATGTCGAGTCTCATTGAAACCTTCTGGGCACTTCCTGGTTTTAACTGCATAAATTGTACATATAACTGGGGAAAATCATAATCATTAATCAATTTCGCTCTCAGTTTCTATCGTCAATTCAATGATTAATAAAATTTATCTTAAATTATGTCAAGCATAATTGATATAATTCAACATAATCTACGATATAATATAATATAATATAATATAATAATGTTATGAAAAAATTGATTGCAAAAATTTACCATATTTTGGCCAAAAAATCTCATTGTTTGTTCAAAAACTGAATGGAAAAATTGATAGTCATGTTGATTCTAGGGAGCATATAGATGTACGAACAATATCCCCGGTCAAGTTTCCACCAGGATAACAGACGCTTCTATCAATAAGAGTGATGTTAACTCACCTATCAAGAAGAACGGATATATGAGACCTATCATGTAAGATTTATCATCTAGTCCACGACAAATCCTCAGCCTTGTATCTCTTGTTGGAAAAACATAAGTGATTGCTGGGGGAACTCTTAGAGCCCATGAGACGTTGATCACAACCTCTAGGAACGTCAATATGGCTGTGATGACTAGTTGAGACTGAGGACTAGTGTATCTGATATTCAACAGAACGAATTTATAAATAAATCAATATTCCAAATAATAGTTTAGATTCTGATCTATGAAACAAATATAGGGAATGAATCAAGTATTGAATCAAGGCTAGAAAAAAACATTGTGTAACAACATTGTGTGTTGCCAGTGATGGAATTTATTTTTTGTGACAAGTGCATTAAGAATGACGTATTTCATACTCGTCTTATCTCATGTAACAACTCGTACAGGACTACCATCGATAGGATACTTCATCTGAATGTGAAATTTAGGTGGAGAATTGGCGGATAAGGTAGATTGGTGGAGGGACCGTGGCGTAACGGAGAACACGCAGAAAAGTGCACTGTCAAAAGTAATTGGAATTTTCCTATCCGCGGTAAACGGAAAATTCCAATCATGGGATAGGAAATCAATTTCCGGTACGTGTATATGAAATTTCCCATCAATTCAATTAAAAACTCCGAACTTTATGGGATTTTTATTATCATTTTACAGTCAATCTCCGGTAAAATACGAAAAATTACGAACGCATGTATGTGTGGATTACTTCCGAACATTTATGTGAGGTTTCTCATAGAAATTGTTTACTATGTACCTCTTTGAAAAATGGCAGAGTTCACTATTTGATAAAGCGATAAATGATTTCAATATGTTTTCAGTACAATAAGTTATATAATTTACTGATCATGTGATATGAAGTACCAGTATTACGAAGTGTAATTCCATGTAGTATCTTTATGAACTACCGTGAGGATTAACAATATCTGCAATTTCCATCACTAAATTTGGATTTTATGTGCCTACAAATCCAAATGTGAGGTGATATAATTTACTATTTCACATATCGGAGGCGGTCGTGCTACGTATGCCAGCGAACTTGACTATTTTTTAAAGATCTCTCTCCTCCGTGAAGCAACGGTTCTATAATTGATCTAAGAACACTCTGGATAGTGACTACCCATACAGCACCAAAGATTTCATTGAGATTGCAGAAATCTAACATTCGAAGCATTGAAATATTTCTGTGATATTGCTGTATGTCACACTGAGGTTTCAAAGCCTCTTCAGAAACATTGCAATGTCCGTTGATATTACATTACAGACAATATTTCTGAATTGTTCCTAAAATATTTCCAGAACCTTTATGAAATATTCCATTGTAATATTTCTCTTGTGATGTATCTATAGATGTCTTATAAGACATTGCAAACAGCCAACATTTCAATTGACAGATTTTTGGCATATTTCTGTGAAAGGATATTAAACCGTAATGAAGATGAAAGATTGAAATCTAATTGAGACATTACTGAAATCTATGGTGCTGTATGGGTAAAGATTCATTTTAGATGAGGGGTGTCTTTCTACAGGCGAAAGGAGAATCAGACGGTCACCATATCAATTAGCGAATGAAGACTTCTATCAGAGAGAGGGAGAGAGCAATATTGTCAAGTATTGTAGTGAACTGATCCCCCATCCGTCTGTACGGAGAAGATACCGCACCTTTTCCTGGTGAAAATATGATGTACGTTCGCGAAAGGGAATATAATTTTAAACTCCAAAATGCGCGAATCCTCTCTCGGTGTACGTCTGCATTCAATTTTTATGACACCTCGTGGCATCGTGGACACTCCATTTCTACCCGGGTTGTGCACCATCCAGAGTATTCCCGGATCCATGCCCAGACAGCACAAATGATCAATCCGAATTCATGAAAGCCTTAACAAAAACTTCTTGAATAATCCCCGTTATGAGACCAATAATGAATTCAATAAGAATTCAATGCATTCAAAATGAAAACGTATTGAATGCCTGGACAATAAATTATGAAATCTCAATATGAGTTCTTTCTGAACATTAAGTTGTTCAACAAGAGTTCACTTTGAATTCAAAATATTCATAATGAATACATATTGATTAGCATAAAGGGAGCCCTTTGAGGGAACTCTTGTGCTGTACCGGTGGGTTCCATATTCCAACGGCCAAGCAATTCTGTTATTATGGGAGTCTGAATCGTTTATTAAAACGAGTTAATTATTGAATGTTGAAAAACTTCCCGAAGAGAACATGAAGCTGCAGCGGACGTTCGAATTAGATCTGTATAGATTGGGTCGGAGGTTCATGAAAGCTAACTTTCAGATTCACAAACGTTTGACAAAGGTTCTACGAACGTTAAAATGTCCGTCTCGAAATACTTTCAGGAAACATAGATGGAACATTCGTTGAAGGTTCATCGGAGGTTTGTTCAAGCTTCATAAAAATGTCTATACTTATATCAATTTTTATTAATTTATATAATCAATTAATACACATAGATTAATATAAACTAATATAGGTACAAATATTTGTGTGAAGCTTCATCGAACCTTCGATGACCCTTCAATGAACGCGTCATCTGTTTCCTGAAAGTATTTCGAGGCGGACATTTCAACGTTCGTATAACCTTTGTCAAACGCAGAATATTGATGTTCCTATTTCTCTAGTATGATGCTCAATACCATTCTTGTCCTGGAAATGACAGATTGACGGCAGGAGAGGTCATAAAACAACATATTTTTTCACCTTCAGTTGAGATTTCGTTTCAATAAACGATTCAAACTTCCATAATATCCAATTCTCCACCTTGATTTTACGTGAAATCGACCTATTCCATCGGTGGCGGGTCTGTACAGAAAATTTTCAAATTTATACACGAAATAAAAACGTTCGCAGAATTGAGAAATACCCCAAGAGGACACAAACCTTCAGGAACGTTCATTGAACGTTCGCGAACGTCCAGGAACATTCTATGAACGTTCCTGAAAGTTTCTGTTCTCTTGGGGTAGTTTAATTTTTTTCCACAGATCCGCTGTTTTCCAACTTAGCGAATGGTGTTAAGCTCAAGTATATAGCACACAGTGTTTTTAAGTGATTTGGATTTAAAAAAACATCTAAAAATGCTTATATCTCTCAAACTAAGCGTCGATACAACTTTTTTCAAACGGGAAATTATTGCATTATGGCTGCAGAATATACCTGTGAAATCCGGTCCGCGAATTCTGGGACAACCTGTATACCATCCCAGATAGCAATTCAGCATTGCTGCAATGCTGTCAGGCAAGCCTGTGACAAGGTTGACATAAGCCTCCTAGTTGACACACGACAAGGGTATAAGCTTACGAAACCCCTGCAGCAGAGTTGTTATTGACAACCTTGTCAGTGTAAGGTTGCTAGTCCAAAACAATCGAATGACAAGTCTGACAAGCTTACATGTTATCTGGGATCGTACTATTGTTTGAGGAATTGTTTTTCGGGCCAAAATTGAATGCATCATAGCGCCATCACGAGTCACCAGTCGTAAACTATACCCCAAGAGAATACGAAGGTTTAAAGCGGTGTTGCCGCGATATTATCGTTTAAATTCAGAAATAATCGATTATCTTGATTTTGACAGGTTTTCATGGAACTTTTAACGCGTAGATCTTCAACTGTGCACGAAATGAAACGGGATAATGGATCATCTTGGTCTTTTAAACAAAATAAATCAAAATATTCTTACACTATCGTAACGATAATTATCGGTATATCGTGACGATAAATGGAAGCATATCTTGGTTTATTTTGTGTACAAGTCTGGTATTATTCATTATTCCGTTTCATTATGAGCATAATCGAAGATTCGTGGATTATATATTCCATAGGAACGTGTAAGCATTGAGATAATCGATTATTCCTCAATTATCGACGATAATATCGCGGCAACACTAGTTTAAAGAATGTAGAATAGGGTTGCAGGTGAAGGATGATATATTTATATACGATGTACTTAAATTTGACCTAAAACATCTGTGTTCTCTTGGAATATCGAATCTATTTTCTGTACATCGATAGTACGCGGAACATATTGACATTCATTTATGCACTTGTTACAAAAAATAGTATGTGTAACTCAAGAATTGATCAATGCACCTTGTTGCGATCACCAACGTCCATTCCTCATCGCACAATCTCCTATCTCAAATACATATAACTCTGAGTGATGAACTGAGAATGTCTCTGTCCTTCTTCAACTCGCGCAAAAAAGAGGATAAGAGGCGGGAAATATCCCGCTTTTCGTCCTTTATTTCGCGTATGTTGGAGAAAGATATAAAAGTTCTGAATTTACCACTGATCACTCTTTTTTTTTCAAATTAAAGCAGACTCATAATAAAATTAATTTTCATAATTTTGTGCGATTAATCATACAATGAAATTCAGGAATATCTTTGAAACTATTCTTGATTATAAAAAAGACTCAACTTCTCTCAACTTTAGCTTATAGGTCCAAAAATTTTGGTAAATCCATCTTAAGAACATCATTATATGAATTTCAGTGAATATTAGAAGAAAAAAATATTCAATTACCTGGGCTTATGAAGACTGTTCTGATTATTGTTGAATATCCTATGTATCCGATTGGTTTTCGTAACTAATGCAGCATAACAAAGAGTATAACAAAGACCTATGCCGAATCTGGTAACGATACAAGTTTCCATACTTGGTTGTGCAACGATGAAGAACGTCATAAGAAAGGAAGCAAGAGTACCCAATAATAAAAGGAACGACAATTCTCGCCCCGAAGCTTTGATGACAGGAGTTTTGCAATAAATCCAATATACAGACCAAACGAACATCGTCAAAACCACTCCTGGGAATTGAAAATGAAAAAGATCAACAACTACACAGGCCTGCGAAAATATGAAAATTTTCGCCCCTTTGCAGCTGAGGATCATTTTCTGAAGTAATTTGATGCGCAGAATCCGAATCCGAAGCCAGAATTGGGCTGTCACTTCAGGAGTTTGGAATATTCAAGGGTATATACTCGAAAAAAGCAGTTTTTCGCCACTTTTGAGGTTATGCATAGGACGCACAAAATTTTCTTGATCTTTCTTTCCAACTGCGTCACTTTATACCATTCTTCCCCTTCAAAATAAGCATTAAGCGGTTACCTACGATTTTTTCTTACGGAGTTACCACCATTCCAAGTTGTCAAATATATCCCCAAGATTGTAATATTCCTCAAATCTCCTGAGAGTGTTGCCAGGATGTATGGGAATGAAAATTCCATTTTCCTAATTAGAAAAGTGCGTCCTGTGCATAACCTCGAAAGTGGCAAAGAAAACTGCATTTTTCGAGTATATACCCTTGAATATCTCAAAATCCTGACGTGTTAGCCCAATTCTGGCTTCGGATTCGGATACTGCGCAGCAAATTACTTCAGAAAATGATCCTCAGCTGCAAAGAGGCGAAAATTTTCATTTCTTCGCAGGCCTTTGTTATTTTTTATAATTTATTGGACAATTAAAGTTCCAAATTCTAAAACTCGCCTAGCGCTCGAGAACCCATAAGAATGTTTTATCAACGACGAAAGAAAACACGGGAAACAGGGTGTCTAAAATGAAAAATCCAAACTAGTACCATGTATTACTCTTTTGGACATATTTTCTTCTATATAACATTTCGCCGCCTAATGTTGCTGAAGTTTGAATCGGTTATTGAAACAAATTAGTGATTGATTCACGAAATACTCAGCTGTTCAATACCCAGAATCTGGCAGTAAAGTCTTTAAACGTTGTTTCCAGTACCAAAGAGTGAATTCGAGGAGATAAACATCGATGATTTATCAGATTTTATGAGTTTAGATTTTCGTTTCGTTTTTATAAACGATTCAACCCATTTCCAGCAAAACAGTCTTTCCAAAGAGCTCCCATTATGACAGTGAACAGGAATTCATTATGAATAATTTGAGTTCAAATTGAATTCTTCATGAAGACCTTAATGTTCAGAAAGAATTCATACTTCGAGTTCATGCAGAATTCTTCAGGCATTCAACATGTATTCGTTTTGAATTCATTGAATTCATATTAAAATCACTTCCACTGTCATAACAGGGAATGTTCCAAAATGATTTCAGAACTCTTCAGGAATTCATTCAAACAGTTCATTTCTGCTATCTGTGAAACTTCAAGAAAAATCCACCTCATTATGATTGAATAAGTTTGAAAATGTTATGTAGAGTAATATTTTTTTCCTTTCCCTTCTCTTAATCAACACTTTGACGAATTCTCGAGCGTCGAAAGAGTTTTGGGATCCAAATCTTCAATGTTTCAATACCTTGATTCTATAAATTATAAAAATTATGCACAGACTTTTGACTATTTTCATATAACTTGAATTTCCTGAGTGTTCAAGAACACTATGCTAAAAATGCCAGGTAGGACCGGACAAAAAATTGTTGTCAAGCTTTTATCAGTTTCTTTCACGTGAAAAGTGGAAAAAAATTGACAATTTCGCACCCGGTTTTGACTGGAGAATTGCCAAATTGAGACATCCTATCAAAAACGATCATGATTACAAAAATAGAAGGTTTGTTGATGCTCGAATCTTATTTACCCAGCCGGCAGAAGTGATCAATTCGAATTTATTAAAGACTTCCCAAACCTGGTAAAAATATAGTGCCAACGATGCCGTGAAGCATCATAAACATTGATATGAGTACAAATTTAAACCGAGAGGAGTTTCGCGCATTTTGGAGTGTAAAATTTCAGTCCCTTCCGCGAACGTACATCATACTTCTACCAGGGAAAGGCTTCTTGCATAGTCCCCGTCATGCGACAAATAACGAATGCAATGAGGATTCAATGCACATAAACATCAAGTTGTTCATTAAGAGTTGATTTTGAATTCAAAATATTAATAATGAATACACATTGATCAGTAGAACGAGAGCTCTTTGCGGGAACTCTTGTGCTGTATGGGTAGTTATTATTACCAGGAATAATCAGTAGGGTCTTTTTTTAACTCTTCTTCTTAGGTACCGCTGATTAATACTCTTTCTCAATCACTTAGAGTAATTGTAACATTTGTGATTACAGTAGACTCTCGAAGATTGGACACCAAGTAGAACAAGTAGAACACTTGCTAGGCTTATCCTTGGTCCAACATTGACTGAACGATAGATTCTATTGAAAGTGAGGATTATTTGAAACGTGATTGAAAATTGCCACAAACTTTGGTCTAGTCTTGATGAAGATTAGTTCTCAATGTAGCGCCAATCATTGGTAATAGCATCAATGTTGCGATATTCGTCGAGCTGGGAAATCGCAGTTAGGTCACGTGACTACATTTCGCACTAACACATGTGAGTAGTCTTGTCGGTGAGCGATTCACCGATAACAGCGCTCACATGTGTTAATGTGACATATAGTCACGTAACCAAGCTGCGATTTCCCAGCTTGATGAATATCGCAAGACCGTTTGAAATAATCATTACCCTCAAAATTTAGGACAAAAGTCCACTGATCAATCGACTTGACATCGTTTAACCAAAAAGCGGCCAATATCATTGTTCTCGTTATGTTTTGTTTGAGTGGAGTGTACTTCTTTTCAAATTTCTTTTTCCTACGAAGAAAATATTAAACGTGATTGACAAGTCATTTTAAAATGCGGTTAATCTTATATAACTCCAACAACTCAATACGTTTATTATCGTCAACATATTTTCGAGTTAAGGTTCACACTCTCTAAATATGGAAGAGAGAAAATTCTAATCGAACGAAAAGACGGGTTCCCATAGAAAAGTTTTCCCTGGTCATTTCTACAAACTTGCAAAATTTCCCTATTCTTTTCCATGTTTCGAGAAAAAATTATGGAAAAGAACAAGTTACTTCTGCGAGGACAAGGGGAGCTTTCTGAAGGGTTCGGGTAGAACTTTTAGTCTTTTGAATTTGTTTGTTGAACTTTGAATCATTTATTGAAACAAATTAGTAATTGAATAACTAAATACTCAGCGGGTGAAGGCCCAAAATCTTGCAGTATTTTTTCTAACCGATGTTTCTAGCGGAGCTGCCAGATAGGCATTGCCGTTGAGGGAAAGCGTACCCTGTTAAGATTTTCTATTGGAAAAGTTCGATCTGTTTTGTATAGCCCGCTAAATGGCTCCATCTGCGGTCAATACGTACTATAAACGCAGCCTCAACAAGAGACCGACGCCTGTTCACACACATGTACGCGATCGCCATAGCAGCAACATCTTGGGCTACATTTTCTTATTTTTCATTTCTGTAATCGGTTCTATTATTGAACAATATATTCAATCACTCTAATCTAAAATTACTCCGTATTTTTCTTTTGCCCATAACATACCGCCGCTATCATCCCATGTATATAAGTTGTTACATGTGTGTTGCAGATGAATGATGTTGGGGGTACTACTCTTCTTCACGGCAATGCCCATCTGGCAGCTCTGGTTTTTAGTGCCAAGCCAAGGAGTTAATATAAGAAGTTAAATGATGATGATTCACTGGGTTATGTGGATTTAAATTCTCGTTTCGTTTCTGTAAACGATTTAAACTGCAGCGATATTTTAAATTTAGAGGGGAAATGAATGAATGAATTTATGAATTATGAATTTTTTATATCGATTTTCCTCACCGCACACAGCAACAACTACAGCGATGACTGCCCATGGACTCGAATACTTGAGAAATTCTTCAGGTACAGTCTCACAAAAACGATTATCGTTAGTGGGTTTAGTACCCCAATTACACTCCTCGCATCTATGTTCGTCAATTTTGTACTCATACGGACCACAATTCCGACATCTCCAACAGCATGGATCTTGTTTTTCCCTAATTTTGACCTGGTTCGATCTGCAAGGTTCGGAACAGGATGAGTTTGGAAAATATTGCCGACCACCTTCGTGCTGATTACGATATCTCATCGCCTTTTGGTCTAAATGAAGGATTGGATTCTCATTCCCGTCCTCTGAAATACAATTGAACCTTCAATACCAAGTCACGTCTCGGGAAAAAAGTGATTAGATTCAACTAGATCTCAATAGACATGAGTAGATCTGACTTTTGGCCCACAGGAGCGAATTAGATCTATTTGGATCTCGATAGATCTTATCAAGTCTTGACGCCTCTCGTTAGGCCACTGGAGACCTCGTTGAATCTGGATTCAATATTATATTTGATTTTAATGTACAAGTTACTGTTCATCCCTTTCGGTCACAATGGTACTCTCAGGGTCCCATCTCAACTCGTCAAATACAGACCTCAGATTCGTGATCGATGACCCTAAAAATCCCCAAGTAACAAAACTCAGGTCATAATATTGAATAGAAAAATGTGTCTCAAAGAGTTGAGAGGGTTTTTCAGAATTCATCGTTCGCATTTCTGTAGTATACTCTGCAGCCAAAATGAAATAATCTCCGTTTTGGAAAAATTTTTTCGAGACTTAGCTTTTGAGATATGAGGATTTCGAAATTTTTTTTTCAAATTCAAATCACTCAAAAACATTGTGTACTACATACTTGAGTTTGACGGGTGCATGTCAAAGAGTGTACGTTGCTATTCTTTTCAACTAAGGTTTCGAAACATTTACAATTCGAATCTTTGACATACGCCCAGCTTGACGCCATTCGATAAGTTGGAAAACGGAGGATCTCTGGAAAAAATCGAACTACCCTACACTGAGGGAAATTTCTATAGTCACTGTGATTAAAACATTTCTAATCAGAGCTACTAAAAATTTGTTGAATTCAACCAAGAAAGTGAAGTTGATTCATCATTTAATTGTGTTCACTTTACTTTCTTGGTTGAAGTAATCAAATTACCAGTAGCTTTTACTAAGACTATTTGGTTGAGGCGTTTTAGTTACGGTAACCTTAAAAATTTCTCTCGGTGTATGATTCTTTGTTTCGGAGCTGTAATTTAAAGTTGCCGAATGCTGATTGGCTGAAAGCTCAAAAATTTCGAATAGCTATAACCTTAAAATGAAAAACAATAGGATAGTTCAATTTTCTTCCGGAAACTCGCCGTTTTCCAACTCGACGAATGGCGTTGAGTTCAAGTATGTAGCATACTATGATTCTGAGTGATTTAAATTTGAAAAACAATTCCAAAATGTTCATATCTCAAAAACTGAAAAATGTTACCAAACGGGAAATTATTGCATTTGGATTGCAGAATATGCCATAGAATTGCAGAAGATGAATTCTGGACCAACCGGTATTACCCTAACTCATGAAAATGTTGTAGGAGTACAATCGCCCCTACTGACCACCTAGACTCCCCTTTGGGTATTGCAATTTTCAAGCAGTTCCAAACAAATATGCTGTACCAATGAAGCACTGGAATACTTTACATAACTTGACAATGTTTTCAAACTCTACATTACATGAATTTTCAAAAATTTGCTTGTTTTTCAATTTGCAAATATGCTGCGCATACTCACGTGTATAATTTCCTACCACGACCCAATGATATGTTCCATTAGACTTTTTCTGATAATTTAAAATCGAATACCGAGGAGGACCATCGACCGAATTAATAAATCTAAACGTATTTCCGGCTTCATCTGGGAAAGAATAGACACAGTGATTAAAAAATTCTAACAAGTGTCATCCTAGTAAAAACCCGAGTAATAATTTTCATTTCGGTTCGCTAACCGAACCTTGGGTGGATGTGTCGAGCATTCGTCCAGCTTTGTCATACGATACCGTTGCAGACGTGATGCACCCTCGCTGAACCCACAAGAGTATTATACAAGAAGGCAAAGCGTCTGTTCCAGGTCCGTTTGGCGAACCGGAATGAAAATTTTGGGCCGACGTGATTATTATATGAATTATATATGATAATCCATGAGTCACTGTACTCGAGCAGTTGTTTTTTAAATATTACCTTTGAAGGATACATTTACTAAGTATGTTGATAAGACATCACCATCGATATGTTGCATTTTTTGACACATCCCGTCAACTCCTGGACCACATCTGTCCAGTTGCATATTATGGAGAGCGTGAGCTACAGCGTATACCGCGTCTCTAACGAAATGTAAGAATTTTTGTTGTTTGAAGACATTCTTATGGTGTATTCCTGAATCTGGATTTCGACAAAGAGCGTACGGATCCTTTGAAGTTTGCTAAGTGACAGAGTAATCATTGATTAATTTTCAGGTTATCATTATTCCTGAGAAACTATGAGAGAAGCTTATTCACTCTCTAAAAACATTCTTGTCTCTACATGATATACGCACGGAAAAAATAATTTAGCTACAGCAGCTAAGTAGCTAGCACGGACACGGACAGCCATTAAATTAGCTCCTGCAGCTAAATGTTAGCTGTTACCGCCAATAAATTGACTACAAATGCAAATTTTTTTGCTGTAACAGCTAAAATTTAGCTGCAGGAGCCAATTCAATGGCTGTCCGTGTCCGTGCTAGCTACTTAGCTGCTGCAGCTAAATTATTTTTTCCGTGTGGAGAAAAATGCAGATCAGAAATATAATGATCTTCGCTAGAAAATTTCCCTAAATTCGAAATAAAGATAAAACGGTTCATATGTTTGTTGAATTTTACTTGAAAAAGAATGAAAAATTATCAATACTCAACAAACAAATAAAAAGAAGTATGGACTTTCCGAAAGTCGTGCATGGAATTTTACAAAGTGAGTAACAAAATTTCTAAATTTTATTATCAACTTTGTAAAATTGCATGCGCAACTTTTGGAAAGTTGATATTTTCTTCTGTTGTGTGTTGAATATTAATAATTTTCCATTCTCCTTCAAGTAACATTCAACAGAAATTCGACAAATTTGAAAAATCTCCTCAAATTTCAAGAAATATTCTCCAATTTTCTATTGAAGATTACTATATTCTCGATCCGAATTTTTCTCCGTGTACATCATTTTTTTGCGGAAAAAGTAAATTAATTCTGTGAACGTTTATTAGAGATCGATCGAAATTCAATCGATCGAAAAAATCAAATAATGGAATGCTTGCTCCAAATGAATCAGTCTTCCAAGTAAACAATTTATTCGCCACAAGTAATCAATTTTTGCATTCAATTGAATATTTAATTTCTACAAATAAATATTTTATGGAGAGAGGACAAATAAATATTTTTTCCAGTGTAACGTTCAGACAAGAGAGAACTATAGAGATGGCAGATGTTGTAAACTGCCGTGGTACAAGGTTAAATCAGAGACATGAAAAAACATAAAAGTATTCGTGAATTGGTACTTGAATTCCCAAATCGAGAAATTTGGACGGTCTCTTGTCCTCCTATTCAAGGGGATACCAGTGTACCTCGCAGAAAAAAAAAGAAACATTAGGTAGAACGAGAGGTTCCAAACCGACGCTAGAATTCCCTAAAGTTCAAAAGCGACTTTGTCTTGATTAATGAATGTCGCGGACAAAATCGGTCTAAAACTGAAATAAAAGAACAAAAACTGTCCAAATCTTCCGACACGGGTTGGTTTCTTTTTGAGAGGTTGAAATACAAATCAAAGGAAGTTTCAATCGTTTATGGATACGAATTAGTAATCAAACAACTGAATATTCAGCTGTTGAAGACCCAGAATTTTATGCTCTCTTGAAACGATGATTCCATTTCCAAACATCAAAATCTACACGGAGAAAACTGGTATAGTGAAATATGGACGGACCAAACATTTGGTCCCTACAATCGATCGCATCGTTATTCTAACTGAACGCGTCGCTGGTTTAACTAAGCGTATCGTAATTTCGATTGAGCCGTTTAGTGAGTTTGATTGCGCGGTTTGGTCTGTTCATATTTTACTATTCGCTTAGTGATTACCATTATTCCTTTTTCTCCGTGTGTGGGTTTAAATTTTTGTTTCGTTTCCATGAACGATTGAAATGTCAGCACCATGAAATACATCGGGATCAATTCGGATGCAATAGATTAAGCATCTACCCTGTAAATTTAAGGATTTTATCTCAATACAAGCAGTGTCTAAATCGTGTAATCCTTTTTTAAACAAAGCAGTCAGAAAAGAGCATTATCCCCCCGGGTTGTTGGTAATAATGAGAAAGGAAAAAAAATGTAGAAAACATCGGAGGGGGTATTGTCGAAATTTGAATTTTCTCTTAAAGCAGCAAATTAACGTGAGGAATTTCAATGATCGGAGAACTCGATCAGCGTGCAGAAAAGATAAATTGTATTTCAAACGTACATATTTCGATCGGAATTATATAAAAGTAATGAACGTTTTTGTTTTTAAATTGATACCATAAATGAGGGTGAACGATACAAAAGAAGGTGAACAAAAGTTGGCGCTGAATTTCAAAAATCAATTCTGAATAGGACTGCTTATGGAACTTGCTATGCTGATGCGAATAAGGGTATCGATTTCATTTTACCTGATAAAATGAAACCTACTGACCTTATACGTCTGAATGCTCGGGAATGTCCTTTCGCTTTCATCACATCCATGATATTCTTGCCAGAATTCTCGAAACCAGGGATTAACCTTCTCATGGTTGAGAGATAAATTGGTAAAATATTCATCGAAACCGGTCATTCTCCTGGAAAGCGGTTGAACTGCCAAAGCTCCTTCCAAAACAGACATTGCTCCATCTCTTCCACCATTCATGAATTCGTGATGGTTCGAGGTAGACCAAGAATCGCTGCCAATCCAAACAAAACGCGTACCAACACCGAGACGTCGTGCCGCTTCCAAAACTCGAAGAGTAGTTGATTTTTCAGCAAACAAAACAACCACTGCAACGAAATAACAACACGAGGTTCGATACTACATTCTGATTTCAACTTCGAATAGATAGGTGCCACAGTATAAAAAATGTCTTCTGGAAATTCAAAAAATTTGACTGTAATTTTTTATAGTAACTTTTTTTCAATTCTCAGATAAATACCACTGAATTTGGATTAACGTGAACTGAACTTCGGAGAGTATCCAGAAAGTTCAGTCGTGTTTCTTAAAATTTAGCAAAATATTTCTGAAAATTCAGGAAGAAATGACTGTAAAAAATTACAGTCACATTCTCCGAATTTTCAGAATAAATTTTTTCAGAGTGAAGTAAACATTTGAAAATTCCTAATTCAAATTCTAAGAATTGAAAATTTCAGAAATTCAATTGGGAAATTTATGTAATTTCAAACGATTCTCAACACTGTACCAAGGAATGTCGACTGATTGATTGATCCTACTTTATTTCTCTCCGTGCATGTTCTTGAAAATTGCGTGTTCGAATAAATTTATTTCATCTATAATTTTGATGTGTCACCATAAAAATCTCTGCACAACTTTTTCCTCACCTCGAACTTGAGTCTTGTTAGCTATTGTACCAATTACATTGTCGTAATCTTCAGCAACAAAACGTTCCTTGTCGATTCTCTGTGGCGCGCTAAAGCAAATAGAGTAATTGCTTGCCAATGAGACCAAAGTTTCATAGCCATGATTACCATATTCTGTATCCGAGTACACCACCGATACGTAGGTCCATCCAAATTGTCTGTAAAACAAAAGACGTAATTTGATATTACAATCTGAAGATCAAACATGGTTTTGTTTGAAAGAGGAAGCGATAAAAAATAAAAAAAATGGAATCACAAGAAGACGATAATCTTTCTCTCTGCACTCGGGATCCTTCTCTCCGTGTAACCCGATTGAGAAGAATTAATGAGAATTAAAATTCAATTCATTCTAATTCACCTCAATTCTTCCAATTTGTCTGCAGATTGTAATTTATCCTTTTCGATTCGCATCGAACGATCGGTAGCTGAACTGCCGTCAGGAAAAGATTCTTCAAAGTCGACTGAGGAAAAAATATAATTAGATAAAGAAAACCTAATATCATACTGAGCTGTATAGAGATTTTTAGGGGATATTCAATCCATGCCTAGTCATTCGCAAATCACGAAAATTACCATACTCTTTCTGGAATGCCCAAAAAATGTCTAGTTATAAGTCTGGTTAATCGATCAATCATTAGTACACTGTAAAAATATTTTCGAATTTCCAAGAAAACAAAGTATAGTGGAAAACTTATGGCTTTGTAATACTCCTGATTATTTGAGAATCCACAAATTTTCTACGGATATTGAAATAATTTTCGTGACTTCTCAGAGAATGTTTTTCAGCCCGAAAAAAAAGATTAGATCTAACGATATCTGTGTAGATTTCTTCAGATCTAAATTTTGACAAGAATCTCTATAAATCTCTTGATATCCACTTATATCTGAAGATTTCCGTTTTGAGAGAAATCCAAAAGACGTGAGGGGAATGTCAGGTGATATATATCATTCGATCATAAAAGCAAATGCCGCTGATATTTTTTTCAGTGCAGCGTCCTGTAATAATGACATGTCTTCCCTTGTGAATTTGACTGAAGTTGAAATTGAATTTCCTTTCCGTAAAAGATTTAGCTTTTCTAAGGAATTTATAATTGAGATTTGATTGTGAATTCTCCAAACAGAATCCAGCTAAACATTCTCAGTCTATGTTCAGCATAGAAAAAGTGCCCTATAAAAAATATTCTGTCAAAAGGAATTGACAATTGCACGTATGAATACGATTTTGCATATTTGACGATTCAAAACATTCAATGTGAATACCTTTCAATTGTAATGTTTTCCAATTCCTCCTCGAAGATTCAAATTTTCGGTTGTGAATTGTTCTCAATTATAAATTCCTTCGAAATTCTTCTGAACCATTGAAATTTGTGCATTCCAATTCCTGTCAATTCCTAACCTCTTGTACGACTCAATTGGAATTTTATCATGTATCACACAATTCTCATGCGATTGATCGAAACAGATATATTATTTGGAATGTAAAGTACTGAATCTCTCGATTCCCCCGAATGCAAAGAGCTCTCAAATTACATTTGTAATTGGAACAACTAATTTCAAAAATTCATTTTTATTTGTTCATTTTATTATTCCTCCAGAGAGGTATCCATTCTCATTAAAATTCCCAATTCCCTTGAATGAATAAGTTTTCACAGGATGGTTCCCGTCATTCGAATTCAATATAACGAGCTGATATTTTTGCGCGAACGAAAACTACGCAAGAAATTCTGAATAATCATTCTTTTTTTCCCTTGGAATTTCGCTTATTTTCCAAAGTCATTGCATTTACTTGAGGATCTCGAGCATGGCATGGGCCTGATTGACGTCACTCGGTACAGTACGGAAAAAGTGTGGAAATTTTTCTTTGCTGCTGAGGATAGGTGATGTAGCCATGTACGCGATCTGCGGTACGGAGAACAATCTCAACATCGAAGCCACCTGTAACCATAAAGATAAAGAGAAAATATAACGAGGTGAAAATCGTAAGGAACGAGGAAGTAAGAGGAACTCAAGAAAGAAAAGAACAAAAAAAGGAAAATTGTACCTCGAAAGTAGTTTAGGTTCTAAGATAGAACAATTCGTAGATTGCCTCTCCTAGTTCTTCCTCTCCATACCACTTTTTTCTCCCAATACAAAAATAAGTTCCTCGAACGATCTTGTAAAGACCTAATAGATATGCGCCGTTCATGATAATTTTTGAAAACGATCTCTGTAAAACAATTCTTCTAAAATGAGTTGGGGGAAGAAAACAAATAATTTCCGGCGATACAAGTCTTTTACATCGTTCGAGAAGCCATTAAAACATGTTGGAAACCATTTTTGTACATTTGTTCCGCTCTTATTTGGTATCACGTTATCATCGGAGAAAATTTAATTGAATGTCACTTTACCTACTAGACATCAATAAAAGTCAGTCAATAAAGAGTATTTATGAGGCGAATGATCGTTCGTTCAAAGGATGTTTCTCCGTTCAATGATGCTTAATGAGCTTAATTGTAATGAGAAAACGAAAATTGTTCCTCTGTACTATCGATATATAGCCTACATATTCCGAAAGAAATTATCATTGTACAAGATATGGGAGTTGATAATTTTTACTCAATCGTAATAATAAGGTCAAGGTGAGTTTTGAATCGATATGAGCAATCGATAGCGGTTTTCCATGCAAGTATACTAACAAGACTGAAAAAAAACTCAAGCTTGTCCCAGGATTGGCACATGTATCAGGAACAACCTCCGTCAAGAACAATTGAACCAATATTGTTCTATAATTATCCCGTTGCTTCCAATGGATAGTCATGGTACCTTTGTTCATATCTTTGGAATTGTCATTTAATTGGTACAAGCTTGGCACAAGCGTAAAAAACAAGCGTTCGTTAAGAACAATTATGCCGATGTTATCCACATGAGTGGCACAATGTTTTTAATTAGCGATCTAATTGCGAGTTCACAATAGCTAAAGACTTTTGCATAACCTTCGGGCCAAGACCCGCCCAATCTTTTCCCCGTGATTAGCCGTATACATCCTAATTTCACACCATAAGATAGGTATGTAAATAAGAATAAAACTTGACTCAGTAAGAATGAGCCACTTTTAAATGTGATCATACACGAGAATCAACTGACCTCGCAGAATTCTTTACAGGATTTCAAGATTTCTTTTCCATATAAGTATTTAGAAGACTGAAAAAAAGCCAAGCTTGTTGCAATCTCGGCACATTTAATCCATCGTTTCAACATGATTCATGTACGATATTCCGAGGGAGAAAGTTAAACTGAAATATTGATCCAATTATTCTTTCCATCAATATCTGTGATGAAAGAAACATTGGTTGATGCTTGGCGAATCAATTGGACCTGGCTTGAAAACATCATTGGTCCAAGCTTGTCCTGATCTTATCATTCACAAGCCTGGACCGAGTTTCGTGAACGGTTCAAGACAAGTCTCGCCAGGTCTTGTGCCAGGCTTGGTCCATGATTGGGCCATTTGACCAAACACACATGGGAATATATACAGGACTTCTCCTGCAGATTATTTTCACTGTGCGGTAAGAACATTTTCTTATGAATTGCTATCACACTTGAACCTGGAAGGGTTCCAATCGAAGCATAACTCACGGTGAGTGACTCACCTGCAATGTGACAGAACTCGACTGAGCGGCGACAACGGTGACGACTTTATCGAATCCACCACCGAGAAACTTTGGTACACTTTGATCGCTGCATTGAAATTCTTGAACGTGAAATTCATTCATATGGGCTATAAATGCTGTGAAAAAGAAAGCACACAAATATACTCTCAAACTCGAGTAGGGTACGGAAGGAATACATGCTTCAATTGGTCCACGAATTCAAAATGTTAATATATATGTATATAGTGAATATGAAAAGGAATTTACGAAATGCTTGTTACTATAATGAAATTGAGTTATTGTGGATTCAGGTGCGACTAATCAAATATGATTGATCAAAGAAATATCAAATTTTCATCAAATTCAAAAAACGTTGGTGTAATATAAATATTGCTGGAACCCCTTCACTTGGGAGTTAAAGTGGGTAATGTATCGTTGAGTGAAGATTTGGAAAAGTGTATTAGCAGTGTTGAATGAAAAATTACACGGAAAGAAAAAACTTGTCAATACTTGAATAACATTTATTAACATTTAGAAAAATGACTGTCAGTTTAGGGAAAAAGAGCACCGCTGAAAAATCTTTACAGTAAGGTTATCAAAAATTAGTAGTGGAAATACTAAACGTTGATGGTTTTATTGTTATTGTTTACAGTAAATTTATCAACTTTTGATGAATTTACTACGAAAATTCTCCAGCGATGCTCTTTTTCCCTAAATTGTCAGTCATTTTTCTAAATAATCATAACCTCTGTCTTTCCGTGTATCAATACCAAAACAAACAGTAGAGAGAAGTATGAATTTTCCAAAAGTCGCGCATGAGATTCTACGAAGTGAACAACAACATTTCTAAACTTTACTAAACGAATACGGATATTGCGATTTCTACATGGTAAAAGTAAAAGAGTTTTGCGAATATTGATTCTCGTCTTCATTGACAACAAGAACACCATATTGCTATTCGCCGTTACACGAGATTCCTTCTAACACGTGTAACAGTTTTATTGCATGTGTTTTTGTCTTTCATCTCACCTTTCACGAAATTCAATGCCTGCTTAAGGGCATACGTCGGATTATCACAAGTATCGAATGCTAATACTCCAAGCTGAATGCCTGGCAGGATACTAGGATCTTGATTGATTTGTCGAATGGTGTACAGCATCGCTTCCAGGGGTTGAATTCCGTCTTCGACCTGAACAGAAATAAGGCAAAGAAAATGATTCCAACAATCATTCAATTAATATTATCTATCTAACCTGTTCTTTTATGACAAACTTCCTTGCAGAGGAAAAGATTTTTCATTTCTTGTATGGAATTCTTTTTGTGGAATTCTTTTCATTCTTTTTATAAAATTAATCAGCAATGTTTCATGGCGTATTACCAAAGTTTAAGCGAAGCAAACGATTTGTCATAGAAATATTCTGGGCATTCCTCCCCTGACAAAAGTGGGTTGTAATTCGTACAGTACAACCACCCACCGGACCGTCGGATATTTCTCCGTCGCCTCGACGTTGCTCCTCTGTTTCCTCCACCTTGATATACGTTTCTCTCTCATTCACCTCACATCTACAGAGATACGACGTAAAAATCGGTGGGTCGATCCCATGGGATATCAAGGCATGATTACCGTATACAAATAGTAATCAAGGCACAACTTCCAAATTCTGGTAACCATAACTGAATGATTTTTTCAGTTCAACGGCCATTTGTATGAACTCAAATCGCAATAAACTATAGCAAGTTAGAAATCTTGTACATTATTATATAAAAATTTATCGACCAAGTCCTTGGAAAATTCATACAAAAAACTGCAGAGTCAAAGATGATGCATTCACTATGGAGAACCTTTGCTCTCAAGTTTTAATGTGACACTAGCGACGGTATCGAACTTCTATTTCATTCGCATAGGCGTGTTCCTTTTTCTAACCAACGCGCTCGGATGGTAAGCGCTAGTATCCCCTTAAGATATTATTCATTTCATTACTCTTCTATTCTATAGAATAGTACCTTAATAACACACCCACGACGTCCACATCCCATCTCCGAGGAGGCGAGGTGGATAAAAGGGAGAAGTGGATACAAGGTGGAGGAACGGAGAAACGACGGAGAAAAGTCCTGCAATCGGTTATGGTGCTGTACTGGTATATGTACATTGAAATCTAATTTTCACAAAAAAATGATACAACATAGATGATATTTGCTACCTGCACTCACTTGAATTTTGCCACAATTCTCGCCGTTGTTGCCTTTTCTATGAATGGGGAAAAGAGCCCCTAGAATAATATCACCTGACACATTCAAGTAGGTATGAGCCTTCACTGAGGTACCCAACGTAAGAAACAATAGAGTAAACAACCACTTCATTATCTAGAACAAAAACAAGTCATAATTGAAATATACTTCGTAATTAGACCGACATTTGAACTTGAAAAAAAGCTCTTCATAGATCATCAAGTATGAAACGAGCATCAGAAATTGTTCACAGTCGGGCAACAACGGGCATGGGTAGACATAGGGTTGTAAACATGATTGGATTAATTGGAACAAGTACTGGACAAATATTGTTCAGGGAGGTTCAAAAGTTGAAACAAACTGATAAAATTTTATCATTCAAATCATATCAGTCGGACTATGCATATCTTTGAAAGGGTTCTGCGACTTATAAATTATTTGATCAAATCCATGAGAACGTAAACATTAGGAAACCTTCAAAATATCTTTTCTCAGAGTAATCTTTCATATTCCTCTTTCATCCGCTCGTCATTGTAATCATATGTATATCACGTTTGTGTATCTTCCTGAATGTGAAACCCTGAAAAGCAATTTTCCAATCCATCACAAATGTGCCAGCGAGGGAATTATTCCATTATTCAACTGTCGAATAACTTGGAGAAATCCATAAGTCCTAATTGAAACATTGGATGAAATAAGAATCTCCTCTTTCATTGAAATTTGAAATTTGTATGAATAAATACCCATACAGCACAAGAGTTCCTGCAAAGAGCTGCCATTATGCTAATCAACACACGGAGAAAAATAGATACTAATAGGTATAAGAAATATTATACGGGTTAGTATACGAGAACAAGCATCTAGATCATACCCCTGGGATACTAGTATTTAATAACTTTTCATTACTCCTTATAATTCCCGTTGAAAAAATTCCATAGATGTCCAAATACCGCTATAGAATCCCATATATTCTCATACAATTTAATCAGGTTCAATAGTGGTATTTGGACACTTTTATCAGATTTTAATCAAGCGTATGCGTTTCTATGATATTTTTTCTACTGGGATCTGCATTACACTCCTTAGCATCTAGATATTAGGAATTAGGAAAAATTGGTATAATCCAGATGCTTGTCATTAGTATCTATTTTATGAATATTTTGAATTCCAAATGAACTCCTATTGAACAACTCAAGGAAGAAGGTCCAGGAAGAATTCATATCAAGATTTCATAATGAATTTTACGGGCATCCAATACGTTTTCATTTTGAATTCAAAATATTCATGATGAATACATATTGATTAGCATAACGGGAACTATTCAAGAGGGCTTTAGGAAGTCTTTATAAATTGTAATTGATCATTTGTGCTGGCTGGGTACCCCACATGCATATATATGCGGTCTCATGCGTGTGCATGAAACAAGTAGAGATAAGAAAACTCAAGTCCGCGTAGAATAGCAAATGCAATTGCATTATCGTCGTAAAAACATCAAACGAAGTGATGCATTCACACTTCGTGTATTTGTACGTTACGCTTGCACACAGACGATAAAAAAACTGATGTTCGCACGTCGATGATTCGCACAACAATTTCTCTACCAAACGTGGTTCTATTTAGTGAAAACGATGCAAACATTACCCAACAGTCGAATATTCAAAGTAACTTCGATCCCGTTTGAGCGATGGATTCGAACAGTTAATCCGATAACTTGATTCCTTAGAGGAATTGAATTCCAAGTTCAGGTCGCGAATTTAGACGGTCATTTGTGAATTTCAGATGAAGTGCCAAGGACTGAAATCCAATGGGAAATTCTCAAGATTCTTATCTATTCTTCTATGAAAAAAGAAAGTTCTCACCAAGCTAAGCACTTTCCATTCCTCTCAAAATTATTCGAATGGGAGATTCCACGTTCACGTATTAGAGGTACAAAGTATCGTGAATGGAGAAGAAATAAACGAAAAATAGAATCCCTGTTTATTGGTGGAAAGATACTGCTGCCACTCCCTGTTTTCACTAAACGAGTGGAGCATAAAAGAATGATTTGAATGCGAAATTAAGAATCAGGGAAATTATTTTTCCATCTATAGAAATTTTGCTAAGAGAGGACAAGTAGATGTAGGATGTACAACATTCTCTCCCATCGTCATAAATAATCAACCTGAAGAATGATTCGATGCCCCCCTCCAATTTGATTTATACAATACTCTATTTCCGCTGAATCACTAGGGAATTTTAGCTTGAAGTAACATCAAAAGAGAATCCCAAATCTTATAATCACATTGCCATCACTATTTTTCAATTGAACTTATTATTTCTTGCAAATTTCAAAATTCTAACTCAAATTCGAGTTCAATACTCTGAAAGGGACTCTCAAAGTTGAGTTTATTATTGTACCTTATAATTAAAGACCAGTCTGGCCATATAATGAAATTTTTTAATAAATGTCCATGAAATTTTGAACGAATTTCTAATATTCGACAGGAAGTTTCATTGACAAGTTGGTATATCTCTCCCCTCTTATAATTAGATGATAAATTGAACTTTCGATTGTTTCCCATGTACAAAACAAATCTCATGGAGTAACAAGTCTCACGAGGAATCATAATGAAATTGTATCAATTATTAATGAATTTCACATCAGCCCCTGTGTACATCAACATTGAGCCAATTCCAGCCCATTTTTGGCAAATGTTGGCCAATCTCGCGCCCTGAGAGAGCTGAAGTTGGCTCAATGTTTGAGCATACATGAGAAGATTGTACATCAACATTCATCTTCTCATCAATTTATTCAAAACTTTACCCCGCCATCGAAAAAATTCAAAGTTATAAATTCAAATTTGATTCCATCGTTCAGCAGTGAATTCTCATTCCTTGTGTAAAGTGATTATTCCGAATTCGCATTCGAGTACTAAGATTACAACATATATATTATACATATGATATTTTGTTCAAAATGAGCGATGCGAATTTTGAAGGAGGTCGAACTGCTGAGCAAAGCGAAGTAGTCAGAGGACGGAGCGCTCTGGTTTTACATGGAATAATACTGTTCGTTGAGCATGAATTCTCTACTCATCGCTGTAAAAAATGTGGCTCAAATTGGCTGTGTCTTAATTTGAAAATGGACTGAAATTCAGCCTTTTCGATTGTATCGGCGATTGTTTTTTGTGCTTACTTCACACCCGGAATAGGCTTTTTTTGGCTGCGTCTTAAATTCAATTATGACACAATCTGAATTTAAAACTTTCTTTTTACAGTGATGAACAGAACAATGTTTATAACCTGAATAGTTAATTTACTAACGGTAGGGATCTACCCAGACAGCACAAAAGATCAGTTTAAATGTATAAAGACTCCTCAAAGGATTCTGAAATAGACTCGTTCATGACAATATAAATAAATTCAATATGAGACCAATGAATTCAAAATTACTATATACTGGATGCCCGAGGAATTCTCAATGAATCCACAATGCAGGTTCTTTCTGAACTTGGAGCTTCTCATTAAGAGCTCAGTTTGAATCCAAAGTATTCATAATGAATTCATGTTAATTGTCGGAACGGGAGCTCTTCGATGTTGTAGAAGTTTGAATCGTTTATAAAAGTGAAAGGAAAATTCAAACTCACAAGATGTGATGAATCATCGTTATTCATCTTCACGAATTAACTCCTCGAAATTGGAAACATCGTTTAAAGAATGTGCTGCGAGATTCTGAGTCTTCAACTATTGTTGGGTCTAAGTATTTCGTTATTCGATTATTGATTCGTTTCAATAAACGATAAGAACTTCAGCGATATAGCTCGTCGTGGGGGCTCTCGTCCCTTATGGGGAACTTCTAACAGAGATGGATTGTAGAGATTGTTAACGCAATGATAAAACCATGGTCTGTATCACATTTTTTTCTTCGGAAGAAAATTATGTAATTGGTTGAATTTTTCTTCTGAGTCAAACAGCATGAAAGGATAAACGGAAAACGCGATACCATCGATCAGAAGTTGGACCATGGGTTTCACATATCGTTAGCAATCTCTGCAACTCATTTCGGCTTCTATATAGATAGGAAAATTTCTCTCATATCATCCCATTCTGCGTCTCCCATTCCTAATAGTTCTGTCTGAAAAATTTCGAACCTATTCAAACATATTCCAGAACAAAATAAGGGAAGACGCTCAAGTTTCTTGAGTGGAATGTTTATTAATTTTTACACAACATTTGGAGTGGAAATTATTATTTAATCCATCCATCTTGAATGTTCTTAGAGTAATAATTGAAATACCCATCACATTTCTCCTCTTAATTCCAATATATTTCAATTATCGGATATTGGGATAACTATTTCAGGGATAACCAACTACAATCCCGCTGCGAGATGGATTGATGCAAGTTCGTTTTCTCCAATGTCACTCGAATGATGTGTTATCATTTTTGTGATGAATCATGTCTTGCTGCATTTGTCTGAGATCCAAAACAGTATGTGCATTAGGGATGGGTGATCTTTGACAACATCGATGTTGTTTATACTTATGATACATTGACTTTGATTGAGAAACATCGGAGCAAGAAAGATCTGACCTGATGCTCTTGATTACCTTTTACGATGAAGGTTCGAACGTCTGCTTCAATTTAATACACACGCAGAGAAAAGTAACCTAAAACATTACTACACTTTACAGTAAAGTAGGGACAAAATCACATTTTAGGGTTATGTGTTATATTTTGTTAAAATTACTATACTCTCTATCAATAAAAAATAGAACTCCGTCACTTTTTTCTAGAAAGTATAGTCATTTCAACGACAAAATATAATACATAACCCGAAAATGTGATTTTGTCCCTACTTTACTGTATAGTGTAGTAATTTCTTAGGTAATCCTGGTAAAAAAAACCGGATAGGAAACCGAATGATAATCCTGATGGTAATCCGGATGATAATCCGACTCGAACCCGGATGAAATTTCCGGGATTCCATCCGGGTGTACCCGGGCGCGTATACGGGTTTTGCGGTGATTTTTTATCCGGTTCCATCCGGATTCTATCCGGGTTTTGGGACGAGATATTTTTTGGAATCCCAACTAAAACCCGAACAAGACGAGTATTAGAATCCAGATAGGATCCGAATGAAACCGGATAATGCATCACCGCAAAACACCGTATCCGTGTCCGGGTACACCCGGATGGAATTCCGGAGAGTTCATCCGGGTTTGAGTCGGGTTTACATCCGAATTTGAGCCGGGTTCTCATCTCGCTTTTTCACCAGGGAACTTTTCTCTGCGTTTACAAAATAATAAACTTCTTTGAAAAATCGAAAAGTTTAGATTCTTTTATACAGCATCAGGGTATCCCCAAAACAAATGAATTAGATCTTGATGTAAGAAAAGATGTAGTGACATGTTCTTGGGCTATTAGTGTTATTTATTGGTTGTTACCCCTGCTTAAAGTGTCAGATAAGATATGATCGAATAATCATTATTCTCTACTATCCATCCTATGATATTCTATGTGTTCTAAAATAAACTGAAACACAAACGATATCGTTTCCATATGGGATGTTTATAATATCTCAGATGATATTTTGAAGCTCCCCCCCCCCCCCAGGTTTGCATGCAATTTGCGTGCAGAAGCTGATCCATGTGTGTCGCTTTGTGGGGGCATGTTATCTGGGGCATACCCAATATTATTATTATTATTATAGCTTGTCAAAAGTTTGCAGATTTTTGCAGAAGAAATGTGATGTTTTTCAAACATTGTTCATGGTTTCGTACAAATTTTTTAGCGAAATATTTCCATACGGGGTTACATTGGTAAGCGACATGACTGAAAATTCACACAGAACATCATTGATTCCAAAGGACCCCGATATACTATGATAGACCTCAGTTCTGCAGTTTCATATGAAGCGTCATACAACCCGACGAATTTCGATTCATAAGTACAGGTTATTATTCATCAATTGTGGGGAAGTTATAATAGGAAATCATACAAAATTCTGTTGGAATTTTGCATACATTAATGAACAGAAAAAATGTCATAGAACATTTTTCTGGTCAACCGGATAAAACATTATACCAGCTTGATACCATGAGAGTTATGATAGCCCTAATTTGTGAAAAATCTTACAGAATATTATAGTATTACTCACATTTTATTCCCAATATGATTTGTTAAAAATTGAGTAGATTAGGAAGTTTGTACGTCGTATCTCCCCTATTCCAAATATTTCCGCTGGAGTCTCGTAAAATCATAAAAAATATATAAATTTGTTGCCATCTTCAGGACATGAATAAGTTACCACTGAATGAGCTATTCAATATGAAATATCGTGAATCGAATATATTTATTTGTTCGCCACAGAACAGTGAATTTCATACTTCTTAACTGAGAACTACTCATATTTAAAGAAATACACATGAGTAGTCAGCGAAACGGGTAGGGTAGTTATTAAGTGATCCGGTCCCTTGCAAGAGTAAATTATGCCAAAGAAAATAAAAGAAAACGAAGAAAGTACGAACTCAACGAAGTGGGAGGAGGGGGGAGGAAGTGGCAGGGAAAAAAAAAGAATTCAGAGAGGGGAAGAGGGCAATACTGTGAAGCTAATCGAAAATGAATAGCTCGGGGAGGAAGAAAAGAGGAAAATTGAATTTCACATTTTATGAATGGGAAAAGGAAACTGAAAAGTTAGTTCGAACAATCAAAACCGGATGTTCATCAACGACTAATGACATGAACTTTCTTTCAATTTTATATTTGATCATGCGGCAAATATAAATTGCAAATACGTACCTGAATGTGCTGAGAATCGTTTTAAGGATGAATTATCGACTTTCTGGGAACCATCTTTGCTTCTAATCTCGGCAAGGTGAATGCCCCCAATTGTTAATTTTCAGGATCGAATTATTCCCCTGTGTACATGTTCCAGTTGTACGGATCTCGTGGTTTTTTCCAAAATTCTGAAAATTGTAATTCTCGTAATATATCTATCTTTCTGTACAATTTCGTGATGCATTTTCTATAATTTATAATTATCTTTCTTCATTCATCTGAAAGAACGCTATTCAAATCACTGGTTCGACTATTCTTACTTCTTGTTGAATTTTCCATTTTTCTCCATTCAGTTTTCATTTTCGTCGTTTATTCTCACTTCTCGTTGAGATGATTTTTATTGTTGAAAAAAATAAGGTTCATACTATACTTCTAGGGTGAGGCGGTTTGAAAACATACTGGGAACACATTACCCAGACAGCACAACGTGCCACTGGAACGTTCATGGAAGGTTTATAGAACGTGGAAGAGGTTTTCTGAACGTTCAGAAAACGTCCCAGAGACACGTTGTGCTGTTAGGAGATCTGTTCAAATGTACAGATGTATTTAATGTAAGTAATGGAAGAATCTGAAAGTATTCTGAAGGAAAGGATCATAAAGCACAAAATTATCTATTTCATTTGCCCAATCAAAACAGGAAGAGTCAATATATGATTGGATCGTTTCAAATTTCATCGTCTCGGGATTCGAATCCGAATGTGTTTGAAATCTCACACCGTGATTGCTCAGTTGAATAAGTTCCTGTTTCTAACAATTCAAGAATGGAGGGAGGTTAGAATAATGTCAAAATTCTTGCCAAAGTGACTGGTTGTTCAAGAACGCTTGTGACAACAAATTTGTTAGGCGATACTGAATGTTGAATGATATTTGAAATAGAACCTCACACGGGAAAAAATCCCTTGTGAATTCTACATTGGTTGTTGTTAAGGGGACATTCGAATGTGATGGGTTGGAAAATCCGAATTTTTTTGGAGTATTTTTCGATAGTTGTTACCCATGAAATTGATATCCTACACTCAGTTGACGTGTTTTCTGTCACGCTCGTGTTTTGGAACAGTTTTATAGATCCCCTGGCGGGGGCGATTTCTCAAAAACGAACAATCATATCGACTTCAAATTTCAACACGGTATTCAGTACTATCATGGCTATCGTCCGTACCTCAAACTTGCTGATATTTTGATTCTAACTTATAATTCAACCTGATTCATGACGCAAAACAGGTTTTTTTGCACTCTTTTGCCTGAATCACCGCTATTTTGATCATTTTTGGTAAAACAAAATACTTGAGATATGAACCGTAGGGGCGACAACATAGATCAAGAAACTCATTGGATTTTCTGTCTCAGATCACTAAAAGGCTTTTTTTCCGACTTTCACATTGGAATTTCCCCTTGATTTCACATAACTGCTCTCATAACCCGACTGCGAATTGTATGCGGACGCGGAACAATTTTGTATAATTTCTTCATAACAAACTTCAAGTATAAAGTGGACGTATTGATGAGTAAAAACAAACTTAGTCGAAGCATAAACATAAGCATAAGCGGAATGCGTTGAACTTACAGCGTTGTTCTGCGCATTCCGCTTGTACTTATATCCATGTTTACGTAAATAAGTCCGTGCTTACCCTTTTAAGCATCATTTCTACAAAATTTATGTCGCAAAAGCGGATGTCGTTGGGAGTTTTCCCATATTTTTCACGTTTCAATCAATCGTTCCAACAATAATAATTGGTACGATAGAATGTTTTCATTCAAGAGGAGAGTTCACCCCTCTTAACTGGTTTTCCATTGATAAGGACGATATTCATTATCCCCCTCTCCCTTCCTTTATATCAACTGAATTCTATTGAAGTCGGAATTTTTCGATTGAAGAACTTTCCTCTGCAGGCATAGACAACATATGAGATTCAATGATTTTGATAGATGAGGGCAGGGTTTCCGGCAAACCCTCCAATTCAACGGAATCAAGTAATGACGCTCTTGCATTGATTAGAATGACCAATGAGGAAACAAGAAATTCCCCCATCGGCAACACTGAATGAATATTCTAAAACATTCTTCACGATGTTATCATTCAAAAAATAATTACAGTTTATAGAAGTCATAAAGTCTGAAGCTTGGAGAGATAAGTTTTTTTTCCATCTACGTATTCAAAGTTTCAAACCAAACCTCGAGTACAAATTCAACTTCCGAAGTTCATCGTTAATTGCTTTAAATCAATTTCCTGAATCACGAAATTAACACTGTAGACCGTGACCTTCCATGATTCATAGTTCAGCGAGCCTGGAATCTTCCAACATATATAATACTTCTATAAACTCCATTAAGCTGAACTGCACATCACGATGGAAAATTCATGAGATTTCGACATTAAATTCATGATAATCGTCATCCGAAATGTTGATGTTGTAAGGATTCATAACAACTCTACACTCAGGAAAATCTATAATCATAGCAACTATGCGAGGGGACAACTATTCAATTATGAGTTTCCCGACTGTTTATACGATTGATAAACAACTACATAAATAGTTTTCATTATTGAAAACAAGTTACACTAAGCACTGAATTTGAATGGTTGTCCTTTATAGTTGATGTAACTATTTGAATTTCTCTCAGTATATGTATACGGAAGAAAAGTTAGTCCACCTGAAAGAACCATTTCTCCCAATAGTGACAAAGAAATATATTGCTTCGCTTCAAAGTATGTTTCATCAATCTGGATAAATGGTCATCGGCACAATAAAACTGGAAAATTCTAATTATTAGATGAGAAATCAATTTTCGGTATATGTGTATGGAATCTCTCATAAACTTACCCGAAAGTTTCAAACATTATGGAATTCTTACCACCCTTTCACAGTAAATTTTTGGACAAATACAGAAAATTCCTAACGTTGCACGGACGAAATTGTATGGTTGTTTCATCCAACCGTATGACTGTATTTGGCTCAACCCAAAATTATGGCTATCCAAACAAGAAATTTGGTTTCCCGCTGTCAAGTATCTGTTGGTGACAATTGAAATTCTGGTTCGGACCGGACAACAGCCATAAGATTGAGGTTAGCCAAATATAGCCACGTAGAAAAATTCTTTTCTTACGATTAGATTGACATACAACGAATCATTTACCCAGGGTTGACAGAATTGAAGTTGAAATTCGTAGAATTGATGGTAGTTTTTATAAAAAAAAAATTGAGAAAAATTGATCGATACATTTAGCTCCAAAAATGAAATTTGGGTGAATACAATGTAAATGTTTTCACAACGTTTATTAAGTTCGATATATTTTTCACCTAGACGAATGAGTTCGATGTTTCGCACTATCTATGTTTAACCAACACTACCATACACATTGTATAAAAAAAAAATCCTATGAATTTACAGGAAATTTCTCATCGATGTATGAAAGAAATCCTTAAGGAATGTGAATTTTTATTCATTTTTATATGATAATTCCTACACATCTCATGGAAAATTCATTTCTTACACCGAATCTGCCTCACTGAATTAACAAAAGTTTTCTGTTACAGCAAAAATTTGGCTGTTCTAGCAATATATTTGGTAATTCAGTCAATTTGCTAGCAGTCTGTATATCTACACTCATAAAAAAGAATACTGGACCCAACTACGCAGGACAGTTGGATACGTTCAACTGCAATAATTGCTTGGTCCAATGAGATTTGTAGTTGACTCAACTACGCATAATTGGACGGACCTTGTATTCAAATTGAGTTGATGAAAGATTGCGGTTGAACACATCCAACTGTCGTGCGTAGTTGAGTCCACTACCTTTTTTCTCAGTGTACAATGACGAATTACTGGGTCAGTGAGCGCTTGCTGGGAGAACAAAGTTTTTCGTGATTCAGCGGAAAGATTTCCCATACAGCAAAAATTTTGCTTCGTCTGAAAGATTTCTACTGCGGTTGTCTAAAATATTTCTTATGAAACAATTCTCACTGTCTTTCAGATGTCTTCGTTTAAGAGGATACTAGCGGCGTGGGAGCAGCCAAAGTGTTTATGACAAACTCCGGGCAAACGCCTCAATTTTATCAAAATATCGCTCTGTACGGCTCTTCTACTTGAATCAAAAAAGTACTGTACAGAACGATATTTCGATTGAATTGAAGCGTTCGCCCGTAGTTTGTCATAAATGATTTGGGTGCTACCACGCCGCTAGTAAGAAATCTAAAAGATCTCAAGATATCTTTTAGATTTCTCAAACAATTACATCTTGAAGGCATTAGAAATTGTTTGATAAAAAACCCCTCGGCCATCCAGAAGAAATTCTTTAGATCAAGCACAATTCTTGCTGTACACTGAGAGAAATAATTACTATCGCCAACAACAACATATTTTCATGTTCGAAAAAATCCGTTGCTCAAGAAGTATGTATCCTTGATACAAGAAAATTTTTCTGAAGCTGAGAATATAATTCTTGAATTGGAAAAATATTTTCTCGATTCAAGAAAATTTTTCTTGCGTCTACAACATGTCAACTGTTTATCAAGAATGTGTATTCTTGAAAAAATTCAAGGATACATTTCCTTGGTATTAGTAATTATTTCTCTCAGTGTATGGGTTGTTATTCCAGCAAAGCAATTTTTCCTCTCTGAGTATACTGTGTGTATAGAGAGAATTCAAATATTCTTTACGAGGTGCAATCATTAGAATATGTATTCTGTACGCATGTGAACATGAATCAGTTTCACATCTTGAGCTCAAATAAAATATATTATTGAATCACTAGATTGAATGAAAATGCATTTCGATATTTCATCAAATATAACAAAAAACCATGGTTCCGATTGTCAACTATTGGATAGAAATCCAAAGTACTGAACGAAAAACGTGATTGAGAAATATGATAGGCCCCTGCAAATCGTCTTCTCTTTCACACACGTAGAACATTGGAAAAAACGTACGTTTGACAAGCATGCGAAACTAAACGGACATAAACGTGAAGCGTGTTGCCGTCGATGCGGCGTCGCGACGGACACTAAGCAACACCAAGAACCGACGTTTTGACGTTGTTGCGACATCAGTCTCATAAAACTCTGGTGTGTGCGCATGATGCTACGTTTCAATCTCTTGGAAGATTTGATAAATGTGCACGCACGTATGCTCACGCGACTACACTTTAGATTCGATATTTCTCATCAAATGTTGTTATCTCATTTATCATTTCAACAGTCCTAAACAAACGTGGGGTGTCTTAAGCAAGGATGTTGGTCGTTTTGAATATTATAATATTAGTTTAGGACACAGATGATTGGGGAAAGGAGTCAGGTGTGTAATCTGAAGATCAAATGAACATCGAATACGATCGACTGGTTTTAACATTGGTTTTCCGATCAGTGTTTGAAAATATTTCATTATTTGATCAAGGTGATTTCCATTGACAAAATCGCAACTTTGCAGGCAATAATTAAAGCTTGATGACTAGAATTTTTCCTCTATATACCGTCTTTACATTCATCGTATATTACACTTTAAGCAATTTTTACGGTAATTTTACCAAAATGTCAGTGGCAACGGCATCCACCCTTACGGTATCGAGAAAATTACATGGTATGCATGATGTAAAATTATTGATTGAAAGTATCAGTAAATTTACTTGTGAAGGGGGTAAATTTACAAATATGTTCAGATAATAATTACTGGGTACACTCAGACGTGTAAAATTATCAACAAAACGTGTATACATGTAATGACATGTACAAATTTAATGTCAAATTACGGGAAAGAAGAAATAGTTGCAGCAACTACTTAAATAGTCGATTTTCGGCGATCTACTTAAGTAGTTGCTGCAGCTACTTAGTAGTCAGGACAAGTAACACGTTAGCTGCCTCAACTAACTCGATAGATGCACTAACGAACGTAGTCTCCAGTTTCCTAATGTATCAAAATCATTTAAATATGAGACGAATTTCAATTACTTCGGTTTTTTTTCAATTGAAATCAACGAGAAAAACTGATGGCTTTGTATTGTCCTTAACTTCCCTTAACGTTATAAAATGACGCAAAGGCACCGGTTTCCAATCAACATCCCAATTATCTAACCGCTCGATACTTTTTCGAATAATTATTTCAATACTTATGGATCAAATTTACTTGCAATACGCAAACTAGATTTTCGTCTACTTATCCTTGTTCATTGAATATGAACGCGTGCGATCAATTTCTCTTAAAATATAAAATGGACTGATTTATGGGAGTGGTCGGAAACCGGTGCCGTTGCGTTGAGAGTCCTTTCATCATTTGATCGATCATAAGATAAGAACACACGCCATATATTGAAAACAATGACCAGGGAACTTTATAAATATAGCTAACCAGCCATACCCAAGCAACGCAACCGCGTACGTTGAAGATCCATAGAATAATCTTATGATATGAATGTAATGCAGTTGAATACATTCGATGTATCTTCATAGTACGTTCACGGAAATAAACACTGTACGAACATGCTATAGAATACCTTTTGCTGCATCGAATGAATATGATCATGGGGGATTTCGACGGTACTTCACCAGCCCTTTCGTGCTACTTCGGTATCATATCGTATCTAACAATTTTATGTCTAATTTTAAACCAAATTTTTCAAGAAAATGTTCTCGGAACGGCACATAAATCATACAATTATTATTAAAAATTGTAAATCAATAATTCTATGATGAATAATTCTGAAGCGTTGTTTAGAAGTGATTAAAAATATAAACTCGTACCTCGTAGAATGATTCCATAAAACAAGAACGAAGATACGAACCAATCAATTCATTTTCTCATATTCTCATCCGAACCTGAAATTCATCGCTAATTGGATTACCGAACGAAATTCACCCCGAATTTCACAATATCACACGATTCTATGTATTGAAAATCCATATTTTCGCACGTATTCACTTAGACTCGAATTTCGGCTCCCCATCGTATAATGTAACCAGCTTTCCGTTTGTAATACGAGAGTGCAATACCATATAAACGGATATGAAAATTAATTTGACAAAGAGAAGATAGAAGTACTATACATAGCGAATATGTGAAAATCCGCGTGAAAAATTGAAATAACTCGTCACCGTTAAAAATTCAACAATTTTTGCTTCTCACTGAAAACCAAAAAAGACTCGTCTCTCCGCTCAGTTCATGAATTGATTATTCTCTAAATTTCTTGGAATGAAAAATTCAATCTCTAAGAGTGACAATAGTAAATCCAATTTTTCTGATTCGAGGAGTACATCTCACCTGATATACAATAAGGACTTGATACCTTTGGAAGGTGAATGCTCTCTCGTATGGATGGATAATCCGATGAGCAGAGATAACAATTCAGTATGTTTTCAAAATATACAAACAATTTTCCTCAGCGTTGATATTGGATATTTCAGAGATATTAAGAGAGGGATATAAAAGATTCAAATTCCAAATTGGGTAGGGATGTTTGAAAGGATTTTAATTCTTGTAAGATACAATAATTTGGTAAGATTTACCATTAATTAGAATCGAATTATTTTTTCACGAATTTCTTTAACTGTGACACCTAAATCTACTAAATATTCATCCGAGAGATGAACATTTTCACATGATATAGAATATAAACAGTAGTTAAGAAGCATCGAGTCAAGATTTTTCATGAAGGATGCAAGCAGTTCAAATTTTTCGGCTCAGATTCTGTACGACGTCTAGGGATGATCGGAAAGTTGAAGCAGATAGGTTTCTTAATTATTCCTACTCGGTTTACATCAGGATTTCTGCTTATCTACCAAAAGAAATCATGATACGTATGACCTTGATACCAACCCATGTTTGTCCATCCACAAGCGAATCAAAATATTGATGAACGTTTTTCATAATACTGAACAAAGTACAACAACGTCTAGGATCAACTACGTTCACTCGGAATGCAAACAGATCAATCATGATATTCATTTTTTAAATATTACCCATCATTTTTTTCCCTTGGAACATAATTCATTTCATTTATAAGCAACTTCAATTTGATGATTGAAAAAATCTATGCGTCGATTTCCGTGATAATTTTACGACCATCTCTTCCATCAACGTCCTTATTAAATTCTTCTTCGCGATTGATTTATCGAACTCTCCTCTCATCAGAGGAATTGAATTCAGCAATGTCTGATTGTTTTCTTCATGGTAATCAAGTTAACAAGCAACACTTACTTGACTCTGACGAACAATGTTGCCAGAAAGGTACGAGTTCCAACAGAATCAACCAATTTCAATCAATCAAGTTTCCATAATACTGAATTAAATACTGAATTGAGTTGTGCCTGGGTTCGTTTTTGCTCTTCAGTGTTTGATTCTTGCCCGGAGATTTCTGCGGTTGCTCTTTTGTTCCGAATTATACACCGAGAGAAAAAGCATGCTCTAAACGCAAGGGAGCACTTCACGCTTCTAACGCATTTGTTATAATGTGCGTTAAACACGTGAGCCCATGCTTTTTGGTAATATGAGTCCCATGCATGAGTCTAAGCATGTTGCCATGCATTGAAAGCATGAAAGGGTTCCCTTGCGTTTAGAGCACGCTTTTTCTCTCGGTGTAGGTGTATCGCTTTTGCTCGGAACTTTTGACGTTTCATTCATTCTTGCTTTCAAAAGTTCCTGTCCTGTTTTTGCTTGACAACAATTTGAGTGTCACTTTTGTTCTTAGCGTATCATTTGTACCAATTCTCAGTTCCCGAAAAATTTTTCCAAAATTTATCTTTGATTTCACACTATATAGAATTATACTAATATGAAGTGATTTATCACATCAGTCGATCGCACCCGTACCATGGCGGAGTGATTAAACGCGAAACACTAGGACAGGTTATTCCAGCAACGACGTAGATTCGAACTTCCCGATGAAGGTATTAAAATATTTTCAATCTTCAACGACTACGATCGTGGTATGAATGAACTGTCAATAAGCAAAGTAGATGAATTCACGGAGATGAACTTTTTTTGTATCCTCCGAATAAACATAAACCTATTTCTCATCGTCGATAGGTAACATCACGTTGAGCAGAGCAAAACAAAAAACAATATTAACAATGGATGAACGCATTCATCAGAAGCAATTCGCTTTGGATTTCAGTTCAAAATCAATTTTAATTCCAGTCCAATGAGGTTTAATGTGAGCTGTATTCTTGAGAAGAAGGTTTTTCAGTGGCTGACTTTAGTTCTAACGAATCTTCTTTTGGCTACATCTTAAATTCAGCTCATATTCCAACTGAAATTAAGTTTTTCTTTTTACCGTGAATGAAATTCACGCAGATACCGACGACCTTTATTCGGAATATATCACGATATTTTTTATCAACAACTCAAAAAGAATTTACGTTATCTATGGGGATGAAACCAAATGAATATACAATTACCTGTGAGATGGTTTGAGTTTCTGCGATCGTATGGGTTTTTCAAATATGATTTAATAATATAGACGAATATACCATCTCACGAGGAGAAGTTTTCAATCAGTTTTGTTACAATTGTTCCACTCACAATCAAAAAGAGTAAATCAGATTCAATTCAAATTCAGCCCCGATGAATGAAGTTGAAATTTGAATCGTTTATTGCAATCCAGCAATCATGGAAAATTGACGTATCTACTCCAGTAAAAATCACTATAATCATTACATAGATCTTGCGAGGCCTCACCCAGAACCTTCACTTACGAGGACACGTAAATTCTCGTACAGGCCGACAGAATTCTTAGAATAATAAAATTTCTACAAGGGCAAGGATACACAAATTTATAATTTCTCAATATCGTTTCTACATGAACGTTACAATTGGAAATATGAAGAATGTTGTTCATGAAACACCATGTTTTTCCATTCTCAATTTAAATGTTATTTTAATGTATTTCGGGTATCCTGATACTTCCCAGGAAAAATCCAACACATTATGCGGCCTACACTGTAAAAAAGTAATCGGAGTTTTCCTATATATATATATATCAACCGGAAAATTCCAATCGCTGATTGGGAAATCAATTTCCGATACATTCGCCCAAAAAAAAGTAATTTGCAAATGAGAGGACAAATCCCTTTCAATCAGAATATATTTCATTTTTGTTTTCTTCTTCAATTGAGAATATCCCTCTACGATTTTGAACAAATGAATGACGAACAAATGAAAATTCTTCCACACAAGGACTAATCCTCTCAAATGGAGAGGAATACTTTTGATATCATATATTAGAGGAGAAGTTGCATCAAAATAAGAGGGATACTCTTATCCTCATGTTAATTTTTATTGGGTGTTTATATGAAATTTTCCATAAGTTTATCTGAAAATTCCAAACTCTATGGGATTCTTCCCAACATTTCACAGTAAATTTCCGGACAAGTTCGGAAAATTCCTAACGCATGTATGTGTCAATTACTTCACATAAATATATAGGAATTTTCCCATAAAAATTTTTCACAGTGTATTAAACAGAAAATATCATGTCCAAGTAACTCACTAAGCCAAAACCATCATCAAATCAATTTGTTATGCTTATTTCAATATATTTCAAATTGAAAGAACAAATTAATCCCACTCTCTTATAAAGGAACATAGATGTAATACAAGCGAAAAAAACATCATTCAAAAGTGCACATCGAAATCTATAGCTGCTCGAAGTATCCTTCGAAGCACAGTAGGCAAGAGGAATCGGTTGCTTTACTCGTTGCTATAGAAAAATTTTCGCAATGCCCAATGAAAAACCAATTCGAATTCTTGTTTGAAATTCAATTTTAAACAATACCGTTGCATTCTACAAATTCGGTTTGTGCTATGTAATTGGAAATGATGTAGTCAAGAGCTCATTTCTGAACTTGATTAAAGAGGGTTAACTCGTTCAACGTACACAGTTGCTTGGAAGTTTAGTGATTATTCACAAAGAGAAGTTGCAGGACGCGTAGTATAGGGTCGTGTTGGGACGCAAAAGTTTGCGTCATTGAAGTGGAAACAATGTCATTTTGTGTTCCATACAAGGGTGAAATAAAATCACGGTGTCTCATAATATAAATTGTTTGTTACTCATAAGAGGAAAAAAATGAGATGATTTTTTTTCATTATTCATTCTTCCTCGATAATAACATGAAAAATAAACGTGACTTGAAGAGGACAGATGAATTAGTCTAGTATGATTCAAAATTGATTGATACAGAGGAAACATGATATAATATAAACTATTCATTTATGGAAAGATTTTAGATAGATTCAATTGTTGAGGGAGGATGGATATCTTCCCGGACGTGAGTACGGACTAAGTAACTCCACATCTCTGATATACGCCACAACATATAAAGTACTTCGACAATTTAAAACAATTGCAACGTACGTTTAGTAAACGTTATAGTAGGGTATCCACAAACACACCCACATACTCTCACACATGGCATAGAAGAGGGACAAGAGGTAATCTGCAATTATTTAATCGGCCCCTTCAGTTTCACTACTCCGAGAAGCTCGTTTCTCTTGCGACTCTATCCCACTAACCGTGTATTAACAGTGGTTCAACCAACGCGGTATTTTCTTCCTAGAAATTTAGTCCAGGTGAATGTCGTACAAATTAATTATGTTTTATTCAACCTTGTTACTCGTCATAATTATGGATTTCTAAGTTCTTCCAAATATAAAGGCAAGATTCTTCTTTTTTTATGCTGGAAAATCAAGTGTTTAGAAATACTCAACGAGGTGAAAGAGAGTAAGCTGAGAGTATTAACAACATTGGTGATGACGTTGAATGAATTCTGCTCTTAGTAGTGGGGATTGTAAAAAGAAAGTGATTATTGTGTATCGTAATTAGACGGTGATACCAATATTATTAAAATAGAATAATCATCCATTCGGATAATGTTTCATCTTCAAACATTTTGATGCGTGATTCGTGATTCACAGATATTGTTCTCACACATTGGAAAGGAATACAGGGGCAACAACTAGGGGTCCAAGGGTGCCAAGAATACCCCCTCAATTTTCATTGACACTCCCAACAACGGTCGAAGCAGGTCAAATTTTATCAACTCGATATGCTTGAATTTTAATTTATTAGAAAGAAAAAACGGGAAAAATTGAGCGACAGAGACTTGAAGCTTTCAGAATGTGGTGTTAAAGAAGGCTACTCAGAATAAAATGTGTAAATAAAGTAAAAAGTGAGGAGGTATTTAAGGGAAGGAATCTTTTGGAACATTTCGTTGAAAGGAGAAGGAAACTGATAGGACCAACGTCACTGGTAAAGTCATGTACTTGATTTTGAAAAATAGACAAATGCTTTGGGCACCCCCTTATCGCGAGGAGTTGTTGCGCCTTTGGAAATAAATATTCGAACTCGAAATGTTATGAATTCATTTCAATCATTTATTGTAAGAAATGAATGAGTGAGTTTCTTCGAAAGATACTTTTTCCAGCATAGCTTTTCCAGGGATAAGAAACGCTCGCACATGATACGATGAACTTTTCCAGACTTCTTAGAGGATTTGACATTTAAAAGAAGGGATAGTTCTCAAAAGTGTCCATAAAAGTATATTCCTAATGTTTATAATGCTAATATAACCTAGTATTGTAGGGAATGAAATTTTTCTTCAAGTTTTCATCAATACTTTCATTATTTCCGACATTATTAACGACAACTCTTGAATTATTCTGACAACTCTTCCTTGGTTTTCGAGTTCACGAGGGATTCAATAGAATTAGACATGCCGAACAGACGTATTCAAAAACCTCTTTTTTTTCATGAAGAAATTCTTATTCGATCAAATGAAGCTCATTTTGGTTTGTTGACATGATATAAAACACAGGAAAAAGTATTTCTTCGAATCTGGGAAATTGTTATTTGAATATATCCATATATGAACAAAATATTCCACAATGTTCAATGGAATGCTATGAAAAACCAATGGAGAGAGAAGTGAAATCAATGCTGACAGATTCCCCTCTTTCATATATGATCATATATCAGCATATATGGCCATTATCCATATACGGATGCATATATGAATGCATGTATGAATCTGTACATGGAATTTTTTTTCTCGGGATGTTCTAGTGGTGCTTGGGATATATATATTGTTCTTCCCGAATCGTTTGAATTGGAATACATATTTATGTATATACATTCAATCTTTTAGTAGAAATATGTATTTTGAAACAGGGCCTATCCCTCTCCCGGCCATATATCTCGAGAAGTGTCCTTTCAGAGTTTGAAGAGTTGACAAACCTCGCGGTCCGTCGATTTTTTTCCTATAGATTGTCTTTAAGCCATTCTATAGCCGCAATTTTGGGATAAAAATATTATCTTAACAAACCTAGGAAGGTTCATTAAAATCGAATGAAAATTGCCTGATGAAAAAAATAATTTTTTGAATGTGTTCTTTTGGCTTGTCCAATTGTATTGCCCCTTTTGAGAACACGTATTTCAAACATTCGAAATACCAATAATATATGTGCAAAGATTGAATAAATTTGAAGATCGGTAAATTATAAAAAATCATCATTATTAAAATAATTTCATCGGAATTTTGTCACTTGAATATCTCAATGTTGTATTTTAGAAAATATAAAACCACGGAATCATTTTGCAATCCAATATTCTCTCGAACTCCATAAAATATCCTCAAATTCCAGCGCATGACAGCACCTAACGTTTAGGACAAAATATGATCTGCTTCCAAGTACTCATACCCGCAGTAAGTTTTATTCATCAAAAGCGAGACAAGGAGAGAAATGCCACATTGACATGATTACAGAGCGCCACTTGGCAGTGATAAGGGTCATTATTATTACGTGGGGAACAAAGCGGAAAAATGCAAGCGTTATATCCTAATGGGTCAATCTCTTCAGAGTAAAGCAGATAATTATGAATTATTTAAATGAATCATATCGTATTCAACGCTCATATTTTTTATTCTTCATCGTTGTAATTTATGTGATGCAGGATGGATGATCTAGGATCAAAGAGATCGTTCGACGAAATCGATTGGATCGTGTTCGCTGCTATGCTCCTCATCTCCGCTCTGATTGGAGTCTATCAAGCTTTCAAATCGCGCAACAATGCGGATGCTGTACGAGAATATCTAGTCGGTAGTCAACAGATGTCTATATTTCCAATCAGCATGTCTCTCATAGCGAGGTGAGTGGTTTCTTGCCATGTGACAACAATTTAGTTATAGTTATAGGTAATTTGTTAAGGGGGTACTAGCGGCGTGGCAGCAGCCAAATTGTTCATGACAAACTACGGCGAAATGATTCATTCTCATCGAAATATCGCGCGGTACAACACTTCTCTGATTCAAGTAGAAGTGCTGTACATAGCGATGTTTTAATCAATATGAGGTGTTCGCCCGTAGTTTGTGATAAACGATTTAGCTGCTGCCACCCCTAGTGAAAATGAAGCGTATACAGAGAGCGCGGAGGAAGCGTATACGAAGCAAAAAATGTTTCGCTTCCCTCTTCATGGAACGTATAATGCCCGCTTGCTATAGAGTTATGAAATCATACGTTCCATATGCACTTCATAAGCTTTCGATCCCGTTTCACACACTCTTCATGTGAACTAATAGTAATTTACATTAAGCGTGTGCGAATCATAACTATTCTGATTTCAAACAGTTCCTTCATACGACCGGTCCTAACACGATCAATGGCTCAGTTGATAAGATCCTCGTCTACCATTCAAGCTCTGTACACTCTTTATTGACGTTTTCGTTATCTTCCAGCATACGCTTCGTCCACACTTCTTTCCCGCTTCCATTTTTCCTAGGGACGCCACTAGTATCACCTTAAGGGGGGAGATACAATTGGAAGGCAAAGAATCAAGCATTTTTCAAACATTTTTTCAACTAAGAAGTTTTGATTCGAATTCACCCAAATTCGGCATGATGTTTACGCCATATCTAAGGACTGAAATACCATTTCTTTTGCTCCTTATGCCACAAAATGGCAGACTTATATACGCCCAAAAGACATCAGATCCAAATCTGAGGCATAAACTTACGGGAATTCTGGAGGTCACAATTTTTGTCTGAAACAGTCTAGGAAGAAAATTTATGTTCATTACTGGTACGACTTCTGTTTGAACCAATGAAAATGGAGAAAGATAACAAAATCAAGAATTGGCACAAGTTTTTCGACAAAAAATTCACCAAACATTCGCGACGTTTTTGCAATAATTTATATATTTTGCAATGTCAAATCACAGAAATGAGTGGTTCACACAGAACCTGATAGTATAGAGAAGAAACCCTGCAAGTTTCATCAAACTTAGTTGAGAACTTTTTGAGATATTTTTCCAGCAAATGTCAAAAATGCTGTTTTGAGAAAAACGCTTTTAACATTCTGATTACCGAGAAACGATATTGCCCTTCTAATAGGTGATGTACATACATACATATACATGCGCATATATATACACAGATATAAGAATTCCTCCCATAAATAGCCCAAAATGAGATAAAATAGAAGAAGTTGTTTTCGTCGATCGTTTCAAAATAACTCCTGCGGGCTCCGGAAGGCGTCTTCGAGAAGCGTCGAAAAGAAATGGAAGGACCCCGAATTTGAATTCCGGGACTCTACCATCTTTTTAGGCAAAAAAACACATCAATTTTTCCCCCTTCTAACTGCATCCCCTCCCCCCTTAATTCACAGAAAAAGAGGTTCCTTTGAATCTAAGAAATTGTTATCTACACGGAAAAAAAGAAGTAGTTGCAGCAACTACTTAAATGGTCGATTTTCGACCATCTACCGAAGTAGTCCCAAGTAACACAAGAAGTTCTGAAAATGTGCTCGAACATTCTGAGAAGGTTCCAGGACATTCTCAGAATGTTCGAGCACATTCTTAGAACTTCTTGTGTTACTGGGGGTTGCTGCAGCTACTTAGTAGTCGGGACAAGTAACACGTCAGCTGTCTCAACTAATTCAAAATACCTCAAGTATTTACGTTGGTTAGTGCAACTATCGAGTTACTTGTCCTGACTACTAAGTAGCTGCGGCAACTACTTAAGTAGATGGTCGAAAATCGACTATTCAAATAGTTGCTGCAACTTCCCCCTTTTTTTCCGTGTAAGAACCTCAACGGAATCTAACATTTTTTTACGTCCAGGAATGTCCAAATACGTCTCTCAGACGTCCCTCGGAGGTTCAAATGTCCGCCGGACTATCCTGCAAACCAATAGCTAGCGAAATACGTATCCGTTTCAAAAAAGCATGCATTTTTTACGAAATCCAATACATCCAGACTACTTCTAATCCTCTGAACCGATTTCCCTGAAATGCATACGGAACATCTCATTCCTTCGGTAGTAACATTTGAGCGGAGTTACATGATATTCGGATCATTAAAATATAATGAAGGCAGACGGAAAAAAAAGAATAGTTGCAGCAACTACTTAAATAGTCGATTTTCGACCATCTATTTGAGTAGTTGCTGCAGCTATTTAGTAGTCAGGACAAGTAACACGTTAGTTGTCTCAACTAATTCAAAATACCTCAGGTATTTACGTTAGTTAGTGCAACTATCGAGTTACTTGTCCTGACTACTAAGTAGCTGCAGCAACTACCCAAGTGGATGGTCGAAAATCGACTATTTAAGTAGTTGCTGCAACTATTTCTTTTTTTCCGTGCTTGTTCTAAAAAAAAATTTTCAAGAATATCGATTCCAAAAATGAAGTTTTTCTCCCCTCTATTGATTCAACTGACACTCATATGGGACCGCCATGGGGCCATCGCTGTGATATCCTGTAAATTTCATGGGAATCGAAAAAGCAGAAGATGAGATATGCGCGTTCGCAAAAATCGCAATTTTTATCCCATTTGTCCTGCCCTATCCAGTTTCTCTGAATCAATTAGGCTGGAATCCATATGAGACCACCATTCCCTCGATCTATGATTGTGGTATAAAGTTCATAACGATCGAATAAATAGAACAGGTGGTATTCGTGTTCGCAATTTGTTGAGAAACAGACAGACAAATAGACAGACACGAACCCCAAACAGTTTCCTCCGAGCTTGGAGAAACTGGCTTGGTTTTCGTGTAAAGAAATTTCATTTTGGAGACAAAAAAATGTTCGGTCCCTCGAAACGATGAATAAGTTTCCTTTTAAACGAGGAAACAATATTTCTCTAAACGCTCAATGCTATGTCACGCCGTATAGCATCGAATTGTACGTGAGTAAATGTTTTTCAACACCCTATACGTTAACAACTATACTGAATTGACCAAATGAAATTTTGATATCACATTGGAATCCAGTCTCCACATAAATCACAAATAGTCAAGTAAGACATTCTCACATTCAAATTTTTATGATAGAAGAAAAGAACACCGATATCATCAAAAATAATGATCAATAAAATCCATTCAACGACACTTCAAAGTGTTGAACAAATTGTCAAATCTAGATCTCGTGTCAGCAGTCGGAAGATCCGGAAACATAAATCTCTCAAAGCTTGAAGGATCAATGTCAATTTCAGGTTTAATTAGCCGGAAGCATAGAGCATATTGTACACCATTTTCCTTAATAGACAGACAAGGCTCGGCGTATGTTACGTTATTATAATTAATAGACCTCGTCTCGTGGCATCCAACCACGTACTAACATTCGAATTATAAGTCGTGGACCCTGGCGTCTGGTTTGTACATGATGATTGATAAATTAACATAAAGAGAATACTTCGATAGATTTCTGATGTCAGGCAGTAAGTTTCAGTAGAATCGTTGATTGCCGTAGTTTTAATTAGTACCGCGGTAGTAGATTTGACTGAAAATTTAGACATAGTTCTCATAACTATGATTTTGACTTTGACCATGTCATATAAATTTCTCAACCCGATTTATGTGATTTTCTTTTGTTCTCCTGGTTATCATAACTAAACTTCAAGTCACTATAAGCATAAATCTTTTACCATAGGATGTTGCTGAAGTTTGAATCGTTTATTGAAACAAATTAATAATCAAATAACAAAATACTCAAATTTGAAAACAATGTTGAAATGTTTTTGGTTGCAAAAAATCACAAATAATTCATTCAAAAAGATAAATAACGATGATCCATCAGATTTTGTGAGTTTGAATTTCTGGTTCGTTTCTATAAACGATTCAAACTTCAAAAATATGAATACTCAACTGTTGAAGACCCAAAATTTGGCAGTACTTTTTCTGAGCAATGCTCTCAATTCCAAGGAGTTAATTTGAGAGGTTGAATGAGGATCATGCATCAGATTCTGTAGGTTTAAGGTTTTGTTTAATTTCTATAAACGATTCAAACTTCAGCAACATTCCCATACAAGTATAGTTTATGTGACAATGATGCTTTTTTCTTAGAGTACTTTTGTTTTTTCTAATTCGGAAGTTCCTTGATAAAAATGATCCATGTACGGTCCATACATAAACCATATTTGATACATATATCAACTATCGAAAAATCATATATGATCACATGTAACTCACATGTAATTCATATATGGAACATATAGGGGTGCCAACTGTCCGGATTTCCACGTATTTCTCCTAATTGTGAGAACATCCGGGGAGCGTCCGGAAAACGTCCGGGTAGGTTTTTGAACATCGTCCGGATATTCCAAGTGCATCATAAAGCTATATTTTTCAATCCAGAACGTTGGATATTCGGGCGTATAACCTTTCACGGTTCTGGAATTCGGGCGTAGGGTTTTTCGGGCTTCTGAATTTTAGGACTTATGATATTTTACCGTTCGTCACTTATCAATCGCAGGAAGTGTTATTCGTTTATTTCTAGGGATTCCTTGCAATAAAAGCATGAACTTATGCACTTATCGCATGCCGTATTAGAATCAGTGGATGCTTTTATCCCAAAAATTTTTTGTCGCAATTGATACATAATAGGTGTTTCTGCGCTACTTCCTAGATTTTCTTTTCCCATCTATTCTTCAATTACTCTGAAATCATTTCCACAACTAACTTCAGCTTAGCCCTTCAAATAAATTATTTTCACCGGTGCAGTATTCGATAATTTTAAATCGGTCTCGAAGTCTATTTTTCTTGGGATAACCAAGGAAGTTATGAATGCTTTGTCATCGTCATCATAGATTCTTACACAGCCGCAAATGCTGCAGTAAACTCACTCCCCCTATCCCACACAATTTATCCATCCCTCTGTAGGTTCTAAATATAACCAACGATATTAAAGGCATGGAGTAATGTAATTGTCATCATCACTTTCTCCAGACAGTTCAACCCTACCTCTGTTCTTATTATATCTGTTTCAGTCCCTGCATTCTCAATACTATTCCTTGCCCTGGCGGGAAAATTTCTCATAATTCTTCATAAATCTCATAATTCTTCTTAATTTATCATACATTTTATAAAATCTGATAATTCCTATAGGAATTGGAACATATCTGATGTGAAATATTTTCTCATTATTTGTCACAAATGAAAGCGAATTTTTTCTATTTAATCTGAAACGATAACGTTCCTTGTACTATGAGATATATTGTCTCCCATCAAGTCATAATTTTTCTTAATTGCTGTATTCATTGATTTTTGATGAGATTAATTTATCCTTGAGTGGTAGAAATCGTTCAAACGTACATAGATATAGAAACGCTCGCAGTATCTACAAATGAAATACAAACAACACATAATCAATATTCATAGAATGTTCTAATGAAATTGTTTGGAACATACTCAGTAGCTACATGTACATCCGAAATATCCGATATCCATTCAATCGGCTTTCGATTGACGTACCATCGTATATTCGATTGTTTTTTTTTTCAAATTTATCAATATATTGGAATACGACACTTGGGAGCACGGTAAAATAACAAGCTAATAAACTCACTACATAATTATTAAAGATGAAAATAAATCATTGACATAATTCACAAAACGTGCATCATATTTCCAAACAACAAACTTATTACGTTACAAGTACCAACGGACGTTCGAACGTATACACGAAACAGAAGTGTTCATGTATACAAATGAGATACAAAGAATATATAATGGACGTTCATAGAATTTGTTAATCATTCTGTTTTATATATACTTAGAGTATGTACATACAGTAGCCTCTCGTTATAAGCGTAAGCTGTGTCCTTATTCCACTCAGTACCAAATCTTATGTGAGAAAAAGACGCAGATAGCTTTTAGCGACGCTTATAACGAGAGCCTACTGTATCACATGCGAAATGTATGATATCCGGTCAATCGAGGTTCGATTAACGTATAAATTTGTATATTCGTCCCCGTATGTCCGATGAATGCACTTTAATTGCATCTATCGAACGGTCTCATTGGAATGAAAGGAAGCAAAAACTATTCTAAAAATTCTTTAGACTCATGTAAAACCTTATTATAACAATCTGAAAGTCGTTGAAGTACATTCTACCCCATGTAACACAGCTCAGTAAACATTTTTCCCCTCAACATTTCAAACATTCATTATGTTCTCTACATGCTAACAGGAAGTTCTCTAATGCATCGAATTCGGAAATATTTTTTATGCCTTTCTCATGAGGCCTGGAAGGTATGAGAAAGTTGACTTGGATCACATTTTGATAACTTCCAGACCTCCTAAGAAAGATTCAAAAAGGTTTCCGAAATTGACGCATTAGAGAACTTTCTGTTAGAATTTAGAGAACATAATGAATGTTTGAAATGTTGAGGGGAGAATCTTTACTGGGAGAATATTCTCACAACATCCGTAAAATGTACTCTATCAATTATTCTCACAAAGAGCGTAGAAGATTCGTAAATATTTATAGAAGGTTCTGAGATCATTTGAATGAGACTGTTTCGAAGATTCTTGGAACGTTCGTATAATATGCGTACAAAATTGGTAAGAAGATTGATGAGCAGCGCATGCAAAAGTATCGTAATGCAATGAATTTAGTAATGGCGGATAATGTTTTTGACAGGCTACAGACCCATAGACAATATATTATTTTAATTTGTATTTGGGAAATAGCAAATTTATGAATGTGCACTTTGATATCCCAAATGTTCTCTGAGAGTGCTATGTGTGCAAAATAATCGTCGAAAGTGTAATAAAATATTAGGAAATCCCTAATATATTGTGGTTGCCTGTTGCGATCGTAAGTATCTCATATCTCATCCGTCCATATAAAGCCATTATAATGCTAAAGATTAAAAATTACAGATGCGTAATGATTGAGAAAATTGATTGTGAATCAGTTTTCGATTATATGCAGAAATTATATTGCCGCGAATTGCTATTCTAATAGTTTTTGTTTTTTCAATATTCCCGCAACATTCGTGGCATCTTGTTCTGAGAATATTTGAAACAGTCTCATTAAAACATTCTGAGAAGATGCGTAGAATATATTTGTACGTAATAAGAATCTCCACAGAAATTTCGAATGTTCTCAATGTATATTCTCAGAGCATTCTCAGAATATTCGTGTGCTACCTGCACACTTACAATGCGACTCAAAACTTTTGAGCGAAGAAAAATAAATCTTTTGTCACTAAAATATATTCCTCTACTTGATAACATATGAACTTTGAAAATAAACTGTGTAGTTTAGGATCGGTAGAGCAATTATATAATAATTGATTTGAAAATTCCAGTTATATATCAGGCATTACGATACTTGGAGTGCCAGCAGAAATGTATGTCTACGGAACGCAGTATTGGAGCGTGGTGATTGCAGACGCTTTTGTCTCTCTAACGATAAGCACCATCTATTTACCAGTCTTCTATGGACTTCAAATCACGTCCTCTTATGAGGTAATTATGTAAATAAGGATAATGCTTTTTTTTGATCGTATTTTTTTTCCAACCACAAACCTAATGAGCAATTAATTACTCAAAAGATATCTTTTAGATATGTTCAACCATCAGGGCGCACAAAGTGGGTTTAAAACACGTGGCATTTGACACCTTACCGAGCAGAAATTGATATACAGACCACATAAAGACAAATCAGAACATGATATGCGGTGCCTATATCAATTTCAACTCGGGTTTGAAGGGAGCAAACTGAAGTTGAAATTGATGCATTAGTAGGGTGAGATGGGGAAATGGCGATCCTAATATTGCAGACAGTCATAAGTTCTTGAAACAATAACATAACATAAACTCACTGCAAATTCAAGTGTTTCATTTCAATGCACTCAGAATGTTTGAATCGTGTAGTCACTTCTTCAACGCTCAAAAATGTGTAAATATGTTGATGACTCGAATTAGGTGTTTTATAATAAAACATTTCATTCATTTTATGAGTAGTTTGATAGCGAATCATTGTTAGGGGCCTAAAAGTTTGCTCCCTAAAATTGTGCCATTGTTGATCCAACATTGGGAGGAAATTGGTCAACGAAGGTCAGATTAATGATCAAGCCAGTACCGGTTAGAACATGGAATCGAGTCGGTCCAGCACCGCTTCGTAATCGGCAGACAACCATTGGTAGCTAATGCCATCTCAGTATCGATGCGTTCGTCACTGTCGTCCACTGAACTCTATAACAATCTGAAATGATTAGTTACTCGCCAGATTGTCGCAGTCAGAGAGAAAGAGAGAGAGAAGTTCGAATCTTACATGTCGGACTAATATAAAGGGACCCTCTTGACAGAGGAAGCAATATCGAATGATGCATCCCTACAAACAATGATTACTGGCGTTTCAATGGGCCGCTAATGGTCCTGCAATGCCGTTGAAGAGCCGTTACTGGCCCTTTGAAACGCCCGCAGTTGTGTTTGCTGGGATATTCGAGAGAGGAGAAATTTTTTCAAAAAAGCACAAGCATTCTTTTCGACGAAAGTTTTTGTCTGTTGCTGAATAGCCTAAACCACGGTCGTATATACAGGTCGCAGAACTCCTGTGGTGGGAGACAAGACAATATCGTATCGTATGGTGGCGCTAAAACCCGTCTGAGAATTTTTCATTTGAGTTTATGCCCCCTGAGAGTATCATGATACCTAAAGTTCATAATTCCGGCGGTGGCGGAGTCCCGAAGTGCCATAATCCTGAAATGACATAATCCCTAAAGTTCATAGTCTCGAAAAGAAATTATAGAATTTGATATAAATCAAGTATTTGGCCACTTTTAGCATTAAAAAAATGTTTTGTTGGCACGTAATATGTGGGAACAAAACATTTTCCATAAATGCAGCTAAATAATACTTGATTTATATTAAATTCTATAATTTTTTTTTTCGAGACTATGAACTTCCGGGCTTATGCCATTTCGGAATTATGACACTTTGGGACTATGCCACCGTCGGGATTATAATTCTCTACCAGTTCAATGCCGTCGCCTTAGAACTAGCGTTTCTACCTCGGATATACATCAATCAGGTGTCTGAAAATGAAAAAAAACTAATAGAACGTTCACTGAGAAAAATGAAATGTAACCAGCCAGGGTAGTCAGACCTGGAATTTTATCATCTCTTCATTGATTATTCTTCCCAAACCAAATACGCAATTAGCCCATGCCGTTAAACTTCCCTGACCGCTGGCTAGCCTGCCAGTGAAGGCTAACCTATTACCCTAATGTTATAACGTATTCTTTTGGTGTGGATTTGGCGTCATTTCACCATGAAAACACAGTGTACACGCAAAGAAGAGCCTCTTTAGAGAATAGCAGAGTTCACTATTTGATATGGCAATAAATGTTCTGAATATGTTTTCAGTAGAACGAACTACGTGATTCACTGATTATGGGATGCGAAATATTAAGAAGTGTAATGGCACGTAGTATCTTTATGAAACGCTATTGACGTTATGTGACTTTACTCCAACTGAGAATATTCAGCGTGATCGCTCATTGTAAAACGGATAAAATTGGTTTTTGGTGTAATTCTGGTGTGAACAATCCACAAATACACCAGAAAACCATGGTCTTGAATCGGTGTATTTGATTCCATTAGGGTGAATTATGATTAAACTCATTTTTTACTTTGTCTTTTGACCTTATTGAAAAATCGAATGGTATTCATTCCCTCCGTTAATTAAAATGACAACCACGAGAATCAATTATGTTCTACCGTAATATGCGTTACCGTAAAGAGGTAATTTCTACAACATTCATTTTTCTCAGTGTTCTTTCCATTCTCCCTGTCTTCTTTATTCTTCCTTCCAATGAAATTCCCGTTGAGACTATTGGATGCAACACTTACCTCCCAATCAAATGAAAAGACATCTTGTAGATATTTGAAAGATATTTCGCAATTTCGGAAGATGTCTTGCAAATTAAGTCTCGCCGATGTCTTTTAGAAATCTAAAAGGTATTTCACGCGACAAATTTCAGCAAGTTGGAGATATCTCAGACAGATCTCGCGGAAGATATATTTTAGACGCATTCGATCAAGTCCTAAAAATGTCCTGTAGATATCTTCTAAAGGTCTTTTAGATATCTCAAAGATGTCTTGAAGGATTCATAAAAATATCCTGGAAAAGTCTTGAATTCATTCATAAAAAAAATCCTCTTCTTTTTTCTTTTTATCCCTCTTTCACTGCTATATGAATTTTAATTGGGTTCGAATCCTCAAGGTTGCAGAATTCGAACCTAGGCATTTTACGACATATCTTTGCTTCATTGACTTGAACCATACGGATAATTTGGTGACGGTGCTCATAACCAATAAAAACAAATGAGAAAAGCCTCTTTTTAGAGCTCATGAGAGCTGACCAATGTCCAACCAGACGACATGTTCAATCTTTCTCTCATCTTAAAGACTGCCTCAAGACAAAAGCAAGCTTGAATATATCTTTTGGTTGGACACTGGTCAGCACTGAGAGCTCTGAGAAGAGGCTTCTTCCAATTGTATTTACTGGATAATTGTCCTGGTATGATACAATGAAATATAATGTCAATGATAGTATATTCTCAGAATAGAAGTGATCTGTTGGATAAAGTGTTTTTACATATACAAATATCAGATGAGTTGCTTGTGCTTGAAAATTGAAAAGTTCAATGGATTTGGTGAAATATATCGAAGAATGGATTCCATGATCCAGTGATTTTTATAGTGTCTGATGAATATCATAGGTTCTTTTGGAATGACTTTCTTTTTGTTATTGGAAACAAAATTATTAGTGACTGTGAATGAGAGTCTTACAAATTCACTTGATGGCTGTACATGAAATTCAGTGTAAGAAGTTCAATAGGTCGCAAAATATTGTGCATCTAGAATTTGTTCCTTTCAGTGCTAGCATTGCAAGGTTATAAAATCGTACTTTTTGCAGAATTTCAAATTCGTTGGTATCCACATGGATTATCCAAACTTTTAAATTATGAACGATGTCTTCTTCTTCTCTGCAATTCGATTGTGAACAAAGACATCCAAAGCGTTATTCATACAATCATGTACCCACTCACGACCTCAAAACTGCTGATCGTCAAAATACATCTGACAAGACATCTTAAAGATTTCTTTTGATTTGTCTTGTAAATGTCTGACGAAAGATATCTTCAAGATATCTTGAAGATGTTTATGGTTATTGGGTTGGCTAATATCAATTTTTTCTCATTGAAGAATAAAACAGAAACGTGGTTATATGAAAAGTATAATGAAGATATATGAGGTCGCGGGGGTTAATCCGGATCTTTTCGTACACGGATAATCAAGTTCTAAATCCATATGTCTTTTCAGTATTTGGAATTGAGATTCAACCACATAGTAAGACTTATGGGATCCGTCATATTCGTGATTAAGATGGTGAGTGACTTTCGCGCCGAATCCCTGAAAGTAAAACCTGTTCATTGGCAGAGAACGAGATCTCGTGCTTCATACGCTATAGACTACACTTATACGCGTGTGCATGAAACCTACCGCTAGGATTCAAAGAAATTACTCCGAAACATCTGACAGAAGTACGTTGAAATTGATTTTCTCTGTTCGTTTCTGCACTGTTCTGTTCGTACGTACCGAAAACAGATAGTTCGATTTAATTTTCCATCTTTATACTGCAATTTCTGTATAAATGAATTTCCAAGAAAGTTGACAATACATATCAAACGACCACTGTACACTGAAAGAAGAGTTTATTTGTAATTCAACGGAATACCAGCGACCCCTCCCTGACGATGCAATTCGAGCCAAATTTTTTCTGACAAATTATTCGAAAATCAAGCAATGAAATCAAAATAGTGCTCTGTACAGACCATGTTTACCCTGGTGAAAATGAAGCTTATACACGAAGTGCGAAGGGATAGCATATGAAGCGGCAAATGTTTCAATTCCCTCTCCCTGAAGCGTGTGATCCCATACAGCACCGGAAGGTGCTACACTGAAAACACAGTTTGTTCCAGCCAAAAAAAGTTTTGGTTGAAATAAACGCAAAGAAACTTTTTGGTTGGCTGAAATAAAATTTATTTGGGGTGAACAAAATTTGGTTCACAATAATAAAGGCTCTCATACAGACAAATAAATTTTATTTATCCTAAATAAATTTTATTTCAGCCAACCAAACAGTTTCTTTGCGTTCATTTCAACCAAAATTTTGTTTCGCCGAAACAAACGTTTTCTCAGAGTATCAATATCCTTGGAACCCCTGATAAAAATTCCGTTAGAAACGCATAGAAAACGGATAGGGCACCTGTCCGTATCTAACTGACTTATATACTCTTTATCCGCATCGAAAATATTGCAGATAAAGACTTTATCCGTTTCTGTCCGTTTCTATCCGCAGTGGTGATAGAACCGCATCTTGAAGATATCTTTTCGATATGTCTCCCAGATATCTTTCAAAAGATATGTTGAAGATATCTTCAAGATGTTCATGTTTATTGGGTAATTTATGAAAAAAGTGGGCACAAAACTTTGCCCGCTGCTCCTGACGCTTGAGTGCCCTTAACAGTTAAGAAATGCTATATGAGGTTTTCCGACAGTTGATCAACATTATTTATAGGTTCTGAACCAAGTTTATGAATGAAAAATATTTATTTCGCCTTATCCCAAACAAGCTTTATTAAATACAAATAAACTCTTCTGTCAGTGTAATAAGTTGTATTTCTATACTAAGTGAGGAAGCTAGGAAAAAAATGGTGAGAGTTGGAAAAGGACTCAACTATGAAGAATTAGCTGATTAATAAATAAACTAATTGTTTCATCATTACCCCTACCATTATCGTGGTATGAGATTTTACTATACCAAATATATTCAATGTGTGATTATTGATTTTCACAATCGACACTGAGAGAAGATAATATTGAAATGACAGTAATAGTTGGGAAAGGTTTCAACTATGAATAGTTAGGTGATTACACCAACTACTTCATCGTAAACTTGTCTGACCCAAATAATAATTTCTACAAACAATATTGTTATTTAGACTACGAAGTGGTCAGATGTGCCATCGATCGTACCCTCACAGCATCACAGTCCCAGAAGAATTCCCAAAGAGATCATAAAGAAAACAATCAGTTAGAATAAAAAATTGTTTATGAATTCTTTTGGGACTGTGGCGCTGTGAGGGTAGTCAAGTCCTTTCTCAACTATGTAAATAAAAGTTTCGAGTATTTTTTCTGGATGAATATTGTGATCTGGGTTACACTTAACAAATATTTGTTTCAATCAAATAAATAGTTTAATTGTCCTTCCCTCAATACATATTCTTTCGGGTGAACATAAAATGCACAACCGATCCTTTCATCTTTTCCATATTATCCTTTCTCATTGGAGAGATAACAAATAAATTATGCATTTGATTTTGTTTATCGAGTGTACAAAATTCTTATTTGAGTCCTTTCTTAACTATTTTTTTGTTAGTGTATTCGTAAATTCTGATGTATCAAATTTCTACGAAAAGCATAGAGAACGTTTTCTGTGATTTGTTCGGTACTTGCATAATGCATGAATATAATACCCTGATGACAAAGAAACAGTGCACCCAATTAAGCCGGCAGTTGGATATGGTTAACCTCAAATCATAATCGAAGCAACCCAAATCCCTTTCCCCGGAAAAAGAATCAATCAGTTTATTGAGACTAATGAATTTATATCAAGAAAAGACAACGGTGACGGCTATTGTGAATTACAACCCAAGTAGCACCAGAATATACTATGAATGTTCTTCGAATATTCGAAATATGTTCTATGCACATTCGAATGAGACTGTTTCATAGGTGCTATGCATATTCATCGAACGTATGTAATCGAATATATGAGGGTAAGTTGATTGAACGTCGATTGAATGAATATCGTACATTTCGAATGTACTATGTGCATTCTAAGTATATTTAAAACAGTCTCATTCGAATATTCTATGAACGTTCATCATATATTCTTCGTATCTGATTCGTAAATTCTATGAACGTTTCTATTTCGTATATACTTTGAACTTCTGTTGCTGCTTGGGCCGTTATCAAGACTTTATTTGCTCATAATTCGAATTTTTTGGTTGATTTGTTTGAAATTTCATTCATATTCTGCACAGGATTGTTCACTAATTTCTATAGATCCACTATCCTATCTCTTAGACATTCATGATAATCAGAAGAATGTTTTCTCCACTTCTAACAATTCTGAACATCTAGAAGAAGGTAATACCGGTCTGTCAGACCAAGGGTTACAGTTAGCGAGATCTTGAGAGGGTTACAGCTCAATGGTTAAAGGGTCTTTCATCATTTATCATGAAACATAAATATTCTCATCGAAAAACTAAGAATTTTCTTTATAAGAAATTGTCATTTCCTCATTTTTATGAACAATTTTTCCTACTTGAAAGAAATTAACTGAAAACTAAGCTGAAAACAAAAACAATTTTTAAAATTCCGAAAATCATAACTTCGAAATAACTACGTATTTAGAACTCAAATTCTCACAGAATTTTCCTTCCTATGTAGGAATGTAGAGAACACATCCTCAAAGTTTGAACGAAATCGGCTGGGGTCGCTCCGTGAAAATAAGGTTTTTTTTGTTGGAATGACCTATATGGTTAACCTGTTGTGACATTCAGGATGAGAGGAAGCTTCACTTTTGACCATGTATTTTCATTTTTCCGTGCAGTTGATTCAATCCCGTTCAATTGAATTAACTGCGGATTGCGATGAATTGAGTGATCGATTCCCTGGCGAAAATGATCTTATATTTCCTCATAAAAGTCCCAATCCCTAGAGAAATTATAAGATTTTGTCATAATTTCTCTAGGGGTTGGGACTTTTATGAAAAATGATGAGGAAAAATGACTTTTATGAGAAGTATGAGAAATTATGAAATCATTTTCGTTAGGGTTAGGATGAAACACATCCAACCTTCGGCGTAGGTGAGTGCACTGTTTTCTCTTTCAAGTGTATACTGAAATTTTCTTGATGAAAATCGATATGAAAGAATACAACATTGAACAAAATGTTAAATATGATAAGAGAATTTTTTCAATTGATATTCTTATGCTTATGCAATTGCAGCTGCTTTACATACCTTTGGTAGTATACGTACCGGCTTTGGCTTTCAATCAGGTGACAGGGATGAATCTCCATTTGATTGCGTTCCTGGTTTGCGGAGTTTGCATATTTTATACTACTTTGGTAAGATAATTGTAATTATTTTCTAGAACGTTTTGTATAATAAATTCTGCACACCGAAAAAAATGATTTATTTAAAATAATGAACTGGAGGTAGTTGTAAAAAACGGTTCCGAGCAATAAAAAAAGAAAAGACGGTAATAAAAACTGTAGTAATGGCGACTTAAAATTCGTAACAGTAACTAAAGCCAGTTCTTGAATGTTCTTGGACGTTCCTTAAGGTTTGTGTTCTCTTCGAGTTATGATTCGTGATATTGAACAGTCAATATTCTGAACTGTCGGGATTGCAAACGTCGGGCTTACAGATTTTTGGGATTATAACAGCGGGATTGTGATACCTTACCAACAATATCTCCAATCAAGTTGCAGCCTCCTGGTCCACTGAAAGAACTCGCGAGATATTGGGTTCGTTCCTTCTACGTTCCTTCGGTATCAGTAAAATTACATGATACATATTAATGTGAAAATTACCAACTGAACACACCAGTGAATTTACACATAAATATTAACTGTAATTTTACCAGAATGCAAGTAATTTTACATTGACATGTACATGTAATTCGATTCCACCAGTCCTAAGTATTCGTAAAATTACCATTGAAGTAGGTGATTTTACATTGACATGTGGATATAATTTCATTTGACCAGTACTTAGTACTTGTAAAATTACCAACATAGCGTTCATGTGAAATTACAGGTGACACACAGGATAAAAAGACTGCCAAAATTTTAGTGGAAATGCATTTTACATAAACAGGCTAGGTAAACTTGTTGCATGTAATTTTACATGTATGTGAAGTGTGTCGTCTAGTTGCTCCCACATGAATCCCATCTATGCCCATCCATGGATGGTACTGGGATGTAAATGGGATGCCCAGACAAATTCCTACCGGGGATCCGAAGCTTAGTTTCAGAATTGACTTGAACCAATCAAGTGAATACTACATATATATGTATAATCTTCGATCCACCTGAATGGTCCGCCAAAGAGAAACGGAAAACAAAGATCATGGAATGATCACTAGAAAAGCTAGTAGCGACTGTGTACAGAAATTCGTAGTTGTCACCAGTTTACTATCTTTTCTAGTGATCATTCCATGATCTTTTTTCTCCGTGTGTGCTTTCCACCTGAATGGTCAACTTGACTTGTTTGTAACTGAAGAACTAAGCTTCGCATCCAAAAAAATGTAAAATGAAAGGGTTGTTCAGTTTTCCCTCAGGAATATTTTGGTGGAAGGCTGATACTTTTGTCTGGGACACCCTGCACATGGTAAAACTTTTCTGAAAGAAGGAACACTGTTACATATTATTTTAGGGGGGATTGAAAGCAGTCGTATGGACGGATGCAATACAAACGGTGATGATGTTTGGTGGAGTGATTGTTGTAGTGATTCTGGGAACTTCTCGAGTAGGTGGTTTTGCGGAAGTTTGGAGAAAGAACGACGAAACGGGAAGAATAGAGTTTTTCAAGTAAGAAGAAACACTACATTGAGAATAAAGAGTTGAAAACATTTGTATGGCAAGCTATGTTGTTGAAATTTGAATCGCTTATAACAATGAAACGAAAATCCAATGTCACGAAATCTGATAGATTATTATTCTTTATCTTCTGGAATGAACTCCTTGAACTGAGAACATCGTTTAAAAAGCGTACTGCAGAATTTTGGATTTCCAATAGCTGAATATTTTGTTGTTGGATTACTGATTCGTTTCAATAAACGATTCAAAGTTCAACAACATTGCAAGCTTTCGATTTATTCAAATCAAACACACATATCTGTATTACTCTCTTTCAATCAGCGTTGATCCGGATCCAACGATTAGACATACGTTCTGGACTGTGGTTTTAGGTAATTACTTCAATTGGTTAGCCACCTGTTCTGTTAATCAAGCGATAGTACAGAGATGTTTATCGATGCCGAATTTAAAAAGTTCGAACATGTAAGTAATCAAATATTTCAATGAAATAGTATTAGATTGTAAGATATTTTCTCTTGCTTGAACATTATATTCGATAGTTGTAAATATATATGAGTAAACGGAGAAAAATCCCGTGCTGAAATTCAATACTGCTTCTTAATCTTTCAGTGAACCAGAAATCGGAAAGTTTGAAAAGTTGATTTTGACATTAAAGTTTGGAAGATTACAGATACTTGGAAAGAATTAATGGCTAGACTCGGAATTTTTAACGCTGAATGTTGAATTTTATAAGTGTAGTATGATTGAGCTTCTCAGCGTTAAAAATTTCAATCCTAACCACCCAATAAACAAAAAGACATCTTTCATGTTTATTGAGGCATTACTTATTCTACGGTATACACGTAATCTTCTGTGTAATTAATTCTTCAAACTTTCTCCTGGTCAAAAAAAACCTAATTATTCCTATTGAACGTGCAGAATTCGGATTTAAATTCAATCGGTTGGAATCAGTTCCGATTAAAACCAAATGGGTTTACCTAAAAATTGAGAAAAAGTCTTCTATTTTAAAGCGGTATTTTTCTCTGTGTATTTGTTGGAAAGCGAGAGATATGATTTTTTCGTCTACTTAATCATGTCTGAAAAATGAAGTCTTTTACTACTTACGATTCATAACCAAGCATAAATAAATAGCCAGATTCACATTCTCCCAATGCCCAATCTATTATACGAGAACTACCCTTTTTTTCTACTGTTGCAATGATCAGCACGTAGCAGGCTAATGATTAAAACCTTTTCTCTTTTGTTCCATATGCAGAACGATCATGATAATGGCCGTTGGCATCATCACTATTATCTCTTTGAGTTGTTACACAGGTCTGGTCATTTTTGCAACATTCAGCGACTGCGATCCAGTCTCAACGAAGGTAAGTTGAACACTTTTTTCATTCTTTATACCTGAAAAAACTTGATACAACCCAAGTAGCAACAGACGTTCGAACGTATATAAGAAATAAAAACGTTCGTAGAATACACGAATGAATAAGATAGAAGAGAGTGAGGTGATCCCGAGTAGAAATGCTCTAGTTATTGACAAGTTTTGTAACGCTTAACTAAAGTCGAACACCGTGAATTAGTGTATATACGGTGCATAATTAGTGAATATTAACTAATCTTTGCAGTGAAATTTCACTGTTTGATTAATCAGAAACGCTTCCAACTGTATAGCATGTGACTATTCACTGATACACGGAAAAAAAAACAGCAATGGTTACTGTGAATTAGAAAAATACATTCAAACTCAAATTCATTCCATGCAGTACTGCTTTTCTCAGTCCTCATTACTGTCCAGTCAGCACTGACGAATTTCATTACAATACTCATCACTGCGATCGCGCTAATCCTCATTATTCAAGCGCATTTTCATCTGTTTTTCCACCGATCGCTGTCATTCACAGTAACCAGTGGTGTTTTCTTTTTTCCGTGTATCCCACTGATTCCATTCAATAGTCGGCTTTTAATTGCAGAAATAGGGAGATTTCACTTATTTGAATTTAGAAAGCAGCGTATAGGAATTCTGACCCCACTTTGGCCCATATAGACAGGACGGAGCCCATGCTGGGCCGGACTAAGCCCGATTGTACACAAATACTAGGGATTGGGATCACAGCGGCAGCACCGTGAGGAACTAGATTCAATTGAATATATGATTTGAATACAGTCCCAAAACTCAATACTGATACATTCGGGCCCATCTGGACACACTTTTTTCGGGGCTTTGTAAAGTTCTTCCATTTTTCGAATCGAAACTGATGGGGTTCTTACGCGTTGTTTGGAGTCGACTAAATTAGAAAAAAAAACATTCAAAATTTGGATGCAAACGGATGCTAAAAATATCCTGTCCATTTCCATCCAGTTTTTCCAGCAGGGTTACTATTAACCAAAATATATAGAAACAGTCTAATTTCTAATTTTATCACTTGTTTCAGCAAATACGTAAGCCTGATCAGTTACTTCCGTATTACGTGATGGAATTAGCGCACACGATACCAGGTTTGCCTGGTCTTTTCGTATCCGGAGTGTTCAGCGCTGCTCTCAGGTACTGAAGTCATCACTTTATACGTGACGGAACATTAACATAAATTGAAAGCAACACTCACCTAGCATTCATTTTGAATTTGTTATACTGCGAAAAATGTTCACTGTAAAATTTCAGTATTTCACTAAAAGTCACCAATTCTGCAGTACAAAATCCGTGAAATTTCAGAAAATGTACTGGAAAATAAAAGTACTGAAATTTTTCAGTACCAAGACGAATTAAATCTCTAGTATTTGTAACCCTGTTTCTTGTATTTCATGGAAGCCAGAGTTGTTCATATCGCTGAAAAATTAATTTACATCCCAGATACCATTTTGAAAGCTCCCCCCTGGGTTTGCGTGCAATTTACGTGCAAAAACTTATCCATGTGCGTCGCTTCGTGAGCGTACAAGCATATTGCGCGCAAATTCTTATCCATATGCTTCGCTTCGTGAGAGCATGTTATCTGGGATTACATTCACATCACAAGAAAATTTCAGTTCCAAAAATATACATTCAGGCGTTATAACAGGGTGGAAAAAAATCGATTTTTAATTGAGATTAATGTGTGTGTGTGTGTGTGTGTGTGTGTGTGTGTGTGTGTGGGATAAAAACCGATATTGAATGGAGAGGAAAACTTTTCTTCCCATTTGTTTCCGTCCTTTTTAGAAGAGTGATTAATAAGTCTAATTCAACTCCTGCTCTGTGAATAAATGTCCCAGCAAACAAGATTGCAGGCATGTCAAAGGGCTGATAATGGTCCATCATTGACAAAACAAGACCATCAATAGCTCAATAATCCGCCAGTAATTATTGCTTGTAGAGGTAAATCAAATTATGGTATAAAAAAACTCTTCTCATTTGAAACAAAACCTTTGAAATGTAACTGCTACCATATAGGCGTTCATGAACATTTCATTCTCAAGAAAGAACGGGAAACAAATTCATAGAATAGAAAACGCAAATAGTTATCAATAATAGCACTAATGAACTGGAAAAAATCATTTTGAAAGATCAAGATCGCTTATCGTGTTTGTGAGAATGGGATTGAATATCGAATGATTTGTATAGGATCGAGATTCTTCTTAATGGAATTCCTAAAGATACTTTACAATTTTTCAGTACAATGTCGACCGGTTTGAATTCTATGTCCGGAGTCATTTACGAAGACATGATAAGACCATGCTTGAGAACGCCATTGTCGAGTTTAGGTGCTAGTCGGGTCATGAAAGCGACTGTCCTTATAACGGGAATCCTTTGCGTTGCTTTGGTTTTCCTGGTCGAAAAACTTGGAGCTATTATTCAGGTCAAGTTCATTCACATTGAATCAAAACCCCCGACCGTTCAAGTTTTCTATTCGCAGAAAGACCTGTATAATCTGCTTCTTCCTTCGTCCATAAATCTGTTTGCAAACCCTGACAACTGTTGGTTTGAACACCGTGTAAATCTAATAGTAGAAATGCAACAATTTTTTTCTAAATACGAACAAAGAAGCAGAGAAATGAGTGGACGAAGCAAAAATGATACTATCCCGTACTTACTGAAACCTCCAATTCACATATTATCACATATTATCATTGTTGTTGCAGGCAGCCAAAAGTTTATCCGGTATCACCGCTGGACCGTTACTAGGTATTTTCACCTTGGGCATGTTTTGTCCTTTCGCTAATTCAATGGTAAGATGTGATTATAAATCTTTTATTTTGCTTGCCTTTAATATAAATCAAAAAAGAATGTTTCAACTTTTTGAGTTTTCAAAAAGTTGATATAACCTTCTCTACATTTATAAAGGTATATTTTCGTGGGACATTGGTTGGTCTGTACAACAAATCTATTGTACATCTGTGCTCAGAAAAAATCCCTCAGTAACGCTATCAAAATTCTTTTTGTTTTTTCTTCTTAACAGAAGTCAGTCGTGTGACTCAAAGTACTCTTTAGATCGCTACTATTCCAAGCAGGACACATCGAAATTTGAGCTTAATCGACTCGATACCGGAGTGATCGAGTTCAAGACTTCGATGAGTTGTCGATGTCGATTCGACATCGGAGCTATGTTGAATTCAAATCGATGGTAAATAAACCGTTCTGCTTGGGTATAAAATTTTCTCCGTATATTTCCGATTCTCATAAAACTTATAAGATGTTTTGGCGATGACATCGTACTGATCCCATATGAGCGTCAGTTTAATCACCCTGGCGATTCCAAAGTGACCAATTTTTGTGGGTTACTTGCGGTTATTTTGTGGTTTGGTAAAAATTTGGTCAGAAAATCATTCCTTCATAAACAAGACGCCATGCGAGTTTGACGTGCATTTGCTGCTCCGATAATTTTCTCATCCGTTGCTTTTAATAGTGTCTATTTAACTGCTATTCAGTTCGCTCGGTATAGTGTTTTTTACTGTGCATCTCGTGTAGTATTTCACTTTCCGGTTTGTGCCTTATCTACCACGTTTTTACTGATTTGTATTCATCATTTGTCGAAAAGTTTCGTCTCACGGATACAGTAGCCTAACATACATACTGTCACTTACATTGCCGCTTCGTTGTGTGATACGAAAACAGTAAACAGACCATTACTCGTGTGTGTGTGTTGTGTGTTACTAGTACCAGTGATTATCATCTGCTCTACGTTTTGATCTTTTCATATATTTAAAATGTCACAACATGATAAGAAAATCTGTAAAGGTTGTACTAAGCCTGTCTCTCATCCTGTGAGCTGTCATACGTGTAATATTCATTCGCATCCAGGATGTGTGCACAGATGTAATCATCCGTGGAGTGTGAACAAACTCATCGATTGTTCAGATGCTTCTTCACATCAAATTGATTCATCTTTGCCAGAAGACTTGTCTCTACTGGTAAATATAAAGGAGCTCATCCATGAAGAATTCTCGAAATTTCGTGATGAAATGGCTCGGGTTTACGAGGACAAAATAGTTTCTCTTAGTCAAACTATTCTTTCCCTCACTGCGAGATTGACTGAAGTTGAGAACAAACTCGACGTTTCAAAACAAGACCATGATTCTCGTGATCTTGAAACGATTATTCATGAAGTCAACGAGCGACAGAAGCGATCTCGCAATATTATTATTGTTGGTATTGATGAGACGCCGGACAATCAACAACAAAATGATGCAGCGAAGGTGAAAACACTACTCCGAAATATTAATCCTTCCGTTCATGATGATATTAGATTGCATAGAATCGGTAAAAAGGTTGCGAACAAACACAGACCTATTTGTGTTTCTTTTCCATCGTCTCAGGATGTTATCAATATCTTGAAACGTAAATCTAATCACAATGGACCGTTTAAAATTTATCAAGATCGAACTGTTCAAGAGAGAAATTATTTAACCACGTTACGTGCGGAATTGAAGAACCTAATCGATGGTGGTGATACCAACAAAACAATCAAGTATATAAATGGATTGCCAACGATTGTTGACACGCGTACTGTGCCCCAGAAAAAAAACCTATAACTCACCCTTTGATATACTATCAGAATGTTCGTGGTCTTCGTACTAAACTTCAAGATTTGCAAATTTCACTTTCATCTCTTACTTCTACGTATGATGTCATTATCTTCTCTGAAACCTGGTTAACGGATAACATATCTGATGAAGAATTGTCCTTTAATGATTATGTCTTGTATCGGTTGGACAGGAGCAGGCGCACCAGTGTTTTTTCTCGAGGAGGTGGTGTGCTGATTGCGGTCAAAAAGTATTTGAATAGTGCATTGGTTGATTTGCCGCCTACTTGCGTGGAACATATTCTTGTCAAGTTGCAGTTTAATTCGAAGTCTGTTTTTATTGGTGCAAGTTACTTCCCCCCTGCCTCATCATCATCTCTTTACCTTGAACATTGTGTTTCTCTGGCCGAGGTACTGTGTCAGGATTATGATTCTTCAATTTTCCTCTTCGGTGACTACAATCTTCCGCATGTGGTTTGGCGCAATGACGACTTTTCTCTAACAGCATCGTTTCGTCCCGGTGTGACACTGAATGAAAGGGCTGCGGTGGAGATTTTGACTCAATATTTCAACTATTTTGGTTTATATCAAAACAATATGTACAATGATTTCAATGGTATGCTGGACTTGATTTTTACCACCGATGAGTATGTTGAAACTATTAGTCCGGTTGATTACCTCCTACATTGTGATGCTTATCATCCCCCTATCGAAATTAGATTGTATTCTCTTTCATTGAGATCTTTGTCTTGTACCGACACTTACCGGTACAATTATAAATTGGCTGATTTTTTTTCTATTCGGCAGCCTTTGAATCAAATTGATTGGGATTTGGAGTTAAAATGCATGGATGTAAATACTGCTATTAGTTTTTGTATGATCAACTTTCTGTGGCTATTGAGTTGTACGTTCCGAAAACATTGATCAAAAGATCTATTTATCCTCTTTGGTTTACTCCTGAGCTCAAAAATTAATTAGAAGAAAGAAAGTTGCCCATATGATTTACAAATCGTCTTATAGTCGCGGCGATTATTTAGCGTTCTCTTTTTTGCGTGCTCAATGTAAATCACGAGCTCGGGCTTGTTATTCGAATTACATTCGCCAAGTTGAGACTAATATTCAAAAGGATGTTAAATCTTTTTGGAATTTTGTTAACAGTAAGCGTTCATTTAATGACTTACCTAGTACTATCATGTTAAATAATGTAGTTGCTGACTCTGCAGCTGGAATTGCTAACATTTTGCTGATCACTTTTCATCGGTTTTGCTTCACATAACTCGGTTAATGTTAACCATTCTAAACATGATATGTCATTCAACATGCTTTCTGATTTGGATATTACCATAGGAGAGATCTACTCTGTTCTTGATTCGTTAGATACGAGCAAGGGCCCAGGATTTGATGGCCTTCCGCCGTTGCTGTTCAAGTCTTGCAAATTTATTCTTTCTCGACCGCTTTGGCTTATCTTTAATAAATCTCTTTCTTCCGGATGTTTCCCTGCTGAATTGAAAACGAGCCTGATCTCTCCTATTTTCAAGCATGGTAATAAACTGGATGCTAAGAATTATAGACCTATAAGTATTTTAAATGTTATGTCTAAGATTTTTGAGCGCGTGGTTGTTGACAAGATTACTCCTTTGTTGTCTCCTCTTATCATCCCGGAACAACATGGTTTCATGTCAATGAGGTCTACTACTACGAATTTGGCTGCTTTCTGTAATTACACCGCCATTGCGCTGGAGAATAACTCACAAGTTGATGTTATTTACACTGATTTCAGTAAAGCGTTTGATACTGTATCTCACAGCGTTCTTCTATCTAAGTTGAGTAGCTTTGGAATATCTGGTAATCTGAAACTTTGGTTCCAGAGTTACTTAACTGATCGGGTGCAGATGGTAAAAGTTCGGAACTGTTTTTCTGAACCGATTATACCTTCTTCGGGAGTGCCCCAGGATCCCACCTTGGTCCACTTTTATTTTTGCTATTCATAAATGACATTGGGCAGGTTCTCAATGATTGTGATTTCCTGTTATTTGCTGATGATCTAAAAATCTTCAAGAACATAAAATGTCTTGCGGATGTTCATCACTTACAGTCAGTATTATCGGGATTAGATTCTTGGTGCACCCGTAATTCTCTGCATCTGAACTTAGAAAAATGCTGTGTAATGAGAATCTCGCGGTCAAGGAATCCTCTCATATTCTCCTACAAGATTGCGAATATTACATTGAATACTGTTAAATCTTATGTTGATCTTGGTGTAACTATAAATGATGAATTGGATTTTTCTGAGCATTCTGTGAAAGCTTGTGGTACTGCGATGAGAAATCTCGGCTTCGTCAAAAGATTTTCCAGTGATTTCAAAGATGTTAGGTCATTAAAAGTACTATATTCCTCTTTAATTAGACCCCATCTTGAATATGCGTCCCCTATCTGGTCTCCGTACTTGAAGAAGGATATTAGAATGATTGAGAGTGTGCAACACAAGTTTTTACGCTTTGCTGCTTTTAGAATAGGCTGCCCTATGAGATATTCTGACCATGATTACTCCAGAATTCTTGACAGAATGAATTTAACTACCCTCGAAGAGCGGAGACAAATGAATGATCTCCTATTTCTTTTTAAATTGATTAATGGTTTTCTTGATTGCGAGTCATTGCTGAGTAAAGTTAATTTTAACATCCCCGGTAGACCAGTTAGGAAAGCGCTTTTATTCAGACCTGTACAATTTAAATCAAGATTTGGAAATTATGATCCGATTTCTCGCATTTGTGAATTAGCAAATAATTTCGATCGGTCGATGGAATTGTTTGGTGTTTCCTTGAAGCGGTTTAAACTGTCGGTTAATGCATGACTATATTGTAATTGTATTTTATGCGTCTGTGGACGCTGTCTTGTATTGACTCTGTATTTACTTTTTATATCAAAGGGTGCTAACCCGTGTATTGCAATAAAAAAAAAAAAAAAAAAAAAAAAATGGTTAAGCAGGTAGTTTTTGCCGTATAATGACCTATTTGTGACCGAAAACTAATGGTTGCTTAGAACAAATCTGTCACCAAAAGTGAAGTAAAAAATGTGGTCCGTTTTTGGAATATTTTTGGTATTTTTGAGGTAAAAGCACAGAAAATTACCACGAAATAACCGAAAAATCACAAAATTGAGATTGGTTGAAGTTTGCTTGGATTGTGGTCAATTTTTGTTGAAAAAAATGTCCCAAACGACCAAAAGTTACCAAAACCAAGATTTCTCACCAAAATGTAACCGAAATTTTTGGCCGCTCTTCGGTTCGACCAGATCCGCTAGAGCAATACAGAGGGGGAAAAATTTTACTTTCGGAATCAATATTTTTAGAAAGTTTTTGAAACCATGCCTCTGTTATACTTCAATGATTAGAATTTCGTGTAACTTTGCTGAAATGTTATTACTAGGAGATAAACGTTCCGTATGAATTTCAGGGAAATCGGTTCGGAGGATCAGATATCGCACTGAAAAAAATGTATTTTGTCGAACTCGCAATAAGAACATTGTTGATATTTTATTATTGGATATACAACTTCTTCTTGTTCTTATTGAAAAACAAAGTTACCTTAATAACAATAAAATGGTCAATTCAGCAATGATTACCGATATTTTCACGACTTTATTGTGGGTTGATATATCACAATCGTTACGTGTCCACCCTTGGGGAAATAGAGGAATATGATTCGAAGAATCTTCATACCCCCATTAAAATACAAATGTGAGCACTGCGATACTCTTCAATTGTCTGACAGCAGAAAGTGCGTAAAATGAACAAAAAAAGGTTGATAACCAACGTGAAAACTCAAGTATATTATTTTTTCACTTATATTTCCCCTTCTTGTGTATTATTTAAGCTTATGAATTCATTAATAATCATTATTCTCCTCTCTAATGGCTCAAAACATGTTTATATTTTTGAAAGTGTATCCGTTTCTATTGTGGACAACTACCAGGTGGGGTGAAAAGTTCGTAGGCTAACATAGTAAAACACATTTTTTTGGTAAAATTCAATTGTTTTCATTCAATATAGTTTCCTTCGAAGGAGATACAGCGATTGTAGCGATCAATAATTTTTTCGATGCCATTTTTATAATAAGATTTCTCTTCACCTTCAAAATATGCTTCAGTTTCGGCGATTATCTGTTCATTAGACTTGAATTTTTTTCCACCGAGCATTCTTTTCAAGTCTGCGAACAGAAAACAGTCGCTAGGGGCCAGATCTGGTGAATAAGGTGGATGGGGAAGTAATTCGAAGCCTAACTCGTGCAATTTTGCCATTGTTTGGATTGATTTGTGGCAAGGTACGTTATCTTGATGAAACAGAACTTTCTTTTTTTTCAAATGGGGCCGTTTCTTCGTGATTTGGTCCTTCAATTGATCCAATAACTCGATGTAGTAGTCGCTGTTCATCGTCTGGCCCTTTTTAAGGTAATCGATGAATATAATACCCTGCGCATCCCAGAAAACAGATACCATAACCTTACCAGCCAACTGCTGCGTTTTTGCACGCTTTGGATGCGGTTCACCTCGTTCGGTCCACTCGGCTGACTGTCGATCGCCTTCTGGAGTGTGGTGATGAATCCATGTTCCATCCATTGCGATGTACCGACGAAAAAACTCGGCTTTATTACGGTTAATTATCTTCAAAGAGTGCTGAGAATCATCGACTCTTTGTTGTTTTCGATCAAGAGTCAACAAGCGCGGCACCCATTTCAACCATTCTCTCTTGTTGCTAGTTCGACGAAACACATTTTTCTCAGTGTAGATTGATCTGGCAATATTTCCTCTTTTTCTGTAGGTCCATTTTGCAAAGGCACATATCTCATATTCTATTCATGCGATCCTAATGGAATTCATACCATATTTCAGCCAAATCGGTTGAAAATGATGGAAATTTTGTTTTTCCGAAATTAATGATTCGAGTGATTTTCTGAGAACCTTGTTTTGTTATGTTCTAATGGAATTGTCATGTAACTACGTTAAAATCTCATAATTTTCATCAATATTTTATCAAATTCAATCATCATCATCATGAAGTAATCAGTCTTACGACTGGTTTGATGAAACCCTCCACCCCTGTCTATTATCCGCCAAACGCTTAATTTCTACATATCTACTACATCCCTTGTCTTGTACGATTTGCTTCATATAACTTGCTCTAGGTCTACCTTTACCAGTTTTACCATTCATCTTCCCTTCCAATATTGTTTTCAATAAACTCTCATGCCGTAATGTGTGTCCTATAAGATTGCTTCTCCTTTTCACGATGTGTTTCAAAAGATTTCTTTCTTCATTTATCTGCTCGAGTACTTCTTCATTTTTGACTTTGTCTATCCATTTTATTCTGAGCATCCTCCTATAACACCACATTTCAAAAGCTTCAAGTCTTCGTTGATCAGTTTTCCCCATTGTCCAAGTTTCGCAACCATATAATGCTGTGCTCCAAACGTAACTTTTCAAGAATTTCTTCCTTACTTCCAAGCTTATATTTTTTGAGCATAATAACTGTCTCTTTTGATAAAAAGCCTGTTTCCCTTGTGCTATTCTTGCTCTTATATCTCTTTCGCTTTTGCCGTTCTCTGTAATTATGCTTCCTAGATATTTGAATTCTTTCACCTGTTCAATTGTCTCGGTATCTATTTTGATTCTCGTTCTTCTAGCTGTTTTCGCTGCTGTACACATCATGAATTTTGTTTTGTCTTTATTTATATTCATACAATAGTTTTCCAATAATATTGTTCTCATGGTGTTGAGAATATTTTCTAACTCAGTACTACTCGTGGCCAATATAGCTATGTCATCCGCGAATCTCAACATACTTATATTTTCTCCTGAATCTGTAATTTCGATTGAATTTCCTCCTTCACTTCGTTCATTGCTTCTTCTATATATAAATTGAACATCAGTGGCGATAATGAGCATCCTTGTCTCACCCCTCTTCTTATTTGTGCTTCCCCTTCCTGACTCTCTATGTCTATTATTGCACTTTGATTCCTATATAATTCGTATATTATTCTTCTATCTTTATAATTTATTCCCACCTTCTTCAGGATCGCAAACATCTTCTCCCAGTCCACATTATCGAAAGCCTTTTGTATATCTACAAAACCTATGTACACAGATTTCTTCAGCGCTATCCTTTTCTCTATTACTGCCCTGAGTGCTAAGATTGCTTCTCGCGTTCCCTATTTTTTCTAAAACCAAACTGATCCTCTGCCAATCTACTCTCTATTTTATTTTCCATCCTCCTGTATATAATTTTGGTCAGTATTTTCGAAGCATGTGAAGTTAAACTGATCGTTCTGTAGTTCTCGCATTTGTCTGCCCCTCGTTTTTTCGGGATAGCGACAATTTTATTCTTTTGGAAATCTTCCGGTACTTCTCCTTTTCGTACATATCTCTAATCAATTCAAACAGTGCGTCGCGAGTTCCTTCACTGGAGGCTTTTATAAGGTCCGCACTTATGCCATCTATGCCTGGCGCTTTATTATTTTTCAATTCTTTCAAAGCCTTGTCGAATTCTGATCTCAATATCGAATCTCCCAATTCTTCCTCATCTACATCCTCCTCCTTCTCTAATAGTGCTATATCATCGTTTCCTCTATACAAGTCTTCCAAATGATTGATCCACTGTTCTATTTTCTCTTCCGTTTTTATCAATTGTCGTCCTAGAGAGTTTCTAATCTTATGGCTTCTAGATTTCATTTGTCCGAAAAATCTTTTAATAATCCTATATGCTTCATCTATTTTTCCTAAATGCAATCTTATTTCTATTTCCTGACATTTCTCTTCTAACCACTGTTCTTTTGCTTTCCTTGATTCTCTTATTATTTCATTTCTCAATGATTTGTATCGTTGCTGGCCTTCTTGGCTATCATTATTCTTGTATTTTCTTCTTTCATTTATCAATTCTAAAATTTCTCCCGTTATCCATGGGTTTTTAGCTTCTACTCCATCATTCTTCAAAATCTTATCCGCACATTCTCTTATATTCCCTTCATCTTTGTCCATCTCCTCTCTATTCCCAAGTCTTTCTCTTTTGATCTCCCAATTTTTCATCCAACATTTTCTCGAATGCCTCATGCGTTTGTTTTTGCTTGAGGTTCTTCAAATTCCATCTTTTCTGCATTTTCCTTTTCTTCTTCAGAGATTTGAATTTCAGAGAACATTTCATCATCAACATATTATGATCACTATCTATATCTGCACCTGGATAAGTTTTACAGTTTTTCACTTGGTTTCTAAATCTTTGTTTCACTAATATGTAATCAATTTGGTATCTTGCTGTATCTCCTGGCATTTTCCAAGTGTAGATTCTTCTTGGATGATTTTCGAATAAAGTGTTTGTGATAACCATCTTATGATTTTCACAAAATTCGACTAAACGTTGTCCTCTATCGTTCCTCCTCCCTACCGCGAAATCTCCTATAATGTTGTCCTCTTTTCCTTGTCCTACTACCGCATTCCAATCCCCCATCACTATCAAATTCTCTTCTCCCTTCACATATTCTATCACTCCTTCTATTTCTTCGTACGTTTTTTCAATATCTTCCTCCGAATATGCAGATGTGGGCATGTATACTTGGACTATGACTGTGTCTACCGGTTTTGTTCTGATTCTAACCATCATCACACGTTCATTATGTTGCAAATAATTTTCTATTCTATTTCCTACTCTTTTATGCATCACAATTCCTACACCTGCTTGACCGTTCTTTGATCCTGTATGAATTATTCTATAATCCCCACTCCAGAAATCGCCCTCTTGTGGCCATCTCATTTCGCTAATCCCCATTACGTCTATATTCAACCTATTCATTTCTAATTTCAAATTTTCTAATTTTCCCGCTTGCCTCAGTGATCTAACATTCCACGCTCCGACTCGAAGAATGTTGTTTCTTTTCCCTATCCTATTCTTCGGTTTTCGTTTCTTGCTGATGAAGCTTCCTCGAGCAGCCTCCACCCGGAGATCCGAACGGGAGACTAGTTTACCTCCGGAATATTTTACCCGAGAGAGCGCCATCATGTATTTATTAATTTGTTTGTTTGTTTTTGTTACATAATATTCCAGGTTAGGAAAAAGGTTTCATTTCCTCGGGAAGTATTGAAACATGTCAAGGAAGGTAGTTTCCCCTTGCTTTCCTTCCGTTTGATTTTGCCGATGTTTCTGGCATTAGGATGATTTCGTTTCTCTCAGTTTGTATTCTTTCTCTTGAGTAGTTTATTCCACTCAAAAAAAAAGATCCAACTCTGAGATACTTATCCTCCCCACCACGTAAAGGAAGCAGATACTACCAGGGATGGATAAAAAGGATATCAAGGACAGGCATCATGAATATCCCCCTGGAAGACCCGCAATCATCCACGGGGAGGATCAAATTCAATATAAATTCGATAAAAATTCTATAAAAAATATCGATATCGTGAGACTTCGTGCATCCCTACTTCCAGCTATTACCCAAATTGAAAATGCGTTGATAAATATTGGTGTGTTACTTGACTTCAAAGCCTTTTGTCCATTTAATTATGACGCATTTCCGATACTGCATAGTACTGGCATATGCACAGCTCCGAAATGAAACCGAGGAGGAGAACACCCTCTGTACAACTGCTATGGCGCTGCTATAATCTTCTTTAAAGATATGAAGGTATCTTTTCGTTGGACATTGGTTGGTTTGTTTGGCAATAATTCACATGTAAAATGCATGAAGTAAATGATTTGCCCGTCCCTGTCTTTAATACCACCGAAATATATACGTTGCATATTTTCGAAAAATCACCGACGCTGGTATCTCTTATAGAACTGTTTGAAATTTCAATCAGTCTCGTATATTGCAGTTACTCGCGTAATGTATGCATAAAATTTATCAACATAAAATGTCCACATATTCATTGGAATATGAATTTTGAAAAAAAAAAAAAACATGGTTCTTCCATCGAATAACCGATTTTTTTGTTTGCTCAATTCGATTTTGAATGTAGATACATATATTAATGTATAGAACGAATTTTTAGCACTAATTTAACGGTAATAACTCTCGATCTAACGAATTTGTGTCCTCAATTGGACAGTATTTCATACGAATTTCTTTCTCTCAGTTCAAAACAAATTCAACGTGTAACAAGCAGATTGCAAAACGACGTAAAATCATATTCTCTCACTTGATTTGCAGGGTGCAGTGGTAGGTGGGGTTGTTAGCTTACACTTAGTAGCGTGGATCTCATTTGGTACTCAAGCTGCAATATCCAAGGGAGAAATTACATTTCCGGTAAAACCGGTATCAGTGGAGGGATGTCCTGAATCACTTAAGCGTACAGCCACAAATCTCACTCTTATCATTCAAAACGCTGCCAAGTAAAATCTCGCATATCATTTTTCGAATATTCATGAAAAAAAAGAACGCTCGTTTCAAATTTTATGATGTTTCAGAGAGCAACCATTCTTCATGTATAGAATATCGTATTTATGGTACACGTGGATTGGATTTTCAACAGTAATGGTAGTAGGAATGATAGTATCGTGGATAACAGGACCAAATAAATACGCTCCTGCCGATATAAAATTATACACCCCCGTTATACACGGATTGTTGAAATCGAGAAATCGTACGAAGAACATGGTACGTACATATCTTTTTTTTCGCTTATGTCACACGAATGAATTTTATATTCGTTTTACTCACATTTCCAGGGTTCTACGGAACTTGAAAAAATGGAAGTGAAAAGCTCTCAACGCAAATCCCGACGTCAGTGACGTCAATCTTCATGTTTTAGGCCACGCAAATTTATACTGTGATTACCAGTTAATTGATCGTGACTTATAATCAGTCGTACAAATATTAATTCTAAGACTCGAATTTTTGTATACATGGAAAAATTTAACTAAATTTATTGAAAAATCTTGTTTTTATTTCGTAATAATATTATCCATTTCCTTATCACTGATCATCGCACATAAATCAATGATCAATCCAAGCACAACTAAATCATCAGCTCTTGAATATTTTAAATCCTCGCAAATATATTTTACACTGTGATTTAATTCTTTTCGAATGAGTCAGTGTAACATACATCGAACAAATAGAAATTTCAACTAAAGCAGGGATCGATTGTGTCTAGAATTATAACTTTTGCCCTGTTTATAGCATTTAAATAATAATTTGATTTCTAATTTCAATGAATACGCATACTATAATACGCGTATCACATAATTCACCATGCAATTCGAATTTCAATACAATTGATTTTATACTTAAAAATGCTAAAACTTATAATAATTGCAAAACGAGCTGAAATATAATACTCTTCTTTTTAACAATTTTCTCCCTGTTATCTAGCCTGAGATAATATAGAAACATTAACATAAAAAAATATATGTAAAAACTATCACGCTAATCTGTTTTACAATGGAGAGAAAAAGAGATATGTACAAATATCAGACTAATGGCTTATGAATTTTATATGCGTTTGTACATAAGGTTTATATTATACATAAATTTGAATAATTAAACTCTTATTCGTCGATGACATTGAGAAATTTCTGTTAAAACTAATATTATACTGCAGAAAATCACGTTCCTTTTGAGGTTTGTTTCAGACCATCGTTAGGATACAATAAGCACGCGTTGATATACATAATATTTGAATTCCTATATATATCTATCTTATTTGGTACACAATTGATGGCAAAATAGAAAAATTTCATAGAAACGTTGCAACAAACAAAGGATCGAAACTCTCGTGTCAATTATGACATACAGTCCTCTCGCTCGCTATGTACCCTGTGGCGTACAAATATGAAGTGTGAAATTATTTCCACAATTGTAAGCACGCATACGATTCATATCTTTTCACGATTATCTGATTAGCGTATTACGAAATCTTACAAAACATTATCATTATCTCCTTCCTTCCAACGGAAAACATTTCTTCTTTTTTCGTAAGAATGAACAAAACCAGAAAACTTTGATATATTTCACAATCATCCATCAATCACAAAATATCAGGTCACTATAATATTGCTAATGCAACAACCGAGCATCTAGGAAGTGAGCGGGGACATACCAATCGTCCTGGGATCTTGCTGACCGGGTTGAGTCGGAGGACCCGGTTGCGGACCAGTTTCTAAATTTTTCAGCAGCTGAGTCAACCAATGTTTCGTCGACATATCCTCTTGCAAGCAAGTAGCAAAGGTGTTGTCCCGCAGCTGATCGGGCAAACATTGTCTCAGAGCTAAGAGAGCTCTACGACAAGATAATCTTTGGAGTAAATACCATAAATGAGATATAAAAATCAGCTTATAAAATAACAATTTACCTTGGATTATCGGACAGTCTTAAGTAACATCTCACTACGTGTTTAAGTAATCTCGCCGAAGGATCTTTGGCCAAAGATAATACCATTTTGCCTAATATCATAGCCACATGGCTGAATCTATCGTAAGTTTGACATATATAGGACAATCCGCTATCGTCCAATAGGATTTTTTGAAGAATAAACGTAGCTACGGTTTTGCTCAATTCTGAACCACTTTCCATTATACGTAAGCATAGGGGTATGATCTCGGTGGTCAATAAGAAAGTAATGACCTCCTGTTCGTCTGTTTTCACTAATGCTCCTATAACGCCTAAACTGGTCAATCTTAAGTATTCGAAAGGGCGGGTTTTGCTAACCGTATGTAAAAATGGGTATAGGAACAGGGGTACGTGAGCCTGAAAAAAATAATAAATCTAAGTTATGCACATTTATGTATCGAAACATCTCAAATCTATAAAAATCTCATACCTGCAGAAATGCTGATCGCGTATCGGGATGACTAGCGACGCATTGGAGTAACGCCAAAGCATTGCATACTTTATTGCTCTGATAAGCGGTAAGAGTTGCAGGATTTATCGCAGGATATATATTGATGATTTCTTGAAGAAGTGACGCAGTTGTACCAAAAGAATGCCATAACATAGGAGCCAAATCAGGTACAACTTCGCGTTTTTTACTCAATTCGGAAAGAGCATTTTCCCTTGTTTCAGGGTTCGATAACTCAATGATCCATGTATATATTTTTTCACGATCAACACTCGATTGCAATGCCGCAGGACTTTGCTGTGAACTCATTCTGGTATTTGATAGTAGACCTTTCTTCAAATACTCAATTTACGAGTTCAGTTCAATTTTTTTACAATAAATTGTAACAATAATTGTATGCATCGAAACTTTTCGGATAGGAAAGTACGTTATTGCATAATGTACGTGAAATTTTACATATAATTTTACATAGGTAAGTAACCTGCTGTACACCTATATTCAACACACGGTGTTTGGTTGTACTACCATTTCACTCAATAAATGATTATATTATATTCAACACACGCGTACGAGTTCCGCTATGCGAAAGAAAATACAGCGGTACGTTCTTAATTAACCATAACTTTGATCATAATACTTCAAATATATTACTAGAATGAAATCTTTGGTTATTTATTATGATTTATCAGCATTTCACACAACGAATAAATTGCAAGTGGAAAAATATGCTCAACGGAGAAGCAAATAATATACGAATGCACTTCTAGAGGTTAAGTTTCTATGAGTTGACTACAAAATTGAATTGAAATGTACAATGTAAATTTGAAAAACTGATAATTCGACGAATGTAGCACTTTATTTCTCAAGAACATTACTCGTATTATGTTCGATATTGAAAATTCATTGATAATTGGTGTATGAAAATATCAACAAACATAAATTTGGATACCACACAGATCGAACCGAACTGAGCTTGGCTGAACCACTTGAAACCACTGACCACTGATACTGATCTCGGATAGGATAATTTAGGGTATACAGGACAGAACACGACCTCTGAATATTGTGTTTTCTTACTAACAGAAGTATTTGATTGGATGTAGGCTGTTGGATCTAAGAACTGCTGGCATCGGAGGCTCTGATGCTAGATGCAACGAGATTACCCCTTCCATCTCACTCATCTGTATAGAAATCTCACAGAACAGTGAAATCGCCGACAGAAGAGATTTGATTGTGTGGAGCGGGTAGTATGCAATATGCCCGGCTGGTAATAGGCCTGACTTCGCTATCATTGGTGGACTGCTAGTAATATTTAGTGATTTCACTAAAAATCACCAGTGTCCAGCCAATGGCAAGTAGGCAGGCTACTCGCATACCACCCGACCGGAGCTAAACAAAATTGGAAGCGTATAAAATTGAAGCTTGCACAAAACCTGGACATGATTTTTAAGTTATACTCTGTTCCAGAGAAATATTTTGGATAAAACATTCCGCTTTATAATAATAATCGAATTTGTTATTTGAGCATTCCTCACAAATTGAACTATTATTACTTTATGAGTCTTTTCAAACCTTCAAAGCTTCTATATAGTCATCTTTCTCGCTTATATTTTTTTTCTGTAAAACTCTGAATAAGTCTTATCAACCCTGATACCCCCTAGTGGGAATCCAAAAGTGGAGGAAGCGGGTATCGAAACAAATGAAACGTGAAAATGTTTCAATTCCCTTCTAAATTACGCTTAGGTGACTCTTTGTTACGCTTGGATGACTCTTCGCTTGCGTTGTCGTCACGATTTCGTCGCGCTTCAACGAAACACCTGAGAAGTTCTTAAAAACCTGGGATCTTCCCAGCCAACCATGGATTGGTTCCAATCATTAGTCAATTTGATTGATTCCAATGACATTTGCTAATAATCGATCAATTATTTGGGAATTATGTAGGATCTTTATGCGCATGTCCATTCATTGGATAATGATTGATGGTGAAAATCCAAAAGTGAAGGAAGAGGGTATTGGAACAAATGAAACGTGAAAATGTTTCAATTCCCTTCTAAATTACGCTTAGGTGACTCTTTGTTACTCTTAGGTGACTCTTCGCTTGCGTTTTCGTCACGATTTCGTTGCGTTTCAACGCTTCATTTTCACCAGGTGATCGAAAATTCATCATTTTTGAAGGGCCAATTGTTGGTCGCTATGGATCGCTAATGCGGACATGGAACAGGATAATTATTGATCAATCTCGTGGTCTATAGAATTGACCAAAAATTGATCATTCAACATACGTCGATAATCAAACATCTGGAAATGTAAAACATCACTTATTTTCTATCGGTAATATGGAATTTTGGATTGGTCATGTCATGTTAATATGATTGATTTATTATGTATTGTTTATTACAAAAAATTGCTGTGGTTTATCGATTCATTCATCTCCGTCGTATCAGTGATCTCAATTTATTCAAATTTCATATTATTCGTGGCGCGGTAAAATTGTCGCGATGAATTGAGGTTATTCATAGCCTGAATTTCGGTTTGAATTTTAATTTGGGAGCATGCACAGAAAAAAAAACTATCTTGTATCAAGAAAATATTGTCTTCGTTATATATGAAACACGGATTGTCTCAGTTCAATGCAATTTGCTTTGAATCAAGAATTTAGTTTTTTCCTGTGTTTGATTCAAAGCAAATTGCATTGAACTGAGACAATCCGTGTTTCATCCCAAGCAGCAACAGAATTTCAAAGTATATACGAAACAGAAACGTTCGTAGAATGTACGAATGAGATACGAAGAACATATAATGAACGTCCATAGAATGTTCGGATGAGACTGTTTTAAATATACTTAGAACGTACGCAGTACATTCGAAATGTACGATATTCATTCGAGCGACGTTCAATTGACGTACCATCGTATGCCCATCCCTGGTGAAAATGGGAACGAGAAGAAAGAGCCCAAGTAGCACCAGAATATACTATGAACGTTCTTAGAATATTCGAAATATGTTCTATGTACACTCGAATGAGACCGTTTCATAGGTGCTATGCACGTTCATCGAACGTATGTAATCGAATATACGATGGTACGTCAATTATTGAACGTCGCTTGAATGAATATCGTACATTTCGAATGTACTATGAACGTTCATTATATGTTCTTCGTATCTCATTCGTACATTCTACGAACGTTTCTATTTCGTATATACTTTGAACTTCGGTTGCTGCTTGGGAGTAAACGAAGCGTATGCTGAAGGGTAACAGAAACGCTAATGAGAGGCATACGAAGCTTGAATGGAAAGGATACAAAGAGTATGTGAAACGGGAATTGAAACAAAGAAAGCGGAAAAATTCAAGAAATCTAGAGACAAAAATTGAACCCTGCGGTGAGAATCGATCCGGTGACTCTGACTATGGTAGGGTCTTATCCACTGAGCCATGGATCGTCGTTGACATCGATCGCTGAAAGATGGTATTTGAAGTCAGAATAGGTATGACTCGCATACGCTTCATATAACCTACTATTACGTTACATGAAGCATTTGCGAAACGGGAAACGGGATCGGAAGTTTATGAAACGTATACAGAACGTATGATTTGATGACTTTCCAGCGAGCGGGTGTCATACGCTCCAGAAAGAGGGAGTTGAAACGTTTTTCGCTTCGTTTACGTTTCCTTCTCGCTTTGTGTGTACGCTTCATTTCCACCAGGGATGCCATTGACCAAAGATTGCAGCCCTGCAATTGGGAAATCCAATGGTCCACTGAAATTGATCAATTATTGGTCGCCAATGCGGACACAAAAATGGAAAATCATTGATCAATCCCACCCAATCTCATTGGGTAATAATTGACCAGTTATTTATCAGCTTTGGTTAGCTAGGTTATGAAATGTTTTAATATATTAGCGACTGCATGGGAAAATGTCGACAGAGATACCCTAATGGAAAGTTGGAGAAATATTTCCGAAGAAAACAATAACATTTCTCATGAACTTTGTAACGATGACAGTCTTGGAATTTATGAACTCGCCACCCGTACATTAGGAACATCAGTTACGCCCCAGCACACTTTGGAGTGGCTCGACTGTGATAAGCATGATTGTGGATGGAAACAACAAACAATTGGAGAGATTGTAACAAATCCAGAACTAGCACAACAAGAAGAGGACCATTACAGTGAACAGGACAACTACGATGAAAATGGAAATTCTCCAGTTGACATTCCTGCAATTACATGTCGCGAAGCTTACGCAGCTATTCTAAAATTTGCCAATTGGGCTGCAAAATGGTGCAATTTTAACCAATCTGATCTCATACACATTGGACAATGAAAAGCGAAGACTGCGATGATTGTTGCTGCAAATGAATAAAAAAACTAATCCTCAATCATATTCATGAATGTATATATGTGTATAAATGAAGATGAACTATTTTTTCATTTCATTATTTCATTTTTTATTTCTCCATGTTTCATTTTATTTTATAGTAGAAGAAGAGATTGTAATTTGTCTTTCAATTTATATATTTCACATAAGATTTATTGGTTGATGAATAGTTCACGACATAATCCTGTCATAGTACATATTGAGCCGATAGATCTATGTTGCTCAAGAAAAATATATCTATATTTTTACTCATGAATTTCATATTCTGAATGATGTTCCATACTGATGGTGAAATCTAAGTTTTTAAGCGAATATATCAATTCAATTCGAACAAATAATATCCATTCACCACGCACCAGAAGTACCTCATTCTCTGAAAATTGAAGAAGAAGGTTCAAAAAATTATCCACAGGCTTCATTATTAATATTAAAATAAGTTATTTGCTCCTTACGCATAGAAATAAACTTCTTTCGAAAGGAAATGACCAATTATTCAAATAAATCTAAGAATTAGGAATTTGTTCTATTTTATTTAAATAAAATTATTCATTGTATAATAATCCCAAAATCCATTTCTTTCTGAAACTGGTTATAATTTTAATTTTCCAAATGTTATAAATTTATTGACGAGTGTAAAATCAGTTTCAACAACACATGATTATAGGTTATTTTTCAAATCTAATGATACAATCACAGCCTGCTTTTTCAAATCACGCAAGCAAGCTCATGAATCTTGATAGTAGGGGTATTCCTAGCAAATGTGATGATACTGTGATCATAATGAAATTATCCAGTATATTTGTGAATTCTCCATACCTCAATTATACTCAATTAATACTGTTACCGAAATCAAACTGGATTTATACTAAAAATATACCGAGATTTGATAAGTATTCGGTAATAATTGGGTATGGAGGATTCATACCAAATTCATACCGAATTCGTACGGAATAAGTACCGAATGATTGGAAATATTTCGGCATACTTTGAGTACCAAAATTTCACGAGCATACGGGATGTTTTCAGTTTACTTTTTATCACAACTTGGTATCTTTGGTGAAAATTTCCGCTCGCTGGAAGCGGAGATTGAAACAAATAAAGCGTAAAATGTTTCAATTTCCGCTTTTTCCGCGCTTGGATACTGTTTCGTTTCCTCTTCCACGTCGCTTTATACCCTTCTTACGCTCCCATTTTTACTAGGGATTTTATTGAATTACTACCCCATACAGGACAGCCGCCAAAGAATTACGACGCATCTTCGTAGAATTAAGGGAGAAGAAAGGGAGCGGTGGTTATAACGTGGTACGATGGAGAAGCAACGTAGAGGCAACGGAGAAATGTCCGAGCCGTTTTTTCGGGCGGACATTTCTCCGTTGCCTCTACGCTGCTTCTTCTTCGTCGTACCACGTTGTATCCACCGATCCCTTTTTTCTCTCTGAATTCCACGGAGAGGCGACGTAGGTGTCTTGTGTGGGGCTAGATTCAAACTGTTGGCATACAATACCAGAATTATATTTACAGAATACTGAAAATTTCGATATGATCGGATTCGCTAGGGATGAGAGGGGAGAGTTTTTTTTTATTATTCAGAATTGTGTTCCCGTACAGCACCGGATATTTCTAAGTTGCCTCTACGTTGCCTTCACGTAGAATCTTCGTTAATCCACGTCCACTACCCTAACAGCAAAATGCTGAGCAGATATGCAGCAAATTGTTGGAAATGTACAACAACAGTTTGAAGCAATTTGCAGGGACGTTGCGTCGCCAAATCCGCAAAAATATGCTGTAAACCTAGGATCTTAGCTTGAGTTGATATCGTGTTGCTGAGAAGTTGCTCGGTTTCACGAAACTCTCAATCACATGCGTAGCAAATTCCCAGCAACTTTGCGTAAACTTGATAAACAACATAAGCGCAACGGTTGCACAGCAAGTTTTGTTACATGAGCATTTATCCACGTGGAGTCCATGGTGGAAGTCGGCGGATGTGCTGTTAGGGGTTGTCATATACACTGTAAAAAATAATCGAAATTTCCCATAAATTGAACTGAAAATTCCAAACTTTATGGGATTTTTACTATCATTTTGCAGTAACCTTCCGGTAAAATATGGAAAATTCCTAACGCATGCATGTGTTAATTACTTCCGAACATTTATGTGAAGTTTCCCATATCAATTTTTTACAGTGTATGTATATTTATATATATATATATATAATTATATAATTTACTATCGGGAATTTTTATGATTGGGAATCCTTATTATTAACAAAGTTCACTGTAGCGGTGAACGCTTACCACTGAAAATTGGCGTTTCTTTTCAACAAATGGATGCCCCGGCAACGTCATCCATGAAACTGTCTAGGGCCTCGCGAGAATCTAGCCAAGGGCTAGAAAGAGTCTAGCGGCTAGCGGAGAACTTGTCAGGGCCTAGCGAGTGCTGATATAACGCTTGCTTGGGTGGACTTGATAGTTTGCCGTCTACTTTAACGGTATACTGTGAAGTAGAAGAAGAAATGTCACCTCATACCAAACGTGTAAGACCTTACTGGGAATTAACAAACATTTCGGGGGAAATTTTTGAAACCTCCGAGCTTCTGACTCTATAAGTATGGACTGCCAATTACTCCCATCCCGTACAGCACAACCACCGATCCTCCACCTAGGACTTCGGTGGACTGAAGGTGGAAAATTGGTGAAGAAATGGGAGCCGTGGAAATAAGGGAGAAATCAGGAAGAGTCTCCGTTGAGGCAACGGAGAGGCGACGAAGAAATGTTCGCCCCCTGTATTTTCGATATAATTCATATTGGTGCATTTACAAAACCAAATCTGCATGTATGAATTCATGAATCTAAGTTTTATTGGAAATACAGGGGGCGCACATTTCTCCGTCGCCTCAACGGAGACTCCCCCTTATTTCTCCCTCATTTCCACGGCTCCCATTCCACTACCAATTCTTTACCTCCGGTTCACCGAAGTCCGAGTTTCTATTGAACACTGTAGGCCTCCGGTCTCCAAGATCTAACGAGATAATTCGATATTTAGGCCCCGCCCCGGATACCAAAAGTGCGGGAATTTAAAAAATGAAATCAAGTAAACACGATCCATTGCAGTGAGTTTATGATGGCTTTGTTCGTTCTCATGTGTTCCAAGTTGCCCCAACCTGCACTAAACCAATCAATTCGTTTTTATAATTAGAAGAGCCAATCAAAAGTATTTGGAGCAAGTTGGGGCAACTTGGGGCACATTAAAACGAACACAACGGATTTTTGCACTTATAACCAATAAATATGCTGAAATACTACTTCTATGTGAAATTTGAAGTGAAATAACCTGCTTTTACAATTAGGATTTATCTCTCGATTTCCGCCAATTTAAAAATCTTAGTTCGTGAAAGTAGAGGCGCTGTAACGCGACAATATTTTTGAGACCAGTCTAAAGTTATTAACTAGCAGTCCATACTTATGTAGTCAAAGCGACTGACTGTCGAGGTAAACCCGACACACCAATGGCCCAAAGGTCATTTGACCCGAAAATCCGAAAGTGAAGACGTGTTTTCATCTTCATAATGATGTTTTCATCTTTGCTCCCCTTATACTAATCATGCATTGAGAATTACCCTTGAATTTTTTATTTTCGGGCCAAGTGACCTATCGGGCCATTGATTGCGGTGTGTCGGGTTTACTGGTGGCTACCAACTACTGTCGATTGAAATGTTGAACCGGGGACTTACTTCAATCGATATTCCATCATACATTTTCCTATATTTCAAATACTTATTCAAAGCGATATGAAGTTCGATAAAAAAATGTTTTCCTCATATCACTTCACTCATGATTCCATAAAACAATGGATTTCATTCTAATGAAAGCATTAAGGGCCTAGGAGCCCTCGAAAAAATGTGCGAAATTTTGCTACGTGCTTTCTGAAAAACTAAACAATAAACATGAATTTTAAATTTGCGATGATAAAGTACATTGCTGAAAGTGAGCTTCGAATATAAAATTGGAATTGCAAATGATTCCTCAGACTCATGCAAACGATTAACAAACCTTCAGAAACGTTCGAGGAACGTTCGCAAACGTCCAGGAACATTCATTGAACGTTCCTGAAGGTTTGTGTTCCCTTGGGGTTATAAAAATATTAACCTACGAATGTCAATAACTTTTATAACTTGGTTTCTCATGTTTAGGAATATGTTTTGGGCTTTGCATTTATAATTTCAGAGCTTAATCCTGGCAGTGCGCTTCATTGCTGCATATTTAAAATCTGTAACCATTGCTTAGTTGTTCCAAACCTACGTAGCGAACTTTTACCCATTTTCTGATACTCCATGGCCCTTAAAAATAACATTCTTGATGAAAATCATCAGTGTTGTTGCGTGGGTGCAAAGTTGTTGCATTACTTTGGGAAAATTTCAATCCTTCGCGTAATTAACGCATTTCGTCCAATTTACGACGCACTTAAGATACGATGTATGTTGCTCATTTATTTTTTATATATTCACATTTACATCGCAGACGATGATATACAATTTTTTATATGTCCCACTGTCTCGACGTTCAGTCTGATTACAGCAATAATGTAATCTGTTGAAGACTTTTTACATGTAATGTTAATTTTTTTCAATGTTCCCTCGATATTTTATTATAAGGTCAAATAGAATCGAGATGATATCGCTTACGTAACAAGCTTTTATCGATGGAAAAGAATATATTAGAATGTTTCAACACTTCTCTTTGAAACAAATTGTTCGATACAATATCAATTGATTTCGTCTACTGGATGCTTTAATTCCACAATCGATTCATATAAAATTCATTCCACAAGCTTTAACAAAACATGACACTCAAATGCATAGAAACGGATTCTTCTCTTTTGTCTTGTCGGTTCTCAAAATCAGAACAAAACTTGATATTTGTAAAATGCATATTCTTACTCCGGAAAAAATTGGCAGTATGTAAAATGTTGCTGAAGTTTGAATCGTTTATCGAAACGGATCAATAATCGAATAACGAAATACTCAGACCCACCTTCAGTCAAAGACCCAAAATCTTACAACATCTTCTTTGAACGATGCTTTCAATTTAAAGAACCCAATTTGAGGAGGTAGATAACAATGATTGAGCATATTCTGTGAGTTTGAATTTTCGTTCCGTTTTTATAAACGATTCAAACTTCTACAACATGTATGTCAAATTCAAAGATTTGAATTCAACTGCATGAAAAGGGAATTATTCTCTTCACTCAAAATGGTTACAAGTCAAATTTGGATATAATGTTATGCAATTGGTGAAATAGAAACTTGTCAAATATAGTTTTTCTTTCGCAAATCATCTACCATATCATATCAATGAAGATGCTTGTTGAGCGCCAACAACGTATCTCAGACATCATGGTCATTTGCGTAATTCTGTTTCTGGTGAAAAATTACTCATGCGTTACACTGATACGATCCCATTGATAACTATTGCCAAGGTCTCACATCGCACTGTTAATCAATATGAAATATAATTGACGTTCTTGTATATACATCATTATATGCCAAACCCATTATAATTGATCATTGTATAAATATCCTCTCAATGCGTTTATTAGTTTCTCAAAATATTTTCAAAATATCAGACTTATATCTTCCCCATTTTCTCATATTTTTTTCAATAATTCATCAGATCTCACATAATAATTCACGTCTGGAGATGTTTTTCAAACAACCGAATAAAAACGAACAAAATAAAGTGTTTTGGTCATAATGGAGTAAATTTTCCTAACGGAACAGCCCTTACGAAAATTTACTACATCCTGACCAAAACGCTTCATTTTTTCTTGGAAAAATAATTGGAGGAAAATGAAGTATTTTGATCAGAACGTAGTGAATTTCCCTAAGGGAGGTAGAATATCTGAATCGATTTCCATCCTTTCCTGTTTCCAGGGACGTGGTGACATGTGTTTTAGAGGTCTTCTGTTCAAAAGAAATCTTTTAAATTCGTTTAGGACGCGAGATGATTTAGTCCTGTGAAAGTCATCTGTACCCGTTGGTTGAAACATCTTAAACTTGTCTGAAAAATATCATGAGAAATAAATTGTTGTTCCAGATATTATGTTTTCACGAAGCGACGCACATGGATAAGGATTTGCGCGCAATATGCTTGGATGCTCACAAAACGACGCACATGGATGAGGTTCCGCCTGCAAATCTCAGGCTATCTGGGTATGGGGGATGTGACGAAATTCCACAATGTTGAGAACTTTTAAACAAAATTAGTCTCCTCCTATTCTTTACGCAACAAGATCACAATGATGATGTCTGAATGATTATTCAAAAAAGTATAACTTACACTCGAAATTTCCTAATGTGCACTAACACAAATTCCCATTCCAAGTGGCGCCTCAGAGTCGCCTTCCAAGAGCAAAATATCGACATAAACAAAGATTATGTGAGCTCTACGTGCATGAAATTCTACAGAAGTGGAGCGAAGAAAAAGAATGAAAATATGTGATCCAACGAATGTATTGCGTGAAAATCAGTAATCCGTCAATCAAATGCCACATATTTTCTACATTGCATTTTTCGTAACTACGTAACAATCTCTTATCGATAGTTATCGTGGTATTTCAAAATAATAATCACACGGAGAAAAATGATGTTTCGAATATTACTACATTTTGTACTAAAGTAGTGCTATAAGTGAAATAATATAATGTTTACAACTAAATTGTAGTAAAAATTCATGCTTTATGATGTGAAGTGACGTCAAATCGAAAGATTCGTCAAATCATTATGCATGAACTTTCACTACGTTCAGTTGTAAATATTATACTATTTCACTTATAGCACTACTTTTGCACAAAATGTAGTAATATTTAAACCATCATTTTTCTCCGTGTAGAAAGCTTGAATGAAAAGGAAACCCAATTATATTCATTATCCGTCACAAATATTCATAAATGTAATTCCATAATTCTTTCATATGCACATCCTGTTGCAAAATCCACAATTTTTCATGATAAAACCAAACGTCTACGAATTGCTATGACGCATCTATCAAGGTACAATTCAATCAAAACATCAATTAAAGGAAAAAGAATATGATCGCGCATGAGATCAAAGAACGAAACATATGTAGAACGCAACGTCATATGCATATATGAGTTGATTAGTTGATAATATTTATGTGGAGTTTTCCATAGACATCCTCGACGGTGCTACTTTCCTTGTTAAAAATTTCGAATAGATCAATCAAAGTGCAAAAACACAAATGTATGTCACACTGAGGTTTCAAAGCCCCTTCAGAAACATTGCAATAATGTCCACTAATATTACATTTCAGACAATATTTCTGAATTATTTCTGAAATATTGCCTTGTAATATTTTTCTTGTGATATATCTGAGACATTGCAAACAGCTATAATATTTCAATTGATAGATTTTTGAGATATTTTTGTGAAAGGATATTGAACCGTAATGAAGATGAAAGGTTGAAATCTAATTGAGACATTACTGAAATCTATGGTGCTGTATGAGTGGTTTTCACTATGCGCAATCATAGTACTTCGTAATAACGAGAAATATGATGATGTAATAACTCAAAGGATCTCAAAGTGAAAATTTCTCACACCAAAATGTTTGCCCAAACTCAGAAAACAGTCATGGTTCCATGTTCATCGGTCTATATGTAGTCCTGGCAGCAAATATCTTTCATTTGAACATGGAGAAGAATAAGGAGTAACTGCCCATTCCAATCGCGGTACACTGTTAAAAATTTCTGCATTAATTTTAATGTTTTTACTGGAAGTTTTTTTCAAGTACGTACATGAATTCAGTTTCATGCACATTTTACATGAAATTTAATGTAAACTATAGCATAATCTATAGTCTTTTCATGTTTTTGTACATTAAATTTAATGCAGAATGTATACGAACCTGATTTCATGTGAGTAATTGAAAAAGAGCTATAGCTCTTACTTCAGCGCCCAGTCGGTATATGGATAACTATTTTCGGAGTAGAAGGTATTCCATTAGAGTACTTTTTCCTAATTTCCAAGAAAAATGGACTTATAAAGAAATAAGTCCTTGGCGGATTCAAATTTACCAAACAGTGGACGACAAATTGACCAAACAATTTCCAAAAAATAACCAAAAAGTATTCAGAGAAATTACCAGAAACGGTCACATTAGGGGTGGTCATTTTGTCGTATTCTTTTGGTCATATTTTGGTCCAAAAAATTCACAAAACCATTCCTGGTGGGACCATTTTCGTTAATTTCTCTGGATACGTTTGGCCATTTCTTGAAAATTCATTGGTCAATCTTCAGTCCATCTTTTGGTGAATTCGAAAGCGCTAGGATTTATACACAGTAACAAATTTTTCGTCATTGTGTAAAGTGTTGAAAGTTGTGTGTAGAATGTTTAACATTCTAGAGTGTTGATTCAACCCGATCGTGTTTTGTTTTGTTTGCGTTAACAACGATTGTGTTGAATCGACACTCTAGAATGTTAAATATTCTACACACAAAGTTTAACACTTTACACAATGACGAAAAATTCTTTACTGTGTAAGGAGTCAGCCATAATGACAATATCGTAGTAGCTAACAAAAAGTATTGACTAATTGTATGGAGTCAAATATAGTACTTTATTTCCCTCCGCGAGACATTCGATCGTTATAAAATTCTTATCACAGTTGTGAACCGAGGTAAGAGTGGTCAAGATTATGAATGGGCCAGAGGGCCCTTGTAGAAATATTTCGCTATTTGGCATAGAATTACGTGATTGAGCGTAGATAAAATCACGTACCGCTGTCCTACAACTATGCGAGGTTACAGCGCAAGAGTAGAAAAACGTAATTCAGCGTAAGCATCAAAGTAATAATAATCACTTCGTTACGAAAAGTTGCATGAAAGCTAACCTGAGTTATCGAAAAGTTCCGCGCAAGAGATCTAAAACCTATCTAAAAGATATCGTAACGTCAAAAATGTTTATTGGGATAGAATTATCTTCTTGTACTCTACAAAGCTCCCTGAGCTTTTTAAACCTCAAACGCATTAAAATCAAAGCAGTGGACTCGATGAAATCTTTTACGCTATCTACTCATTACAAAAATTTGACATACATTTGCTATTCACGTCTGTTTGCTTCGAATGACTCCACGAATAGTTGACAATTCATTCAAAAAACATATAGTACGGTACAACATTGGCGCTAAAAACGGATTACCGTCTATCTTTTTAATTTTAATCATACTCTGATTTCATATTTTTCTCATATAGATAATTAATCGGTTGATTTCTTTGAGTTTTGACCTGGCGAAATATTCATTGAAACAGTGGCGAAAGAGTAGCAAGAGAATTTTGTAAACACGTATAAACCTCCCGACCTTTCACAGAAATAATCACTTACTTGCCTCCCAACTGTTTCCAGGGTTTCGCGAAAACAACAGCACAATTATATTTCGATTATTAAAGCTTTGATTTTTTTAACGGAAACTACAGCTCAACTCTGAACATTTCCATCGGTGATTAAAATACTTATTCAATATATTTATATACTTATATACTCACCCCAATAAAAATGGATCATATATATATATATGGTGCACATATGCCATACTTACATAAATCCCCATAGGACCCATATACTACACACGTATTACATAGGATTAATGTGTGGGACGAATATAAATTACACACGCGAAGGAAAATCACCTAAAAATTACTACACTTTACAGTAAAATAGGGACAAAATCAGACTTGTTGAATTCCGCATGTTCCAAATACTCCCTGGGTTACGCGGACCTTGTTTGCAGGCTGAGCGTTAACCTTCGGTGTTTCAGTTTTGCGAGACGTAATAATTGTTCTTGACACTGAATTATGTGGATGAAGTATCTTCCGTCCATCTTAAAATATACATCACGCAACAACGATCCTGAAAAGAGAATAGCAATGCACCCATTATGTAATCTAAATGATATTAGAAAGTGCTCTACTGCGTTGATTCTTCAAATCATTTTGATGTCTTTTTCATGAGGTTTGAAAGTTATCAGGAAGTGATCTGAGTTAACTTTCTGATAACTTCGAGAGCTCATAATAAATTAATTTAAAAGATTTCTGAAATTGACGGATTAGAGAACTTTCTGATATAATTTAGAGAACATAATGAATGTTCGAAATGTTTAAGGGGAAAATATTCACTGGGATGTCAATGTAAAATTACTTGAAATTTTGGTAAAAATACAATTAACATGTATGTGTAAATTCACCTTGGATGCTTTTACATTAAACATGTATGAATCGTGTAATTTTACTGCTACTGTATGGGGAAATCCTGTTGCCATTGACATCTGGTACAATTACTACCAACATTTTTTACAGTGTGTGTGATATTCATTTTCGTTTATCATTATGCTTCAAATACAAGCTTCATTGAGAATTCAGTATCTTATTCAGTGGAATCTGAATTTTGGACAGACATTATGTAAGTATATTCCCACGATAAGATTGATTAGACCTCAAATTCAGATGCATGTTATAAATGATTTTATATACAATTCTCGTACGAAATATCTATGTCATTCAATCTGGACGAGTTTTTCACTCGATCGATAGTTGGATACTAATAAAAGTCTATTCGATCAATCTGTTCGCAGATCCACGCATCGCATAACATCAAGTTCCCGATGATATTTGATATCGACTTTGGCAAAAACAATAAAAAACGTTTACGTATTTAGTCTAAACATTTGGCGATCACGTCAAATTAAGTTTGTCTTATCGCTGACCATAGAATCGAATATCGTACGAGAATATTTGGATGATTGTTTTGAAGTTTTGTTCTCAATAATAAAAACCCGCCTATCGAGCCTCAAGCGGCAATCGCGCGAATGGAGCGGCCCTCTCGATTAATCACGTTTCACTCGTTTTCCTAATCGTACGTAAATTCGCGCGTAACTCTGCTGTTTGACAGAAGGCGGTATTACTATTGGTGTAAATTGTGGTCAGGCGATCGACGATTTCATTGCGTAATATATGCTTTGAGTGCATGTACAGGGTGGACGAAAAATGATTAGAGGAGTGGGAAGAATAGCGGGAAGAGAAAATGGGATGATAATCTGTGTATCATTGGAGGGGGATGTTTTCGTAATGAAATTCGACGAAATATGTTTAAGCGATATCAATTATTATTCAATTTATTTTCCGTTTATGTAGCATATCATTTTTTGTTCATTCAAGATTTTTCAAAGGAGATAATGATCATATATTCTGGGTATAATTTTCGTAAATAATAAGTTACAAAAGAAATAAACTAGGGAATTTTACTGTAACCCTGGTTAAAGGGAAACGTGTAGAGGGCGTGATAAAAGTATACACTGTTAGAAAAGTTATCAAGTTTCTTTGATAAACAATTTATTAAACCGAATTCATAATAAAATATTGAATTCAATGATATGATCTTTAATGCTAAGAATTTTATTCTTAATGTTGAGAATTTCCTTTTTAATTGCAATAACGTATTTGTAAAATTCAATAGATAATTATAACACTTCAGTAAGAAATTATGAAATTTCATCACTCATATTAAATCTAAGAATCAGTGATAAACTTCATATGAAAAAATGATATTTCATGAAGAATTTTGTATTGAATTTAAAAACTCTTTTAACAGTGTATATAAAGTTGAGGGACCATGTAGGGAATGTAAGATGGACCATTTTAAACGTAGAATTGTTTCAGATTACGCTTCCTATATACCTTGTCATTTTCACCAAAGAAGAGGAATTTTTATTATGTTTCTTTTATTTATAAGATATATCCTTCCATCTTTTCTTCCACAACTTTGTATGTGTTTGCTATTGATTTTTCAATCAAGCGAGGAAACCCGTACAGAGAATAATTTTGTATTTTTTAAACCCACGTGTATGTCCCAAACAGTCCACTCGCAATTTATATCAGACATCCAGAAAAAAAATGTATTAAATCAACATAAAAATGTTGAGTTGATAGAGTTAAAACCCATTATAGAGAAGAGGATATTTGGCCTGTGCCGAACACTTTAAACCGCCGAAAAAATGCGCTTCTCCAAAATGTCTGGGTGTGTGCCTGTCTGTTTGTCCGTCCGTGGTTATGACCGCGTTTCTTTGGTAACATCTAGATATACCATGAACGTACATCGTACATATGCATACGATATTCTGGCGCTATTGGGGTAATGCTTCAACCAAATTGTTGTACGAAAATATAATTTTCTCCCACGTTTGCCCGAAATATATTGTATTATAATTGTTTTCCCTCTCCCAATACTCGATTATAATTACTTCCATTACAAATTATCCTCGGTATATACACGGAGAAAATCCTACAATACTGAGTACTGTAGCCGACACGACTGGCTCGTGTTATGGGAAAAAATCATTTCAACACTGTTGGTTACTGTAGTAACACGAATCAGTCGTGTCTCCGCAGTAGAGAATAGTGTAGAAAAACGACGGTTCGTGTTACTACAGTAACCAGCAGTGTTGAAATGATTTTTTTCTCCATAACAGGAGCCAGTCGTGTCAGCTACAGTACTCGGTATCGTAGGATTTTCTCCGTGTATCTATATTTTCAGAACGATGTAAATGAAAAATTGTCTCCTGAATTAAATGCGTTGAAACGCTCACAAAGAACACTGAAGAAAATCAGCGGTGTGGAGTCCAACCCAAATGGTGTCGAATTCAACACCGAATTGTGTCAATTCGACTCTAAGTGGAGTTATTTCAACACCACAGCCCGGATTGGACTTCTTGGGAACATTTTCGGTGTCGTTTTCACTCCGCATTTTTTACAGTGAAGATTGAATGATATTTTTTACTTTTTTCTCTTTATCAATCAAGTTATTTCTGAGGTTGTGAAAGGTATGCAACAACCCCATAATGAGAACGTTTTTTAATATTAAAATCAACGCACAGGAACATAAATCCACGTGCCATGATTGTCAGTTATTAAGAAATCCCAACAATAAGCAATATGCCAGTCAGTCATCGTATCATTGAAGTATTGTAGTGTTGTGGCTATGATTGATGCCCTTTCACCCCCGACTGTCCCTGCGTCTCGTTGTTTTTTATGTTCCCCTTGAACGTCAATCTATCGTGTAGATATTTGAATATAACCATCTTATCCTACGAAAAGCATACGATTTATTTCATGTATGCTCATGTATTGGACATATTTATACAAACATCCTCGACATGCGAACCATTAATTAATCTCATAGTTGAATGCCTGATAAATGGCTAATCATTTCATTAATTCCTAATTAGACTCGCTCCAAGCACTAATTATTTGATATTCTATTTTTTTTCATAAGACGTAGACTAAATGAATTGATTGTTTTTGGTATTTCAATAGTTGATTTGACGATTAGATTTATTCAGATATCATTCAGATGTCAACCACCAAAACGCAGTACACTGTGAAATATTCCTTTGTGGATGCTTTTACACACACACACACATTCCCTCCAATGGATTTTCAAACGCAATTTGGAAAAAGACAAATACTTTTGCTGGTTGATCAAAACTATTAATTTTTTTCAAATTTTATTTGAGGATCTTGAAAAAAATATATTTATGTAAAAAACCTGCCAAATCTTTTTGAGAATCCACAAAGGAATTTAATGATTGTTCAAGAGCTTCCACTTATTTACTTTTCCCAATGGAATCACCCAATCGCGTGATCTTGTTGTTTAGAATGACCAATCACGAAAAAACATAGTCGAGGTGGAAGTTTGGTTTTCCGTTTCACTCCGAGTGAATTCATTTAGAAAACAAGATTAATGAAAGTAGCTTTATTAGATATATTTGGTAAAATTCACTTGAGGTGAAAAAGAAAACAGAAATGAATTGGAAAAATTCGGATCGCTAATCACCAAATTACTTATTTGAATGAGTTAATTCATGATTTATGGAATTTGGAAGAATAATGCTGGAAGTCACATTTTTTGCATGAAATTGGAAACAATGGACACTCTTAAGTAGCGTTCAGAGTGTTTATCCGGGACCTCCCTGCCCGCCAAATCTTGTATTTTTTTTCAAACGGTATGAAAACTATCATAGGCTTGGAATTTCAAGTCGATTTTTTTCTCAAAGTTTCATTCGTTCAAGGTAGATGAACCTGTTTATGAACGCGACGTTCATATTTTAATATATTAACGCATTGTACGGTGAAATATACATTATTTCCGTGGTTGTCATCGTAACTGAGAGAATAAATCCCATGCGATTGTTCAATGAAACCAAAGGTGGCAGAGGATAAGGTAGAAGATAGGTTAACCACAGGTGAATAGGTTAATCCTCGCCGTATGAGAAAGTATTTTTCACCTTTATAAGGCTGACTTCGTTTTTCATTTATGGATGAAAAACATATGGAATAACGATTATTTTTACATTGCATTTTTCTTGGTATGTCATGACAATTTTTCAGAAAATTTACTTCCAGGAAACATTCAAAATGATCTCGACCCAATACCTCAATCGAGAAAATTCAAATTATGCCAATGGTAACAGTAGACGACGTACAATGTCAATCCTGCTATAGGATGTGAGAAGAAACCGCATTCAAACATACGGAAACATACGGAGACAGGTTCAATTTCCATATACTTTCATCTGGAAATCCCGACATTGGGAAGAAACTCTCACAGCACCACAGTCCCAGAAGAATTCTTCGAAAGTTCCTAAAGAACACAATGAGTTCAATAGGAAGTTTTTATGAATTCTTCTGGGACTTTGTTGATGTGTGGGTAGAAACGCAAAAGTATAAGTAAAATACGGTACAAAGTATTTATATATAGAACTCTTCCAGAACTCTTGTGCTTTCTGGGTACTCAATAAATGTAACTTGTTACGTTGAAAACGCCTATAATTTATTAATATAATCGACTATAATTGTTTGCAAAAATACATCCAATAATGGGACTTTTAGAATCAAAACAAGGTAAATAGTTTCAGCCATCATCAACTGACCCTGATGCTGAAAAAGATCATAGGGATTTTCAACAATTTTTTTTTTTCCCGGGTATGATAGAATGATAATGCGTTTTCATTAACCACATTTCTCATAAGCAAACTTATATCAGTTGAAGTATATCTACAAAGAATTCGGAATATAACAGTCCTACAAAATGTTAGTGGATATAAAATTTTTGAAAATCGTCTTCGAATGATATAATTCAACGAAAGAATGTTGAATACTAAAGAGACAAAGCTAGAATAATTTATTCTTGATTTAGGTATCATTTGTATATGTATATATATACCCATGTATCGATCTGAGGCTGATCTCTTTACGATGGCGCGTGAAGTGCTATCGAAGAGTCATGATTTTTCTCGTCTGGGGATGATAAGTAGCAGTGTATTACATTATACCTATCTAATGTCGCACGAGCGGCGGAGGTACCCGCGCCGACATGTGACATCGAATGAACTGGGGGTATCCAGATCATGTACAATATATCCGGACACGAAAATAGCCCTTATCGCATCATTCTGAGAAAGAGAAGGAAAATCTTACAGTTTAATGATAATGGAATATCTTGGCGATTAATGTGGACAATTTATAATCAAAAATTGTCAATTTATTTATAATGCGATACAGGATGCACCATCACGCGTTCTCGGTTAATGTATGTATGTAGGATGTGTACATAGATTATTCACGAAGCGTATGGATACTGGATATCTAATATGGACGAACCCTAGATCGTTATTTCAGTCTTGAAGCATTGTTTGCTTGTTTTTTCCTATATTAGGGACTAGTTGAATATATTTAGGAAAATAATTAGTAATTTGGATGAAATGATCATTGACAATATATATTGAGGATGCAAGTGGTAAGCACATTACTGTTTTTCTTCCATACCGTAAAATTTCAGTGACAAAAGATGTTCTTTAGATATAAAAAAGAATATAACTTTGACAGCTATGTCCCAAAGATATCTTCTCGAAATCTAAAAAATGTTTGTACACGGTGTTGATTGGGAGTGCGGTAAATAAAATTCATAGAACATTCTCTCCTGATCGTTGAAGGATCTGTGTGAAAATTTCTTGCTTTTGTAGGCTGTCTACCACCAGTCTTTGAGGTTCAACTGAATTGGCTAATCATGTGTTCCCATTGAAAAGACGAACCAATGGAAAAAATAGAAATTTCATGGAGTAGACACCCTGTTTTGCCAACTCTGACAATATAATATAACCTGGTGCAAGCTTGATTGCCAAGTATTGGGGATCTACGTAAACCGAATGTTGATCGGCACGTGACTATATGCTGTACCAATATCGGTTGTTTTTCATTTAGGTCAACGAAGATCTAAATAGATCCTAGTAGAAATGACCCGTAGAAAAGTTTTTCCGGTTGATTTTCAAAAACTTACAAATTTCCAATGTTCTTTCCCATGTTTCGAGGAAAAACTAAGGAAAAGAGCAAGGAAATTTTCCAGGGACGAAAAAAACTTTCCCAAGGAGATATACCAATTATTCCATTTTCTTTTCATCTAAAGAGATCTAATTAGACCCAATTGATCTCTGGAGATCTCATTTATTTTTTCTCGAATATCGTCTATTCCTTGGCCCAATATAGACTGGATAAAATGGATTGTTGTCAACTCAAGCATCAGCAATAATCATCCGTATATTTACGGAACAAGTTGTGAATTTTACAACCTTCTTTTCTCAGGATGGAACTTGCGACAATGATATGAAAAAATCTGTTTAAAAACTTATCCTTCCTGGGCCCAATCAAGTACTCAATCAATGTACCGTAAAATCAAAAGTACATATCGTAATTTTTTCATAATCCAGATTATCTAAATCTCAATGACACAAAAACTGATAATTCCTCTAACGTAATCATTACGATTGGTACACGAACTTTTGACGATATTGAACAACGTCACTAATCTGTTGATACGTTTGGAACGGTATTTTCCAAGGATCATGATCATGTTTAAATGTTCAAATGTATGTGTGGACAACGAAAACTTCATTTTTCAACAAAAATCTGCTGATATATCTATCTTGCAACATAGAAAAGGCGTAAGGCGAAGAAAAACATATTATAAATTTGTCTGATACATATACGTATACGTATAAACTCGTAACATCCTAGTCTTATGAGACTCAAACACACTCAAGGTATTAGCCACCACGAGGTTCATCGATGGGGCAAGGTTATCACCAGATTGTCAGTCGAGAAGAAGCAGAAGAAGCAGCAGCAAAAAAAAAACAAAAAAGTGGGGAAGATTTTTGTCCGTCGCCGAGTTTACTTAGAAGTCAGTTGGTCGAAAACCCCTCCGGTTGGTATGATCGTTATTAACGATTGTCGTGGACTTTCCATGATTGTATACTTCTATTACTTGGTGCAGTGTCAAGGAATCCAGTCTATTGCATGACTTAATCGTGGGAACAGTCTAAACACCAACAGCGAATCTTGAAAGGGCGGTAATTCAGATTGATCGAATCAGGACTGCGAATTCAAATTGCATACTTCGGAATCGTGAAATAGGTGATATTTCTAAATACTGAAACTGAAAAAAGAACATCGGTACATTGAAATATAAAGTGAACGAAACACATGAGTTTGACGTGACAACAATGGTACATCGATTGACGAATCCTACCGTATACCGTGTACAACAAAACATATGCGTGAGGAGGAAAAAGCTCGACACGATAACTATATGCAGATGTATGTAGATCATTGTAATGAGTAAGACATACGTATGTGATTATTGTATCGATCAATGGAATCGAAACACGTCACGATAATAGCTGACGAAATCGTACGACCATTGACGCGCTGCTGCTGATAACACGCATAACAACCCATTTACGCTAGGATTTTTCTTTCATCTTTCATCGAAGAGATACGTCTGTTTTATTTTTTAATGCAATCTTGTACATGAAAAATTGTCTCATCGTAGTTCACGATATCAAAAACTGATACAAGAATTACTCGAATACGGGAATCAATTGTTTGATTACCTCATCGCGAAGAGTATACAAGGTCATTGTCACGTTAACAAGTATTAGAAATCAATTGCAAAAATTTCCAATTTCACGCACATCACTTTTGGTAGCATCTTTCCACGATTTCCTGTTTCCATCGTACGCATCGTGGTATTACCACCGCTTCAAACGGAAATGACGGGAAAAAAATCGACGAGTCAATTGGACGATCGCCAATTGAACCTGATGAAAAGTCGTATGTTCTGGATGTGCGGTTGTGCTGCTTGCGCGAGTTTACTCGTCGTCGTGATCTTTTGGTTCACCAACATATTCTCTGACGCTGTATTGTCGGGGTTGGAATTGAAAAATGGTAGTGATTCTTATTCCTTTTGGCAGAGACCGTCCGTCAGATTGGCTTACAAAGTCAGGATTTTTAATTACACGAATGTGAAAGAATTCGAAGCCGGAAGGGATTCGAAGTTACGAGTACAAGAGGTGGGACCTTACATTTACAGAGAAACTTTGTCCCGAGTTAACGCTGTCTTTCACGAAAACAATGGTACCGTGACTTACCAAGAGAAGAGGTCTTATCAGTGGGAAGGTGGAAGCCCCGACGATGAATTCATCATAACGCCGAATGTGCCTCTGTTGTCAGCTGTCGCTTTATCGAGAGAATTTAATTTCGTCGCTCAAATGGGCCTAACAGCTCTATTAACGACCCTTCAGGCCAAGACTTTTATAAACGTAACGGCCGGTGGCTATCTCTGGGGGTACGACGATCGGCTTTTCCAAATGGGTAAACCGCTGATGGCTTTGAAGCAAAATATACCGATCGACAAGTTTGGATTGCTGGCCGTTGTAAGTTGCATTTGTATGAATAGTATATAAACGTATGCGTCAAGCATACGATCTCAACGGAGGAAAGTATATACGGTAACGATTACAAGGGAAAGTAGGAATTTGGTAGCAGGTATCCCAAAGTTGCGATGAGTATCATTCAACGTCGAAGAAGAATCGATAAACTGTTTACGATACACGGCAGGAAAATAATTCGCTCTCATTTGGATAGCCGAAAACTAGCCACAGGTGCTGGTTTTAGCTGCCACAGCTATTTGTTTAGCTGTAACAAAATTACAGAGCTAAATTATTTGGCTATGTAAATATAAACCACAAAACCACAAAACCGGAAAAAAAAGTATAGTTATCGTAACGATCTGAAGTATAGTTGGAAGAGAAGGTGTAAGTGGCGATATTGTATCCCTATGGTAACGATATAGATGCTTCAGGCTAATCATCTATATCGTTCCTCGAAGGATCTGTTTCGTCATGGCAACGATACCGATATCCCTATACTATAGACAATCGTCACAACGATCCCGTATCGTTATGAGAACGATACTTTTTTTCCGTGTGGGCGGTCGCTGCAAAGAATTCTTGCTGTGGTAGCTAATAAAGAGCTATAGCTGCAACTATTCTGGTTATAGCAGCGGAAGAAGGGGAGCATAAAAATGAATGGCTGCCCCAGGGGATTCATTTTTTTGCGTGTACCATGGAAACGATAAGTTAACGTTGGAACGATGTTCAAATCGCAATGTCATCCCTCAACTCTTACACCGAAAAAATATTATCTTCTAAATTACGATGTTCAAATCGCAGCATAGGAGCATACTTGAAAGAGCAGGAATTGTTAGATATTAGAGACAAATATTGCTGTTATAACCTTTTTCTGTAGGAGCGAATGTCGTAATATTCAACATGATTTAACCAAAAACAGCACAATTCACGATGTTACATTTTGAATAGACTAATTCCACAGATATAGTATAGTCCTCCACTACAATTCTCACATCGTAATTTATGAGGTAATATTTTTTCCCGTATATTTTGAAGTTGCAATGAGAACTAGAATAAATGTTAATCAATCCCATTCATTTCTCCCCGTCTATCTTGAATCATATTTCACCAAAATTTATATTCATTCATTTTTCACAAAATATTTATCCCCGGTGATGCTTCTTTGAAAAATTTCTTTAATGTTTACAGATATTTCGAGTAACCTCTTCGCGTAATCAATCCTCACAAAGATATCTATACAAAAAAAAAAATTTAATCAATCACATCCACAATCCAACACATTGAGTTTCATTGAATCCAACACGGAAAAAAACTTAGCTGCAGGTTAGCGGTTAAAGCGGATATAATACCCATGAATTTAAAATGAAATGTACCCACAAGGGTTAATTTAATGCCTATCCATGTCCTTGCTAGCGACTTAACTACTGCAGCTGAATTTGTTTTCCGTGAATCCCATAATTAGTTGTAACTCTTTTGATAAGTGAAGGATTTAATTTGTGCAGTTTTTTTATGCATATCGATGAAGATACAATATATTTTCTTTTACAACAAGAATTATTTTTGTCAAGAATCGTTCATCGCGGACGGAAAGTGAATGGTGGAGAAAGTTCATAAATTCATCCGATTCAAGGGGAACAATAATGTTTGAAAAATTACTGCAATTTCACTGAATTAGCAAGAGGCATAAAGAAAGTCGCCATTATTAGACAGCATGGGAAATATGGAAATATGGTTCCTGAGTGGAAAAATTTTCAAAATTATTATATTGAATCATATATGAATTATATATAATTTTGAAAACTTTTTTCACTCGGGCTTAATCACATAAAAGTTCAAACCCGCACGGTAAATACTTGTCTGGTGAACCAAATATTACCACTACCCTCTGGGTTATAGCAATGTGAAAGGCTGAAAACCGAGGTATTTTGTTGGAGTTTTTTTTTTAAAACGGCTACACCGATCGACTTTGAATTTTATATGTTCATTAAATGAGCTGTGAGGTGAACAAAAAAAAATTTTTTTCTCAGGCATATGGTCTTACCAAAGTCAACATTTTCATTTTGGGTTTGCTAAATGCAACACGTCTGCACCAGTCCCGTTTGGTGAACCGAAATTATCATTTTTACTGGGGTAATTGAATACAAGAACGGCCGCAAGATAGCGTATCGAACAACTGATGCCCTTGCGGTCGACAGCATAACTCCAACACCAGACGTCCGGAATAAAAAATTCAAAAAGATTATTAAATTATAGTAGAGTAGCTGTCGTAGCATCGTGGAGAATTAAAAAATTTCGATTAGAAAAAAATGGCGGTCATTTAAAAAAAAAAAATTGAATTTCTCACTTTAATTTTTGAAGTGAATTGTTGATGAAAAAAAATGAGTAGTTCAAAAAGAACTATACGATGCTCGGATAGCGATGCGTTCTTTGAAGAGAATTCAATTTGAATCAAGTCGATCGGACAAAATTTGATTGAGTTATGCTGTCAATCGAGTCAAAAAATATGATTTCGAGAAAAACACGTTTGAAATTTTAAAAGGGAAAAATCGAGTGATGGTAGCTCAATATTAATATAAAACATAGACATACAAACATTCAAACATACCCATACAGCACACAGATATCCATTAGATGTCCATTAGATATCCAGGATATTTGGAATATCCAATGGAGATCTAATGGACGTCAAATGGATATTGGACGGACATTTGGATATCTATTGGATATCTGATGGATGCCATATCCAAGTGTGCTGTATGGGTATTCACATCTGCACATATACGCATATACACTATGTACATATTTACATCTTTTATTTTGTTATTACAAATCGATTTTTCCAGACTGTTATAATCCCTTAATAGTGACAGTAATATTTTCATTCACACTTCATATGCTGCTGATTTGGTAGAAGTGTAATACTTTTTCAAACATTAATACTTTTTTCCGTGTATCACGTGAAGATACTCACTCCACTTGTAATGCTCTCTCGTGAATTGATTCATTCCACTGTACATAGATTAGGCAAACGAAGCATTGACGAATTTTGTTTACTCACGGTTTATGATTGAGCTTATGATTCCAGAACCTTATATCAATTCGATATATCAGGGTTTGCCTTCTGGCTATTTCTTCCTGACTAGATTATTCGACCGTGTATAAAAAATCAGATACAACATGTTGCTGAAGTTTGAATCGTTTATTGAAACGGATTGGTAATTGAATCACGAAATACTCAGATGTTAAGAACCCAAAAAATTCCAGTGTAGCCTTCAAACGATATTTCCAATTCTGAACACTTAATTCCAAAAAATAAACACCGATGACTTCTCGAATTTTATGAGTTTCAATTTTCGTTTCGTTTCTATAAACGTTCCAAACTTCAAGAACATGATGAAAAAAATAATAGGCTAATATATACTGCTCTTTCACCTCTTGCTCCTCTCGATTGATGTGAATACAGTAATCAATGGTGTTATGCTTCATTTGGTTTCATGAGACGAGCCATTCTTGTCAAATTATTGATCGCTAATGTTACGGTTTAGTAAAAATGGAAGTGTCTTCAATTAGTCTTATTTCAATCCTTCAAAGCTTAAAAGAATACATACTATCGATTCTGACTACAAAATAATCTTTCATTCTGAATAGGGTGTAACAAAACCTTCTTTTCATACACTATAAAAAATATGGGAAGTTTTCCCTCATTCGAATGGTACACAGTAAAAAATTTTGTGTCAGAAACGGTACACTCAAAATTCGTGTTGAAAATCAAAACATATGGATGTCAAATTGACAGATTTTCAATGTAAATTTAACACTTTTGCATTATTTTTCAAACCCGCTGTGTCCATATTCAACACAAATTTTGAGTGGACCGTTTGGGACATGCACGTGTGTTAAAAATACACAAAATTTCCTACTGTGTAGATCCCATCCCCAGATCGTAGAGAAATTGTTTTTTTCATCAAAAATGGGGGATTTTTCCTTCATTTCGACAAATTATTCTGCCTTTTTTCGATGTTGAGTCTTCAAAAAAGTATACACGGAAAAAATAATTTAGCTGCAGCAGCTAAGTAGCAAGCACGGACACGCACAGCCATTAAATTAGCTCCTGCAGCTAAATTTTAGCTGTTACCGCAAATAAATTGACCAAAAATGCGAATTTTTTTGCTGCAACAGCTAAAATTATTCAGCTGCAGGAGCTTATTCAATGGCTGTCCGTGTCTGTGCTATAGCTATAGCTACTTAGCTGCTGCGGCTAAATTATTTTTTCCGTGTAGGGAAAACTTTACCAAATTATGGATTAAAGTCCCCCAATATGGAGGAATTTTACTGCCATCATTTTTAGGTGCAGAATTTCACAATGATTTTAGAGTGTAGCACCTACGATATGTGGAAGTCATTTCTTGTATATGAATTTTTGTAAGTGACCTTTCCTTGCATTATAAAATCATCGAATTTTTCTGTACATGCGAACATTTCAACAAATCATCTGCCGATTTTGTACTTTATGTAAAAATATGATTCAATAGCCGCGGAAAATGTCACCGTTATCAATCTTAAGGCTACCAATTTTCTTAAACTTTGTGTTCATTACTATACACGGAGAAAAATTTGTCGCAAAGATCTCCATAATAATAGCAGTTTTGGAACACATGAGCGTTTAAGAACATTTCTCTTTTCATTTGTGGTAATTTTTTCAAAACTCATAGTAATATGTATCAGACGCAAAGTTATTTTTACCAAAATAAGGTATGGATTGCCGTAAATAGAGGAAAAGTGCACATAAATGCTCACGTGTCCCAAAATCTTACGACACATTTCCCATACGTTTTTCTCAGTGTAAGCTCAATTTGCAAGATTTCAATCTATTCTTACTTGAAAAGAAATAAGCTGTCACAATCTGCATGTTGAATAGATATGATGCGGACAACTAATTAGATTATTAGATAGTACCATCGATTATTTTTTTGACTACAATTTTCTGAATATTCACTCTTGAACACTTCCGAATGATATAATACACCACCGTGAAAGATATTAAATGCGATTAAAATGTTAAAATTCGTGTTTTCTTTTTAAAAGAAAACATGCATGCACAAACCCACCCCCCGTGCATCTACCGACCTGTACCCGGATGAAAATGATTCGTGGCACTCTTCAGGCTTTGTCAGAACCTGGCCAACCCCAGATTCTGGTCAGACTCTTATAGAAGAACTAGGGGACGTCACGAATCGTTTCTAATTGAATACTCAAAAATTCGACCCTGTTCAATGGATGTTCTTCAAAGCTTGTGTTCTTTACGATACATTTATGCTGAAACGAAAAAAAAACAGTACCGGCCCTTGAGAACGACAACGATCGATTAAAAAACACATGAAAATATAATCGGATGGTAAGGGTTACCTAATGAGAGGTCAATTTGTCGAATGCACCCGATTTTCCACTCTGGAAAACATGTTCAGGGAAATTGTATTGAAATATTTTGTTACGATAACTAAAACTTTTATCAACTCAACAAAAATTTTGTTGATCAAACCAAAGAATTGCATTGATCACATTCCAACAAAATCTCTTGGCAAAAACAACGAAAATTCTGTTGTTCTGACATCAAATAAAAAAATTGAGTTGCCTCAACTGGAACGTTGATTGTTATGGAAAAAAATTTTAGTTGAAAAAAGTAATATTCTGTTTTGAGACAGCAAAATTTTTTATCCGATGTAGTATTTCACTACATTTTCAGTGTGGATACTGTATTCTTTCTTTCGCACAATAATCTTTATGCATAATTCGAGACCTTCTCTTCAATTGACACGTACAATAATTTTAATGATACGCAAAATATCACTTGAAACGTTTCTATGCATATACATATGTATATTTGATAATTTACAACAAGAACAACAACAAACGCTTGATTAATTTCAAGTACACTATATCATCATGAATGACTTTCAAACCGTTCAATGTTTCTGAGGACTCTCGCTGATTGGTTTTAGAAAAATGGAATCAATCGAGATCGAATTACCATCCACACTGGACGTGACGGTCTTGAGAATCTTGGAGTGATACAGCGAATAAACGGGAAAGAGAGTCGTAACGTCTGGGGGGGAGGAGAATGTGACAGAATTCGTGGAACCGATGGGAGCGTGTTTCCTCCACAATTGATTCGTGATACCAATAATATCCTGGAAATCTACTCCAAAGATATGTGCAGAATTTTACCGTTACGTTTTCACAGTTATGCAAAAACGTACGGAATAAAAGCTTTAAGGTAAGAAATCGTGTTATCTACAAATATATCACTTGCTCGAAGCTATCTTCATCGAGTCGTAAATCGTCCAAAAGCTTGAACTTACTAGGCTATTGAATATTTGATTTAATCCCAAGCAGCACCAGGAAGAATTATGAAGTTTACAGCATCTTATGGACATGCATGGAAGGTGATTATCCAAAACAGTCTCATTTTGAGATTCTAAGCGTGTTATGATATCCCGCGTGGAAAAAATTAGTATGGCAACGATCGCGGAGAGATCTTTTTACAAAGTATGGGGTTTGGGACTGTCCCATACTCTTGAAAGACTGAAAAAAGTATGTTGGGAGTATGGGAGAGTCCCAAACGCCATACTTTGTAAAAAGACTTTCACCAGATCTTTGCCAAATGGATCCGATATTTTAGTAAGCTTGATGCCAGATTTTGGGCGAGATCGTTGCCATACGAATTTTTCTCCACACGGGATATTACATTTGAAACATCCGTCTGCCGCTTGGGGTTAGAAACAATTGCGTTCAAGGGGTTTTATTATTTCATACGTTCATTGATGACTTGAAAATGATGAAATCACAAAGTACTATTACATTCAGCGTTGCGTTTTTTAACACGGGGTGAAAATACTAGGTTTTCGGTTTTTTTCAATATAGCTCAAAAACTAAGCGAAATTCGACAATGCTACTGCAAAACTTTTTTGTGGGAAATTTATTTCCTCATCGGAATAGCTCATTTATAAGTCAAAAAGATCTTTTTGTAAGAAAAGCAAGGCATAAACAAACCCAGAAAAAAACGGACAAAGTCAGATAATAGATTCTAATAGTCATCTCAAGTAGGGTTGGAAGAGGGGGGAGGGGGTTCCAAATACCAATTATGCTGAAGGGAGAACTCGTTACAACAAGTCCGTGAGAATCAAGAAAATGCAAATGTAATATGATACATCCGGTACAGCACCGGACATTTCTACGTTGTCTCTACGTGGAATCTCCATCCAGCCACTTTGTATCCTTGTCTACCATTTATCCTCGTAGAGTCCACGGAAATGTGACGTTGACATCGGTGGTTGTGCTGTTAGGGATTAGTAGACAATGTGATATGTCGTATTCAGAGACAATGTATGTTTTTATCCAGGTATAAGATCCCAGTCGATATCTTCACGGCTTCAAGTACAAAAAATGCATGTTTCTGTCCGAAGAGGAAACCTAGTGAGGGGCCGTTTTCAAGAAGAATTTGTCCACCGGCTGGTATCTTCAACTCTTCTGCATGTAATTTCAATACGCCAACATTGACATCTTTCCCACATTTTTACGGTGGTGACAAATCTTTACTCGATGAAGTGGATGGTTTGAATCCACAAGAAGAATTACATGATTCCTTCGCCGATATACATCCGGTGAGTTATCATTAAATTTGGATATAGCACACTCGAAAAAAAGTAATCTGCAAATGAGGGGAAAAGTCCCTCTCAATCAGAAAAGATATTGCACTTCTGTTGTCTTCTTCAATTGAGAATATCCTTCTACGATTTTGAACGAATGAAAATTCTTCCACCGCAAAGACTAATCCTCTCGAATGGAGAGGAATACTTTTGATACCATATATTAGAGGAGATTTGCATCCAAATGAGAGGGATACTCTTATTTTGATATTAATTTTTTTTTGGTTGCATCAATCCTTTGCGCTACAAAGGATAATTTTTCCTTGAAGCGGTTGTCGTTCGGATACTTGTAGTGTCATTGAAATATGAGGAAAGGAAGACTCAGGAGAACAGAATTCAGGGATTGGAAACTCACTTAAGATTTTTATCAAGTTTCCCCCATGAAAATGTTACACTGTGTTTTTTGGTGTAAATTTAGAGTCAGTGCAAATCCAGTAGAAAATCAGTGGTATTTTGGTATCTCACCATAATAACACGGTGTATTTGTGAATTTATCACACCGATATCTTTTGGTTTCTTCTCAACAGAAAATGGATGTGGATTCCCATCGAAATGGCAATAACCATCGTTCGTAGGGACAACTTTATCTTTCTCTCAGCCTTTTGATTGAAAAGCGACACAATCATACTTATCCCTGAAGGATATATTTTAAATCTCCTTCGGAATATCTTAATCAAGATATGTTTTCATCCACTACACGGAAAAAAAGAAATAGTTGCAGTAACTACTTAAATAGTCGATTTGCGACCATCTATTTAAGTAGTTGCTGCAGCGACTCGATAGTTAGGACAAGTAACTCGGTAGTTTCACCAACTAACGTAAATACCTGAGGTATTTTAAATTAGTTGAGACAGCTAACGTGTTACTTGTCCTGACCACTAAGTAGCTGCAGCAACTACTTCATTAGATGGTCGGAAATCGACTATTTAAGTAGTTGCTGCACCTATTCTTCCTTTTCCGTGTAACATTTCCTTTTTTTTGTCATTCTCTACTGACTTCTTTGGATTCACGCTTTTATATTGATAATCTCATTGCAAAACAGACTTATTCAATTCACTTGAAAATTTCGTTATCGGAAAGACGACACCCTGGATATCTAATACGTTTTCCATTTATTCATGTCATTTTGTCCTATTTTATTTGTTCGTATTTCAGATCAGACGTCTCTTTAAAACATTAAATTTTAATTACATCCGTTTTCTAATCATCTATGAAACATATTTTCTGGGACCTGATAACGTTGCCATCTTGTATGCAATTTTCCATCATCGTATCATCTGTCGTCCGCATGAAAAGATATAACTCAGCAAGAAATACCAAGCATAAAAAAATGTCATTCACGTGCTAAAATTGCGTCTGGTCAGAACAAAAAGGTTCGATGATAAGAAGGTCAACAGACTATCTGAATGCGGATATTCGTTTAACATTTTGCAAGAGAATTGAATATTTTTTTTCTCACATGTCGTTGAATTTAATTGACTTCTTTAATAAACGCTGGGAAATTCTTTGAAATTTCGTAATAAACCTTCTTATTCCTTCATATACAGGGTGGTCCATTTGACGTGATATAGTCAAATATCTCGTAAACTAGTGGAGATGGAAAAAAATGTTCCAGATAAAAAGTTTGGGGTTCCAAGGGGGAAGTATAATGCTGACCTGGAAAAATCCCTCAGAGGTCATTTTGGAGGTCATTTAGGGGTCAAGATGGTTTTTTTAAATGGTACCCCCATTTTTTTATCATGGCATGGGAAAGCTGGTTGCAAACCCTTTACGAAACACTGGTCATGGACCCCTTCCCGCCCATTGGGGTTGCAAGGTATGGATCGTCGAAGTTATTGATGAACTACTCTTAGCGCTATCCAGGAACAACGACGTGGATTTTGCCATTTCTTAGATCGACATAGATCCAATCTATTAGATGTAAATTGATTTTTCGCGAGTTTCAAAAAAATTCGTGTAGCAATTGAACTTGGAAAACCCCATTGAATTGGGTATCCGACCCGGCCTGACCCAACCCGATAAAGAGTTGAAGAGTAACACCCCTACCATCGACTTTCTCAACTCAAAAAAATGATGTACCCAAAAGATCGGATTCACCTAAATTCACGGTACATTTCAACAACCCTTCCCTAGCATGTACATGGAAAAAAGAAAACACTACTGGTTACTGTGAATGACAGCGATCGGTTGAAAAACAAATGAAAACACGCTTGAAAAATAAGGATTAGCGCGATCACAGTGATGGGTATTGTAATGATATTCGTCAATGCTGACTGGACAGTAATGAGGACTTGAAAGCCTTTAAGCATATACTACTGGAGCGAGCAAAGGCTACGGAGAAGTGTGGTTAATTTGAATTAAAGATAGAATGAGAGTTCCGACTTTTAGGCAGTGCTATCTTTGTTTAAATCTCATCCGATGAAAAGAGAGACAACTGCCTAAAAGTCGGAACTCTCATTCTATCTTTCATTCAAATTAACCACACTTATTTCTATTGAAATCATAGGCAATGCTCGCTCCAGTAGTATATGCTCTAAGTGGGAAACGCAGTACTGCATGGAATGAATTTGAGTTTCAATGTATTTTTCTGATTCGCAGTAACCATCGCTGTTTTCTTTTTTCCGTGTATGTACTATGGGGTCAAGACTGGCCTGAAATGAGATCAAAATGCATACATGCTTGGGTTACTATCGCGGATAGTAAAAATGATAGGGAATATGAGACCAACTGTAGGAATACTTTAATGTGTTGGGCTGACCATAAGAATAAGACTAGGTATACATGTACGATGAAATTTCTCTCAGGGTGGCTCGATAAACAACAATTCTCTTAATGATTCTTATTCGTTCTCAATTTTCCATATTTTTCTTGCATTGTTGCAACTTCACATTCCTAAATCGAATGCACAATTGTCAAACTCTGTAACCATCAATCTAGAGAATCCTTGATTATTTTGTGTTGTGGAAGAGATCTCGTGTTAATCGATGGAACTAGTACAATAATAACAGCAATTGATGTATTTTTTGCAGCGTCTTGGAGTCCCGATGTACGGATGGTCAAGATTTCAAGTGAATTTGGAAGTGAAAAAGTCTTTGGGAGTACCATTTTTGGGAAATCTAAAAGACGGTGCCATTCTTCCTCTGATGTGGATCGAAGCAGGAATAGATCACATACCCGAACACGTTATGAGTATTTTAAATCAAGCATATTTTACCGCCCGAATTGTCGAAGCTGGGGCTCAGTGGGGTGGTTTGCTGGTAGCTATCGTTTCCACCATTATACTCTTTTACGTCATGAAAAAACACAGAATTCAACGCCATTTGATACTGCAAAGAAACTCATCGGCGCAGAACAAGCTTCTCGCAGCCTAATAACACGTATAACTTTTTATATTATCATTATATGCTTGAACATTTTTTTTTACATACGACAGGTAGTTGATTCTTGAGAGAATATTTATATGGTAATCTATTATGTTAGAACGAGAATGATAATGATCCAACAACTGTACAAGACAGAACAGAACTGCGTTTCTTGGAGAATGGAGAAAAGTTACCAAGTACGAGGAAAGTTCCTTGATAGTAATTAGTCCACATAGTATTTTAAATCCACAATGTTGAAAATTCATTCGGATTTTACAATTGTAAATAGTTAGTTAGTTGATAACGTATGAGAGTTTGTTGTATGGAAAAGTTCATCTGACTCCAAATTGACGGTATCATCATTTTTGGACAAGATTTTTCGCTCTCTCCTAAAAATCTGCATATTATTCCTTTTTTCATTTTCCGTTATGTCTTCCCTGATCTCTAGTCCTAATAAATTACGGCTTGGACGGCCTGTGGAGGTATTCATAAATATTTCTATGAAAATTCAAACTACCCTAGTAAAAATGATTCATATATGGCCCATATATAAACCGTACTCAATTCATATATGAACTTTGTCAAAATCATATATGGTGATATTTTTTCAACCCCAGTAAAAAGGGATTATATATGGTCTATATATAATTGTTGAAGTTTATATAAGTATTATTAAGATTTATATAAGGACATATATAGTTATAAATGGAGCTATATATAACAACTTGAATTGTTATATATAGTAAAAAATCTTAATAATTCTCTTTATATATAATTATTTCAAATTCCATATATACCACTATATATAACTATATATGTGCATATATAAATTTCAATAATACTTATATAAACTTCAATAATTATATATAGACCATATATATTATCCTTTTTCAATAGGGAAAGCAAATATAATTCATATATAATGGCACATATATGACCATACAAAATTCATCTATGATCATCCGATTCATATAAAGAGCAAACGAGCACCATGTAACTACATACCAATTCTACAATTTTTACTGTAATTTCCAATATGGTTCGCTACCAGTAAGCTTCCACTGTAATTGTGAATGATTTAGATTAAAAGAAACTTTTCTTTGCCCACATTCTAATAAATCTTTTTTTCAATGGAAAAAAACTCAGTTACATGGAAAAAGTTTTCATCAGATTGAAACGAAAAATTCTCAAGTTGAAACAAAAATATAATCCTTCTCCAATTCGAAGAATGTGATTTCAATTCAATGGAAAATTGTTCAATTGAAATGTATTATTTCTTCCATCGGAAACAAGAGTTATCGGAATGAGGAAAAAGAAATTGTCTTCTAGTTTAAGAAATTGGTTCCTCAGGGTACGCTTCAAGTAGCCAGGAGGGACCAGTGAAATTTTGCGTTCAAGTGAAATTATCAGTCTTTCAGATTTAGAGAAAACACCTTAATAGAAATCCTTCAGTCATTCCCTAGGCTATTACATACCCTAGGCTATATTACAAGGCCTTACCAGGTGAGACCTTGCGAGGTTTAGAAAATTACTAGAATAATGTCTGCTAGGATATGAATTCTCTTTACCAAAATTTTAGATCACTTTCCGATGATGTCTAGAAGGTATCTGAAAGTTTCCCGAGTTTACTTGAAGACAGCATTCAGATATTTGGAAAAAGGCATCTAGAAGATTGTCAATATTAATGTATTGAAGGCCTTTTTGTTATGTTTAAGAGAGAATGCTGCATGTTTGAAATGTTTAGGGAAAAAATATCGACAAGTGTGGCAGAAAATAGTTGAGAAATTCAAACTGAACAATATACTACATATACCATACAATGTTGCAATATATGTTACTAGGTTATGATAAGTTTCGTGCCAGCAGTGTGGCCAGAAAGGTACGAGTTCTGACGGAATCAATCAATCACACGCTTACATTGAATAGCATAACCAATCATTGAAAATCAAAAGGTATGATCTGGCAACAAATCAGGCAAAAATTTTCTAAAAAGTACTAAAAGGCATTTAAAGCAAAATAATTACTGTAAATACTCCAAATACTTACTTTCACTGTATATATTCATAATTATATATTTTAAGGAAAACGATTGATCAAATTTTGTAAATATCTTTTTTAATTCCAATAAAACAGTTGAAGGAGCTTGAAAAGAATGCGTGTTGTATTTTTCCTTTTCCTCGACATAACAAAGTGTACTGATCCGTAAATGTTCCGATAAGATTATAAAAAACAACACAGTGCCCAATATCTCAGAGGACTCGATTATCTTTTGTTTATGTTTTGAGGTATCTCCGAATAGTGAAAGACAAATATCATAATACATCCCTATCCTCTCTTTCTTACCTTCGAATCGAGAAATTTCCAAACAAATATCACGTGGAAACGAAGCGCATCATTCAGCTTCATCTTATCGTCATGAGAAAACCTATCTCCACTCCCAAAGAAGTGGATCCAAGTGAATAGATTAGGATACACTGTAAAAAATAATCAGATTTTCTTCATTCTTTATAGAACATATGTCGGGACGCAAAATACTGTATGAGAGGTAACGAAAGCAAAAGTTATTCGCGTAACTGGAAAATTCATTCGCATTCCCTTACATTTGAATAAAATTTCAATTAAAAAAATGTAAAATTTCTTCAATGAATTATTCAACTATATATTCCATTACGCATTTCCGAAAACAAACACTTCCGCACTTACTTCTACTCGATTTTGTTCCGAATTACCAGAATGAAATATCCTAACGAAACCTGGCAGGAGAATTTTCGTTGGATTGTAAAATTTCGCATGAGATTCAGGGAGAGACAAAATAATTATGATTCGTCATCCCAATTTTTTATGATATCAAGTTGATTAGAATAATTTGGATTAGAATAATTACAGTTCAGAAACATCCAATTGCCGCCCATAAAATTTGTTTTCAGCAATCTCCCATTAAAACTCATTTGGAATTATTGTGGACGGCTGCAGCAAATTCAGATGAGAATTCCTCATTCAATCCCATCCAACGTTTATCCCGTGGAATTTGGCCATTCGTTCTTATAAGACCCATATGTGAAATTTCCTATTGCTGCTTATTCCCTACCGTGCTTTCATTGAAACCGATAAAACCCCTCACATTTCCAATGGGCTATTACCAATTGAATCTTATCACTACAATATTTCCCATTCAGTCTTATTCATTCTGAATGGGCATCGGAGTAGTTCTGATGGGTCTCATTTAAATCCATTTAATTCGAATCATTTTCTATCGATTTCTATGGAATCTTTCAAGCAGCGATCTTGAATATGTCGTTTAGATATTTTCGAGGAATGTCTTGAAGATATATTTTGTGAGATATCTTCTGGATATAGGTGGGTCATTTTGTCGATAATATCCTTAGCAGATTGAAAATGACCGATTATTCTGGTTGTTTTTTGATAAATTTTCAGTTTGGTTGTAATTTGCTGAAAACTGGTCAAGAGAGGGTTTTATAATGATTTTTACCAAATTATAACTAAATTCTAACCAAATTATTACCAAAACATAAAGGCACTTTGTGCATTTTTCACACTAAAAGATCACAAAAAACTTACTGCTAGTTGATGGTTACGTTTTGGTAAATCACCAATTCATCAGAAGGTAAAAATCAAAAAATGGCCGAAGAATGTCCAAAAATTGTTTTTGGTGTTTTTTTGGTTCGTATTTTGGTTAGTGAAGCATAGAAAGTGGCTGTATTGTTTCGGTGACTCTTTTGGTAAATTCAAAACTGCTAGAGATAAGTTTGCATTTGAATTATTCACATAAAACTGTTTATATACACTGAAATAAATCTGCATATTTTATTCACAATTTATCGTTTATTAACAAATGAGTCCAACTGTTTGCCTATCAATCCTCCTCCCTCGGTTTTTGCTTTCATGTTTATCAATAGGTCCGTCCTCTTTACAATAAGTACTCTTTTTTTACATAATCCCAAATTTTCGTGCGCAATCGCTTCTCACTATTTGGCATCTTTTGATTTTTTTTAGTTGTACAAAAGAAAATAAAATATCCTAAGAATTCTAACAATTCTAAATATGGTAAAATTAAAATAATAATAATAATAATAATAATAAAACACAATATACAAATACAGTGATTTTCAAACATTGCACATCCTAGATTGAATAACAATCACCGGACATGTAGTAATGGCCAAGTTGTACGTATATGTTCAATCTGGTGCAAAGCGTGCACACGGCGAGCCCAATCGGGAAATAACATTGTCATTAAATTTATATCGTTTGTAAAGAATATTAGTATGTCCAATGATCATGTGAAACCATTAACCTTGCTTTGGAATATTCTTATCGGACGGATTATTATTGAATATGAGTCAGTACGTCTTTTTCGATTTATCTGGTCAATTGTTTTATTATATATATGTCTGTATTGAAAATTCTCTAGGATCTTCAATTTAGATGTGGATTTGTAGCGATAAAAAATCCTTAAAAGTGAACGAAGATCCTTTATTCTTTTGGTTCATCGCCAAATTCACAAAATCCTAAGATCTCTGGAATTCCAATGCCATTGATTGTGACCTTATTAATTTAACTTATTGAATTACTTATCAAAGATATCGACTCACGTCAAAGAAAAACAAAATTATGTACATCGAATCGATGACCTCTGTCATTTTAAAGAATCGAAATTCAGAAATTATGAAAATCGAGACATAGTTTTATCAAACTGTGCTATCTTCGTGATATAAGTAGACTGGGTTTCGTATAATACAGTTTTTCATCAATTCTACATTTTTTAAAATAAGTGTTCTTACTTTTTGAGAGAAGAACTAATTTGTCATGGTATAAAAAATATAAGAGTCAATATTTGAGAATGTCTCGCGATATTAAAACCCCGTTAGGAATGAACCACGAATCAGTTCATACGATCGATACGTTTAAATTTTCCAATTTCTTATCAACATCACTTGTTAAAGAAGGATCAGGGTTTATTACCTGATATTTGCAGAATAATTCGTTTAATTAGCGCAAAGCACTTGCAACTGCCCAACCAGTTCCCTGATTGTGCAGATGAATCTCCCTGATTCTATTCAGCGATCCATGATCAAACACAGGAATAACGATATTTCATTGATTCAAATTTAAAGAGCAAGAGAAAGAATCTTAAGTTCATGAATTTCTTTCACAAAGCGAACATTTTCCGTTCGATGAATAGAAAAACCAAAGGGAATGATGAAAAAAAGACACTCGTAACAGTTGCCTGACCCAACTTTGAATCTTACATAAAGCGAAGATAGGGTACAATCGTATACAAAATCGTTGATCACGCGACGGAGAAAGTCCCAGTCTAGATCCCTCTTGTACTATAAGAATGTAATAAGTATGAATGTATATATGTTTACATACATATGTATATTCATATATATGTATACGATGCCGCACAGTTTGACCCAACCTTTCCTGTCGATAAAATCTTAATATTAAAACACACAGCGAAGAAAAAATAAATCAGGACCTCAGCAAGAACAATAACGAGCAATTGTATCAAAAGGTTTGACGGAAGTTTCGAAACTTTGAAAATCATCCCCTAAGAACACAAAAACGTAAAAACGTTCCTTAACATCGTTTCAACGTTCCTTAAACATTTATTAAACTTTTAAGATTTTACGAACATTCACGGAACATTGAAATGTCCGTTTTCACGTTCTTGTTCCTTTGGGGTTCTATGCGGAACCGGGAGATTCTCTGAACGTTCAGAAAACGTGCTTACTTACACAGAAAAGGTGCAAATAGCGTCTCAGGATGTTCTAAGAGCGTCACATGTATGTCCCAGTTACGTGCGAATGTCCCATTTAGTTCCATTCATGTCAACCGTAAAACGTTGTGCTCGTGAAGGTTAGTTTTCATGGAAATACATTTGGAAGACATGAGGAAAACGTCCTACAGTAGATGAGCAGAACCTACTCAGAATTTATTCAGAGACATAAAAAATGAAGGTACTCCAAGCCAGCGTTACCAGCCTACGGATTTTTCGGTTTTCCTCATTGAAAGTTCCCTTTAATGGTGTTTTGATACGTGGGTCTATGAGAAAAATCCGTAAATCTGGCAACTCTGCTCCAAACATTTGGGAAACCTTCGCCCCGAGGACTACGCAGAACCAAGTGTACATTTTCAAAACGTTCAGAGAATTTTCTATGCCGTCTGAGAGTCCTTTTTTGATAAAATACGGCCTAGCGTTTGTTCGGAAAACTTGGTACAATTTAATTTTATTTTACAAATATAAAAAAAGAAGAAGGTAACATGGGGAGTATCGACAAGGTTTCCCAAACAGAACGCGATGCACGAATTTGCTGAGGATTCTGCTTTACGGTGAGAAAAATACACTTTTCACTGTTTAAAAGATAAAACTATCTAAAAAGAAAAACAAGAAGAAACATATTATCACGAAAGGTGGTACAATTTTATACAAGGAAAAGGATAATTCGCTATGGTGGCTAAAAATTATCTGTAATAGTTAGTTTTTATACTTGATATTTGAATGTTGCCAGAAATTTTGTTGCAGTAGCTGAACTTCAGCTGTAGCTAAAATACAATTTCATAGCATTGAACATTGCTGCCATAACTAAGTTTAAGCTGCTCTGGTTGAAGAAAAGTGATTGGATCCCGCTGAATCCCATAGAATCTTGTAAAATGTTTTAGTTGAAGTCAATTCAAGAATTTTTAATCGGATCGGATTTTCTATTCGATAGACCTTTTTAATGAAAATTCTACCGCATCCTGCCATATCTCATTGAAAAGTGTATTGTTTTCGCCAAATGGATTTCATAGATTTGTTCAACCACGGTCCTCAAACATCAACGAAATCATTCTTTTTCCATGTAATATTGTCTATCAATCGAGAATTGATTTGACAAATAACAATTACAATAAATATTATCTCAGATAATGAATCAATTTTGCCACGTCATTCTGACAAAGATGTACGTTTTTATAAATTTTGTATAAAAATAATTTGTTTAAAAACACGATATGCATTGTATGATATCGTGTTTTGTTTCGAATACGATAAGAAAAATATAGTGCATCGTACACGAATGTACACGAGAACGCAGGTTCTTCTCTTTTCCCTATTTGTCTTTCTTTTTCACGAAGTTTCATTTAGTCGTTTCTATACGGACGACCAACTAGAAGTTTTCTACCTTGCAAAAACATGATATAAAGGCATGTGCCAGGGGACATGGACCGCTCACAAGATTTTCTTGCAAGCACGATCAACGTAGATAACTGAAATTGTCTTCGTACGTTCACACGAAAAGGAATTAATGAACTCTACTTTGGTCCCGATTGGAAGGCTGGGTTCAATTGACCAGTTTTCCCGCTGGATGCGCTGGCGGGTAATGGATTGCTCAGGTGTAGCTTCTCTTGACGTTTTGCCGCTCGTGCAAGACACATGAGTGCTCCTATCAAAACGATTGTACCGATTATCGCCAGGCCTCCGGATACCGCTGCCCTTGCTACCGGAGGAATTTCGATGGCCATCTTCATTTGGGACCAAACTTCTTCGGGAAGAGCATCGATACCCTAAACAGAAGATAACATATCACTTATGATCATGAAAATTCATTGTTGATACGTGGTAACGCGCTTACATAATTATCATGCCTGGAATAAATTTCTATACAATTTTTTCTGTTATTCCATTTGCTACATTTCAAAATATGAAGGTTATATAATGATGGTTATTGAGTACATACAGTCAATCTTGAAAATTTCCAAACATTAAATTGATTTTACAAAATTATCAAATACCGTATGATTTCCTGGAAACATATAAAAGGTAAGAATCCATCCCAGGGAGTGCTGTGAGGTCAACGTCAAACCACGTTTCAATAAAAACTTTTTATGGACGTATTCCGAAATATTCTAGGGGATATCTTAAAGATATCTAAAAGTTGTCTCACACAATTCCTTCGAGATGCCTTGAAGCTTTCTTGAGATTTCATCGGAACAAGCTTGGGCCATTGTTCACTTCCCATCTGAGATATAGGAGTTGACATTATAGGATATCGTGTATTGTAAACCCAAAGTACCACTAGAGCATTTCGGATGTTCTATGAGGGCGTATAGCATATATAAATATACGGGTACATTTTACAGATGTTTACGGTATATTCCAAACGTTCGGATCGTAATAGGGCACAATTCTTTTCCCCTATTGATGTATCATGATCAATATATTACCAATGATTTATTTTTCAAATTCTGCAAATTTTGTAAAATTACTATGAGTTATATATTTCCACAGGTTCGCCATAAGATAACTTATACGGATTCTTATCAAGTACCAGTCAAAAAATCACATTTATTCGGATGTTCGTCAAAGATTAGCACGAGAATACATGCCTCTTTCCGAATACTCAGGATTACGACAGAATTGTACAATTCTTCATTTTTGTATTTCATTTTAAAAATACAATGCAGAATTAATACTTGTGATACGTAATCATGACTGGTCATCGCAAAAACATTAATTGAAAACACAAAACAAATCTGTCATCCACGATTCAAATTGATATCGATTAATCACGATTCGATTATTATTCAACGCGGCAAAAAACTTCGATAAATATACCACAAGAGATATAAGAACGTGAAGATTTATTCATTTGAAGTACATACTCAATATGCTGCTCGATAAACCCTTAGTCACTCTGAAATATTGTGGAGGATGAATATAGAAACAATTTGTCGAAATGCTCAACAACTTCTTTAAGTAAGACAACATATGAATAATCATTGCAACATATTCATGGTAACGTCGTTGTCATATTTCACACGTTCCCCGAACACTTTCTTTCCTCGTGGGAAAATAAGATTGTAGAAACGACATATATTCTTTTCATTTCATGTAAATTAATAGAGAAGGTCTGAGAAGTTTTTAAAACACAGAGGAACAAAGATGAACTATTAATAAAAAAGTATTTTAAATAAAAATAACAATTGGAAATCTTTATATTCGCCACATATCAGCTTATTGCGAAAGGATTCCATCAGCGTGAATCATGTCATTGATGCATAGGAAGGCACGATTTGAATCAAAGATTATTTATAAAACACAGGGATGTATCTATCAATGCTATTTTTTATTACACAATTTTTGATTAAAATTTTTTTCAAAATGTATTGATAGCGATTGTGATGTATGTCATTGGTATGAGAAATCAAGTATTTCATGTCCAAATATATGAACAAGATTTGAATCTAGGGAACCTTTCCTTTGGAAAAAAATTGTAAATCTCTGTACATAAGCACGGCCATAGGATGCTTCGGGCTTGTAAATCGAAAATCGCATAATACACATACAATATAATATAATATCGTACTATAATAATGAAACTATCGAATTCATGTTTGCAAACTGAAATTTTTTCATAAACTTTTTTCAGATATAATATAATATGTATTGTTATATAAAGACAATAACCTTGTGAATTTGAAAATTTAAGCCTCGAAGAGCAACTTCGTTGTGCTACACTGTTACATATTTCTGATTGGATCTTCAATTACATGCAATGGAAACGAGGTGAAAATGAAAAAAAATTCTGATTCGCGTGTTCCCTTATTTCAAATATAGAACCTATATAAAATTTTCAGATAAATCCAAGGGAGGTCGTCTAAAAAATGTTCGATTTATAAGAGAATGCCCCATACTTATGGTTCTTTCCGCCACAATGAAATATATCTCATGACTACGATATAAATATGTTATATTTTTACTACAAAATTTTTTCCGTGTGGTCAAGTTTGAATTCAACTGGATTTTTCGGGATTGAAAAGATCTTTTTCAGAAAAAATGAATATATCGCTTTCATAGGGCATGAAATTTACTACAGAAATGCTCCTATGAGATGAAGCTGTACGACTGATACTTTTGAAGTTACAGAGCTTGAAGGTACACGGAGAAAAGTGAGATTTCGAATATTACATTTTGTACTAAAGTAGCAGGATGAGTGAAATAGTATAATTCTTTAAAACACAGTGTAGTAAAAATTCATGCTTAATGATGTGGAGTGGCTCCAAATTAGAATATTTTTCAAACGATTAAGCATGAATTTTTACTGCACTGTGTTTTGAAAAATTATACTATTTCACTTATCCTGCTACTTTAGTACAAAATGTAATGATATTCGAAACACTATTTTTCTCCGTGAGAGCTTTAATAAAAATCGACATCAAGTCCCTTATAATTTTGTCTTTATTGAACTTTACCCTCAATTACTGTATTTGAATTAGTATTTCCCAAGATTCTAAATTTTAGAGCCTTATAACGTGTATTATGAACTGAAAAAATTTTTCAATACCGAAAAATCCAGTTGAATTCAATGTTAACCAGTTTCCTATGTGATTCATATGGGAAATCGAATTTTTGGATGAGAGAGGCCCCCAATTCACTTAGAATTTCTTTCCCAACGGGAATGTTTTTTTTTTCTCCATAAAATATCAGATTTTTAGGTAGGACAGAGAAAAAAATACCGCCCAAAAATAAAATATTCTAATATACACGGGTACGTCAATCGCACGTTGATCGAGTGAATATCCCACACTTGAAATGTACTATGTACGTACTAAATATATTTAAAATAATCTCATTCAAATTTGAAATTATAGAATATTATTATTCTATGAATGTACACTATGTGTTCTTTGTATCCCATTCGTAAACTCTACGATCATATATACTTCCTATGTACGTTTGAACATTTGCTGCTATTTTGATTCGATACGATTTCTTCAAGTTCAAAGCTGAATGTTAGATCAGTAGGCACGGAGAGGAAGTATTAGTTATAAAAATTAGTAAAACAACGTCTCAACCGTCTTTTTTTGTTGTATCACTCACTCATTTTTATTGTACGACGTCAACAAAGATTAGGGCCGAAATTACTTGATTATTATTAAACAAAATTATTTTTCACAACTACTTTCCAATAGTAAGCTACACTATGATAGGATAATTCAAAACCTCTGGTTAAAATGACTTCCCAGACAGCAAAGTGCTAGAAAAGTTCGCGACAACTTCCCAACAACACGGAGCAACTGTTGTTGGGATGTTGCACTGCAACTTTTGCTGTCAGGGTTGTACTCTCTAAATTGGAAATCACTCGAATGAAAAGATAAGTTCCCTTCTAGCTGCCCAAAGAGTGAATCCTTACTCCAAAAGAGTGGAATTTCACGTCGACGATCTAAATTGCATAATTTAAAGCGGCAATTTTGACAACTTTGATTTGATTCATGTGTCCTACACTTGGAAAGAAAAACTTGTAAAATTCACATCTCATTGAGTAAATACATGGATGATTCAGAATATAGTGCAAGTGACCACAATTACAGTCGATTTTACAACAAATATTAAATATACCACAGCTGATGTGGAATATACCATAGCATGATGTGCATATGTGACATTCCCTGCGGTAAAATCAACTAAAATTGTAGTAGCTCGAATTATATTTTCAAATCGTCCATATATTTACTTGACAAGATGCCAATTTTACAACTTTTTTTTCCCAGTGTATACGCGTGAAAGAAAGGAAAGTGTCCAAAAACAATCGAATGCGAAAACAAGCTTGATTGTATGAACTGTAATTTCTTGGTTGAATCAATCAAATTTTTAGTAGCTGCCATTAAGAATATTTTTAGTTGAGACATTTCAGTTACTGTGACTATAGGAATTTCTCCGAGCTGTGTAAACTCAGGAATGAGATAAATGAGCAATCATCTTACAGTAATTAGTGCTATTTGAAACACGATCGAAGCCAAAGCATCTAGGAATGGACTGAATTATGTATACATGAATATATTCATTTGGTTGCATATGAGTTCTCCTCGGGTCACTTCATATAATTATGTCATTATAGACAAAAATCCTTGTCAATCATAAACGTCACCTTCGTATGTTTTTGCTCATACTACATAGAATGATGCCGATTATCTTCTAATTCGCATATATCATTGAAATATGCATCAAGGTTTGAGATACCTAGAGATCTGAACTTGATAATATTTCATCGTATAATTTAATGAGGAGCAAGAATAATCGCTGCACAAGGACTTTAGTCTATTACTTTACATAATCATACCCAAATAAAGTCTTCCATTCAAATCAAAGCGAAAATATTCATAAAAAAAATACAATTCCTGTACCGAGATAAACGATCTTGAATTCAATCTAACTCTTGAGAAAATTCCAATAAAATATTCCATGAATCAAATTTTGTTTGCCTCAAAAAATCATTAAATCCGATGGTACCGTGATAGTATTGCTCATGATGCAAAAACATACACATATAATTTATATAAGAGTATCTGCATAACCTGTAGCGTAGCAAGCTCCTTCTCTGACTGCCTCTCTCTCTCTCTCTCTCTCTCTCTCTCTCTCTCTTTCTCCGTCCGTTCAAACATGCGGGGCGGCCGCCCCTCCCTCGATCCTTTACCAACTCGAATGTTTGAACGGACGGAGAGAGAGACAGAGAAGGAGCTTGCTACGCCACTGTGCATAACCCCTACATTTTATGAACCTCAAATTTCCAGGATTCAATAAATACTGCAATTAATGACAATAAATCACCTAAGACAAGATGAGGTCGAATAATAATCGTGAGATCGAAGACATGAACTATGAACACCAATTTTTCCTCCTTCTTTTCTTTTCAATCATCATCTTTTCCGTGCAGACCAAACTTCAAACTATCAACTAAATGTAATGTCTTTTGAAAATATTATTTGCATTCATGAAAAATTTCATTTTGGTCAGTCGATTAATAAATGGCATTGATAATGTGTTTTTCTTTGTTTTCACAATGTATCTTAGAAATGAAAAAATAAAAATTTATATGGAATGACTTACGTCCTCGAACCACATGATCGGAAAAACGATGTCAGGGAATGACGCGACCTGTTTGATGTCGCGTACCTGGCTCACAGCAAGATTAATTTGTATCCTTGCCCTCGCTCGTAGTGCCGTACCCATGACCGGTTGCACATCGATGTAGAGTTGATGTTTCTCAGGTACTGGCGGTGATATGCCCGTTACCGCCTCTCGTAGAGCGGGGTCAGCTGAAAAGTTCAACAATGATTTTATGTGGTTCATACAAATTCTCTTTTCGCCGCATGTATTGAGGATCCAGGGAGATTGGTGATCAATTTCGTATTGAGTAATATGTGGAATTGAATTATGAAAGGACGTTGTGGAATATTTCACCATTAGATACCCTGTAAAATGAACTGAAAGTCTACTTTCAATACTACTTTAATACTGTATATTTTAATCCTACCCTCGATATAGATCACTTAATTGTATCAACTATACTTTCTTGGTTGAATTAACCAAATTTCCAGGGGCTTTTACCAAGAATATTTGGTTGAGGCGTTTCAGTTACAGTAACCTCAAAAATTTCTCTCAGTGTTTTCAATGGATATTCTAGATTTTCCTTTTGTGCGAATATAGCCTCTGGTGAAAATGAAGCGTTGAAGCGCGACGAAAGCGTAAGATGAGAGTCATCTAAGCGTAACAAAGAGTCATCTAGGCGTAGTTTAGGAAGGAATTGGAACATTATTACGCTTCATTTGTTTTCATATTCACTTCCTCACCTTTTGGATTTTCATCAGGGGTAAATTTTCATATATTCAATTGAGGAAAATAGTCCATGAATCTCATGGTAATCCTTATCTTCCCTTATCAAGGATAATTCGTGTTTCGTTGACCGATCTCACCGCCCCCCCCCCTCTTCCCAAGCAGCACAAGAGGTTAGAAATGCTAAGAAGATATTGGAAGTTCCGAACATGTTCCAAGAACATCCTTAGAATCTCCGAATAGTACACTTTTGGATGGGGATATCCTGCATATATTCTTAGAATGCGTTTTTCGAATTTGTCCAAAACAGTACCATCTGCACATTCTATGTATGATTACTGAATGAACATGAAACTTTTGACAAGTTCACCTTATTCTAATTCACTGATTCATCATTTGTGATTGTAGATACGTATCTAATTAAACCTGTCATACCATAACGTTTGTTTTTACCACGCCGAAGGACATATGATGATTTATTTTTCAAAACATTACAATTATCACAGAATCTTCATTGTAAAAAGTGAAAGTGAAGTTTCCCCCAAATTTAGTAGCAGTAAAAATCCTTCACTTGAGGAAAATCCATCTCTCCTATATTTTAGAAGAATTCTCCTCCGTTTGGAAGAAAATTCTTCTTTTTTGGAGGGAATTTCTCTCCAAATGGAAAAACACTATCCTAGAATATCGGAGGAATGAATTGACCTCACGTGGTGGATTTTTGCTGCCACCCTAGTAGAATTCACTCTAGTTATTCTCCAGGACATGACTGTGATGCTTATAAATATATATAGAAATATATATTATTACCCTCTGGTGTTTGGAGGTTGACACATGACTCTACTAGTCTCGCAGTAGTCAGTCCACCATTGTATCTTATCGATATAAGACGTTCTACCATGTATTCACCAATGTATACGAATCTATTATCGATCTATAATAAATACCTTTATAATATAAATCTTTACTAAAGATCATGACAATTACTAGACCTCGCAAGTCCTTCACAAGGGCCTGGCGAAGGCTTGTGATGGCCTGGAAACTATCTAAAGTTGCGACTCAAAAATTGCGCGTTTGCTTTTCACACGCTTTATTCTACCAGAACATCAGAGTTGCCAGGTTAGGGGGATTTCTAAGGGAATCTACCAATGAATTAGCCTCATTGAATGAAATTACCAATGGAGAGACTCCAGTCCCCCCTAACCTTGCAACAGTGCAGAATATATTGAAAGTAGACTTCAACTCAAATATTTGCAAACTGTACGCTCTGACGAATAAAAAACCATCCATGAGTTAAAACCTATTTAATTTCAAATGAGTTATAGCCATTTATAATTTTAATAATGGTTGAGGTTGCTTTTTTTTTAATCTTACATCGAAAATGCATCATGATTTTGATTTCACTGTTTGAAAAATCTGATATTGAGATTGAACTTTGTGCCAATCTTTTCTTCAATTGGTGTGAATACTTTCCGTATATGTAATTATACAGCAAAATCTGTATATATCATATATACGAAAGTTCATTTTGATCCTTCCCTCAATACTCTAACACAGATCTCCGAGGTATCTCTTCTCATCTTCTCGTTCATATAAAACAAAGATGTGAGTCTCTCACGATTTACTTTAATCCTTTCACGCATTAGTTGTGAGAATTTTTTGCACGTCTTTGTGAACAACCTTAATGTATGTAACGTCACTTTTACTTTTCACGTACCTATCTATCAACCCATCTGCTTGCCTGCCTGCTTGCGTGCCTGCCTGCCTGTCTACCACCCATCCACCTACCCATCTATTTTTAACCTACCTAGCTATGTACCTACCTAGCTATGTACCTACCTACCTACTCACCTACCTAACTGACTACTCATACGCGGAAAGACCGAGTTTATTAATAAAACACAGTTTAACTTTAATGTTTACAAAAATGATTGTCAATTTGGGGAACAAGTGGATCACTGAAAAATATTCGTAGTGAGTTTACCGAAAATTCGTAGTGAAAATATTAAATGTTGATCGTCTTGATGCTATTTTTCACAGTGACACTATCAACTCATAGTAAATTTACTACGGATATTCTTCAAGATGGGCGTAGCCGGGGGGTGGGGGGGGGGCAGCTTCCCCCCCCCCTTGTAGAATAGGAAAACATTTTTTTCAATTGAATATACAAAAAATATATATAAAAAAGTTGTGGAAAATTTGAATTAAACATTTTGCCCTCCCTTAAGTTTCGAGCTGGCTGTGCCCATGTTCTTCAATGATCCTCTTTTTCCCTAAATTGACTGGCCCTTTTCTAAATATTAATGAACTCTTTCCGTGTGTCTTTCCGTGTAATGTACAAATGATCATTTTAAATTCACCAAAACTCTTAGAATAATTCTTGAACAGTTATTGTTATAACAGGAGAAATTAACTCAATATGAATTCAATAAATCCAAAGTATATGCATGTTGAGAATACCTGAATAGTTCTCTATGGAATTGCGAAATTAATTCCTTCTGAACATTAAGCGAGGGAAAAAATTCACTGTCACGGCATAATCTAATTTCGCTGAGTACTTTCTAATGGAGCAGCGAATTTTTTTGCCGTGTCGACAATCTATTCCTTATGATAGCAATCTTTTCAGTGACGACAGCGATTTTTTAGCTATGGCCGCAAGGAATGGCTCCTCTAGCAAAATTTGTTTGTCATTCTATATATAATATTGAAAATTTGCTACTTTAAGTAATCATGTTGCCCTTTCGGCAATCCAGTTAGCTGTGGCAGCGAATTTTCAATTAGTTCAGAAAACAGATTTTTTACACGGAAAGACCGAGTCCATTAATACTTAGGAAAATGACTGTCAGTTTAGGGAAAAAGAGGATCAGTGAAGAATATTCGTAGTGAATTTACCATAAGTTGATAGTCTCACTGTGAGCAATACCATAAAGACTATCAACCTTTGATATCTTCATTACGAATATTCTCATTTCATATTCTATTCTTATATTATTCAATCTTTCCTGGATTTTATTTCACCTATTTTATTTTCCTTCGTTTGTACTTACATATTTGGTTTATATAGAACACTGTCCTTGGCACAAACAAATATTCATCTCTCCAACTATCTTTCTACTCGTCTATCTATGTACCTATCTATCTATTTATCCATTTATCTATTTATCCAGCAATCATATAAGTTGCCTACAGTGCATCAACTAGAATTGTTATTGTGGCATTCAAGCGCGCTCTTACCACCGTACGTGTATCTCAGAACTCAGGTGAAATCGGTCGTTCGATGCATACATGAACGTACTTAGAGGTACGTGCATTTGTATGAAATTTTCAGCCTGGGGGAGTACTTGGAGTGTAACACGCAGGAACTATATTCGCCAAGAACGCGGAAAATTCAAGCTTAATGCGCTTGTATTTGATTTTTCATGCCAAGTAGCTCTAGCTGCCTTAAATTGACTTTTGTTACGTCTGGAAGTTTTCAATATGTTGCAGGTGGAATGGTTTTCTACCGATTATGCAATACTTCGATCTCACAACTTTTCCTATTTTGTATTTTTATGTATCATATATCATGCGTATATCTTGGGATTTATAAGATTTATAGTTTTTTTTTCCTTTTCTAATTTCATTACAGGAAGAAAATTGATGACAGGATTCTGATCTGCCGTTGGGGTGTTGTGTTAATTGACATTGTAATTATGAAAGAACTTTGGAAATTTGGATTAGTCACCGTCAATCACCTATTTCACCTCGTCAAATGCTTTCATTATTCAAATCATGAAAAACTAGGGGGAGAAAATGATGGTGATTCAATTGATATGATCACTCATTCGCAAAAATATATCCATACAATCGTATTGGTCAATAATTTTTCTCATTATTCCTAATTGGATACACAACGATCGCGAATCAACTCGACCCACCGATTCTGAATTGCGAAAAATGAATATATAATACATGACCACACCCATATGAATTATGAATAAAGAAAGAAAAGAGCGTCGATTCTTCGATTTGACAATAGTCACCTCTTTCTACTCTTGTTTCACAACAATTTGGTTCAAAGCGATACGCAGATTCAGATAAATATTAAAAACTCTAATACGAAAGCAAGTAATTTCTAAAACAACATCATGTAATCAATTCAAATGCTGTACTTTTCCCGAGTAAACTAGAAAATAATTAGAGCAACGTGTGTAGAATCAAACGCGAGAAATTGAACATTTACCAAGATAGAAATGGGGGAAACTGAGAAGAACTGGAGAATCGTATTGACACAGAGAAACGTTGAAAGTTCCTTCGGGTGCGCAAGGTGGTCCCGCTGGACAGAAACATTGTCGTGCAGTGACTCTGTCTGGTGCTGCGAAAACATCCTCTGGTGGCGTAAATCTGTATCCTGGTACCCCGCCTGCCGTAACCACTTCTTGCTGTAACATCAGAAAGCAACCTGTTATTCACACGAATTACGTGCAATTACAGAATGAGTAAAGAACAATTAAATTGTTTTGGATTCAATGGTGTGCTTCATTCTATCCGGTGCTGGGAACTGAGAAAGAGAATCAGAAGAGGATATTCAGTTCAGTCCCCTGATCGACCACTTTCACGAATCGTATCATTAAAGAATATCAATCCGCTCCCTCACAAAAATTCTCAATTGTCTTATAATTGTAACGAACATATTAACGGAAAATCGGTTTATTCACTTTTCAGCTCGCGAAAACCATCGCAAAGCTTCCCGTTGCCTCGTAATGAGGAAGTAAGATTTTTCTTATAAAATATCTCTGACCTAATCTGAAATAACAAACAAATGAAGTCGACTAATGACATTTGATAAAGTGTGAAAAACTTGTACTCATTTCTATGTTCGTGCACTTTGAGAAAGCAATTATCTTCATGAACGTTCTTGAATTGAAGGAAATTCAAAGAATTGTAATCCGAAAACGAAACAAGAGCAAAGTTCGAAACAGAATTCAATGGAAGATAAGGAACAGGGAGTTTGTCCCAACGTATCTGCGTTTGACATCGTCTTCTACTCCTTCATCTATCTTTCGAGAGATCTCGTCATTACCTTCTTCAAATATTGCCTTCCACGCACGAACGATATACTTCCTAAACAATGAATTAGATCTTTAAAATTTTTTCAGTGAAATTTCACTCTTTAGCCAAGCAAAAGTGAGCTGCCGTTTTCAGTTGAATTCTCAATTTTTGTTAGAGTAATATTCTGAGGTTTTGAGTTCAAAATTCACAACCATTCAATGTAGAGTGGATTTTTCGCTATGAAAGAACTAGAGGTCACTCAAAACAAGTAAACAGACCAAACCACTCGAAGTGAACAAAGCTAATGTCTGAGAAGTGAAAGAATGAATCAAGTGATTTTTCCTTTCTCCAAATTTAAGGAGTGTATGAATCTTGTAGTTACTTCCCCGCCAACGATAATTACTGGTGTTTCAATATGCCCTCAATTGTTCTACAATGTCAATGAACGCGAGCCGTCACTGGCCCTTCAAAACGTCTTCAGACGCGTTTGCTGGATTTTTAAATGTTTCAAAATGCCTTGGTACATCATTCAAACGGATGAAATGTTTTACATGAAAGCGTTACCCTACAAAAAATCATTCTAGTAGTTTTCAAGACTATCATTATTGCTATAAATGTACAAGGTGAGATTTGGACGTATATGAAATACAAACAGATTTTAATGCACCTTCCTTACCTTAAAGACCAACGGCAAAGCCCTGCACAAATCCTTATCGAAAATTTTCAGCACCGTTTGTTTATTCATGTGAGGTGGGAAGATACTGCCGTCGCTGCCCATCACACTATCGCATTCAGAGGTAGTCCAATGACCCATGCTATCTTTACCGTTCCACCTGTCCAGCATGCCGAATTTCGTAATGTCCTCTTGGCCGCTAAATATGGTGTAGAGATCGGGCGCCGTACCATTTTTACCATACATCAAACCAAATTGATCATAAGGCAACTTTTGTTCTTTGGGTACAACATCTTTGGCAAGTTTCAACAATGGATCGTCGTACCCCCAAAGCAATTGGCCAACGGAAACCTCCACGAATGGCTTTATCTTCAAAATGTCCATTATACTGGCCATGGCTAATCTTAAGAACCTAGCTGCGTGTTTCGATTGACTGGTTGCCGACAACATCGGTACATTAGGCACCACGACTAAATCTTCCTCGGAACCAGCAGAAAGTTCCTGTAAGATTCAAATAGAACAAGAATGATCAGTATTTCGATATTATTGCAGCTTTGTATCAATTCTTCGCGTATTCGAAAACATGGAATTGCACAATGATTTCGTAAGTAGTCATTTACGTCATTTTCAGAATTCAATCGAAGAAGTGCCGAAATCATTTATTTTCGCAATTTAACCTCATTCTCTCCTACTTCGCTGCGTTACAAAATTTATTCTGCTCAACTTTTTAACCTCTACATATATTAATCTTCTGCCATTCACGATTTTGAAACACGTGGAGAAAATAAATCTATGATCTTATGTTTGAAAACAATCTATTTTCATTTGAGGTACGTCATAATATGTTGTACCATATGCTCATAAAGTTCAAATCGTCGAAAGTGATAAATCGTCGATGTTTATCTCCTCGAATTAACTCTTTGGTACTGGAAACATCTTTTACAAACTCAACTGCAAGATTTTGGGTATTGAACAGCTGAATATTTCGTGAATCGATGACTAATTTCTTTCGATGAATGATTCAAACTTTAGCAACATTTGTATCATATGTTACTATTCATTCAAAAATGATGAAAATAGAGGAAAGTTCATGAGCGTGTACGACCCATACAGTACAACCTATTGGAAAAAATATCATAGAAACTCATACGTTTTATTAAAAGTGTCCAAATACCGCTAACGAACCTGATAAAATCTTATGAAGATATATGGAATTCTATAGCGGTATTTGGACATCTGTGAGATTTTTTCAACGGGGAGCCACCGATTCCTGTCCATTTCTCCGTCGCTTCTCCGTTCCTCCACCTTGTATCCACATCTCCCTTTTATCCACCTCGCCTCCACGGAGATGCGACGTGCGCAGTAAAAAGTAAATCTCAATTCCATGATGAACTGATTTATAACATAGATGAAGCTTAAAAACAGGGTGATATGGTTTCGACTGCATCTTAAAATCAGTTTATCTTCAGAATGGAAGTAAGTTTCACCTTTTACAGTGTTTCGCTTGTTCTTTTCTCAGTGCTTCCAATTGATATAAAACATTTACATAACTTCATCTATCGTGATTGTTCATTAGAAAACATCTTAGAAAAAGAATATGAATTCAAAATTATTCAACTCATGTTCATAGTAAAATTCCAAAGCTCATTACTTGCATAATACTCTACTTACACATATAGCATATCCTATACATCTGAAACATCATAATAGCTAGACCGTCTTTGACTTCCGCAAATTATGTCAAGACGCAAGAGGTACACTCAACGATTGATATCTCTAATTTTCATATCACAAGCTTGTTTTCATGTCAAAAATTTGATGTATAAATGGGTAAAAAATGTTTTCTCGGGGTTCAAGGAGCATTAAGAAGACGACTTCCATAATTTTCGGAAAATTTAGGCTAGAATACTTCAAGCGGGATAGGAAGGGAATTTGTCCCATAGGGAAAATTCCATCAGAAACGGAGGGGACTCCCCTCCGCGTCTAACGGAATTGTATTCATTTGGAAAGAAACGCATCAAATTCCGTTCTATGAGAGTATAGAGGTTCTGTCCCGTATCCGATGGAATGTTTAGTCGAATCATCCCCACTGAATGGAAAAAAGTCTAACGCTACGAATTTTTTCTCCATCTACATGGATTGTTGTATCAATTATGCTCTCGCTGACGAAGCGATGCGTTCGTCTTCCTTCACAAATAGCATAAAGTATTGTATATCGCTATTATAACCAAAGAATATTCTAAAAACAAAATACTACTTACCGGAGCGAAGGTGAATTGTTTTCGAACCTTATAGGTGATAGTGTCATTTGGATTGAATTTCACCTCAACCTTTTCCCAATGTTGTTTATAGACGTAAGGTCCAAGTTCCTGCAGAGCCGGCTTTTCTCCGTTATTTAAAAACTCGTCAGCGTTCGTTACGTTGTATATATAAACGTGTAACTGAGGCGTCACAGGAGGTTCTCTCCACCAACCGAAAGTACGACCACCGGATTTTAAAGCGATTTCCTTATTCACTATAATGTTTACTAAATTTGGAAAAAGGGCTGCCAAAATTGCTGCTATTATTATGAGGAGAACTCCAATCGCGACCGCGGCCCCTGTAACATAAAAGTACAATAAAATGCATACACTGTAATATTTGTGAATTTCCAACAAGAAAAGTATGGTAAAAACTCTGCCAATTTATAGGCACAAAGCTTCCTCGTTGCTGAAAACATTGCCTAATATTGCAAGAACATTGTTTCTAAATCTCTCAACCAATTGAGACGAAACTCGTATGGACCCACTATGAGATCGTAACTAAAACGTGGTGTAAGTTCCGTTTCCGTAATCAGATAACCAGGAACATATATACACACGGTGACAAAATCACAATTTTCAATAGAATATTTCCTTTTGCTCTCCCGTTATCTTCACGAAAGTCTTCCAAAGTATCTTTCATAATTTCAAGACATCTCTTAGATACCAATAGATATCTTTTTGTTCCTTCGGCCTGGTTAATGATCTTCAGTGGAATACTGAAATTTTCTAATAAAAATTTTTTGTGGTGTGCCGTTGCTCTTTCCGTACCATGTTTAACCGGTATTTGTTGTTGAAAAGAATTGGATGTAGAAGATTGTCATCAATTTCAAATTCTATATTACCTTAGTCTATTCTAAATTCGTTTCGATAAAACGACAAACGATTTGAATTTCAACGACATGCGTCAGAAGAATGTGTGAAAGAACATCCTCTTGATCACGCGATTAGTTACAGTTCCGATCGCTCATTCAAATGAATCCAAAAATCCCTATTCCTTAAACTACATCGGATCAACTATTAAACAAACATTCGGTTAGATTAATTCTGACTCGAGAGTCACTATTTCAAATCAAGATCGCGATTTCACAACTTAACGAATATCATATGCTTTCTCTTCCTCGATCAACTTGACTTCGATGATTGTGTATTAGTAAACTAGAGAAGAAAAAAATAATGGCAACAGGCAAAACTCATTGAACCGTCGTTGGGTCATAGGCCTTGAACCGTATAGCCCATAAAATCTCTTCGATATACCTACGAGATTTTTGAGATAAGACAAACAAGAACGATAAGTAAAATTATATATCTGTTGATTTCAAGTAAAATATGGACAAGAGGAAGAAGAGGACTGGTTCTGTTGATCAAACAAACCAGGCGTGGAATCAGAAATTCGATTTAGTACGGATTATGAGACGACAAACCGGTCAGTTTTATTTCGAAAGGACAAAAGTTCCAATGCCAAGGTCATTCTTGCTACTTAATGTATACGAACACGTTGAAATCATTTGAAAGGCACTATCATGATTAACGTGTATATACGTACAGATCCCTTCCTTGTCCTCTTGCAACGTCTAGCGTGAAAAAAGTGATAATTCTTCTCATCTACTTCTTCTTCCACTCTGATACGTTTGTCCGGAGAAGAATAGATTGTAATAAGTATCATTCTCTTATTCACATGTGAACCTATATAAATCATATATGGCTCCTATATGGATCAGATGAAATATATACAGTAGACTCTCTGAATGTGTGCTCCGACCTTTCTGTTCCATTTTTCACATGACAGAAAGTTGGGAAGAGAGGTCGAAGGACACATTCAGAGAGTCTACTGGATGTGTCCTGTATAATCCATATATGTATGGCCCCAATATGATTCATACATTGTTCATATATGAAAAAATTTTTCCATATACAGAATGGTTTTCATATCCCTAGTAAAAAAGAATTATATATGCCCTATATTCAATTATTGGATTTTATATAAGTATCATTGTGATTCATATATACTCATATACAGTTATATATGTAAATATATATGAGTTCTGATAAAACTTATATAAAATCCGATAATTATATATGAGACATATATAACCCGTTTTTACTAGGGATGCCTGATGAAAATTGTTCATATAAGCTCTATATATAATAATTGAAGTTTATATAAGTATGGTTGGAATCCATATAAGGACATATATGGATATAGGTATATGGGGCTATATACAGAATGTAAGATGATTATATACAATAGAAACTATACATGTTTGTTATTATATATAATCATTTAATTTTTCATATATAGCCCCATATACAATCATATAAGGATATGTATAGAATGTAAGGTAATTATATATAATGAAAAACATGATTTTCATTCCTTCTTTAATAATTGAGTGACCCATAGCGAATTTGGCCAACAATATTGTAGTATATAATAATGATTGAAGAACACCGAGTAATGTAAAGCAAAATTTCAGTAATTTTTCTTGGAATTCAATGAAACATCGCTGAAAGTTCAGTGATATTCACCGAACTTCCAAATCGCTTTCCTCTCAATGCATATATCAACCAAATCATTTTTCTCAATAATCAGACAGGGTAATTGCTCCCAGTTCGGTACTAGAAGTTTTCGGTAGATTTTTTTACAGTGATATTACATTTCATTTGAATAAATTGGAATCTAATCGTTAATGAGGGAAGCTTAAACTTGATCGAACAAACTTGTTATATCATACAATAAAAATGATACAAGAAACCTTGCCAGATTTCCAAATTGCGATAAGAAATGATCCTTGTTAAAATCCTTCAAACGAGAGGGAAAATTTTTTTCAATTCATTGACCTTTGATATTTTGCGATCATCGACCTACGTCAGAACAATTCCATAATTTTAAACAAGTCGTAAAGTAAGCGGCAAAGACAAGGCCGACCGGTCTCAAAAATCGTTCCTGCACATCTGACGTGATCAATTTCCCTTTCCCTTGTCGTTCAATACCAAGTGGATATTAACAACGATTACACCCAGACAGCACAACAGTTTAGGATGTGTTCATAATGAATGCATAAATGGATCCAAGACTCTTGTGCTGTGTGTGAGCACAAAAGTCTCTCCCAAGTCCGCAGAAAATGTACATTAAAGAGCGTATAAGGCCTCAAAAAAATCTTTGGAGGGTTTTTAATTAATAAATAAGTATAAGAGTTCTTAATATACGGATAAAAAATAAATGGAATATTCGCAGAAGTCACCTGTGACGCGATAATCAACATCGATCTTCATGAGAGCCAAAATTCAGTTCTGGTCTATCCGAAAGAATTCACAACGATAACACTTCGATCGACGTGAATTCAGGAATTTTCCTGATTGTACACGAGTAGGAAAATTATCAAAATTATATATAATTGATATATATATCAGTCACGTATAAATCACATATTATTTTGAAAATTTTTCCTTGTAAAGTAAGGTAAAAACTTGTTTGAATGGAAAATGAACAACATACACTTTTATAAATTTCTATATGAATCTTCAATGTCTTGAAATTTCAAGTACATATGAATAGAAATTTCAATTCAGTTTTGAATGAAGTTCCAAAGGTTTGAAATAATATATTTGTCAGTTATAAGCTTGGAATGAATGAATATTGTTATTTGAATTCCAAACTATATTTATTTTCAACAAATTTAATGCATTTCCCCCTTTACCCGACAATGTTTCACTTTACCCAAACTTTTCGGTTCCCGAAGAATTGATAACCTAGCGCATCAGTTTGAGATTAGTGTGCGTTCATGTATCTCAAAATTGGGGTTGACCCATCTGAAAAAATTAGACATATACATTGTGTATAGAAATAGGCATAGGAGACTATACATGTTGAAATGATTCATCTATTGGTCCTCTCTTCGAATAACACTGATAGTTTTTGCATGCCCATTTCCATACACCATTCATGTCTAACTTAGACCTAGTAGATCTAATTTTTTCACATGGGAAATTCCTGCTCTCCAAGTTAGCACATTCAAGATTCCACAAATTTCTACTTTTATACCTTTTATGGAATCCAATGAAAACTTATTTCCATTATACCCGACTCTCACCTAAAAATTTCATGCTCAATGTGGATTTCACATACATTGCAAGTACATAGAATGTGTAAAATTTGAAAATCTCATAAGTCAAACGAAGCACGCTCGTAGCAAGGCCCTTCAGCATCAATGTGAAATACATCCGGACATTGTGAAGTTCTGAGTAATCGTCCATGAAAAGTTCATAATGTCCATAGCGGAATGTCTTTAGGAATACTTATGGACGTTCTTTTCTTTCCTATTCAACTACTGAACGGACGTCCATTACCCATTTTTACCATATAGACGTATGAACAAGTTTACAGAAGGGTTCGTTCTCAAAACAGATTGTTGTTCTGAAACCATAATGAAAAACCCTTCTTTCACAAAAACTTCGTCACAGGTATTTCCACAGCAAAAGTTTGAAATGAAAACATACTAACGCATGAATTGATGATACAAACCGATCCAAGGTTTGTATTAATTAAGCTTTTTGAAGAACCATGTCGCTTAGAAACTGGTTTTTCGATCTTCCTCGTTGACCAACGATGGAAAAACTCGATCTTGAAACAATCAACATTTTGACCATGAAAAGGACTTTTTGACATCGCAAAAGCATGCAATATCGATTTCTTATCAATGGTATGGCAAGACTAAATGTTACTATACTTATCAAATACATGCATTAGTCTGACAAAACATTGCGCCAAATATATAAAATTGATCCATTCAAATGTACACAGTAAAAAAAATTCCGTCATTGTGTAAAAAAGAAGTACGTGTCAAAATTCAAGTGTTGAATATTTAACTACGTGTTAAAATTCAAGTGTTGAATATTTAACTACGTGTTAAAATTCAAGTGTTGAATATTTAACACTTTTGTGTGTTCATTTAACACACTGATCAAATGCTGTTCGATCGATTCATTTTCAACACATTAAAATGTTATTCGAGTTCAAATTAACACTTTATAAGTGTCACTCTGGAATCAACACACATTGAGTGTGAAGAAAAATGGTTAACATTAGCTTGTGTGTTGAATTTGACGAAAAATTTTTTACTGTGTATGCAAATTTATTGACTGAATTAAATGGAAATGTATGTTAGAGACATTTGTTTCTTCAATATTAAATGTATTTGCTTTGTATTAGTTTATTATGTTACATTTGAGTCACATTTGCTTGTAGATAATTTTATCGAATAATGAAGATTTCCTTCATAAAAAATCATGATCATATTACTCGAAGTACTGAAAGCTGAATGATATGATGTTCACGCGCGTGAAAACACACTCTTGTTAGAAACTCGTATACTAATTACATTTGGTATTCAATATGAACAAAGCAGTAACTACGACTCTTCTTTCGAGAAGCTCCACAGAAGCCAGATTTTATATCTGATTTATTGATTGGGGAGAAGAGAGATTGTAAATGCACGACGAATAAAGTAATACTTGCATAGCAAACTATACTAGCACGGTCGGTTACTAAATAGTCCCTAGGAAAAAAAAGATACTGAAGCAGCGAGAACAATTATTCATAAAATTTACATTCCTTCTGGTAACATAAAAGAGTTTATCAGTATAACTAACATCTTAATTGCCGGATAGAATAATTTCCTAAGAGAAACAGAATTTCCAATAAACGTTGCACGCAGATAGAAGTTACCTAAAAGCCTCCCCCAATTCCACATCTCTTGACCAATTGAAATGAAACTCGTTCCTCTCAGGGTAAAATTGTTTTGTAACCATTCTGAAATGGGAATTCTTCGATTACTTGCCGTTGACTTTATTGTTATTGAACTTTTTCTGCCTAAATTGCGTATACGTTTCAGTGAAAACCTGGTATATTATTGGCTTATCATCTATTCACCCAAGAATGCATATTTGGAACCGATTAGAGCAACTCATTCTGAATGATACACAGAAAAAAGGATTTCTTTGAATCTAAGAAATTGTTATTTGAATGAAAAAAATATAAATAAATATTTCTTTCGAGAAAATAAATATTGTTTTGATACAACCAAATTTGTTATTTGAAAGAAAGATCAAATAATAAATTTTTTAATTGAACAAAATATTCATTCCTGTCAAAGAAATATTTATTTGGACCTATTCAAATAAAATTTCTTAGATACAAAAAAGGTACTTTTTTTCTGCGTATAGTGATGTTTGCGATAATTCATCAACAATATATTAATTTCGATCAGCAGGGTCATAAACTGGTACAATCGAATCATTATAATGGTTCATAGAAACGTCTTGAATAAAAATTATTTTCCGATTAAAAAATTTAGTAAAAGCGGTTTGTTTCAGCGGAAAACAAGTTCGATTAAAATGAACGAAAAAAAGCTTTTTGGTTGGCTGAAATGGAATTTGTTCAAGACAAACAAAATTTATTCGTCTGTAAGAGACTGTTGATCATTGTGAACCGAAATTTGTTCATCCCAAGCGAATTTCATTTCAGGTGACCAAAACCTTTCTTTACGTTCATTTCAAGCAAAATTTTGTTTCGCTGGGTCAAACGTTTCCCCCCTGTACAGAGTTGAAATTTTCATATATGGGAAAGAAACAATTTTGCATAACATTTTCATACACAATAATTTGTACATAAATTATAGATTGTTGTTATTCCAATCATCAGATAATTCCATACAATTGTTCATTTGTACAATTTCATGCATACATCTTTTCTTTTTTTTTTGTCGAATATATAACATGACGAATTGTAATGAATACCCTGTTAAGGTTTCTTACTTTTGCTTTGTACACTCAACATGGAGTCGTGTTAGTAGAATCCTTCATTATTTACGCCTTGCGCTTCCAATAACAATTATTACATTGCCCTACACAAGTTTGTACAGCTATGTAAAAGACCAAGAGTCTTGAACTACAATACGAATTGCGGAAAGGTTTGCCGTAACATATTTCCTCCTTCACTTTCCCTATACACGCCACAATGGACATTGGGAAATATGCATTTTTCCATGAACATTGATTAAACTTGTTGAAGAAGTTCATTGAAGCATAAAAAAGGGTTCGATCAATGACGATATGGAATATAGGAGAGCGAAATCTTCAACGTTAAATACTGTTTGAGACGGTATCTAATGATTACAAAAATTAAGAATTGGAATATGAGGTACTACTTTCTACCTGCAGGTTATATTCATTTTCTTCGATAGATTTTTATATTCAAAACAGAGAGAAATGTTGAGAAAGTGAAATCATTGGAATACAGTTTTTGTAGCTTTCATTTTCCGAGAACTGTGGTCTGGAGATGAGATATATATCAAATTGAGTTTGATTTTGAAGGAAAACCGCGATAGATTCAGAAATAGGATGTTTTCGTGGATTGAGAGTGTGAACATTCAAACGTTCGATGAACCTTCGTTGAACACATATTAATCTACAATCAATCTAAAATTGATCTACGATGCTTTCATGTTGTTGGGGCGGTAACTTCTTCCATCCTGATATTGAACTGAATTGTAAAAATCTAAACTGAATCTTGTATATTTCATTTGAACGGAAAAAAGCTGAAGATGAGATTCGAAGAGTCGAAAACTCTACAATGTTCGAACCACGTTTGATTTAGTCCAACTTAAAATTTGAAAATTTCCCGTTTTGTCGAAGATATTATACAATCGGCATTGGATGTTTTTGGAAATTGTTTGAATAAAATACATCCCAAGCCCCATTCAATTTTGATTACATTGGCCAATGATTTCAAATCAAAGAAAACAAGAATCATACGTTTTCTATCTAACCCAGAGAGGATTTAAGATCTTGGAAAATTGAAAAGAATTGAAAGGTCACACAATAATTTTATAATGTATAAATAAACTAGCGTAAAGAATTCCGAGGGAATGGAATCAACAAAAAATGGGTTTCTCAATTCATCCTTTCATTTCAAATTAGCTGCAATACTTGAAAAAGTTATCACGACGAGTATCGGATTTCAAGGTACCTCGTGTGAACAGCTATATGTTTATATAGTTCACCTTCAAGTCTTATAGATGTACGCAACATTTAGCACCGTACGCCATTCAAAAATTATTTAGTAATACAAGAGTTATTCTGTGAAATATTTTCACAAACATTATGCAATGAATTATGACATTTTCAACCAAACCAATGAATAAATAATCGTTCAGAAAATACGTGTGATGTATTGAAAATTCTATTTACACTCGATTCGATCTAAGATGGAAGATTACATATCATTATGATAACAAGACGGTATGTGAATGCTTGTGTACGAAAAATTTTCAATGCGCGGAGAAAATGAATGTGTTAGAAAGTCCCATAATTTATTGAGGATCGGCGCATCGGTGACGAATAAAGTTGTTTACCTGAATTTAGTTCTAAAACCACCATAATTGCTTGTAGAAGTACATCCAATTATGTTATTTATAGAATTGAATCCAGATAAATAATTTCATCCGTCACCGACTGGATCTGATCCTCAATAAACTATCGGATTTTTTGAAGCGCATTTTTCTTCGTCCCATTTTAGATAAGGTGATTGAAACATATGAACAGAAACGGCCTTATGCGGGTTGCGGTTGAGTGTACCCAGATTTTTATAACACGGGGAAACATTCACGGAGAGAAATAGATACTAATGACAAGCATCTGGACAAATCAATTTTTCCTAATCCGTAATACCCATATGCTAAGGAGCAAAATATATATTACAATGGCTAACAAAAAGTTATTGAAAACTAGTATCCGAGGGGTATAATCTTATACCCATTGATATCTATTTTTCTCCGTCTTGATAATGCAGCTTGGCTGCACATGCGCAATCCTATGTTAGAAACATCACAGCGAATTTTAGCAATCCGATCAGGTCGCTTGCGCACTAAGGCTAGGCAATTCTATGTTACCTATGAATACCTAATAAGCGTCCATTCAGGGCCTAAGTCCGATACAGAACGCCAGCTAAATTTTCATACATGTTATAGGTTGGAAAGCTGGAAACAAGAAGAAATCGATATACAAATCTCCAATTTGTGAGGAAGAACATGAGAAAATGAGACAATGAGGAAATATCTCCTTGAAAGTTTCATGAAAATTACATAAAAATTTTATAAAGAGCTCAGATGGTTTGGTCAATTTCATCATCGTTGCCCCTTTCTGCATTATTGCTTCTCTCCTTGGCCCTTCTATTTTATTTCATTTTGGACCTTCATTTGGTTTTTCACGGTGTTCTCTGTTTACCGCTTGGTGCATCAATTGATTTTTCTCACCTCATATGGCAAACACTTTTATATTGAATGAACTCGATGAAGTTTTCAACTGAAATGACTCCATTCGATCCGTCAAACGCAATTCGAATTATTTGATTCAACCCATTTAGATAAAAGTTATTCCTTTACCTTCAGTAGCACTGGCACAATGATTTTTATAACACCTTTCACCGTGCCTGAACGTTCGTACGGCTGCACACATAAAAACTTACGTAACGAAATATGTTTCCATATAATGAGTTTTTTGTTATGCACAAAAGCAAAGAAACCTATACATTTCGTTTCCACTTTTTCCTCGAGATTTGAAATGGCTCCAGGATTGATTATTAAATCTTTTTAGGGCGAAGTGATTTGCTTCGAAAAGGAAATGAAGAAGGTAGTAACGTTGTTGGAAATCTCATCTAATGATTCCAACGATCACATTGCCGGAACGAAATTAGGATTAATGAAAGGTGTAGGAGCGTGTACGTGGTTACGTGTTGAACACATGAAGATTACATGGCCTCAGAATGTGGGGAATTGAAACTAGAAATCGAGTGCACGAGGTCGAATAGATCGAGTGATCGATTACGTTCATTCATCCATCGATATTCATTGAACGTGAGAAACACAAATATTGAAAATTGAATGGAAGTAATAAGAAGAGAGATTGATAATAATATGCTCTTTGTGAAATCATGTTTATGATCATGATCATCGCTGTACATAATTGTAATGAGAGAGAGAGAGAGGGGGGGGGGGAGAGAATGATAACCGAAGGATGGGCTCCAAAATGGAATGGTTTGAACTTGAGCTTGGAACAGTTTCAGGAGCATGCATGAAATACCACTTACATATTTGAGATAAGTTCCAAAACAGCACGCAGTTTTTCTTTTTCCAGTTCACAAAGACCTCACGTTGAATAAAACTTCAAGTTTGAACTAAAAGTTCTGTATATATTGAATTCATTCTTATGAATTCGTATGGTATACCAAAAATAGCTCATCGAGCATCAGAAGAATTTTCGTATATTTCTGTATGAACGCATGGTGAAAGTTCTCGAGACACGCATAAAGAATACGTAAAGTATTCACAAACAGCAGCCGTTATTACCGTAAACATGACTCCTTGTAGGAATCAAAATGGAAAATGTGTGAATATTGACAGTAAAGATTTCATTGTATAAAGTGCCATTTCTTTCCGCGGGCCCAGGATATTAATAAATTGACAATTTATAATTACTCTCCACTCTTTATCCTTCAAAAATTCTGATCATCTAATTTAATCATCTTGGAGGCAGTCAAATACATTCCAATACGTTAAGTACTCATCTCATTCTCCTCAACACTGAGTTCCTGGTGAAAAAAAAAAGTATCAAAGTAGACCACTGTAAAAATATGAATACAATGTTCAATTCACTTCATTATTCTTCGCCTGATTCAATTGGAAGAGGAGAATGATGCCCCTTTAAACAATTCTCTCAGCATTTGATAGCTAGAAATTATTTGTTTTCCGTGGCGTTCAATTACAAAATGAATTCTGTGATTATTCACGGAAAAAAAGGAAATAACTGTGGCAGCTATTCACTTTTTTGGCACCCTTTTTCCACCGCTGTAGCTATTTTTTAGCTACCGAAGTAAAAAATTGTAGCTGTAACTGCACATGCTTGTGGTTGATATGTGGATAGCCAAATAATTTAGCTGTTGAATTTTCGCTGCGGCAGCTACATTCCTTGTTGCAACCGCTAAGTGAATAGCTGTGACAGCTAAAAAATAGCTCCCGTAGCTAATTTTTCAACTAACCAAATAATAATTAATGATTTTTTTCCATATATGTTCATCTATTTGTGAATGCATAAAATTAGTGTTTAGTTTTACAACATGAGAGGAAATCGGTATGCGTTTATGGAGTACAGCTTGGAAAATGGAGGTCAAGTACGCGAAATCGTGTCTCAGTTATATAGCGTGGTCCCGCTTGAGAGAAATCTTTTCACGTTAAGCAAGTTCGAATCCTTATTCCGGTGTATCTTGAGAGTTGCTCTGTTCATTCACAAAGACGATACAATCATCTTCTTATTATTGAAATGTTGCAGGGACGATGACCGCAGCATTCTATGAATCAGCTTTCGAAAAATATGTTATTCTATAAATAGATCTATATCTCAAGTATTTCATGGGAAAAAATATTTTGTCGAAATGTGAATACTTTTTAACTTTGTTGGTACCAAAACATTTTTGTTGTTCCAACAAAATATTTAGTGCTGAGGACAAAGTATTTATTTTATCAATTTAGAAACAAAATAATTTATTCAGGAGAGCAAAAATTTGTTTGCTGAAAGTGTTTTCGCAACTTTTGACGTTCTTACACGGAAAAAAAGGGGTAGTAATAATCCCTAATCTAAAAGTGAAATATCGACAGACCAAACTGCGTAATCAAAAAAACTAAACGGCTCAACCGACATTATGATAAGCTTGGTTAAACTAACGATACGTTCAGTTAGAATAACGATGTGATATTGTAGCCACCAAATGTTTGGTCTGTCAGTATTTTATTATACCAATTTCCGCGAGTAAAAAAGAGCTCGATTAAGAAATTTGACTTCATTGTTTTTTTTCAGCACATCATAATCACTTCAAATCAAGATTCAAACCTCATGAACCTGGATAACAAATTTTTATTGTTTTCCCTTGTAATTTTTCTCGGTTTATGATATAGTAGAAGTCTGATAATTTCACCCTAAGAAATATCATGAAACGTGTGAAAAGTCACAACGAAATAGTGAGCTGGTATAAAAATGTAATGATCAATGACCACAGGAAGTTCATTACTCCACACAAAATCAACTATTAAACCGTGAAAGTGGTGGGGTACTTGGTACGACACGAGTAAACTATCCGTACTAGTAAGTCTCTGACTACACTTGATGAACATTAAATCTTCACATTAACTCTTGTTATATTATGAATGAGTCATGACCAGATATAGTTTCATTGTATCGTGCATTTATAATTCGAATGAAATTATTTACGTAATGAAAATTTATTCGATAATCAGACCTCCAATATAATTATCATGCGGATTTTATTACTGTAACAAAAAAATGAATCCACCTCGCACATTGGTTCCAATATAGTCATAAAGAATTGTTTATGAATTCATCATGGGATTCTTCAATGAACCTCTGGAATTCGAAACAACTTGTTCAAGAAATTTCAAGAATTCATGATGAATTCTTTCGGAACTGACACAATGACAATTCTTTGAGGTCATGCTTGTGCTGCGTGGGAATGAAAGAGAAAGTTCGGTATCGGAAAATCCATTCATTTTCATTTTGAATGTCAGGTGTATCCCTATACACATACATGGAAACATACATGTCAGATGGACAGCCACTTTTTTAGCTCGTATAGCTGAATTTCAGCCAATGTTGCTGATAAATTAGCTGTCCTGTGTGGGTGCTCAAATATTTGGTAATAATAACTAAATTTTAGCTGATAACGTTCAAATTTCTTTCCATGTACAATAGTAAATACGCTACCTCCTTACCTCCCTCGCCACTTGTCTTTTCAATAACCACTCTTATCATTTCGATTTTATACGGTGAATTAATCAACCTTCTTCAACATTATCTTGAAGAATCACACAAAGATGTTATGAAATCATCAGCATCCGTCAGGTACATCCAGGATTCTAATCATTTCCATGTCGGTATTCCACACAGAGGAAAGTTCATATTAAAGATGATCAGACAAAGTATCGTACTCGTGTTACATGCCTGATTATAACGATAGAAGCTATACATTTTTATTTTCTTATTACTCTGCATATTGAATTCAAGGAGAATTGTCGTATTATGTCGCATACTCATGGTTTTTTTTCCGCCACGATAAAGTATATACCACGGCTGTGATATAAATATATTGATTTTTACTTCAAAATTTTGTCTGTGCAATCAAGTTGATATAATAAGAAAATGGGTCAACGAAGGAACTTGTGAGTCCGATCAGCCGTCTGAATAGAATTCATTCAAAACACAAAACTACTTCTACTTTGATGAAATATTTGAGGAAGAATTTCATATATAAATTTTTATTTTTGTGTCTGGATACTTCGATTCGTATAACATATATACTCGCATACCTTTTCAAGAGGATGTACGATATCACATTTCATAACGTAAAATGCTTGACGTGGTCCGTCAAGATCTTACGAAATTCACAATCACATAATCATCGCTCACGGCCTATATGTGTGATCACGTCAAGTATTTCTTGTGCGATGCAATTTGAGAGATTTCATAATAAGCTCCATGAGTTTCTGTGCATGGATTCAATGATAATGAAGTTCTAAAATTTGGGCTTTGTAAGGGAATTGTTTCAATTAATTATGACAACTTCATCGGATACTAATGGATGCGCCCAGGTGAAAAAGTTTTGTAGAATTGTCATGGAATTCTTGTCAGGATTTGGTCTTATGGAAATTGCATGGAATTTCTATAAGACTTTTACTAAATCATGTGTTTTTTACATGGACGAACAAATTGCATTTCTTCACGGTTTTTTATAGAATTTTTATAAAAATTCCATTCTACTCCTATCTAACCAAATCCTGAGGAGAATCCCGTTATAACTCTACAAAATATTTCCGCCTGGGTGAACACAAAAGCATCATCATGTTCACAAAAGATCATAACATTGACCGAGCAGATATACGCATTTCTTTCAATCTCAAATTTCCAGTACTTTTAAGAGAAATCTCATTATTATTGAACAATACACGGAGAAAAATTGAGAGTTGAATTCACTAATGGATTTATAGGAATGGAGGAACGTACTGACTTCCCTGTCAAATTCACTATAATACAGTAAAAGTTATTATTATATGACAAAAGAACCCTGATCAAATTTAACACGTTTGGAAGTTAGTATGTTCCTCCACTACTATAATCCCACATTAAATTTAACTCTAAATTTCTATCAGTGTAATCGCGACTCATGATATATAATCCATAAATAATCGAATATATGCTTTTGATATTTTTCAAATATTGCATAGCTTCAAGGAAAAAATACACCAACGAAAAACTATGTCTTCTTCGTATTCCATTCAAATGATATTTCTTGAATAGGAGAATGAAGAAAAATACCTCGTAGGCGAATGAATTTTCACTTGCGACCTTCGTATACGTGTTATTTACTATTGGTTGCCCGAGTCAAAAAATCATTGGCTCTTCAAATCACGTACAGAAGAGCCACAATGTGGCCTTCGGCTCAGGTCCTACTTTCCAAGAAACGTTCATCATAAACAATCCAGCGTCAATAAATTTCTCAACGGTTCTCAATTGATATCGAAAATGATTTCATGAGTGAAAGAAAAAAAATATATTTCGATGTTAATACGATGCCCAACAGATTGAGCAATCCGAATTTCAATCATCGTAGATTTGTGGGATCAATGATTTGACAAGCATATCTATTCTTCTTACTTTGATATATTTTTTAGAATTACAAAAACTGAAATATACATTTTGAATTCAAGTTGATGATTCGAAAAATTTTCAAAATTATATATAACTTATTCACAATTTATATGTAATATATAGATATGTAAATTATATATAATTTGGATGATGACGCAGGAAGTTCAAAAATATTCACTTGAACACATTTGGAATGCGAAATCTCGCATGTGTAAAAAATGTATTGTTATTCACATGAACGATAAAATTCTTCATGTTTTCAAAAACGTTAGATAATTCTCATTAAATGAAAATCATTGCGTTCATCTCAAATCACTGAACGTTAGTTTTTACTCATGGACATTTTTTTCACGTTTCCATGATAGTTTCCCGTAATGGCGCGAACCTTTGATCGCGAAATCAGTTTCAAACGTAACATTACTACTCGAGGGGATACCAGCGCCGTGACACTAGCCAAAACTTTTCTGACAAATTATGCGAAAATGAAGCAGTATAATCAAAATATCGTTCTGTACAGACCTTCTTCAATCAATAAAGATGGTATGTACAAGGCGATATTTCAAGTACATTGGTTCATTTTTTGCATAATTTGTCAGAAAAGATTTGGCTGCTGCTAAGCCGCTAGTATCCCCTCAAGCGGATGAGGAATAAAACACAAAAATCACAACGATCGGTTTATCTAACATCACAAGTAGCAACAGACATTCAAACCCAGACGGTTCAGAAAATATACTTGAACCCAAGGAAAACGTGAAAAAAACGTCCCAGGCCGTTCGAGTGTCTAAATGCCTAAAAACGTAGAATACAATACCCGAGTCAAAATATGAGGACGGTTTTGGTAATGATTACCAGGCCCAAATCCGGCTGCACGGAAAAAAATTACGTGTAGATTCTACCCTGGTTGTTGTTATTTTGACATAACTGCTGACGTGAATGCAATTGGAGTGAAATTCACATTGGAACCAATGTTACGTTTACATTGCTACTGAAGTAAACGACAGGCGTGTTGCCATGGTAACCATGATAACAATGTCAATCCAACAGAAATCTGGAGTAAATTCTACATGAGATCTACACCGTAATCATAACCCCAATTTTCATGTAATTTTTACGTGGTAATTTTTTCCGTGTGCGTTCCTATTGATCTAACCATGCACGGAAAAAATAAGTAGTCCAAATTTTCGTTGACTAGTATGCCAATTTTGGACGGAGCACAAGTTTGAAAAGAATTCGTATACTGGATTTTAATAATTCGTTAACTGTGTTCACTATTCGAACAATGGAATCCACTTTTCATTTTCATCATCGAGATAATGGAAAGAGTCAACGAATTATTAAAATCCAGTGTACGAATTCTTCTCCAAATTGTGCTCCGTCCAAAAGTGACATACTAGTCAACGAAAATTTGGATCACTGATTTTTTCCGTGTGTTTATGCAAGTTGTGTACCGACATTCATCAAAAATCTGTACTGATCTTTGCTAGAATCAGGGTCGGGAACTTTGAAACCGTAGACGATGTTGGTGGTCAATTCTGATAGAGCAACCAATCATATCCAGAGTTATATAAGAAATGATCAATAAAAATCATGTACGAACTTGTAGTTCTCAACTCTAGTTCTATAAGTCCCCCTGGAATCTATGACCTGGACTTGCATTTGTCACGTTTAATGAACTGTATCACTCTTGGTCAGAGCTGTTAATACAATATTAGTAATAATTCCAACAGAAATCCATAAAGCTTAATATTCCACAAAACGAATAGCTACACTCTACTTTACGCATCACGAGACAAATGATATACGAGAATCTTAGAAACTTATTGGTCAATTTCATGGTTGAATTCCAATTAATTCTAAGAGTAAGGCACAGGAAATGGTCGTTAATTGAATGACCACGGTCAGTTGAAGAGTTGAAAATCTAGAAACGCGTGCAATGCTCGTGCAAGTACCGTACGATGAACTATTGTTAGTTTCCTTTTTTACGTCACCCTAATGATATACAGCGATGTATTAACTGATAAATCATTTTTCTGTTTTTCTGCGTATGATTCTAACACAGGCAGCAAAATGGTCGTCAACTGATTTTCTAAAAATTCTTTTGATACCCCTGAGTTCTTAAAGAGTTTTTAAAGGATTCTTTCATAAACTCCTCGCTGCCTACCCATACAACACAGGGTTCCAAGAGAATTCTTCGAATTCCAATTGAATTCTTCGTGAACTTTTTCCGAACTGATGTGCTGTGTGGTAGTGATGCCGATTTTTGAACAGAATCGATTCTTTGTTGTAGAAAAAGTATTGAATTTTTATAGATTTGTATAAAATATCGATAAAAATTTGATACATTTTGTATAAAAAAGAATCGATTCTTCTAAGAATCGGCATCACTACTGTGTGGGAAAAAGAGATGGACGATGTTTGAAACATCAATGTCTTTTGTATAAAAATAATATCTAGTTTATATATATATATATTATGTCTTATACAATTCGATATAAACTAGATATAAAAACATCGATGTTTGCAAACATCGCCCATCCCTAATGGATAGCCATTTCAAGGAACGAAAAAAATTTTATTAATGACGATATCCCCCCCCCCCCTCCACCCCATTTTGACGATATAAAAATTTATCAATTCGTACTATAAGGCTTTTCTCGTGTACAAGCGGACTGGAAGAAGGAGTTCGTGACGCTAAATCAAAACAAAATCTGGTATAGTAACAAGAATTTGTTCATATTAGCACTAAAATATTCTAACATAAATCACTGAAGATTTAGTTTTTTGTAATAAGAAATTCTCATAGTCTTCAACAGCAGATGATTTATATTCGATGACGTGAGGCAGACACACAATTACACAGCGATTGACCGAAAGATCGTTCAAAACGTTTCGGTTTCATTCCACTTATTCCACTTATTTTTAAGCCAGCTTTGGGAATCGTCCTTCTTCATTCGGCAAGTCATGATTGAATAAAATGAATAATCATCGGTTAATTTAATAAGCAATGTTCCCTTATGACAGATAAGTTTTAAGGAGTCAACGTAATAAATCGGTAACCCATCAATGAGGTGATGATTGAAACGAATGGATAAGTGGTAAGTAACTTCCAAAGAACATTCGGTATCTAAGATATATTGAGGAACGATGGATAGAAACTTCTGAAATATACCTCAAAATGTTTTCGCAGATATCTGTTGGGAGTGAGAACAGTTTGAAATTTGAAAAAAATATCCTTTCATGTTGCGAAAGACTAATTGAACTTTTCCCATTCGTTTGCTAAGGTATCTTAAAGACCAAATGTGCTGAGTGGGAAATTAATAAATGAAAAACTGGAGCAGAATCAAAATGATTGTATATTCATCGAATATTGTTCATCATTCTTGAACGCAATATCACATAGGATTAAGTTTCGATGAATGACTGTATAATTATGTGGCTCGAGTCATCAAACGACTATATGCAAAACTCTTGGTAAAAAATGAGACACCAGGGTCTCCTTGTTTCCGCATACAGAGTAATTTACAAAGAATTCGTTGGAAATCAAAAGCATTTCGTACAGAACCATACATCAAATAAACTGTAACAAATTTCGCAAAGCACTGAGAGAACGAAAAATCTTAAACTAAGAGTCCAATCCGATATTTTCTTGAATCAAGAAGATTTTATTCAAACGAAGAAAGTATTTACTCAGTTTGAAGCCATACAACATGATATGGAGAAGAATTTCTTACCCCAAGTACGTATCTTCTTTAGATAAGAGGAAAATTTATATTCCCAGACCAAGAAAATATGTTCTTAGGATTAAGCTGATTTTTCTCTCATTGAGGATAACATTATTGGCCTGTTAAACATTTAATAATAAAACTTTACCAAATTTACCAACGCGTGGGGAGAAATAAGGGATTCGCTGTGGAAGCGAAATCTCATTTTCCTGCGTCCTTTTTGCTAAAACAGAAAATTTTTTGCTACGGGAGCAAATGATTTGCTAGCTGCAACAGCGATTTTTTAGCTATTTCAGTAAAGAATTTTTCCTCCCCCAGCAACATTCGGTTCCTATTCTGTATATAATATTAAGAATTTTACTAGGCCAGCGAAAAATTTGCAGGTTTCGTTAATCATGTTGCTCTTTTAGCAATCCACTTAGCTGTGGTAGCGGATTTTAAGCTAGGTTAGCGAAAGAATTTGCTATTTCGTATATGATACCTCGATTTGTTGCATCAGAAAATTTTGGTCTTCGTGTTGGATCTGTGATACCCGCAGTTGATTCCTACCGCGGTAGCAGATTTCACTGAATTTCTAGTAAATTATTCAGAAAAAATTCAATGGGACCGTATTTGACCACCGAGGCTGGGCAAGTATTTGAAATACAATCATGCGAAAAAGGTATTGGAAGTAAGTACTCCGTATCTTGAATTTGCAATACATTTCCTCAACTATTTTGTATATCAAGTGCACTTTCCAAAGAATCTTGGATTTGTACTCTCTAAATTTGAAACAATGAGATCTCACTGATTGCAGTGAAAAGTCGACCGCTGCGAATCAGTGCGTATATAATGCACAATTGGTGAATATTAACTGATCTTTGCAATGAAATCTCACTGATTCGATTAGTCAGGAATACTGGCAAGTGCCTAACCAGGGACTATTCACTGATATTTCACTAATTTCATTCAGTGATCGATTTCCAACTGCAGAGACAGTGAGATTTCACTGATTTGAATTCGGAGAATGAATTCAAAACATATTTCCCAAAGTGTTTTGTATTTTATATTTCAAATAAACTTTCCTGAGTACCTTGACTAATTCTCATATATTTGAAGGACTAAATACAACAGATTTTGAAGGAAGCACTTGAAATATAAAATTCTAAAGGAAATATATTTTAAATCCAACGCATATAACACTGGTTTTTATTCCAATTCCTGTTTAGAATTATTGTATTTCAAATACTTGCTCAGCCTTGTTGACCACTACCCTCGTTAGTGAATCCTATCAAACATTTTTTTCCGTGCAATCGCAAAAATCACAAAAAAAATAATCTTCCTGTACTAATTGTGAACATGAAATTTCATCTTCCAACCTGAGTTTGAATTTCAGCGATTTCACTTGACAGCACAACCACGAACTTTTACTCGAACGAATTCGTAATAACATAACGTGGGTCCTTAATAATATTAGTTCTCCTTCCGTTTTCTTTCCTTTTCAGGGAGAAAGAGGATGGTTTTACATGTGGTATTATTTGATCAAAACAACACTCGCATTCGTTCAACCGAAAAGAATAAGAATTAATGTTTCGCAATACGTAAGAGATTTCCCACATGTACGATGCAAAGGTAATTAAAAACCATTTACCAAGAGTGAAATTTTAATTAATCTGTTATTGCGCTAATGTACTTTTTATATCTCTTTTCGATATTTTATGATTTTTCTTAGTATTCAACGTACGAACCTAGTTTGGGAAAAGTACGGACAATAATGAGCCTTCGTTTGTAATGAATGTTGACAGGAAATGACGTACGAATAATTTTGGTAATTGTTTGCAATCCCGTACAATTTCAGTGGAACGATTTTTAATCTTCTCGACTTTTATTTGTGGTTGTTTTTTTTTCATCTCAAAAAGCGACGACAACAGGGACTTGTAGCATTACCAAACTATGACTTTATAATATCTTGATTATGGGTAAATATTTCAACGACACGAGTGAAAATTGATTTCACTTGATTTATTTTTCATTTTTAATGAAGACCAGAGAATACTTCGTTATGCGAATATTACTGATCCCACGCTTGTTTGTCATGATGTATGTTGTGAATTGAACAATTTTTGACGGATATTTACAAAATTTTCTTTCGAAAGTGGCAAAATATCTTGACACTATTATTAAAACAAGTATTATGATAATTACGAATGAAATTAATGGAACACATTGAAAATGTATGAGTCGTCAATCGACATGAGATTTCAAACAATACATAATTCATACGATAAGAAATTTCCAATACATTGACAGATGATATTTTGAAACTGAATAAAAATTAACACGGACCTCCCGATGCGTCTCAGACCCTCGGTGCTTTCCAATGATGTAAATATTACACTCTTGTCTTTGTTGCGATTTTATATTGAAATTTTCATCGACCAATATTTCAAAAATTCATTCCACCAGCATTTGACGCTTTATTGTTATAAAACTTCAGAAATTCATCCAAAGACCTTGAAAATCATCTCTTTCTATAATCTTCTGAAGCGATTAATAAATCTTATTTGAAATTCCATGAGTTCATTACGTGACATTAAATCTTCATGTACCGGAGACAAGATAATCATTTGTTTCGCGTAATTTTAATTCAAAAATGACATATATAAATGAATTTTGTATAGCCGATACAACTCTGCATGTATTACACGGAGTATAACAAAGAGACATATCTTTCATGACGCACGTATCGTTTGAATGTTTCGTGCCTTCGTTATTATTACATTATCAATAATGCAGTTGTATTCAAATATCTTTTGTATTCGGATGCACATAATCATTTTAACCACATAAGAAGATGAAACCGTCACTAACCGCTACATAAGCGTCTCTGCTGAGGCATAAAAAAAAAGTTTTTGCAAGGTAAGGTCACAGCGTGTATTTCTCAATGTTGAAGTTCACCTCAGAGTACATACGCAAGTGCACAATATCCTGCGTGCAAGGAATATACATATATATGTATGTTCGAGATATTATAACTTGCGTCCATGACGCAATTGGTGAACAAAATAATTCATTATGCAAAATACCGATGTATATATATATATATATATATACGACCATGTAACATGATTGACCTTAAGATTTCTCCCAGAAGGTTTTGATTCTACTTACGATATTATGTGTGAGATTTGACGATCCATCAGGGAGAACGAGAATAATCTTAGCTGTAATCATTGCATCGAAGGTCTTCACACTTTGATCAATTCATCCATTTATAAAGATCACGTGATTGAGAGGATGATTCATATATTTTTACACGAGAGTGTGCGGTTTGCTGAACAACGAACTTCCTGAAACTTGTTTTGCGTTGCTAGCACGCGTATGGACAACCATTATATTAGCTCCTGCAGCTAAATCTTAGCAGCGACGGCGAAAAAATTTGCATTTGTAGGTAATTTATTGGGGATAGCAGCTAAAATTTAGCTGTGGGAATTGATTTAATGGCTGTCCGTGTCCGTGCTAGCTACTTAGCTGCTGCAGCAGTTAAATTATTTTTTTGTGTGAATTTCACCTTATTGACTGTAGAATGTCTATGCATCTCTGTACAACAGCATCCTAAGATACATCAATTCATTTTCAAATTTCTATACAGTGTACATAGAGATAAATCTATCATAAAAATAGGAATAGCAACAAATTAAATATACATATAATAGGACTTATTAGATACACATTGTAAAAAAAACTTCGGAAAACTTCCAGTGCCGTACTAGAAGCAATTAACCTGTACATTTGTACTGAAAAATTACATTCAAATCATGAAAATCCCAATACAAGTATCAGAAAATTTTTGTATTTATACTGGAAAATTGAAGTAAAGAACATGAAATTTCATGTAAAATACGGAAAAATTCCGGTACCACAGGAATTTTCTTGTACGTAAACTAAAAAATTTGTCATTAACAGAAATTTCCCAGTTCCTGGGTACCGAGAGATTCCAGCTTTTTTCAACAGTTAACATTTATAATGGAAATTACTATACAGATTTCACACCTACTGTCTTTACAATACTTTTGATTATACACTTTCTAAATCAAATTGGATAACTTAAACCTGTCCCCATTTGTATCATACATTTCTCTCTGAGTAAGATCATCATACGAAAAAACAACAGCACTGAGCGCAGAGAACGACAGCCATCGAGTAAGAAACAAATTGAAACACAGTCGTACAGAAAGAATCAACGCAATCACAGGGGTGAATACTGGGAGGGAATTCGTCAATGAGTACTAGAGAAAGCAGTTCCGCGTGCAGTGGATTTGAAAACAAAAACTTGAATCTTATAAAACCGTCGTCATAAACCACGTGTTTTCCTCCGTATGAAAGGATGTCCGTGTGAATAACCCTTTTCGTATATTATGATCAACTATTATTTTCACAGATCATCCTTAAAAGGCATATACCAGCGTACCATTCGAGTAAAGATGCTGTGGGCAAGATTTCTCTGAACTGAACTCATGAAACTGTCTGAAATTTTCAGTGAATGATCTTTGATACTTTACGAATTGCGGCACGTAATCCAAAGGTTGAATTTCGAAGAAGAAAGTTTCTTTTTTTCAGTCAGTAAAAGAGAATTTTTTGCCGAAATTCGAATTTTTGGCTATGTACAGCAATTTTCAAAGTATCAAAGATTATTTCCTGAAAATTTCAGGCGTTTCTTTTTCTCAGTCAGTTTCATAAGTGCAGACCGGAGAAATCTTTACTCAGATGGTACGCTGATATCTCCTTAAAGGGATAGCAGCGACGATATTGAAACTCTTTTTCGATCGTATAGGCATGTCCTTTTCTAACAAACGTGCTCTGATGGTAGAGGTGGTACCCTCAAGATAAATCACATTCCGATTCAAAACGTTTATGGAAATGAAAGGATTATGTTATTAATTAGCTCCAAAAATTTTCATCAAATGTTTCTGTATGTTGTTTCTGTATGATTATACTTGAGGTCGCATTTCACCAAAATTTTTCATCATAACAACTAAACAGTTTTTTTCAGTGTGTTTTAAAAAACAAGCATTGTAGCGTTCAGTTACAGCGATTTATAGAATAATTTTGAGAATCTAAGTATTCAAATATGAAAAAATCAGCGATAGTTGATCAAGAAAAAAAGTAGATCCATCGACAATACCTCAAATCGTATTTGCCGTTTCCCTCGCCAATCGTTTCAATTCGATTGAATTAACAAGAATAATCATAAATTCGAAAACGTCAAAGAGGTTATTGACGTACATGTATAAATTCCATGGAGAATTTTATAGGCAACGTTTACAGTTATCTATTAAGAATTCGTTAAACCGGAGGAGTGTCATGTCGAAGGATAAAAATATAATTGAGATATTCAAATATATGCAAGGACGGTACCGCGTCTATCCAACCAAATATTTCATCTACCTATTCTGAGAGAGAATTAAATTACACGAAGAAATCTACCGATGTGTTTGAAATAGATTTCCTTTGACAATCACCCGGATATGGATATCTGAATAATCTCCGTTCAAAGTACACACCATTTTTCTGAAAATTTGGAATTCAAACGACAAGTGTTTGAAAATTTAAGTTCCATGGTTCTAAGACATCCTTATGGGGAAATTGTGAGTTAAAGGATAATCGAGACATGATGATCGAAACAAAATTCGTAACGCTCTTAAATGAAATTATAAAATTATTTCCATGAGAATACATGCAAATACCCGGGTAGAAATTTCCCTGATTGAAAAGTGGTCCGTCCAAGGCCCTAGCTGGCAAAGCACTGCAATTTCAGCTGATTTCCATCTCTGCCTGGGTACATTTTGATATTAAATACACACCATTTCAGTAGAATTTCTACTCTGGTATACAGGGTTACTCGTGTATACAGGGTTGAGAGAAACCTGCACTGTTAGCAATTTCTGCATGAAGCTTCAATCACATGTGACGAAAGCTATTTCCACTCACGCGATTGACAAAGTTTTTGATATTTCAACGACATTTGACTGAACATTTAGTTGATAAACTGTACTATTATGGGTAATATGATGTAACGAAAATTGAGAATTTAATTACATGTGATTGGATTCCTAATTCAATTACCAAGAATTGGAAATTTAATTTAAAAAAGTACTTGAAAAATGAATAAAATTTCAAGGAATTGTTAACAGTCTAGTGTTTTCTCAGTGTACTCTTTAAATTTGGAAAAGTGGAAATTTTACTCGAACGGAAAAGTAGGTTCCCTTTTGGCTGCCTATACACGGAGAAAAACGAATTCGCTGTGGCAGCGAAATCTACTTTTGCTGGGTTCCTTTTGCCAGAGCAGCAAATTTTTTGCTGTAACAGCAAACTATTTGCTGTTCCAGCAAACTATTTGCTGTTCCAGCAATCTTGTTAGCTGCGACAGCGAATTTTTAGCTGTGACAGCGAAAAATGTTTGCTATCCCAGCAAAATTTGTTTGCTATTCTGTATATAATACTGAAAATTTGCTGGCGGAGCAAACATTTTTTGCTGCCAGAGCTGAAAAATTGCTGTGGTAGCTAACACGATTGCTGTTATAGCAAATTTTTAGCTAGGTCAGCAAAAATTTTTGCTATTCTATATATAATACCTCGATTTGCTGCGTCAGCAAATTTTTTCTCTCCGTGTAGAGTCAATTTTCACTCCAACAGAGTGGAATTTCACTCTTCAGGCAGCCAGATGAGAACCTGTCTTTTCGTTTGGATGGAATTTTCAGATTGGAAAAGGGACACTTTGGAGGCACACGGAAAAATATCATTATCAACGGTATTATTTTTCTCGACATTATTTTGGCTATCAGCAATGGTACGGAATTGATAGGATGGAGCTTTTCCACCATCTCATATGATAACTTCGTACGATAACATCTTTTTCAATGTATTAATCCCATAAAAATGTATATACGTTGCGTACGTGTAGAAAAAATTGATTACGTGTATATTGAACACCAATTATCTTCACAAATAAGTTTCATTGCAGTTTTCTCTTTACGTGAAAATGGAGGGTATTCAATCGTTAATCACGCACATCATGCACAGCATCGTGAATCTAAATATCTCGATTTTCTCTCTTCATTCTCCGGACCGAGAAATAAAATGGCGTACCGAGAGCAAAAGCAAGCTCTAGACGCAAGGGAGCACTTCAGGCATTTGCATTTATGCATTTGTTACAACGTGCGATAAACGCATGAGCCCATGCTTTTTTTTCGAGTATGAGTCCCATGCCTTCTAACCATGCTGGCATGCGTTAAAAGCACGTTATAGCAACAGCGTCAGAAGCATGAAGGGCTCCCTTGCGTTTAGAACTTTCTTTTTCTCTCAGTGTGGATATCAACAGCGGCGAATCCAGCAACTTGCATATCTCTCTCTCTCTCTCTCTCTCTCTCTCTCTCTCTCTCTCTCTCTTTCTCTCCTAGAAGCTGATCGATTGCTAGAACGATGTTATAATTTCAAGTCTCAGTCAAACTTCCTTCCAGGGCTCGGCAAAGTTCGTCAGACTTGGCCCAGCTTTACGCCATCGGTGAACCTTCACATGTCGAAACACAAGAAAGGACAAAAATAACCTTGTGATCATATGAACCAATTTTGTCTGACACGCATTTCAAACCATCCACATTCCAACTAAACATTTTTAAGTGACCTACTCGTTGAAATGGAGTAAACTTCAATACAACAGGTAGTTCGAGAAATATCAAATTTCAGTAGTGAATTCTTTCCTTTTCATCATATTCTCAATTTCTCGTTGACGTTCGCAAATATTATATGGGTCAATGACGTGAAACACATATTCTCAAGGAGAGAAAAACGAAAGATGGTCACGTACCGTATGTACGTGCATGAAATTTTTCGTCTTCTGTAATTCTCTTTAGAACTCATGTGGGATGAGAAACAAAAATCAAACGTTCAAATGAGGAAAAAAATATCAAAACTGGAATGATTGTTGAATCATTCGGATGATCTGTGTACAGCAAGGAGAAAACTGCTGATGATTCTGAAGAAAATGAGGATGGGGTCCGACCGTAACTGACACTCAAAATTTTTCCGCGCTTCAGTCGAAAGACTAAAATTGCTCTATATTCGTAATATCCATGAGATCTTTAATCAATGGAAATGAAAGATTTGTATTATTTTACATTTAATGAAATAATCCTTCAATGGAATCATGATGGATGCCTAGAATCCAATTGTTTTCAAAATAACTGTTTTGATTGGAGGCACAACACGTGAATTCAAGTTATTGTGACCACAGAGATTACATGTCTTCAATCTGCAGAAGTGGGATTTATAGAAAAATTGCTTTTTTCATCTGTTCACCATAACCAGTTTCCAGGTCCCTGCAACGTTGATCCTATAACCATGCCAGTTCAGTTTCCTTAACGATATTTTTTTTCCTGGTAGAAAATTTGAGGAAAGAACCAAAACCCGAAATCGTAATTTTGGCGATGCATTATATAGTAACGCACTCCCTCGTGAAATGTAACCAAATTTACCTTGGAAAATAGATCAGTCACATTCTATAGAATCAAATCGAATGAAAATCCCCTGTAAATAGTCTGAATGAATGTGGCTCCCAAGTAGCACCAGAATATACTATGAACGTTCTTCGAATATTCGAAATATGTACCATGCACATTCCAATGAGGTCGTTTCATAGGTGCTATATGCATATTCATCAAACGTGTGTAATGGAATATACGACAGTACGGTCGATTCAATCAATATTGTACATGCCGAATGTACTATGTACGTTCTAAGTATATTTAAAACAGTCTCATTCGAATATTCCATGAATATTCATTATATGTTCGTCGTATCCCATTAGTACATTCTACGAACGTTTCTATTTCGTATATACGTTGGACTTCTGTTGCCGTTTGGGTTGTATCTTACTTGAAACCTTGACTGAAATTTAATTTTTGCCATGGGTCGTTATTTGATTTCGGTACTTGTTTTGAATTACAACGGAACTAGTTTTGACTACATCTTAAAATAAGCTGATATCCAGGATGAAAGTGAGTTTTATATTTCCCTGTGTTGAAGAAGAAATCGCTCAGTATTCTACAATCATATTAACGAGTAAATCTTAATTCCATGATTCACCTACTTTGACATGTCCCTAGAGCACAACGTGCCAATGCAACGTTCATGGAATGTTTATAAAACGCGGGGGAGATTTTCTGAACGTTTAGAAAACATTCCACAGACACATGTGGCTGTTTGAGATCAGAGTCATTCAGAAATATCAAGATTTTATATCAAAGCCATTTATATTAGATCAAGTTAAATCGAAGAATATGCTGATTATCGACGAGTTGAATCGCGATTCAGTCGAAAATGTTTAAAAATACAGTTGGAATTCTTTTATTGTCATTATTACAACGGTTTACACATACATATATTTAATCATTCGCAGCTTCAATTTTATTTATTGTTCAGGGTGTGTAACAAGTTCAGTAACAACTTGTACTATTGACTAGATCAAAATTTGTTACTGGACTGTCCACGCAATGTTGATTTCGATATTTATTATTTTCTATTTGTATATTTCGATTCTAACACTTTCACCTAAACATTGCAACACATAATCAACTTAATTCCAACTTCTGGAGATATTCAAACTTTTACTAATTTTCATTTCCCCTGAAATAATTTTCGCAAAATTTGTCTTTGCCTTCACCCCACACATACTTTGAAATTGTAACGTTATAAAATGATTTATCACATCCCTCGATTGCAACCGTAATATAGCAAAGTGGTTGAACCCATAGAATTGGAATAAGTTAATTCAGCAAGGATATATAGGTCCGAATCCTCCGATAAGTGTTTTTTGTAGGTTTTTCTACGGTTATAACCATGATATCATCGAACATTCATAAGTGAAGTGAATAATTTACGAAGGAGAAAACCTTCTTTCTTTTGTATCCATCAAATGGGAACAAACATATTTTTCATTGTCGATAGGTGACGCAATTTTGAGTGGAATCAAACAACGAAACACACAAACAGTCGAAAAACAATGGATCAACACACTCATCAAAATCATTCATTGGCTTAGAATTTTAATTCAAATTCAATCTTAATTTCAGTTCAATAGAAATTTGTGCTATATTCTTGTTTGAGATTTGAAAGGCTCTTTAAGAGCTAAATTCAAGTCCACCGACCCTTCTTTCAACTGTATCTTGAATTCTGCTCATATTCTAACTGAAATCAAGTTTTTCTTTTCACTGTGGAATTTCAGAGGGACTGAATGAGTTAATCAGAATTTCGCCGGCATTTGAATGAAACGATAACAGTCCAACAATATATTGTTGATATACCAACACAGACCCGTTATTGATATCCCTCCGAAACGTTTGCCGTTACGTTTACATTTCTTAGGTCTGAATATTTATTGGAAACCCCAATTCAAGGCGTCTCTTGCTTACCTCCATTATTCTCGAATCAAAGTTTGAATTGAATACACCACATATATATATATAAAAATTCTTTATAATGATATTTTAAAACTTATTTTTTATTACGCGGATACTTCGTTGAAGGTTTTCGATTGTTTACTTATTCAACGAATACACTTTTCAACCAATATCATTCTCGATGTAAACGTAGAAATACACTTGAATATATTTTTGGCCTAATTTCCATCAGTCAAATGATTTCACGATACAAATAATTCTCAGATGCACTTACGTAGCAAATTACGTTGCATACAAATGAGATGTCTACATGACTTACGTATTGATATTAATACGCTGCTGTTGGATCATTGTGAACGATGAATCAATCAATTTGTTTACTGAAACTGATTACGTTGGTGGTTTGTGAGAGAAAATCCCAAGAAATAAGTCATTATTGCTAATTTCAATATTCAAGAGTCATATACGTTTGCCTACAAACAAGTCCAATGTTCATAGGATTTCAAGAATAAAATCAAATTCATGCTACAATGATGCTGATTTTCAATTCATTTCTTATGATTGCCTCGACCAATAATATTACTTTTAGCGCATGTTGTAATACAAGGATAAGGTCCACGTACTCACATTGTGTGTTATTTCGTAATAAGTCACATCATACGGCGTTGTTACCTACTTTAATGTCGTAAGCAATTTTACACTTTACATTTTTTTGAGAAAATGTTCGGGGGAAAAATCTGAAAGATTCTCGATGTTATAAAGCTTTTGACGTTGTAAAACCAGTTGAAATTTGAACTGGAATAGTGAAAAAAATGCAGTCCAATTTTATTACGTCACATTGCATGTGTGTAATTAGATTATATCGAACATTTAAATCTGAGACAGGTTGTATAGGATCGACTTACGTTACTGTTCATACACAGATAAAAATGCGCCGTTCGAAATTCTTTTGGAATTGACTGTTGATGTTCTTTGAATGAAGTATGAAAACCATTGGATTATCATTCGTTGTCCCTACAATTTTTCCACTGAAATTTTATCAATGATATTTACAAGTCTCATTCTTGAATATTCCATGAACGTTCATCGTATGTTCTCTATATCTCATTTATACATTCTACAAGCATTTTTATTTTGCATATACGTTCGAATATTTGTCGCTACTTAAGAGATTTCTTACGAAAAGAAAATTTTTCCTTCCGCGAGATAATATAGTCAACTCTAGACCGAGAAAATTTTATACTTGGATTTATTTTGATTGACTAAACTTTGTTTGAATCAACTGAATTTCCATTTTAATATGAACCTACTAGAGTTCCAGTTGGATCAAGTAAAATTCACTCTAATTGAATAAAAATTCATTAGACGCAATAAAATATCTAATAGGTTCTTATATTCAAATAAGCCATTTTTCTGGGTGTATGTTTTCATACACTGAAACTGAGAGAAATACATCATGCAAAATTGCTAGTTTTCTCATTAGACGAGGAATATAATTGACATGAAAATTTTATATACTTGACATCAGATCACAAATTGACAATAGAAACCAGTAAGTTTACATACTACGAAGTTTGAAAATGAGAAGAAATGGGAATGTATGTTGAATAACAGTAATTTCTTATGACACAATTTGGCAAACAAAAACTCTCAATTCGCGAGATTGATATAAATTGAGAAGCATGCCATGTTTGAAAATGTTCCGTGGCTTCGGGGATGTTGTAGAAGTTGGAATCGTTTATGAAAATGAAACGAAAATTCAAACTCACAAAATATGATAAATCAGCGTTGTTTATCTCCTCAAATTGACTTGTTGAAATTGAAAACATCGTCTGAAAAATGTACTGCAAGATTTTGGGTCTGAATATTTCGTTATTCGATTATTCATTCGTTTCAATAAACGATTCAAACTTCATTAAAATGCTTCGAGGAAAGAAACAAGAGTCGTGATCACAAACAATTATGTTCGACGCTGGTGACAATAAAAGTTTTTTTTCAGTGAAAATAACGTTATGAAATCAGTGGTATTTCCCATTAATTTGTAACCTCATGTCAAGTATATCCCCCATTTGACGACAAAAACTAGTGATTTTTAATAATAAATTTCTGTCAATGCAATTTACACAAACATGTATTTCATACAATATAACATATATACACATATATTTCATATGATACAATATAATATAATATAATATGATAACATGAGCCAAGAAATGTGTATGACAAAATATATTTTTTTCATTCATTACTCGCCCGCGGAAGTATCGCATATGCAAATAACTTGTAATATGAGAGAAAACGAAGTATTGTTCTATTCGAACAATTGTTTTGTCAACTTCCTATTGCGACAAGATCAACATTACATTTGCATACATATACCCATGGACTTAGACAGATATCTGAAGGAGGAGAGGGATTGCACATGATGTATTATTTCAGGGAAAATTCGAGAAAATGGGGAAAGCCGTTATTCAACTTCCTTCTGAATTTACAGGAGATTTTGACACCTCGCTGCCCCTGTACTCATGCCCATACATCTACAGGTTGTACTTTATGCAATCGTATAATTTTACTAAGGAGAAAGCATCCCTTCGAAGAGACGTCCCATCTAGCACCAAAGTTCAAGATCGAGTGGAAAAAATTTCACAGGCAAGTATCCATGAGTACTCGAATGTGTGTTATACGACGTGAGATTTAATTCCAATTTTATTTCATAGTTGTTGGAATGTTCATCATTGTTATGAGAAAATAAATCGATGTGATTCGTATAATTAATTCATCGGTAACTGGAAACATTGTTTTATTTGTCAAAAATTCAGCAAAATTCTAGAGACGTTTTAAAAATTTATATATAATGTATAAGAGGATAATATTTAAACAACTCACTAATCGTACACTACTGATGAACAATATCGTTCTTTTCAATTAAAATCAATTAATATTCGTAGAACGTTAATAGTATAACAACTGTATACTTTTAGTGTCCTCGCATGTGAAAAAAATGTCCCAAACTTGATACAATGTGTGTACAATTACAGCCATTTTTCATGAAATGATACAAGAAGATTCTCGAAATCTTGATTTTAGAACATGTTTAATGATTTGGTGCTTCATAACGACATAAATGGCATCGATTGCTTAATCATTATGTCATCGCAAGAATTGACCAAAGTTGGCCCAAATTTGTCGATGAAAGAACCCCCCCTTGATTTATGAAGCTAAAACTAGCAGCTGATTGTCATAACTTTTGATACCAAACTTTTATTAAGGATTGAAGCATCCGAAATATTTCGTGGGATGCTACTTAATCGATTTCTGATCTCAACAAAACTTCAACCACGTTTAATCAAGAATTACAACAATCGGCTGCTAGCTTTTTGGCTACTGATTTCAGCCTTCATCCTTGATTTCACGTGATGTCAAATTTCTGAGGATGAACTGAAATAATATTAAAATCAGATCGAATCAGATCATGCTATTTTAGGTGAAGATTGAGTGAAGAGGTATCTTCTCTGATCCATTGAATAACGCAAAGCAATCATGACTGAAAATATGACTGAGTACAACAAAATAAACCAAATTCTAATTCACATTTGAATGTTCCTTATGTTGTCCAATATTTCACGGTCTTGAATTGACACGGAGAAAAGTATATGGGACTGATTACCATTTGCCTCCCCGAGTAGATATGGTTTGATGATTGTCTCGTAAAGTAACGCTGCACCAGCCAAAAATTAGCGTTCTTACAAGGGCCTCGCTAATGCCTCGTCGACAGTCTAGTTTTTGGTTAGCGCAGCGTTACATTACGAGTCAATCACTAGACCATTTCTATTAGTTCTCATCGCGACTTTGGAATAGGAAGTGAGTGATGACTCGCGATTTGGTGATCATTACTACGATGTTAACCTATCGTTTCAATGGTAACGTAGACGGTTTATCGTACTCAATCCGATTTCGCATGGTACTTATCATAATTTTGAATTATATGTCGCCAAATTACTATTCTTCATAGTAACCGTTACCGTATACTTTTCTCCGTGTACAATCAAACTTTTACGATCTTCCCACCCTCGAGAATCTTCTTCACGTATAAACACTTCATGGAGTAAAATATTTTCCAAAATAGCGAAATACGGTGTTATTGTTTTACATCTAATGGTTAATATACTGTTCCCCGTGTTGAATGCATTACCATCCGCGTTACATTTTATTTTTATTTATTTTTTTTTTCTGAAAAAAATATACGACAATCCAAAAAAAATATATTAAAAATCATAGAAAACATAAAAATGTACTGATATGTTTTGTCATTGTTACTATTATCTTTTTTTTTTATTTTTACGTCACCTACAGGCACTACTGGTATGCGGAATAACGAATTTACATTGGAAATTTAATTGGAAATCCTTACACGCTCTATTCATATATACCGTTCCAACTGCCATAATCACATAAAGTGCTGGAGAATAATTAGTAGGTACGTATCAGCGCGCTTTAATCGGTACGATGAATAATTCTATCTTCATCAAACATGGAATTGAAACCATGAAATACCCAATCACGGTTTCATACCTTGAATCAGGATTGAAAAAAAATATGCAAATTTGATTTTTACAAAAAAAAATATGGATTAACTCAATCGTTCATTGAATAATCTCTTGAAATACTTTTACAGCATCGCGATTTTTTCAACTTTGCTCACAGGGAAACAAAAAGCCGGTGATATGTTTTGAAATTGTAGACGGACATGAGTTTTTTTCCAAATGTGAATGATCAAAGCATTCCATGATTTCGATATAGAAACAGAAAATACACAAAACACCTACGCACTTAATTCATCCCGCCAAAAAGGAAGGTATTTTTTCAGATGTGTCGATGTTTAACCCTAATTGATCTTCAACCTTGCTCATCTCATCTAAGCACACTTCGAGAACGGTCATACTTTCAGCCAGGAAGTATCGTGTGTGTACGAAGTTGTGTGGGTATGTACGCTATTAATCTTGATTCTTATCTTCATAGCCTTCCTCAACAATTAACTTAGTAATTCTGAATGAGAGGAAGAATAGTATAAAATCGATTTGATTTCATATTTCGGACATCAAATTTTCACCTTTCAGTTCATATTTGCCTCAAATCTTATAAAATAATTCAATTAATTTGCAGATCATGCAATCAACCCTGGAAAAGTAGTGCAAGGTGACTCGTTGCCACAGGGCATTTTCAATCGCAATTTTCGTTCATAAGTCAACAACTGTATTATTCATTTTAAAATTACTTTTTTCAGTATTGTGAATCTATCAAATCAGAATAAAAAGTGTACAAATTTCTTGCTTATCCTTCAAAGAAGAAAATAATCTGCTGTGAAATGTTCTTAATAATCTGATGAAGTGAGACCAAGGACCCTAGCAGCAAAATATTACCATGAGACGTGGTTAAATTGTCCAGAAAACCTTCTCTAAGTTCTTCGAATATTTCATCAACTCCCCCGTATCCTATCCAGGAACACAGTGGATGATCAAACTTACTGCAATCATGAATATCAGCTTAATCAGCTTAAGATGGAGCCAAACCTAGCCCTGTTCACCTGATAGGATAGCTGCTTCATTGAATCAAGTCCGACCGAATGTGGCTGCATCTCACTTGAAAACTTGACTGGAACTCAGTCTTTCCCACGTTGTTGACACTTGCTTTCGGTACCAACTTTCGGATGAAACAGGACTAGTTTTGGCTGCATCTTAAGAGGATACCAGCGTACCGGCTGATTAAACATTTCCTCGGTAAGAATTCTCCGCACTGAATTTATAAAAAGGTTTGAAATTCTCGGGAAATAATCTTCGGTACTTTATTGCGGTACAACGCTCAAATTTTGAATTCCGAAGAAAAACTTTATTTCTCAGTCGGAAGAAAAAATTTGTTCTTCGAAATTCGAAATTTGGGCGATGTACCGCAATAGATGAAGTACTAAAGATCATTTCCTGAGAATTCCAGACCTTTTTGTGAATCCAGTGCGATGAATTCTTACCGAGGAAATGTTTATTCAGTCGGTACGCTGGTATCCCCTTAAAATAAACTTATACTCAGGATGACAGCGAGTTTGAATTTTCACTGTGTAGGGTACCGTTCTAGGATTACCGTAACGAACGATTTAATTTCAATAGTACAAATCAATTTTCATAATGCGATCCGAATATCGTTTATATTTCCTGGGAAATTTTAACGAAACAAAAATGATTCTGATATTGATCAACCTGACCCCCATGTATGAGGATGAATTTTGTTGGGGAAGAAAGAATTTAAATTAGAACTTACATTATAAAGGAATGGACAAAAAATTGAAATTGTGAGCAAAGAAATTTTTGATGAGAAATATTCTTAAAACATTCCAAGGAATTCGAATTGGCATCCTGAGAAAAAAGAAGTTATAAAATTCACTTTCCCCGCTGTGAAATCAACTAAACTTGTGGTAACTCGAACTATTTTTTGAAATCCTCCAAATATTGACTTCATAAGATGTAAATTTAACAACTTTTTTTCTCATTGCATTTTTCTGAATATCAACATCTCAAATCCAACTCTCATAGAGATATGAAAAAAAAAACACACCGCATAAATAATAAAACAATTACAACGTGACGATACTAAATTTGGTCAGCTAATGAGCCGCACAAATGTGATTCCTCTACTTGCTTATTCCTTTTTCCATCTTCAGCCAGGTATTACCTTAGCAGATACTATGCGGTGATAATATAAGTAATTATATTACCAAAGCAATCAGCCCTTTTGTATAACCTTCTTCTGCAGAACACGTTTTGCGGTTTAACAGCGGCTATGACAAGCATTTCCGCTAAATAGACAAACAGTCACATATTGGTATAACACCGCACTCGGTATTACATGAACCGGAGGAGTTGCTTTTACTTTTACTATAAGCGATCTACCTACGTCTCAGAAAATCTTCTTACAATGAGAGGGCAGGTCACACGTAAAAGTAGCTACCGGATAACGGAAAGATTGCCGTTGGGTGAAAGTAAAAGAGCCCGCTTTTATTGTTACACTGAGTTTCGTGAGATTTGATTTGCGCATAATCAAAACCCAGTATTAGGATACGTATTGTTTCTCTTGTAAATGTAAATTTTCATTCCTAACGGAACACAAAACCTTCCATGTTTATTGTTCTTTGAATTTGTTTCATCACGCAGCCGACTCGTTTTTACACCAAAATCATATTTCTATGCAAATTATTCCTATAGGTATCCTTGTCTCGTGATGTAACAGGAATTATCGTTGGAATTGTTGTTGTTATCATTGATTGTTGCAAGATGTGATTTCGTAATTCTGAATTTTGAATTAAAATTATTTGTAAGAATGTAAATTTCTATAGGAAGAATTTGTTCCAGTGTTCATTAAAAGTGATAAAAGTATTACTATAGGTGCTTTGCGTTCATTGCATTGTACAACAAATTTGAATGGTCTCTCATCGGCATGTAAAGATTCGTTAATGCGTCTTCAAGAGTCTCAAAAGCTATTAATCGCTATTAATCACTGAAACCAGCCAGGAAACGTTTCACTGTTTTGCAATTTGATGCAATTGTTTTGAAGTCTTCGATTTGGTTATGAAAATAAAATGTAGTGGTCTATGCGATCACTTGGAAATTTCATCTAAAATCGAACCGTTACATGAACCATTATTAAAATACTCTAGCAATAGATAGGCACACGGCTTTCTCGACCGGTTTGATTAGATTTCCGGTATGGAAAAGGTTAAACAAGTGACCTTGGTATCAAGTTTTGACTCTTTTTTAGGCACTCATCGGTATACGTGGTATACTAAGCACAGAGTGCCTATTGCACCCGCTATCGTACCCTCTGACCGTATTTCCTGGAATATTTGAGTAATCAAATGCGTAAAAAAGGGCGGAGCCCTCTGATCGAGCATTTTATCCACTATCTCCAGGGTCGCGATATTCGTCGAGTTGAGAAATTGCTGGTTGGTCACGTGACCAAGCGGCAATTTCCCAGCTCGACGAATATCGCAACACTGGATTCTATCGCAATGTCGATCAGGGAAACTATATCGTTTGGTTCTAATTCATAACCTATATCAATACTTGTTACTATATTTCTGCGTATAAGAGTAAATCTCTTGCGAAGATGGTACTGACATTTTAGAGAACAATACACATTTCGAATCAATTTAGTCTTCAGGCCGCCGGCAAACTAAATTGCACAATTCAAAGCGGCAATTTTTTCAACTTATTTGACTCACGCGTTCTATACTTGTGAAAGAAAGGAGTGTCGAAAACAATAAAATACGAAAACTAGTTTGATTATATTAACTATACTGTTTTGGTTGAATCAATCAAATTCAGAAAGAAACAAAAGCAAAATTACTGTCCGAGTTCAGAGAAGCATGTTGATTCCATTCAGACTTATTTAAGAATTCTCAAGAAAAACAATATCTTTTTATATGTAACGGGAGTTCATTTGGGACATCCTTGAGCACAATGTACAAACACACATTAGTGTCATGTGGATACTTTGTAGCTGAAGGGGAAAATTTTCAAAAGTTGTTAAGGAACTCAATTGTTGCATGAAAATGAAAGTTTTCCACGTGTAATATAAATATCTCTGTCATGAACGAACGATCGTGAGAAAGCTTTATTCTTTTCCGGAAGTTCTCATTTATAAGATTGAAAGCACCTCTGACTGTCTCAGTGATTAAGCGACCAAGGAGAAAATAATGAGATTGACCTTGGAGCTTATTCACTGTCCATAACATACACCAAGTAGTTTGATATGGAACTCCAAGAGTTGATATTTTCGTACGCACAGCGGGTTTCCTGTTACAAGGTCTTACTCGTTGATTTAACGTATGGACCGGAATCTTCATTGAATGAAGATCAGTTTGAAATTGAATTTTTACAGATATGAACCTTCCAATGAAATTGTCAAACTCTTAGATTTTATGCCCACACTAGAAAAACATTCTTGAAAAAAATTATGAAGAATATAAAGAATATATAATCATGACCGCAAAACTTACCCATAATGACACAAATATATATCTTGAAATGTGTTTCTTTTTTCACATTAAAAATGTATAGACCGGAGTTCAAAGTAAATCATATGCATAAAAATAAGAATTTCTACTTTCAAGTCTATCTAGGAAAAATCAAAAAAGAAGGTACACAAAATAAAAGTGACTCTTGAATCTCAACAAACGCCAACGATGATTACTTGGACAAATTGATTAAATCAGAAAACTTGTCTCAGGAAACTTTTCAGATTTTTCAGAGAGTGATTCCTAAGGCAAACTCCAGACCCTGTTTCCTTTAAGGGATTGCTGGAAAATGGTAATAGGGATCTTTGAAAGAGATCGATCCTTTTTGATACAAAAAATATATAATTTTTATAAATTTCAAAAAAATTAGATTTTTTCATGACGAAGGATCGACTTTCTCAAAAGATCCCTATCACTATTGTGAAGTGTTCAATTGAACTGACTTCAACCCATCAAGTGGAAGCTACACAAATACACTCATCGATCATTGGAAAAATCCATATACTCGTTCCCTGAATAGTCAACTTATTATGTATATAACTAAAAAATTAAGCATTTCCTGATGTTTGACAGAGGCAAAAAGTATGGAGTGTTTAAAAATTTTTAGAAATTTCTTTCATACTTCAATTACACTCATAAATGAAAGATAAAAAGTCTCGAATTTTCATTGAAATCCATAAAAATTATATATTTTTCACATGAAAAAAGATCGATCTTCCCCGAAGATCCCTATCGCTGATATCAACCATAATAGGGTAATTGATTAACTAAATTTTTATTCATATGTAATTGAAATTTCAATAAATTTTTCAATCACGTGAATAGAAATTGCTCCCATTGTATAAGATTGAAGCCTCCTGAAAAAATTTCTAACAGTGTATATGGTATATATAATGAATTATAGGGCCTGGATTTGAGTTGTTAGATCTAGACATGGATTTATGAGGGTATATTTGAAATATCCTTTTTAGATATCCATGAATGAAGATTAACAGTTTGAACGATCAAACGTTCAACGGAACCAATCCCTACGAAAATTAATCTATAATAAGTGTTTGAAAATAAGGCATTAATGTATGAGTACGGAACATCGATAACTCACCTGAACAGAATTAAAATCTCATAAGATGCTCGTTACATATAAATTTTTGGTGAGGACTAAGGACATTGAACGCATATCAACGTAAAGTCAATCTAAAATTGAGCTCTGAAAGGAGTACCCTTTGAACTTTCCAACAGCTGCTTGAAAATTCCCACCATGTCATAATCTTGATAAATTTTGATTCGGAAAATGTATTTTGATTGTCTTTTTCTTGGAAAAGAAAACAATGGAACGGTATTTCCTTCATTGGCCCCCGTTATGAATTTCAAATGCCGATGAACACGAAAACCGAACAATATTTTCAATACTTTCCTCTCTTACATAATTGAGAATCACTGTAGAAATTGTTGAAACGAGTAACGACAACAACGTTGTGGAATCGCTGCAGGCAACAAGCAGCAACAAGTTGTTAGTGTACGGTCGTCAAGGCAGGTTTTCGTTGACTCCAACCATACTTGTTTGAGTACCGATGCACTGCAATACAGAGCCGATCGAGCAATAGCAGCAGCTACAACGGCAGCAGCATTCCTTCCGAGCTAATATCACAGTCAGGTGTGCGCACGGAAGGGTAGGGGAGGTACCTTAACTGTCGTTATAACCACGAATTACAGGTGCTTTATACATCACGTATGTAGCAGTCTTGAATGAAAACCACTGTAAATTGTTCAACGATTAGTTCGCGTATCCTCCCTGAAACTCTTAAGAGACTTTAAAGGAACAGAGAAACCTGGATACGCGAATAATAATTTGATTTAACAATAACCCGTCGGCATGGTATTGTACACCTTCGGTTTATAACTATTCTAGCATTCGATGTATTGCAACATCATGAATGTATCGATATATAAATCTATTAAAAACTCGTTGACAAATATTTGCGAAGTATTGCCACAATTTTGCTCCGATTCCTTTGCAGCAGAGAGATTTCGATGATACAGATTTATGTATGTATCATCAAGAACGTTGTTGTTGTAGCGTGATGCGAGATTTTTATCAACATTCTCGGCATACGGTAGTTTTACTTTATTTAACACGTAACTTTTCACGTGATCGGATATACGAAGGCAGATGAATTGATATTGTTTTGAATTCACGATAATTCTCACTATTGTTCACGCGTCGCATTTTTCTGCAGATGGGTAATGCAGATTAATATATAATCATCTAGTACTGGAAATAACTTGATCGAAGGTGAGGAAGGTGAAAATTATGTCGTTTTGTAGGAAACGGCATGATGCAATTTGAAATTTAATTGATTGGCATGTTGCTTACAAAATATCTTCTTTTAAAAGATTATTTTTCGATATGGTTTGATATTCCTGTATATTCTATTCACCCGGTGGTCCAGATTTCTATCGATGCTAAACGAATTCCACTGTTCTGTTCTCAATAACTTAAAGTACTTGACAGAAAGAGAGCAACTGGAAAAAAACATGACGACAATGAATTCTTATATATGAGAATACGAACGATTGATTCTCCAATCAAAAATTCACATGACTCAATCGCCATCGCCAATATCCATTTCAAAGTCGAAGGATAGAAAGAACTCCTACATTTTATAATATATATATCCTCGGAGTTACAAGATAGTGTGCATTCGTCTACGTCACTCGTAAGAAACCGTTAAAAAATAGTACAAGGCGATGAAGAAATGAAAAAAAACCTGTTCGATGGTCCATCGATATTTTCTAAGATTCGTTTGTGTGTCAAGCGGTGATTCTCATTCTCAATCCTAAACCTCACGGCCAAAATTCATTACAAGTAAATCAAAATATCCTCTACAATTGATAAATACATCATACCATCCAATAATATTTCATTACCATGTACGAATAAATGTGAGTATCTTTACTCTTTTGAAAACCTGAAACTTGAATACTCATACTAGTTTTGTTTTTAATATAAAAATCGAAACAGAGAAGATTCTATTCGTTTACGTTCAAACTAAATACCAACAACAAACATTGATTTCAAAAATATTATAAAATCAAACTAATGCGTATTCCTCTCACTTTCCTCAAGTTTTATGTTTCAATAATAATAATAATAATAATAATAATCATATGCAATTGAACGTAGTAAATGAAACACGTACCAGATATTCTAACGATTTTTTCGTAACAATGTATTCATATATTTCTGGTGTCTTTATAAAACAACGCCACGTGATTCATTGAAATCTTACAAAATGTACTTTCACGTTAGTACATCGTAAAACAGAACACACTTAATTATGGAGACTCAACTGAATGTACCACTATCTACAACAGAAGAAAAATAACAACGAGTTGTTCACGTAGGGAAGCGGTTAGACACTCGTACCAACTTATTATGTAATTCTATTCTTCCGGTTTTTAAAGGCGTTTGTTTGATACCGCACTGGCATGTCAATTATATGAAATTTGTTTATAAATCTCTTGTATTTCAAATCATCTTGTGATTCTTTTCAACCAATTTCCGATGAGTTATACAAGAGTGATCGAAAAATCAAAATGATTCAAGCAACTTCAAACGACGTTCACGAAACTAAAGGATAAAGCGAAGAGGAACTGAACTTGACTGACCATAGAATCGAGACATCATCGATGCTTCAAAAACGTCGGTTCACATTTGATTTTATGCAAAAGAATGGAAAATAGGATGTATACGTATGGATTTTCCTGAAATTAAAAATCCTGACATCATTCCCATATTCATTACATATCATCCAAAATCTCAGTATACTCGCTGACCTTGTTTCATAAGACTTTTCGGACCTCGTAGCGGAGAAATACCGTTGTACATTCGTTTCATAATACTAAAATGTCGATATAACAGAACAAGATGTAGGTTCTTAATTCAACGGAGTACTTGAATTTCGAAATTCAATGATAATTTTTTTAATAGGAAATGTTTGACAATTTCAACACTGATGATAAATTGTTATCCTATCGAATAAATATCCAAGGTTTATGTAAAGTTTTCAATGAATTTGAATGAGTATACCGTCGAGGGGCAAATGAAAAATCACATTTTCTCGAGGTTATACTAGCGGACGTGACACTGGCCACATGATTTATTCCAAACTATTCGGAAATGCTGTAATTATCAAATTATTTTAATATACACGTTCTTCATTAGTAAACTTTTAATGCCCCAGGCTTACGAGGAAAAATAGTACATCGTACACTGATAAAAATCTTTCGTTGTGGTAACTAAATTTTTGTTGTTTCAACAAAAGGTTTTTGTTAAAATGTAATCAAAAAAATTTTTTGGTTGAAACAATCAAAGTTTTGTTCAGTCAACAATAATTTGGTTATCATAACAAAATATTTTAATAATAGTAACAAAACTATATGATTGATGACATTTTCTGAAAACTTTTTTCAGGGTAGAATGAAATTCTTCTCAGGGTATGAAATAGAGTAGAAAACAATAAATACAAAAAATATATTCCTAATACATACAACATATTGATGAACCCTTAAATACTCATCCTATTATATAAATACGTTAAATGATTCTTTTCACATCGCGATATCCCGAGCCGGAATTGATAAAGAGGCATCAGGTGCTGATATGGCCTCACGTCGCCCTGATGTGGCCTGATGTGGTCCCTATTTCAATTTCTGCTCGCGATATTGGTTCTCATAAGTCACACATTTAAACGACGTCGCTATTGGTCGGTCTCCGTTGTAAATTTCACAGTTATCCAGGGATTCTTCAACGGCGTACACACTCATTCAAGTTTTTAATCATTTATAGCTGGTGACTTATGGTTCCGATAGCGTGCGTGTATGCTTCATACGAAAATTCACGAAAACATACATTACGAAAAATCACAAATAAACGTATGTGTATGAACACGTAGATGGAGCAAAAATGAGACCGAAAGAATGGACGAAGAGACCGTAACGAAAGTCGTTTCGGTTGAGAGTGCCACGTGGTACATATGACTTTACGAATGAAAACGATCCTCGGAATTATGAATTATTCTAACTCCATTCTTTAAATTTGAAATAGTGAAATCTCCCTGCTTGAAGGAAAAAGATGACCAATTGCAAAATAGTATATATGAACTGTAGAATCAAGGAATATAAACTGATTTCGGCAGCGCAATGTTCCTCATTCAATTACGGAGAAGTGCTTTTAACTGATCAAAGATTATATCCTATGATTATGCAGAGAAGTCTCCCTTACCCCATCCAATGATTAATCATTAACCGCACAAAAAGGGATATTTCACTGATTCAATTTTGAGGAGCAGACCTCTGTATAAAACATTAGACTGCGAACTACCGCGGGGCGATATCTTTCATTTGTACACAGTAAAAAGGAAAATTTGAAATCAGCTGGGATTTGGGCAAATTCAAGATAGAGCGAAGAAAAACTCGTCCAATTTGGATCAGCTCCCTGGGGAAAAAAAAGTATATTGAAACCTATTGGTGAGTGAAATTTAATACAAACTTTGCAACGGTAAATGACCATTCAAACCTATTGTTTTTCCATTGAATCGCATTAATTTTATCGATTCCAATGGGTTCTAACGGGTTTGTAAATACTAAAAAAACTCCTCGAACTAAAAAAAAGAAATACTTCTCAAATTAATGAACTATTGAACTGAAATTCTATTGAATTTTAATTGATTATTGAAATTCAGGGCGAATCGATTCTAATAGGAACCGGATTATATGCATAATCAATCATTTCTGCACGTATTTTTTCTGTTCTCATTGGACCAAAGCAGTTTTATCGATGACTGAGGGCAAGATTATATGAAAATGAGTATGTACATTCAATTGCAACCAAATCGGTTCAATGAAAATGAATAAACAAATGCATATGAAAATATTGATTATCCATATAATCCGGTCTCTACTAATGGATCTTTTGTTTGACTCCACTGAACATTGCATTAAGAAAAGTTCGTAGCAGAGATGCCCATAATAAATAATAGAAGTTTTGGAATTCATTGGAGTATTCATGAACATTCCTCCCTCAATTTTGTGGTCATTTTCTGAAAATTTATAGTGATATGTGTCAGATTGAAAGTTATTTTTACTGAAAGGAGGTATGAATGGCCATAAGTTGAAGCAGAAGTGCTCATAAATGCTCATATAACCCAAAACAGCATATATTATCGCAAATCATGCTACACGTTTCCCATACGTTTTTTCCAGTGTGCGTCAACTATCGAGCATAAAAAGTATGTTTGTATTTATTTGACGAATACAAAATGAAAGTGATTTTTTTCGTAAGTTATTCACTTATTACTTATGGATGTCCGGTTATATCACAGGGCCGTCGGTTGACGTAGATAGTATGGGTTGTACAACCCACTTAAAATTTTCAAGCACCATCCCTTCATATAAATGCATTATAAAAAATCATTTGGAATTACTCCCCCCCCCCTCTTCCTCCCAGCAAACTTGCTAAGTATTCGGGAAAAAAGTGTGACACCAGCTCTGTTATATCATGGGTTTAGTCATCAAGAATTCAAAACCTATAACATGTATCAGGGAATTCGAATCTACGTCTTTGCTGAATTAACCTAGCTGTCCTAATCTTATGTGTCTAACCACTCCGCCATGTGATGGCTACGGTCGAGTCATGTAATGAATCATGTTATAATTGCATACTTTTATAGTATGTGTAATATGAAGGCAAAAACAAGTCTTGCGGACATGTTAAAAAAACTTATAATCAGTAAAAATGTGAAACCCATCGAAAGTAGGAATTGATTTGAATATGTACCCTAATTTTTAGATGAAAGTAGAGAAATGGAAGTAATTGAAAAATATACGGACAATACGTGTAGAAATTCCAATAACAAGTTGTTTCCAACTTGATATTACAAGTTATTACCGGACTTGTTGAGCACCATGAATAATAAATAAAAAATCTGAAATAATTTGATCAAATCGAAACTGCAACAAGAGACAAAAATTTCCAGGAGTAATAAGATATTCGCTTGGTTAGTCGCAAGAAAATGATTAGTTGAGTTGAATAAAATTTTATTGAATCAATTGAATATCTATTGTCATTGACAAAATATTTCATATAATATTACGTACTTGTTTGAATAAATATTTAGTTGATTCAATGAAACTTCATTCAAAGTAACTGAGTATTCTGTTGCGACGATCTCATTGAATATTCAATTGTTCCCAGGGTGTTTTCTCTCGGTATGTGATTCACTATATATACGGATAAACAATTTTAATACTGACAAGGAGAATTCAAAACTTATTTTCACACATTTTCAACTGAATTATCGATCAAACCTCACATGGCTGACTGTAAAACTCAAGTATGAACTCAATTATAATCATCATGTTATTCGATTTGATTTGATTCGGTTCAATATGTATATCACTCATTTCCATCCCATATTCCAACTGAAATCGTGATCTCGCTGATTTTAAGCTTCATCCGAAAGTCAGTTGACCATGAACTTACACTGAAAAAAAAAATTCTTCCAGTGAAATGAATAGTTATTTGACCTAGTTTAGACATGGTTATAGCTCATTTTTTGTATATGGGGGGCTAGGTGGAGGGGGGGGGCAGAGGAGGAGGACGACGATGTGCAATATCGATTCTAATCATGAGAATTTGCTAGAAAAAGAGTAGTTATTATCTATCATGTAAAGATAATGATGAAGTCATTACGCAGCGATGAAAAGGAATACAAAAGAACAAATACAAAGTTTTAGAATAAGATGATTGATGGAATTCAATGGTACATAGTAATGTAGTCAATATAACGAGCAACAAAAAATGATGAGCGTTTTTATTTTCCGTTATATTCTTCTTTACCTTTCGGTAATGTATTATATGGAAAGACGAATATGATAACTTTCGAATCTTTCAATGAAATTCGTCACAATGAAGACAGACGAACAATGCTTTGGATCGTACTCGCAACCCATAATGAATTGAAATAGAATTCAATTACAGTGAAAGTCGAGGAAAACTCCTTTCAAAAAATTGGAACGAATTTCAGTAAAAAGAACTTTTGCTCGTGAATTGATCGATATTTGAATTTTCACCCTCATTATTATACATATTACACATTACACATTACACATGAGTTTTTCTCAGATATAAAAATTCAATATGAAGAATCCTTCTCAATTCATAATTGAATCTCCAAAAACTTTACATGTCAAGATACTTCTATCTTGCTAACAAGATTCAACTCATCTTCTACAACGAATATCCTTACCTTCTTTCCACAATGTAGTTATTCTTAATTATGTTCTCTTTTCATGTTTCGTAAACACGTAGTCTTCGCATTACCCAAGAAGATTATTGCAACGACGGCGTATTACTTCGTCTTGATTACTCATTCGTGATAGAACACAAAAATGAGGAAAGGAGAAGACCAATTCGTATCCTCGATAGCTAAAGATTTTTTATTTTATTCGTTTCTCGTCCAAACGCATGGAATCGTGCACCACATACAACGAATATAATGATGAAAAATGAACCAAAAAATGAGAATGCATGCAAAAATGGCAACATACATCGTTATTATAATAACGCAATTCGGTCCCGTCGGATGCCTACAAAGTGAACGCCAAAGAATTACATTGCAATTTATTCATCATTTGTCGCGTAATTCTTCGTGGAGCACTAGAGTATTCACATCGTTCGGAGGAGGAAATAATAACAGCAAGAGGAAGCTCGTAACACGAAGTTCGTGGTCCGTCTCCATCGCCTCGGAAAAAGAATCCTCCTGCATCAGATTCCACGTTGGTTCGTTATTCAATAGGAATGCTAAGTGCCTTTTAACTATGAAACGTGTGCCTTATTCCGGAAAAAAGATCAAACGTGAAAGAATCGTTAGATAGTTATCATTTCTGGGGAAAAAGATGATCGATACGATGTTTATTATACTTTCATGCCAATGATGATGGTCAAATTATTGATATTCATATATTCCGTATTCGTCCTCAAAATGCGGTTCAGATGACATATATGACTGCTCACTTTTCTCAGATTCGTGATACCAGATTTTGTTCTTTGGACAATTTCATTTATGATATAAATTGCATCCATTCCAGATACTTCATTTCAATGTTCATTTTGCGATTATGTTTATTGAAAACAAAATATGACGCTGTTGTCTTGGAATTTATTTTCGAAACTATCACTAATAGAAATCATGCTGGTCATTTTCCAGACCTCGCAAAGTTTCCCAGACCCTTGTGAGAGACTTACAAAAGTCTGTTAAAGCCTTGTAATATACCCTGTAAAAAATGTGGAGAATTTTTCTTGACATTGGGTTTTTCCTCAAAAATGAGGAATTGTTCCACCACTTTGAGAGATTATTTTGTTCTTTGAGTGTTGATATCTCTCCAAATGACGGAAAAGTCCATCAAATTATAGTGAAGAATTTCCCATCTATGAAGGAACATCGCCGCCACCATTTTTTGGAGGAAAATTCCACAATTATGTTTTACAGTATAGCTTGAAGGATAACTAGAAAGATTTCTATTGGAAACATGCAAACATGCTTTTATTCGAAGGTTTGCACTTCCCTAGTGAAAATGCTTCGGACATTGATGAATTTTGCAACGTTTCACTAACCAAAAACTAGACGCTTGCAAGTGCCACGTAAGATTCTGGTGAGATCTACCTGCAGGCGTCTAGTTTCTGGCTAGCTAACACTGCATTAGTCGCGCGGTGTCTAACAGGTACAAGATTTCTTATTTTCATCATTTCATAATTCGTTGGTTATAACGATTGAGTTGATTTTCAGTCGTCCAAACATTTTGAACACTCCATGTTAAATACCTATTTTATAAACAAATAAGTTCAATTGGTGATGTTTGAACAAACAAATAGTCTTTTCCGAATCATTTGTACTCAATTACCAAAAGATCTGAAAATAATATGACAATTAACTGTGATAAGGTGATCGTACATCCCACAGATGCGGCCCAAGCAAAAATGTTATTTTTTTCCGTGCGACTAATGCAGTGTTAAACGTTACAAAACTCGTCAATGAGTACAGCATTTCTAATTGGGTTTATCTCCAAATGATAGAATAATATGATAAGTATACGGGGAAAAGATTTCGCTATTTTAACGAATCAGGAAGGAGTAATGAGAAGTAGCAAAATGGGACGTACATACTATTATCTGAAATTTCAAAACAAAAATCGAATAGAATCCTTGCTGGAACTGGCTGTTAATTCAGTCAGATTGAAGTTGGTTGGAACAGCTAACTCCAGCAAAACTGTTTTTGCGGATCCTGAATGAAAAAATCTTCCGAATCTTGAACTTGCAGCATACTTCCGTTTAGGTTTTAGAATTACGCAGGAGTGAAAGTAACGAAACAGACTCGCCAGCGATCTCACGAATGGCACAAACAAACACAATTCTCAATGAGAGGAAATGACAAAGAATGCACTTACGTGTGCGTAGTCGAATATACTACCAATAAACGTATGCGCGATGATTCAGAGCAACACAAAACTGATATCAATCGTCTTGGAAGGGGCCACGAAAGGAGTGACACATCAATTAAACCAAATTACGTTCTGATTGTGACTATTCGTGATTGTATCATAGTTTTATCGTGTGCAACTTGACAAGGACCATTGATATCAGTTTTTTGAATTCACGTTTTCTCTCTGCAATCACTAAACGATGTCGCTAATGGACTGTGAACGAATGTCGCATTGAAAGATTTTGCATAATCTTATTGTTCTTGATGAACGCTAAAAACTATTCGGAAGGAGATCGAAGTTTCTCATGACACTTTCAAACGTTCACTAGAAATCTCTTTAAAAATTATGTCCCCAACAGCTCATCCACCAATCCGTAAATTGTGCGAAGGACATAAAGAAAATGTGAAATCAACGCAGACGCGATGTAGATATGGGTGGATCTGTTGTTGAAGATGATCGTTCGATTAATTACAACTTGGACTTTGTTCTAATGAACAAAGGTTTGGAAAATAAAAACGATGATATTGAATTCACGTATGTAAAATTCTTCATATTCAAAGAACAATTAGCAAACGTTTTGTAAACAATATCATTTTGGAATATAAATTATCAATTTAAACAAAGTATTAAACAAAATATGATGATGTATCCAACAACATAATGATATTAGAGAGACAGAATTTCTGACATAATCGGACGGAATTTTTAACGAGGTTTAACAGGTTCTGTCGGATTTTGTTTCGCATATACGCTAACTCCGAGTTGAGAAAATGTTATACTTTTAAAAGCCTGATTTACCCGAATCAGAGTTGAATCAAGTCGAAGAAAGAAGTTCACATCAAGTTAAATAAAAATTTTCAAAGTACGAACAGGGTGATCCCATAAAACAAAAAAAAAACACTTTTGAAATACATTCGAATGAGATTATTGAAAAACTTACTCAAAATTTGTATTTGATGCATTGAAAATGCATTTGAAATATCCAAAATGTATTGAAAAAACATTCGTACTCTTTAAAGAGGAATTCAAAATGCTTTTTATGCTGAAAAATGCATTTCAGAAGCTTTTTTCGTTGTATGAGGAGAACAGGATAAGATCAATACGCAAAATCCAATCGAACTTGATTTACTTTTCGATACGCAACAAATTGGGGTTACTTTGTAACTGAAAGGAGTTACTTTGTGACACACGTCATGTGCACTGAATCGTTTCCTATGCGGTTTTTGACTCTGCCAATCGGTTTTTTATCATTTCCTTTTCTCAGAGAAGATTATTTTCGAACAATTATGAAACAAAGTGTATGTGAATAAACGTGGGAATAAATGTCACAAAGTAACCCCTGCGATCATTCATTATGATCGTAGTCTATGGAAAGATTACACGGCTACCCTAACTCAACATTCGGTATGTGATGGAGGATATCATTGCCATAACTAAACTTCTGAGCGCAGTATATAAACGGTTGGCTGCGATCCCAGTCGAAATTCGAAACCTCCTTTCCACTCATCTACAGAAAATCAGGACACATGCTTCACTTTGAGGAGCAAAGAAGGAGCTGTATCCTCTCTTACTCTTCAAAGTGGTACATATTTCTTGATCTTCCATGGGTAGGTGGAAAGGAGGTTTTAAAATTCGAGTCGGAAACAGTCATACAGTTTTGCCGTGCGTTGAATTCCTAACTTTCTGCAGAAACCACGGCAAACATATACGTGAGGTCAACAACATAAAATTGTGCAAATACATGAAGTGAATCACGATAAATAAATAAAATGAAATAGATGGAGAAGAAAGGTTTTCTCGACGTCAACTTGTAAAATGTATGAAATGCTGGTCCCGTGCGATGAAGAATTTTGGAAAATGCGTTTGCGCAAAGTACACCTATCAATTCGGAATTTTCTGAAACCAAAAATCCACAGGACGCGAGAATAAAGTTCTTCCGACGTTGGTTCTTACGGTGATTTGACAAAAAGTAGGAATATTCGGAATGAAGGCTTATAGATAAAGCACAATAATGTGCAGCCTCAAGACACTTGATGTTGATCTCAACAAAGTAACGATAATTTGTGAACAAATAGTATATATAAATCGTATACAAGATTTTCATTGTAGTAGAATGTACAAATAGTAGATCAGCAACCACAGAACATGCCGCATGGGCACCCTCAGGGAAAATAAGGCATTTCGGCCCAATTGGGGTAAATTTTTCTGGCGACGTTTTGATGATCCGCGTATCGTCCGCACATGATTGGGACACCATTTTGCACGCTTTACTTTTACCAAGAATATGTTTGACAAAATAATGTTGAGAAATTTGTATTCAAACATTGCGAAACTGATTTTTGATATTACTGTCATGCTTTCTGGTAGCCATTACCATTCACTTTTTTCCCATACTTATATAGAGAGAAAAAGTATTGTTACGCCCAATATAATTTGTGGTACGCGAGAACTACAAATGCATCATGCCGATGAAAATAAAATATTTGTAAAACGAGTGAAACATCTTCACATGTTTGTAGAATTCAATCTCAGTTCCTAAATATTAGAAATCACAATATCCTTCTCTGAACCTTTTTCCCCGCGTACTATTATTGTGTAATAAAATCACAATACTAACAACCATCGCACTTCTAAAAACGGACGATTCCCATTCCAGCCACAACGCAGTGCCACATGAATTATGAGTATGAAATGAATTCACAAGGAATTCATTCTTCGCAGCCATAACGGACATCGCTCAAGAACATCTATTCCGCTAAATATGAATCCATCGTGCAACGGAGGAAGAAATAACAACGAAACGTAGAGAATGATATCAACGAAACGAATATGAAATTATGGACTAGAATCAACGAATATATCTGAGAACGTAAAACAAAAATCCAATATATTATATTCTAATCAACACACTGAGAGAAATGTACCTAGCTGGGACAACTAAATGTTAGTTGCCATCGCTAGAGTCCAGCTGGGATAAATAAGAGTCGAGTTGTCTCTAGAACATTAATGAAACGGTTCATTCGAACGGAATACAAAATTTAGTTGGCGCATCTAAATTTTGACTTACAATGACTGAACTTCTTAGCTGTCGAATATTTAACTACACCTCTTCTCTCAATGTAAAGGAATGACTTAGGCAACTAACCGATCAGTCAGACAAACATACTCCGATTCCCTTCTTGTGCATACGCAAATTTTTCCAACGGTACACTTTTACCGTTGCATCATTCTTATTACGCATAAAATATGAAGAAAAGTATTCATTTCAAAATATTTCTTACGTAATATAATCTGGAGTGCCATTAGCATAATCATGATGATGTATTTCCGTATTCGAATAATGGCCAAAATTACAGTATTTCGGTGAAGAAAATGAAATCACAATAAATGATCGTTCTCGCAGGAATGTATGATTGCGATTGTCCAAGAACCATGAGCAAATACTTACACCATCGCCTGAGAAATCCACCTTGAAGTTTCGAACATATACCACGATGTACCCTCATTTTGGCCAAATTTATACAATTCACCAACGGTTACACAAATCACACAGCTAAATTTCCGCACTATTTTCCTTGGTATACTTGATATACGTACGAAGTGAATAACACTTATTTATTGAGGATGGAATTTCTCGAGACCCTGGTTGTCACGTTATTGTTGTTTTTATGAGATCGAGTCTCGTCCTTTCACGCGACGAAAAACAGAGGATGGAAAACACTGACGAAGGATGACGGAGAGCAAGAGAGAAAGTCGTTGATTCCCCTCCTTTCCTCTTTTCTTTTTCAAACCCGAAAGACTGGCAAATTCTTTATCAAAACTTTGTGACTGTAATCCTCGTATCCTTTCATTTATTTCTAATACACGTTGAAGAAAAAATATTTACATTCACAGATGTATTATTTGAAAATTAATTACGAATCGAATCTGTTGGTACTTGTTTAAATATGTAATTCATGTTACTATTCCACTGTTATGGGGCTGTTATATTCCAATGTTCTTGTGGTGTGATTCGATTTTAGGAACGTTGAGACCGAGATAACGAAAGGGGTTACAGAAACCGATCATCCGGAGAAAATGGATATAAATATACGTGGCGATCGGTTCGAAGTCGGCCGGGACACTGGAAGAACCAAGTGAACGCCAACACTCACTTCACCACGTCGTCGTCGTCGTCGTCGTCGTCGTCGTTCCGTACTTCGTGCTACGAACTCATGCAACTCTCTCAGGTGAACGATTTATTATTACCCCCACTTGATATCTTTTATTCTCCTCCACTTCTTCTTCTTCTTCTTCTTCTTCTTCTTCTTCTTCTTCTTCATCTTCATCGCTTGCTTGCTTCGCTCGTCTGATTTCCTTCTCTTATTCTTCTTCCTTGTCCCATTTGATCTTCTTCTCCCGATGGTTATGTACATTTTTTTAATGCATACAAGGTTTTTCTTTCGTTCGAGAAAGTAGAGTTCTAAAGAAACTTTGTGGTTCACAATGTAACACGAGGTGTTATCGCGATCTCTCGCTGAGAAATGTTGAAGAAAATGTATAGGAAAGTAATTACAAACTTGAATTGTTCGTTTACTGGATATGTTTTCTTTGTAAATATTATAAGACATTTCTCAAGTGATTCTAGAGATATTACGAATTTGGGAAAACGGTACTTCGTAAAGAGCTGTGTGATATAACTTTCTGATAATTTCTATGAATCATAAGAAAGGCGTCTGAACGATTTCCAAAACTAATGTACGAACAAACTTTTTCATATGATTTAGAGAACATAATGAATTTTTGAGATATTGAGGGGAAAAATGTTTACTGAATCAAATTTTTTCACTTCCCCAATCAACATTTTGTGTCTTTCGATATCTTTTAAACAAGTTTGAGATGCCTCATACAATACTTTCAGAAATGTTTTGAAAGGAAGAAAGGTTTTAAACATCTAGAAGATATCTAAAAATTTGTCATAAGATATCTTGAATTCGTCCGAATGACATCGCAAGAAACGAAATATGTATTGGGTTCTTTATCCTATTTCTTGGGCATAGATATTTGTGATATTGAAAAACTTCCCAACAGATACTTTATAAGTTTTTCATGCAATTCGTCCCGGAGATCCTTAATGCTTCTAAACCCTTTCGAACATATTATTTTTCAATCACATTACTTATACCGCAAAACTAATTGGGATCTTATTATCACAAACTCTGCCGTGCGATAAAGGATTCAAGATAGGGCATAATCTAAATAAAATCCAGAACTAACCGAAACATTGAATACTCGATTAAAAAAGAAGGGGAAACCTAAGTGTAAAAATTCTCAAAATTATATATAATTTATATATAATTCAATACATTTTATATATAATCAATCATATTGGGAACGTACACATTATACTAACCGCTTTGACGTTCTAGAACTAACCGTTTTCTTGTAGAGCAAACTGTTTGGTTACAACCGACCCTTAAATAAATGCCTTGAGTTAAGGGGTAATATCACGTATGTCCACGAAACTTTTGGCCATTGTCTAAGACTTACCACAAACGATAGAAACATTTTTGAGATATGGGGTTTTGTGCGTATGAAATTACTTGCCTTCGAGTCCCAGAAACACATTTTATCATATTTGTACAATACAAAATGGCGACATATCAGCACATTCAAAGTAAGTCTGTTAATTCACATGGGCGTACCGCTACTGGTCACAATTACGAATATAGGACGAAAAACTGAAAAGTGTCTCAAAATATAGTCCAAAATCTAGTGAACATCGTAGGATTTTTCCGAAAAACTGATTTTAAAGGAAATGGCATTGATTTGAATTTTTTTCCAATTTCTTCTTTGCTAAACCGATCGAAAATCCCTCATAAAATCTGTCGTATTCAATTCATTGAAAAAATCCTACGATGTTCGCTTGATTTTGGACTATATTTCGAGAAACTTTTCAGTTTTTTGTCCTACATTCATAATTGTGACCCGTAGCGGTACGCCTATGTGAATTAACAGACTTATTTTGAGTGTGCTGATATGCCGCCATTTTGTATTGTAAAAATATGATAAAATGTTTTTCAGGGACTCGAAGACTAGCACTTCCACATGCACAAAACCCTATATTTAAAAAATGTTTCTACCGTTTGTGGTAAGTCTTAGAAAACGGCAAAAAATTTCGTGAACCTAAGGTAATATTACCCCTCCTTAAGTGACGTGACGCTCTAAACCTGAGTTAATCTCGCGTCCTTATAACAATATAATTATTCCTGTTGTATATTCAGATAGAAAAACGTCTCAATAATGACATCATAATGGTGACAAGCACGCTGAGAAATGTTTGCATCATGATGCCCAGGTGTTTCCGCATAAAGCATTGTTATTTGTGACAAAATGAGGTGATGACACCATAATAAAAACATAATGTTTACATTCTATGCATCACCGCAACGTGAATGAAGTTCATGATAGTATGTTTACGACGGGTTATGTTCCAAAATAGTATGTCAACGCTGATAGAATATTTCAACAATCTTCAAACGTCCGTATGATATCTCAAAGAAGAATATTCTGCAGCCAAAAAAAATTAATCTCAAAATGAGAGGAAAAATCCCTTTGAATCAGAAAAGATATTTCCCTTTTGTTTTCTTCTCCAATTGAGAATATGTCTCTACGATTGAGAGTACTTTGAACAAGTCACAATCCGAGAGATGGAAATCCTTCCACCACAAAGACTCATCCTCTCAAATGGAGGGGAATACTTTTGTTACCATACACGGAGAGAAGTATGCGGTAACGGTTACTATAAAGAATAGTAATTTGGTGACAGATATTTCAAAATTGTAATGAGTCCCATGCGAAATCGGATTGAGTACGATAAACCGTTTACGTTACCATGGAAACGACGGGTTAACATCGTAGTAATGATCGCCAAATCGCGAGTCATCACTCACTTCCTGTTCTAAAATCGCGATGAGAACTAAGGTGGATGGTAATCAGTCGCATATGTTTTTCTCCGCGTGTATTAGAAAAGAAGTTGCATTAAAATGAGAGTGTGGGTGGAAAATTGAATGCGAAGGTGTTCTTTACATTGCTGGAAATGCCAGATAGGAACGGATGGAGATGGACAAAACCCGGATTTAAAAAGAAACTGCATCTATCTATTGCTATACAGTTTTTTTCTGTTTCGATCCGTTTCTATCTGGCATTTGCGTCAGGGTAACTACTTTATAGAACGATTTAGATGTTGTGAGAAGGGTCTATCGATATCCTAAGGGTACCCTGCGAAAAATGCCAGACAGAACCGGACAAAAAATAACTGTCATGATTTGAACGGGTTCTTTCCTGAGAAATCCGGTCAAAAACTGACAGAATTTCTCCCCGGCTTTATCTGGAATCACTAAGTTAGAATCCCTTGTGAAAAAAACTGTGAGCAATTTTTTGGAACAGTTCTGTTTGAAATTCATAAACATTTGATAATTTTTTGATTGGTTGGAAAGTTGACCCGGGTCAGGGTCTCGAGACGATTGGAAGCACTCACAGGCTGCAACATCCAGTCAAAAATGAACGAATTTTTTCTGCCAGGTTTTGACAGGATGTTCCGATTTTATGATTTTGGACAAGGAACCTTCACTGAAGGTGCATTGAGTGTTTGGACATTTGAAAGTACATTGATCATTCTATGAACGTGAATTGACGTACAATAAAGTTACATTTGAACTACATGTGTTTTCTTGGGAGAGTTTAATTGACTCGACAAACGCAAATTATCGAATATATCTTGAAATGTTGCATGAAATGTCCATTAGGAATCAAGGAGATCATCTCGAAAACCTGTGTCCCGAAAATATTTCTTAGGAATTTAAAAATTGTCTTATGCAACATTTAAATATATTCTCCAAACACCCCATATAACGATTCATGCCTAGAAAATATTCCAAGACAAATTTAAGCTATCTTATGGAACACCTAGAGATATGTGTCGGATGTTTGGAACAGTTCCTGCACAGAAAAAATACCGTTAAGATTCTACATAGGTTGTTTCGAATTTGACGTTTAACCTCATCAATATTTTTATACATCGAATCAAATATCAAATAATAATATATAGAATACCGAATGGATCTCTAATTACTCATAGATCTGATCTTACATAAATTTTCCTGATCATTTCAATGTTTTTCGAAGAAGTAATTACCAAGTAGAAAGATTTATGAGTGTTATTGCGTTCCTTCGCTTTTAAGATGTTTAAAACTATTACAAAAAAATTCATACACTTTCTCCAAATGCGTATACTTACACCGCATAAGTGCGCACACCTACCCGCAATGGGGGTTGAATATATGCATTTTGGATTTTCTTAATCGCCTCCATTTTCCTCCAAGTTTCAAGGTTTTATGTATTATCATTCAATTTAATCATTATCTGAATAAGTACTTTGTCACATACACTCTTTCATTTTCCTTTCATCCCTATCATTTAATTGCAGCATCTCTTTAAATGCTCAAGTCCGCACACTTGTCCCGAATTACTCGATTATCATTTTCTTATCACGGAAAAAATTTAATTATCAATGAAAATTTTAAGGAATATCGATACGATCATCAATTTTGATTAATCATACTCATAGGAGCATAAAATTCGAGTTATAATTACTCTGATTGGCGTATTTCCCGTGTATCGTAAATGCAAGTGATAAATGAAATACAATAAAATATCTTAACCTCAACATTATTGAACTCCATCAAATCACCTTCAAGGAACACCAACACATGTATAAGCGAAATTACATTTTCCTTGAGTAACTATAGTCCTCACAGCAATCTCAAAGTTTGATTTATGATCTTTTCTCCGATGGTGAGCAAGTTTCATGGACTTTGCATCGACGCCGAGAAAACTTAATTAGGATTACATTTCAGCTTTTGTTTGATTATGACTATTGATATTTTCATTTTTTATTTCTTGATCCGGATAATGCAATGTTTGAGAGAAGTTATTTTAGGACTCTCTTCTCGTTGAGATTTCAATGTCATTTTCGGATTGATTCATTTCTTACGATGATGCGACATACGATAAACGTGTTCGTTTTTTTGTCCCAATTACTTGCAAGTATATTCTTGAGGATATATCATTGTTTATGGCAAGAAGAATTTTATTAACATCTATTTACGGAAAATTAACATTTTCAACATTCAGTCAAGTTTTTATGAACTTGAAAATGTAAAAAAATTATCAAGAATTACTGTGTGTTCCCTGTAAACGAAAATCGGCCTCAACTTCATACACATTTTATGAAATTGTTCACATCAACGGTTTATCAAATTTTGTAGGATGGTATTGAATGATTCTTAATTTTATGAAATTCCATCTCGATTTCAATACCATCATATTTTTGAACTTTAATAGATAATTGTGACTTTCAGAAAAAAATTTTTCAATTTCCTTCCTAATATCAAATTTAAGAATTTCATTGATTCGTTATTGAAGTATATTTCAAATGTCCAAGAAGAAAAGTATGATAAAAAAACTGATAGGTTCGCAAATTTTCAGATTATTTGACAATTTTCAAATTTTCCTACGAATTTCCAAACATGTTACTGAAGCTGCAGCTTTAAAATTCTTCGAGAATTAACTAAAAACATGCTTGGAATATAACTTCCAACTTGTTTGAAAGTATTTCTATTCAAATATGAACCTATTACAGTTCCAGTTAGATGAAACAAAAAATGTATGTCTCCTAAAAAATTGGAGGAAAAATGAAGCGTGTTGGTCAAAATGACGTGAATTTTCCTAAGGGGATTTTATCGAAGCACTTTTGAATAGTTTGGGATGAACGATTTGGCTTGTACCACGGCGCCGGTATCTCCTTAAAGCCAATTCCAATAAAATCCCAAATAGCGCAAGAGTCCGGAAGACTTATTTACGACTGCATTGTGTTAATAATAAGCTCTTTTAGAACTCTTATGCTATCTGGGATTTGATTTCCTCGAAATGAATTATCAAAGTATTTCATACATTCGCATAACCCAACCATCGTTCGCTAGACATTGTAAGCCACTATTGCACGGCTTCCATATTCATCCACGTTATAACCACGTCTCCTACTTATCCACTTAGAGCCCACAAAGACACGCACACATCGACGGATATGCTGTCTCATCTGAACACACTTCGCTGAGAAAAGAATTATAAGGATTACGGCGATACAACAAACTGAAGTTTATGTCCATTAAGTTCCCTTAGAAAAGTTTATTCCATTCTGACGAGAAAGCTTCATTTCCCTTAGAATGATACTATTTCCAAATCTTGAGGACCTTCGAGCGCGGTAGAACTGTATTTACAGTCACAAATGTCTGGGTATACACATACAGCATATAGGTATAGTCTAAGCAAAGAAATCTTTGTACCAAACCTCTTATGCGAAATAGCAATTAATATGAAATTTATAAAATATTACAACATAGTGCTCTAGAGGTGGGCGAATCTTGACGAAGCGAATCTTTTGTATACAATACTTATCGAGTTTTGATAAAAATTTTATAGAATTCGATACAAATTAAACATTTTTTTTATACAAAAGATTCACTTCGTAAAGATTCGCCTACCCTTGTAGTGCTCGACTCGGATTGCACCGTGAATATGAATCCAGGGATGAAATTATTCTCCATTCCCCGTAACAAATTTTCTAAATATCAGGAGGGGTGTAGGAACCTTGGCGAACCGAACTTTTTTCCATACAAACCATCGATCGAGTTCCTATTGAAGTCTATAAAACATTTATCGAAGCTTGACATATTTTGTATACAAAAAGTTCGGTTCGATAAGATTCACACACCTCTGGTAAATATGCGAAACGATTTGACATTTTGTCATTGTCATGTTAATTTTGAAAATATCGTAAGATGCAACTTTTGCAACTTGCGTTTTGAAGTGAACATTTTTTTATTCGCATTCAGGATACCAAAAGTTTTCTTCATGATGGTGAAATTTTTCAAAATTTTACTTATAATATGCTGTAATAGTCTTTATGTACATGATCGGAACTATATTCAACCAGAGATGAGTTGAAGAGATTGCTAACGAGATATGAAAACCATAGTCCAATTTCTGATTGGCAGTATCACGTTTTCCGTTTATCTCTTCATGCTGGTTGGCTTAGAAGAAAAATTCATCCAATCATATATTTTTCTTCAAAAGAAACAAACGTGATACGGACCATGATTTTAACATTGTGTTAGCAATCTCTGCTATTCATCTCTGATTCAACATAGACAAATATTTCAGTGTAAAAATTATGTTACATCTCCCGTGGACTATTATTAGTTGAATGAAATCGAATGTTCACATATATGTACGTAGAATAATATGTTGAAAACGATGTTGTATCGATACTCGACCGACGGGCGTAGAAGGCATTCATCATAACCAAAGTTTATACTTCCTCTAATTGAGCCCTTTTGCTAGTGTAATAATTCCAAAAAATCAAATCTTCTTATTCGGCCAATCGATGATGTAACTATTCAAGAATGTAAATAATAAAAATCGTCTTATACCCAAAACAGAATGTTTTCACTACTCTTAAGCCATTTACTTTAATGTAGTCATTACTTTTTAGGTGGCATACACGGAGAAAAAGGAATTCGCTGTGGCAGCAAAATCTACTTTTGCTGGTTTCCTTTTGCCAGAGCAGCAAACTTTTTGCTGTTCCAGCAATCTTGTTAGCTGCGACAGCGAATTTTTAGCTGTGGCAGCAAAAAATGTTTGCTATCCCAGCAAAATTTGTTTGCTATTCTATATATAATACTGAAAATTTGCTGGCGGAGCAAACATTTTTTGCTGCCACAGCTAAAAAATTGCTGTCGTAGCTAACACGATTGCTGTTATAGCAAATTTTTAGCTAGGTCAGCAAAAAATTTTGCTATTCTATATATAATACCTCGATTTGCTGCGTCAGCAAATTTTTTCTCTCCGTGTACAAATACACAACAGATATTTGAAAAAAAAAATTCCTCCCCCCTGAAAAACATGCTTGAAGTTGAAGCTGCGTAGAGAAAATATTCAAATCTGATCAAATTGCTGGAAACAAAAAGACCGACCCCGTGTGCGCACCAAGGGTTAATATTAATGTAAGATATAATATAGCAAAAATTTTAAATTCAGCTACGTGCAAATTAATTCTCAATTTAATTCTAAGTGGTTGATTATTTCTAATAGTTTTCCATTTCCAATATTATCGAGTGTTTGATGATAGTTGACTTCATTTCCCGGAACGTCACTTGTTATTCAACATCAAAGATCTTGATCAAGATCAACATTGAGCATTTCTTCAACTCTAACTTAAATATGGAGAATGCACAAAACCTAATAACTCTATGCTAAATTCACAACTTTTGCATTTGGTTAATCACTTCATGTGAGGAATAATTTAGATCGATTTTGCATCAATTACCAACACCCTTCTCTTTGACTCATTCCATCGACCAAACCATTCTTTCCTACCGTATCCAATAAATTTCATACACATGTATTAGCGTGACCACCTTAATACACAGATGGAGATACGTGAAAACGGAAAACTGATGTAACGCGAAGTAGAACGATCTAGGACACTTTAATGCAGATAACAGAAATTATGAATTTACGATGAGAATTAACTACGCCTTTTTCATTCGTTGAACATATTCATCGCGTAAACTAGGCACTTACGCGGTTGATTTTTCTCTTTTTCTTTTTTTCTCTCAGTTTTTTATCCGCACATCTTTAATTGTTAACGATGAGACGTATCATGACGATTAACAATGTTATTATACATACACAAGTAATGACGTCAGAAAACCAGCTTTTTCCTCAAAGACAAACCGGTTATTGGATTGCCTGTTATGAGAAAAATTGTACGGATTTAGATTAATTATGAGATGTATCTCGTATCATAATGATCGACGAAGATTATGGATGAAACAATTTTTATGTAAAATCATAGCAACTATATGTATCATTATGGTTGTCAGTTTTTCTCTTGGTAACGCCGGAGTCGACACGTCCTCTTCCTATTGACACCATTGGTTTTCACATGCATATCCGGATATAAAAGTTTATGATGACCAAGAGACTCGAGGGTACTTGAGCACCAAACGAAGTGAGTCAAATTTTGCGCCAACTTTTTTTATAAATTATACTTTCAACATAAATTTTTAGAGGATAATAATGAAATATACGACTAGAGTTAGACTCTAAAATATAAGTTTCAATCTTTTACTGATTTTCTGGCGAGTATAAGAGGATTTTAAAAGTAATAAGCTCCAACTCACGACAAATTTTTTGTTATTCAATTTCCCGATATGTGCAAACCATGAGGCAAACCCACACCGAAAAAAAATCATTTGTTGCGATTTCTCTAAATTAGTTCGGCGACTAGATACAGTTGTCATATTTGGATAACTAAAACGGGTGTTGGCTCAACCAAATTCAAATTCAATTTCTCTAATTTTAGTTGCCGTTACTACCCAGGTATGCGTTGAAAAATGTACCACGCTTGATGCCAAGCTTGAGCCAATGCTAGTCAACATTGGGTCTAGCATGGTTACCAACATTGGCACCAAATTAGATTAATGTCTGGGATGATAACAATGTTCAACGCTTGGCATCCAAGCTTGGTTCAATATCAAGATTCAATATTGTTTTTATGTTTTGAATCGACATTGGTGCCATGATTGATATACAATCAACGTCAACGAATGGGATAGTTTTCTCATTGGCATCCAAGCTTGATTGAATATAATATATTCCGACACATGAAATTTCGGAATATTGGATTTCGACACAGTTACTTTAGTCTAGATAGAACAGGAGTTCTAAATGAGTTCAAAATTAATGAAATGGATTCATAAAGAACTCTTTTAGAACTCTTGTGCTATCTGGGAAGACGCTGAGAGGATACCCGTATTTGGGCTGACGTACATTCAGGCGTATTATCTTTCAAGTTTCTGATATGCGAATAAACTCCAAGTTCGCGTCATGTGGCTATATCTAGGGTTACGGCGAGCCAAGTGTAGATTGAAGCTTGGTTGACGAAAAATAAATCAAACGCAGCGACATATGCTTAATCCTAGCACTAATGTCTGAGGTGCTATTAAGGGTTGGTGAGCTGTGACGGGCCAAGCGTCAGTCGAGAATTGGTTAAGGAAAATTGAATCAAACACGGCAAAATATGCTCGGTCCTAGCGTTGGCATCTAAAGCTCTATCAACGCTTAGTCAGCTACGGTGGGCCAACCATTGGCTGAGGCTAACGTTCATTTTTATCAGGGTGCTTTTTTCCTGACATTTTGGGAGAAAACTTTTTCTTGAAATTTGAAATTTGGACTCTTTAGCGCAATAAATGAAGTAATCAAACTTGTTTCCTGAAAATTTCAAACTTTTTCCTCCATTCGGTTCAGAGAATTCTTAGGTACCGAGAAAATGTTTACTTAGTCGGTATCTCTTTAAGGGGATACCAGCGTACTATCCGAGTAAACATTCTGTCTGCAAGATTTCTCCGGTCCGCACTTCTGAAACAGCCTGAAATTTTCGGGGAATAATCTTTGATACTTTGCAAATTGCTCTACATAGTCAAAAATTTGAATTTTGGAAACAAATTCTCTTTTACCGGCTGAGGAAAGAAACTTTTTTCTCCGAAATTCAAACTTTGGGCTACGCGCCGCAATGCGTAAAGTACCAAAGATCACTCCCCGAGAATTTCAGACTGCTTCACGAATTCAGTTCAGAGAAATCTTGAAGACAAAATCTTTACTCGGATGCTACGCTGGTTTCCCCTTTAACGCGTATGAATCATTTTCTCTACACTGTTAGAAATTTCTGCATGAAGCTTCAATCACATGTGATGGACGCAATTCCCACTCACGTGATGGAAAAGATTCTTGAAATTTCAATCACAAATGAATGAAAATTCATTCACCAAACTATACTGTTACGGGTAATATAATATAGTAAATATGGAAAATTCATTCACGTGTAGCTGAGTTCTTCATTCGATCATCAAGAATTTGGAATTTCATTCGCAAGTGTGCTTGAAAAATGAATGTAATTTCAAGAAATTTTTAACAAGGCAATTTTTGGACAAAAATGCTTGGAAGCGAATATTTTGAGTTTGATAATTTCCTCATGAAGAGGACTACACGATTATCGCAACCAATGGCCGTACGATCAAATTTGGCTGACTCCGAACTTATGGCTGTCTTATGGGTCACTGATGGCAACTATAAGTTTGTAACAATCGAACATGTAGCGCAGACAGTAAAAGTTTGACATTAACATTACAGAAATATTACATTAATATCTAATATCCCAAGTAGCACAAGAACTTTTCAAACATTCTGCGCTGTTTCTATAATCATGCATAGAATGTGCAGGTGAGCCTGTTTTGGATAAATCCAAAAAATACATTCTAACAATGTGCGTAGAACATACTTATCTGAAACCGTCTCATTCAAAGATTCTGAGAATGATCATAATATCATTACATTAATATTTAATAGCCTGGAGAATGACTGAAGCATCATTGCCAGCAAACCTCTTGATCTAACAGAATTAATCGATCACGTATTCTCATTAATTAGAATGACCGATCAGAAAAAAAATAAAAACCTCTGTTGTTGGCAACAGAGGACTAAAGTGAGTTTTACTAGGATTTTTTAGTTCTACGTCAATTTTCGCCATTTTTTCGGAGTGTACAAGAGTATTTTCCAATTGATTCGATTAGATAATTTGATTAAACCTATAAATTCACCCGGTCAACGTAATTAAACATGCGTTTTCTCTTACGCATTGTATTTGATGCACACAAGACATGTGATTGATGGCCACGTGGACGTAACACGTTTTCTCACGTAATTGTGACAAGTGAGTATAAAATGAAAATAATAAAACTTGTTAAGTATATACTTACCGCACATTTATCGCCTTAAAACCTTTTTCCATAATTATCAGATAATTGTACGCGCATAGATGGTGTGTTATGAAACATAATTTGACATGTTTGTACATGATAACCTTGACATTTCAATTGGAGATCAATTCATGTAATTTTGTGTTGCGTGAAAAAAAGTGATGTGCAAGAGAAACTGTCAACTACGTATGATTATATTTATTTGCACTATTGAAAATGTCGGAAAGATTCGGGAACAAGTGGGACAGAAACCGCCGTGGAATGGAAAAAGGACACTCCCGGTTTATTTCCAAATCTTCCCGGTATCTTCGGTACACGGTAAAAAATTTCTGCAGGAAACTTCACATAAATGTTGGGAAAGAATTAACACATCAGGGCTGGGCAAAATACTGCAAAAAATGTATTCCAAATAAAAAATGGAAAATACTCCAAAAAGTGTATTTCAAATGCCAACATACATTTTGTATTCCAAATACATTAAAATGAAATACAATCGTAAAATGCATTCATAAAAATTCTATGGGTCTGAAGAAAACCGTTCTCCAATCGACATTGTAAACTGTGAGAGATACAAATATAAACAATATGATTCATTCATCCATGGTAAAGGCATTTGAGTGGAATCATATACAGGATAATTGAAAAGGTTCAATTGTGAATATATACATTCGCAAGAAGAATATATTCTTCATCAGAATAAACACCAAGAAGGATACCATTCATAACATGTGTAACTTGTTAAAAAAAAAAACCCAGCGTGATCTAAAAAACCACCAACTTCAGTGGGCCAACGTGGTTCTAGCTAGTGCCAGTTACAGGCAGGGTTGGCACGTAATATACTTCTAAGTATTTTACATAGTTTACGATACGTAAGAAACCGAGTATCTTACACATAAAACCAACCCCTTGCCTTTGGGGGGACAAGAGGGTTCAAGTACCTTACATATATTACGTGTCAGAAACCAAGTATGATACGTAATGAATTGAAAAATTATGTAATAAACCCAACCCTGGTTACAGGCAACCTATAATGGCCGGTCCCATCTTTAATGGGTTTTGTTCGTCCTAACGTGTTCTAAGTTGCGCCCCAACCTGCATCATACCAAGCGATTCATGTTTATAACAAAAAGAACGAATCGAAAATATTTGGAACAGGTTGGGGTAACTTAGAACAGGGTAAAACGAATATAGCTACACGGGAAAAAAGTATTGCTGGCATAACAAGCAGGTCTGTTACTATAGCGTCTACAAAAACAATTAGCCGAAAGAGCAAGAAAAATGATTGACACAACTACATTTTTTTGTTGACATAAACAAATTTGGTAACAGGACTAACGCCTTAGCTGCTAGAGTTAATATTTTTGCAAGGACAACAAATTTCTTTTTAAGCGCTATAGTAGCAAACCATTTTTTCTCCGTGTATAGGATGAACTTCGTTCCAGCTGAGCTGTCCTTTTTCCAATTGAAGGTTCCCATGCAATAACCACATAGGCGCTTGAAACACAGTAAAAGCGGTCACGTCGAGGTTCAAAGAAAAAGGCAGAATTTCGAAAATCTAAAAATATTGGGCGATAGGGCTGGAAAAATGAGTATCAGTATCTGTTTACCATTTTTTGCTAAAATCGATATAGTTTTCGGTGCAGAAAAATGAAAACTTTCTATTTTTTCGCACCAAAAATCAATGCTTTCCAATATTAAACTCGTTATAACTCGGTCTTTTTTGACGTATCGAAATGAACCATGCGGATTTAGATTCGTGAGACTTCCAGACTACGGATTAATCTTGTCCCTAGTTGACTGTAAAGTGTAGTAATATTTTAGGAAATTTGTCTCTGCGTGCACATCAACTGTACAGCACGTGGGTCACCTATGTCCAATACATTGAGAGAATATATAATTAATTGTGGCGAAATGAACCTTGCGGATTTACATTGGTGAGATTTTCCCGAAGACAACAATGTCGTGATAGTTTATAAGGATTGATGAAAAATTAATAAAATTTGAATTCCAAGTGAAAATCACCTTTTTCATGCGTTGCATTAAAAAAGTGGCGGAGGAAATATGAGCTACAGAAAACTTCCAGCGACAAAGTTGTTCGCTAGGATGTGGACAAACTTTTTGAGAAGTTTCAGATCGATTGGACTATCAGTTCTCAAAATACAGCGATTCACTTATCCGCGCGCAACAGAAATTCCTCATGATCTTGCATCGTTTAGCGGCTGAATATCAGGGACTTTAGGAAATATTATATTCACGCAATATTTCAAACAGGATTTATGTTTTATTGGGTCAGATAATCCGAATATCGAACTATTTTTGCAAAATTCGTTAGTTATTCCCTTCTGAATAAACAATTGCCCGAAAGAACGTTGTAAACAATTTGAATTGTTTATTTAAGAGAAGTTACAAACGAACCTTGCAAAAATAGTTCGATATTCGAGTTCTCCGATTCAAAGAACATAAATCCTGTTGGGAATATTGAATGGATACAATTTTTCAAACGACCCCTGATATTCAGTCGCTGAAGGATGAAAATTCGTGAGGAATTTCTGTTGCGCGTGGATCAATGAATCGCTGTATCTTGCGAACCAACAGTCCAATCGATCTGGAACTTTCCAAAAAGTTTGTTCATAACCTAACAGACAACTTTGTCACTGGAAGTTTTCTGTAGCTCATATTTCCTCCGCCACTTTTTCAATGCAACGCATGAAAAAGGTGATTTTCACTTTAAATTCAAATTTTATTAAGTTTTTATCAATTCTTACAAACTATCACGACATTGTTGTCTTCGGGAAAATCTCACCAATGTAAATCCGCAAGGTTCATTTCTCCACAATTAATTATATATTCTCTCAATGTATTGGATATAGATGACCCACGTGCTGTACAGTTGACGTGCACGCAGAGACAAATTTCCTAAATTATTACTACACTTTACAGTCAAAGGGACAAGATCAATCCGTACGACATAACCACCGTTCGCCTCTATGTCGCTTCTCCGTTTCTCCATTGCACGTTGTATCCACTTCCCTTTCATCCACCTCGCCTCCACGGAGATGCGACGTGGACATCGGTTGGTACGCTGTTAGGGACATTGTGGGGTTATGTATTATGTAGTGTCATTAAAATTGCTGTACTTTCTAATAAAAAGTCACAGAATTCTGTTACTTATTGATAGAAAGTATAGTAATTTCAATTTTAAAAAACATCATAATACGTAACCACACAATTTGATTTTATCCCTACTTTATTGTGTAATGTAGTAATTTTTTCAGGTAACTTTATTCTGCGTGTGTAACAAACGAAACATATAGAGATTGAGAGTTGATTTATATGTTGATTCAAACTTGTAACTTATTGAAAAACTTTCGAAAGAATTTGATATTAGATTTTTATCTCGATTCATCCATTATCTTTGAGTAATTACAACAAACAAAACCATTACCAACAAATTACATTGGATAGGCCATATTTTGAAGAGACGTATTCCACGATCTTTCATATTGAATCTTGATAAGCAAGTGAAAATAATTGATCACTGGATATTACTATATTTATTCAGGCACAAATCCATGTCATTATATTCTGTCATTTCACGGCAGTGACACAAATTCGACAGATCAACGAACGCTGGAACTCAGTTGATCGACATCGATGATGGTTGTCGTTCGCTTTCAACTAAAATCCACTTTCTATAATAATATTATTCTCCTATGTTATTGAAGGTTGAATCGTTTATTGAAAGAAATAAGTGATCGAATAACAAAATACTCGACTGTTGAAGACCCAAAATTTTACAGTACTTTTTCAAACGCACGGAAAAAAGTAATCTGCGCATTCAACCACAACAATCATTATTTTTACGACAAATCGGAATGAAATTTGGGACAGATCCCAAAGTTCAGTAACGGTATAACACGAGCTTCACATACAATATGAAGCCAAACGATATATTTGTAACCAGATCACCAGTAACACTCGGAACAAATTGTGGTAAATTATACCACAAAAATTGAGTTGAATGTATCCAGATATCGTCGCAGTGTTCGTTATACATTTGTAGTGGAAATTACCATCAATTTTTCATAAATTGAACATGACAAAAATTTTTTCCCGGATTCTTACCGTACTTACACGGAGAAAATCCTACACTAGTGGTTACTGTGGCCCACACGACTTGGACCGGTCGTTTAGGTAGGTAATAGGGTTAGGTAGGCAGGGTTCGAATCTCTCTACACAGAAGGAAAAACTATCTTGTATCAAGAAAATATTGTTTTCGTTATATATGAAACACGGATTGTCTCAGTTCAATGCAATCTGCTTTGAATCAAGAATTTTGTTTTTTCCTGTGTTTGATTCAAAGCAAATTGCATTGTACTAAGACAATCCGTGTTTCATATATAACGAAAACAATATTGTCTTGATACAAGATAGTTTTTTTTTCTGTGCAAGGAATGAAAATTTCTCGAATAGGAGAAGCATATCTCAAATACCTACCGACAGTAAGTACGGTAAGAATCCGGGAAAAATTTTCTTTCATGTTCAATTTATGAAAAATTTGTGGTAATTTCTACTTCAAATGTATACCAATTAACACTATAACAATATCTGGATACATTCAACTCAATCTCTGTGCTATACTTTACCCCGATTTGTTTCAAGCGTTACTGGTGATCTGATCATAAATATATCGTTTTGCTTTATATTGTATGTGTATAGCTTGTGTTATATAGTACGTTACCAAACTTTGTACCTCTCCCAAATTTTATTCCGATTTGTGGTAAAAATAATGACCATTGTGGTTGAATGGGCAGATTATTTTTCTCCGTGTATTTTAGAAATATCAGCCTCAATGATGTCCAAATTATCGAAAAACATTAGTATAGAGACTGGCACTCGATGATTAGATACGCCAACTCGACCTCATAAAATTTCGAACTGGTGAATTTCATATATACTTAAAATGTCGTTCAATAGTTTCCAATGGGAAAGAAATACCAAAAAAAATTTGTATCGATGTACGACGCCGATTTTGAGCACAAATTAATGAATGGTTCGGTAAACCAAGGAACGTACGCCAATCCTTACATTGATGTCGCTCGCTTTCATCGGTGATGTAATTTCCGTTACACGTGTAAGTCATGCATGTGAGAAAAACTCTCACCTTGTTTCAAGTAGTGATAAAAGTCTCAGATGCGATTCAATACTTTTCCTAGCAAGAACAATATCGTTCTGTCATATTTTGTGATTGAAGCATGATTTCGTAAACCTGAATAATATCTACACGGAGAAAATGGAGCAATGTTGATCATTATCCCAAGCAATACTGACCCCCATTCCTATATAGCAAAAGAGTCCCCTCAAAGAGCTCCCGTTACGACAGTAAACATGAATTCATTATGAATAGTTTGAACTCAAATCGAATTCTTGATTAACAACTTAATGTTCAGAAATAATTCATATTCCTTAGTGAAAATGATTCATATGAGACCACATGTATGGTCATATATGCACTAGGGGTTTCATATATGAACCCATGTAATTCAGATTCAACCCACATGCAGTGCATATACGGGTCGTATACGTCAACCTTTATGCATGTACGGGCCGTATATGCTAGGCGCCGTATATGCATTGCATGTGGATTGAATTTGAATTACATGGGTTCATACACGGAGAGAAAAAATTTGCTGACGCAGCAAATCGAGGTATTATATATAGAATAGCAAAATTTTTTGCTGACCTAGCTAAAAATTTGCTATAACAGCAATCGTGTTAGCTACGACAGCAATTTTTTAGCTCCGCCAGCAAATTTTCAGTATTATATACAGAATAGCAAACAAATTTTGCTGGGATAGCAAACATTTTTTGCTGCCACAGCTAAAAATTCGCTGTCGCAGCCAACAAGATTGCTGGAACAGCAAATAGTTTGCTGTCACAGCAAAACATTTGCTGCTCTGGCAAAAGGGACCCAGCAAAAGTAGATTTCGCTGCCACAGCGAATTCCTTTTTCTCCGTGTAACAGTTCCATCAAAAAAATACGGCCCAATAACTTGATTGTCTAGGATTCCACACCAAACATTTATACCCCACCGATGCTGATGATCAACTTGTTCAGTCTAGTGCGGGTTTTGCGCTGACCAATAGTGGCTATTGTGACGATTTAACAAGCCAGTACTTTGAAACGTTGATTCATCACTGAAAAGAACATATCGAAAGAAATCGGGCGCTTCGTTCAACCTCTGTAAAGCCCAATGGCAAAAGTTAACCCGATTCTGCATATCTTGTTGAGATAATTCTTGGGTCAGTGTGATGTGGTACGGATGATATTGAGCAGCTTGTAGAATTCTGTGTGCCGTACTGCGTGGAATACCCAAATCGCGTTCAATATCACGTAAACTAACATGAGGATTCATGTGTATTATTGCTAAAACAGCAACGCATCGAGGGTCGTTAAAGTTGAAACCTTGATTGTTTCGGCGTTGACCAATCCTTCCTTGTCGACAATTTCTTTCAACTTGGCGAATGACTTCTGGAGAAGGATGATGCTGCCGATCTCCAAACCGCTCTCTGTACAATCGTGACGCTCTTTGATACACTCCGCGACACTCACCCAAGATCATTAAAATATCAACACATTCGTTAGGTGAATAAACCATTTTGAACCCGCACTTACACCGTAAACGATGAAAACTTCTTAATTATCATTTTCGTACTGATATGAAGAATAAACTCTGAAGGTTAGTTCTGTTTACTTTCAATTCAAGGTCGAAACGTGGGGTTTCACTTTAACTTTGATAACTTTGGTCAGAGAAACAACTCGTTTGAGGCTTTTCCGTGAAAATCCATAGAAAATGGTTTTTTGACCTTCAAATGACCTCTAAATGACCTGATATGTTAACATATTCGGACGTAAAATTTTCCGCTCTTTCCATTTCTGAGGTCGAACGTAGGGTTTTCCATCTGAAAAAACATACCGTGACCATCAATTATGCTCAAAATTGACCTCAAGGTCAAATTCAAGGTCACCATCTTATGGCTCCCTTCGAACCCTACAACTTTTATCTGAACAATTTTTTTCCCCCTCCATTCCCTGAAGAGTTATTCAGCTGTCCTGTTTCAAATGGGACGCCCTGTATATACATATATACATATATATATAAGTAATATTTCTATTGTATCAACAAACCCTTTGACGACATACTATTCAGAACCAACTGGTGGTCATTTTTTGTATGTACTATGAAATGCATCAATAAAATACTCGCCTCCCACCACGGGAGTTCTTCGACCTGTATATATACGACCGTGATTTGTACAATTTTCAGAGGGTGATCATGAATTATTTGAAAATGGAGAAAATTGGTGACGACCCTCTTACTTCGATATTGTCAAAATGGCTGTACAGATTCATATAACAACTTCCTTATCTAAGTTCTTACTTAGAAGAATCTGTTTACAAAGAAAATCATTTGAATCAGTGGACTTTTTTTACGTGAGTTATGACGAATCGAATCATGAACTGTCGATACTAATCGAAATCCTTTTCTTTGTTTCAAAACAGTTTCAAAACGTGTTGACCGATCGATATCCAAATCGATAGGCCTCGTGCCCTCTCGATAACGAAAAAATGATCAATCCCGTTTGATGCACTTTGAGTAGGACTGCCATGTACAAATTCAACAACTTAGAACAAGGTCCCAAAGAACTCCAAATTTCCGGCTTGAAATCCGGGCATATTGTGAAACCCATGTAAAAAGATTCGACTTAGCTTGGTCAAAACTAGATATATACACTGAGAAAAAATATAGTGGAACCAACCGCATATGAGTTTGGATGCGACGACTCTCGCCACGCGGTTGACTCAATTGAATATCGATTGAAATAACCGAATGAGCATTTACTTCAATCGATATTCAGTTGAGTCAACCGCGCTCAAACTCATATGCGGTTGGCTCTACTATTTTTTTCTCAGTGTATTGTGTATGGAAATGGGCATGGAAAACTATACATGTTGAAATGATTCATCTATTGGTCTTGTCTTCAAATAACATCGATAGATTTTTTATGCCCATTGCCATACACAATTTGTGTCTAACTTAGATCTAGATGGTCTGATGTTTTCACATGTGAATATATTTCACCATTGAAATTCTTACGTTCTAAATTAAGAATTCTACTTGTATGACGCACTCAAAATATCCAGACAATGTTGAGAACCTCGCCCAGACGTTCCCCGGACGCCCTGCAAACTAGGACAAATCAGGGAAAACCCGGACGTTGGCAGCCCTAATTTTGAGGAGAGTCATCGTACGCCAAATAATGTCCACAGAAGGCAGATACATACACACACACATTTTTGTGAATCGAATTTTTCCAACGTTTTGAAGGTTTTCAATGCGAAATTTGCCATCATTTCGGACTCAAGTTTGCACAATACTCCTATTTCCTTATGAAGGAACATAAAAGTAAAAATGTTATTCCCATTATAAATCTAGTTACATTCAGTGTATATTGAAATCCATTCAAATTTCAATGAGGTGATACAATTTTTCATTCTCAATCTTTCAATGTGATTCACTATGATTGAGACGATGTTGGTGTTTTTACATAAAATGTGAGTCTAGAATAAGATTTTGCTAGAACGCATTCACATGCAGCAAAAGACGACTAATTTTCATCACCTTATGTTTAAGATTCAGGAGTGAAGTGAATGTTGTAGGGGAGAGTTGCCTTGGTTGAACCATCGCCACATGAATCGCCAATGTCACATGAATGAATATTATCACTTTATGATTAGGAGAAATCTAAGTTTTTTCCTTTGGCAATAAAAGGTGGTGGTCCATCCAAGGCGATGGTCCAATCAAGGCAACTCTCCCCTACATATAAACGTGGGATATTAACGTAACGTCTCGGATAATAATCGACCATTGGCGTGAAAAGGTAGGACGAATGTGGAATGATACCCTGAGGAAAAAATTGTACAATTTACATTTTGTTAAGCAAATGTATAGACAATTCAAAATATAATTCGAACTCCACAATTTTAGTTGATTTTACCGCGAGGATGTAAGGTACACATCAGCTGTACACGGAGAGAAGAGAATTGTAATATTTACCATGCTGACATAGTATTCGGTCTTATTTCATATAAAATCGTAATTGTTACTATGTATTATTACCAGAAAAATGTTAAAGAATTTTACACGGAGAGAAGTTTACATTACAGATTAGACACAGTATCGTAACCGTGGGAGATACTCGATTATGACGATAGGAAGTATACCTTTGTATTTTCTCATTACTCCGCATATTGAATTCAAGAAGAGTTGTGGTAATCTGTCACATACTCATGTTCCTGAAGTTTGAATCGTTTACAGAAACGGAACGAAAATTCAAACCCGCAAAATCATCGGTGTTTATCTATTCGAATGAACTCCCTGCAACTGAAAATATAATTTGAGAGATAATATGCACACGGAAAAAAATGAACTGTTAATTTTACCAGAATTCCGGTTACTATATGGACAGCAAGGAATATCTGTGACTTTTACTGGAATTCTTGTTAAATTTACCGGAGCCCTTGTTAAATTTGCTGGAGACTTGATTCATTTAACTAGAATTCTGGTTAAAATGGCAGTAATTCTTGCTGTCTATATATTAACCGGAGTATTTTTTTCAGTGCAGTATACTGCAAAGATTGGGGTCTTCAACAGTTGAGTATTTCGTTATTCGATTACCAATTCGTTTCAATGAACGATTCACACTTCAGCAACATACATACTCATGGTTCTTTCCGCCACAATAAAGTATATCCCACGGCTGCGATATAAATATATATCAATTTTTACTACAAAATTTCCTCCGTGTATTCTCACAAATTAATAATCACGATTTTATATAAAATAAGACCGAATATTATGTTAGCATGGTAAATATTACCATTCTTTTCTCTCCGTGTAGTATGTCCCTTGGTGAAAAAAATTTCTGTGAGAATTTCTTTGAACTTGGCTGGAAAACTCTGAAAATATCTTTGAAAGCCAAAAAAAATCTGAAAAATTTTGCAAATCCATAAAAATTTCTTCAGACCCTGAAAAATTCTGAAAAACTTTTTTGTTTATTGAACATGTTTTCTCACTAAAAATTCTTATGGATATCTATGAATATCCCTGAAGAACTCTGAGTTCATCTAAAAATCACCCGAGTCAGAAAATCTTAATACTTTTTAAAGCCTGATCAACTGCGTAATACGCAACGATCCAGAGTTCAATCGGGTCGAAAAAAAAGGTCAACATCAGGTTGAATGAGAATGTTAAAAACAAGATCAGGTTGAGAACAGGGCGAAATCAGGGCTAAAAATATGTTATTAAAAGTGAGAAGGAAATTTTTAACATGAAAAGTTATATTATTGAATTCAATATTTCATTATGAATTCTGTTTAATGGATTGTTCATGTAAAAAACTTCATAACTTCTCTAACAGGGTGGAAATAGCTCTCCACGAGCAATGCTAGGCTATCAGCGATCCATTCAAAACATATGGTCGTCATGCACCCCCAATGTACGTAAGGCAACGTGAAGGCGACGCATCCTATCGATGGTAATACCATTAGGCTCTACATCTCTCAAAAATATACGATTTCGAAAGAGGCGCCAAAAGTCAATTTACTATTAAATTTGCTGCTGTCTTTCTTGATTCGTTTACGCAATATCATTGAAAACATTATTTGAAATGAGCTCAAAAATAGAGCAAACATGAACTGCCCGATCAAAATGATATCTGAAAATTGTTTAATAATATTGCGTAAGACATTTTTTTAGATATCCTTTGAATATCTTGTACATAAATCACAGAGTATATATAAATATAAATGACTTTGATCTTACAGATTTTTTAGATACATAGTCTACAAGAATTATATATAAATATATCATGCAGGTTTTAGATCTCACATGCTCTATGAAAGATCTATAAAATCAAACCCACGTAGTTACGTATAACACAATTTACTGAACAGTGTAATGATAAAATCTTTATCATTCGTTTAGGGAATCACTTTATTCTCGTGAAATTTGTGATTTTAAACCACTTTATAAGTTAACAAAAGGCCTTCCGATATAACTTTGGTTTATCAATATTTACGATGATTTCAAATCAATTAAACGTTTTTTATAGATTAAAAGTCGTTAAGAGATGAAATGTTGATAGTTTTTTTCTTTTCAATTCGTTTTCAAGGCTCCCACAACGCAAAGTAGGTAGATATCATTGTGATGTTGGTGTCAAGCAAATCGAGCTCTACCGGCTCATGGAAGAAACCGGCAACATATAAAATAGTAGTTGGCCTCGATAAAGTCTCGTTTCTTTCGTTATAGTAATATATTTGACCACGTTGTGCAGTTTTCGAGTAAAAAAAAGAAGAATCACTTTGAATTTTGCTTTTTTTTCATATGATTTATACATTATTCCGTGGACTTAAACTTTTTGCGTACGCGTAACATCACTCGCAACTGATAGCAGAATCAATGAAAAAGTCTGGTTTCGTTACTATATGCTGAGAAAAAGATAAGAACAATCATTATGAGAAATCATCCCGGTTGATAGATCTCAACGTGTATGAAGGAGTATTGTCATTTGTATGTAAAGAAAGTGAAAGTTTTGGAACGATGAACAAAATGCGAATCGTGTGAGAGTGTATTTCTTCTATCAATATCTGTGAATTCTGAAATCGAGACTGTGTCAGGAAGCAATTTCCACTCGCATACTTGAAGAATTTCTTGAAATTTCAATTATATATGAATAAAAATTCAGTTACCAAACTATGCACTTATGGATAATATTACAACGTAATGAGAATTGGAAACTGAATTACATGTATCTAACTGAATTCATAACCATGTTGGAAAAGCACTGTGAATCAAAATGCTTTATTTTAATGCACCCAGAATGTTCAAATCGTCTACTCGCTTTTGAAACGCTAGAAAGCGTATAAATATACTCATAAAATGTTTCATTATCAAACATTTAATCTGAGTTATTGATATATTCACACACGTTTGAGTATTCTAAAAGTGACTACACAATTCAAATACCCTGAGTGTATTGAAATAAAACACTTGAATTTGCAGTGAAGGGAATTTAAATGAATTAGGAAAATTCAATCAAATTTTCTTGTTCCAATGTTTCGGATTGAGGAGGATTGGAATCATTACAGTTATTTGAGGTGAATTCATAATAATACTAACTTCATACAGATTTGATATTGTGCTCAATTGGAATGAATTAAGGGCACTTAAGCGTCAGAAGAAGCTTGTAAAATTTTGCGCTGACTTTTTTCATAAATTACTTGATAAATTTCAATTCAAAATCAATTAAATACATACCCAGTATTGGACTTTGATAAATTTGTGGTCCCTCATGGTTTATACATATTGGAAAAAGAAATTATGAAGAATTCTTGACAGTTGAAGCTTATTATTTTTGAAATTCTCTTATACCCGTCAGAAAACCCGGGGAAGCCTGAAACTAATATTTAAAGTCTAACGCTGGATCGCAAAGCTTCCCTTTGACGAGGAAGCAATATAGACTGAACAAAATACATGTGTTGCGTTGAGCATTCAAAATAGCTAGACTGAATCTTGGCTATGGTTTGCCAATGTTGATTCAATGTAGGGGTAGGCAAAATATCGCTTATACCTAGTTCAATGTTGAAAAGAAGGATTGGCAAAGCGTGAAATAATGTTATGTCATTTCACCATCCTAATGCCAAAGATCGTCAAATCTGGAGGTGCGTTGGGGCACTCTAGAATCAATGGTCAATTTTTATTCGAGTCTTTCATACAATGCTCTGAAAGATGTCTATTAGATACATAAACGACGTCTCATGCAGCAATTTTCAACAAATTTTAGTCGCTGTGTTTGTTGGATACCATGCTTCAGGGATGGTTTCGTAATCGTTCCATATGAGTGTCAACTAAATTCGAACGTCCATGAGAAAATATTTCTTTCAAAATTTTACATTAAATCAAATCAGTCGATGACGGTCATGTGTCAATCTATTGGCAGAGGATGTTATTTTGTTTCATTTAATTCTGATCGATTTCTTATTTGTTAAACTCACATGGTTCTATTTTAGCGTTTGATGTATTTCAAAGAGAGGAAGAAAGATCATCGTTCTCAATACACTTCAAGTGACATAACATTATACCTTCGCTGCGGTATCATTAGGAGGAAATCAAAAACTATCACTACCTACGAATCGTGCGCTCTCGCATTCTCCAAGTACAATGAAATTTCTCATTCTATATTTTACCCCTCGTAAGTGGGGGTTATTTAGAACAGAATGTATAGAAATAACGTTTTACCGGACGTATAATTTCTGCACGGAAAAAAGAAAAACGGAAAAATTTACCATGTAGGATGACAACGCGTCGCTTCGAGTCTTTAAATGGAAATTTTTACAAAATATATTGTGAAATAATTCACATCGTGAGAGGAAAATCCATTTTTGTCATATAATGTGAATTATTTGACAATATATTTTGTCAAATTTTTCATTTAAAAACTCAAAGCAACGCGTTGTCTTCCTGCATGGTAAATTTATCCATTCTCTTTTTTCCGTGTATCACATGAATATCGAATTTTCAATAGTATTATTACCCCTTCTCCCTTGTATCAACATGATCTCATACGCTACTGAAAAACTCATCTTTTCGAATTTTTTCATACGATATTTCATTAAGAAAAAAATTCAAAATTGCAGTGCAAAAGGCATGATTTGACCACTACGGGACTATAACTGAGACGTGGCATAAGTATAATCAGAACAGGAGATATGCACGTTCGCAAAATCACAATTTTTCAACATATCTTTATTCCGAATTCCATGCCTTTGAATCATTATCAACCCCACAAATGACAGTGATGAAAATTTTATAAAGATCGAACAATAAAATCGAAAGATATTCACATAATAGTGGCATGTACGAAATTTTGAAATTTTGTATCAAAGCTTAGTGCTTACCATTTTTTTTCCCTCACTTCCGATTTGCTGGAAATGTATACCGTACAACTAACACCTCGTGAATTGAATATGCTCAAAGTCCCATGGCATTCGCATGATACGAACATAGGGAATGCATAAAACGCGGATAGCAGAAAACAATTTTCCACAGTTTCCAAACGATAATAGCGAGCGGAGATATGGGCGGTCGCAAAATCACGATTGTTTTCCACATTTTTTTTACCCCTCCCGTCCTTCCGTAGGGTTGAATAAGGTTGAAACTTACATGGGATCACTATCAACAGTAACAGTACATCTAACCGTGGTGAGAAATTTCATTACGATCGGATAATAGGAACGGAAGATATGCGCGGTCGCAATTCACTTCACGTACACGTACACATACACACAGACACAAAATCACAAATTTTCCCCGAGTTTGGAGAAACATTTTGGTCTAAGAGATTTTGAGTTTGGAGAAAAAAAAATTTTGGAACCCTTGAAACGATGACAAAACTTCCCTCTAACGAGGAAGCAGAATCATATTCAATCAAATAAAACCATGTTCGAAGGATTGCGATGTATGACCGATATTTCCTCAAACGAAGGTTGAGAAAGCAATATAATTTGTATCTACTCAACGATGACAACGACGATATTGTGACATAAAGTGTAAAGTTCTACACTCTTAGAAAAGTTCTTGAATTCAATATGAAATTCTTTATGAAATATCATATTTTCAGATTAAATTAAATACCGATTCATAAATTTAATATTAGTGATGGAATTTCACAATTTCTTACTCCAATGTAATAATTATTGCTTAAATTTCACAAATATGTTACTTAAGTTAAGGAGAAATTTCTTAACACGATGAATTATATTATTGAATTCAATATTTTATTATGAATTCTGTTTAATAAATTATTCATGTAGAAATTAATCACGTAGGATTAACAACAAAATGAATTTTATTGAATTCTTTTGAATTGTACAATATTGTGTTTCTTGTATCACTCATTGTGTTTCTCATCAATCGTTTCAATCAATCATTCGTTATTCAAAAATTTGCAAGATTTTTTCAATGCAATGATTCAAATGTGACACAAGAGGAATACACGATATCGATTTGTGAAAACTGGAACTTTCATGAAGCTAACCAGAGGTGAGCATCAAACAAATCCCTATTAATTAACTTTAAATATTTCATATTTACTCATGCGGAACGTTCTCTATTTCCTAGTAGAACAGTCTAGTCATTCAGGAGTTTCCAACGCTCACGCTACCGAAAAACTAGCCAACTCGCTATATATTCACGAGGCACTCACCAATCTCTGGTTCTACGTGCAGGCGTCACAAACTCGTGAATCCCTGCACTATTTCTACTCCCAATAAACACACACACGTTATTTCCACGTTGAAAGAACGTTAGACTGTCAAACGGACGTCAGTCGTTGGTTTCATAATGATGATTTTTAGTTGAAATTTGATAGGGAAATAGACGACCAGGAATGACGTTTTGATGACGTGTAATTTAAACTAATATTCAAAAATAACCATCAAACGACGTCCTCAAAAAACGTGTTTTCAACGGGTTCGAACCACGCGTTTAAAATGTGTTTATAACACCTTGTGTTTGAACTTCAATTGAAGATATTCTGCTAGAAATGTCGAACGAACCCGAACAATGGTTAAAATTTCAACCAAGAGCAAGATAGTAAATAGTGTGGCTAAAACTATTGTTCTCGATATTGAATGAGAAGTCTTCAAAATAATTTGTTGGATTCAATTCATGTTTTAGAACCATCACCCTAGTAGAAATGCTCTAGTGATTGACGAGTTTTGTAACGCTGAACTAGCCAAAAACTAGACGCTTGCAAGTGCCTCGTAGGATTCTGGTGAGGTACTTGCCAGTGTCTAGTATCTGGCTAGTTGAGCGTTACAAAACTCGTCAATAACTAGAGCATTTCTACTTGGGCATTAGGACACATCAATATTTAACGTCTTTTAAACGATGTTCAAACCGTTGATATGACGTTATTTTATGGTTGAAAAACACGTGATCTGCCGCGACATTTTTACGTTGAATCAACGCAAGAATATTACTAATTCACAACGTGTGGTTATTGACTGTTTTTGACGTTTTTAAAACGTCCGGGTGTTTACTGGGCTAGGGCTGTACCGAATTTGATACACAATAACCCCCAACCGTGAATATTTCTTCGTTGCTTCTACTTCGATTCTTACTCAATTTACCTAATCATGGCTATCTACGATTTTTTCACGTGGAATCAATAAAGGTATGACGTATATACCGATGCTTCTTCCGCAGGCTTATAAACCCCTGGACAAAATGTCGCAAGATACTTTTGTGAAGTCTCAGAGACTACCGATGTCCTATCTTTGCGACGTATCGAATGAAATGCTTCAAAATAACATCTCGGAAACGTTGTAGCAATGTTTCATGTTCCAGCAATCTTGCCGACATGTTATTTCAAAACATTTCATCCGAAATGTTTCAAAGGAAGCACATTTGTTTAGTAGTAACTTTACTATCCTTCTTTGAGAAAAAAAATTATAATATTCTAAAGTTCTTGAACTATTCGAAAATTATACCGTTCGAGTACGTGACGCAATGAAGAAGAAATAGGAAAATTAACGCTCAATATTAAATAAAATATGAAACTTACTAAATATTCAACGACATAAAATTCAAATATCATCAAACAATAAAAACAACACTTAAAAGGTCATACAATTCACAATTGCCGTAACAGGCATTGGAATGCAGAAATTATGATACACGAACAACAATTTCAAAAAGTTTAAATGCACGCTCACATGAGTTTTCAGTTTGGTATATTTATAATAACGTTTATGAATATTTATTCAAAATTTTGAATAATATTATCCATACATCATCTTTTGTACTGATTTATTTCAATATCAAAAGCTACTTCCGTTATGGACAAAAAAGGTTTTTTCTTATGTCTCGTTTTTTCATTCGAAAAAAAAAAACTCCGATTAAACATTCTTGAGACGACTCTTCGTCAAATGTTCAACCAAGTTTTTTTTATGATATTCCGAGGACAAGTTTTTATTATGAATGAAAGTTTCTCACTCCTTATCTACAACTGCACTGATAGGAATTCTATCTTATAAATTTCTATTTGTTTCTCATGGAACAAGGATATTTTCAACGATTAATGATTTCACCATTAGCGGTTGTATAAAACCTACTCAGTGAACAATATGTTATCATCCGGAGCTCTTAAAGATCTCCTAAATATGTGTAAGAGGTCAGATAGACCTTTCAGAAGGTTAACATAAAGATATCAGAATGTTATCAGATGCGTCGATTTCTGAGGAAAATAAGAGATTGCCAGAATGTTATCCAAACGAACTCTTTGAGAGGATTTTTTTCTGAGATCTCAGAAAAATGATACCATTCGGATATCAATATGATAACATTGACAGAGCTCTTTCAAAAGACCTCTTAAAGAGCTCTTCCTCTCATAAGTGTTCACTGGGTATGTTCACAAATTTTCCAATTACCAATTTTGAGAACAATTCGAAATCAAGAGTAGCTATAGTTGTAAATTGGTCAATGCTTCTGCACTGAGAGAAAACTTATCTTACAAAGTCCTATTTTTCTTCGTCAACCAGGGGACATTCAAAGTTTGAAGTTGACCTTCTGAAAAACGAATTTTTGATAAACCAAATAGCAATTTAACCTTGCTGCGAGGTTTTTTTAGGATAAGCTTGTGACAAGGTTGACATAAGCTTCCTAGTTGACACGCAATAAGGGTACAAGCTTACAAAACCCTTGCAACAAAGTTGTGGCCACCTTACATTGACAGGGTCGTCAATAACAAGTCAAAAACAATCGAATGATAAGTCTGACAAGCTTATGACAAACTTGCATGTTATCTGGGAAGTTACGAAACATTTGTCACCGTGGGTAAAAATCATCCGTATAGATGCTTTGGGAGTAATTGAGCATAATAGATTGACAATGTTTGAAACTTTAAATTTTACATCATTCACAATCCAAATGTAAAACGGAGGGTCAATGTCATTATATTCACTAAACTTAGAAAGTTCATTTTCCGTCATTGCGGGGAAACCTCCATGTCAATTCATATCAACTCCTCGAAATTATTATTAACATTGCATAACATTATCTTCTTTTTTTACAACAGTTTCATGATTTTTTTTACAATAAAAAATAAACGAAACTAGAGTTTCCAGGATTACGAAATATTCTGTCCATACACTCAGATTCTTTTCTCATAATACGATCGATGTAGTTCGTCAAGTCCATTGAAGCAAAGGAGTGTTGAAAGTGCGTTGTGTCGTTAACTCATTGCTCTGTGTGCATGTAAGTTTAGGTAACAATCTCTGGTGTCTCAATACAATCCATTTATTAACATAGCTTGAAATGAAGAAACATGGAAGAGAATTTTCTATGAGCAAAATATAAAGAACATTTCATAAAATATTTACAAAAGAGTGAAGGATTGTTTCAAAGATATACGGGGAGAATAGATAATCCAAATTTTTGTTGACTAATATATCACTTTTAGACGGAGCAAAAATTTGAGAAGAATTCGTACGCTGGTTTCGATAATTCGTTGACTTTGTCCAATTGTTTCAACAATGGGATCAACTTTTTATTTTCAGCAGCGGAATAATAATAGAAAAATAATAATAATAGAATTATCAAAATCCAGTGTACATAAAAAAGTGACATACCGATCAACGAAAATTTGGATTAGAGATCATCCATAAAATACGTTCGCTATTCGTTGTTCATACCTTTGTCACATCAAGGTGAAGTCAGTAAGGTCTGACAAAGGAAGGCGTATCAGCAAGCCAACGTATTTTATGGATGAAAAATATTAAAAATATTAAGAAGAATTGTTTATAAAAATATGTTTATATTCAAATTTTTCTCGTCACATTTCGTGGCGGAAAGAAGTTTAATTCAACATCGTTTTTGAGTCGTTCAATATCTCGTTATAGGTCAACCAGATGTGAATTCTTTTAAAAAATTCATAGTTGGCTCTGTCAAATAATTAACGAATGACCTTGTGGATCCTGTTTCGAGGATTGAAATAAATGATGTTTTTCAGGTTACAGAATTCATTAAAAAAAAGATACGAATTTCTCAACTTGCTTTTGATGAGTTGTTGAATTACAGCAGAGGAATTTTCAAAGATTCATCCAACGATATGGAGATTGATGAAAGTATTTACTAAAATTGCATTTTTTCAATAACTGTGACAAAATTTTGATCATAGAATAAAAATTTTTCATCACCTTTTGTTTGCATCGTAATGATATTATGTCGACTATCATAAAGAAAGGATTATGTAATTCAAAATGACAATATTTTCTCAACGTTTTGCACATCGTTATCATAATTTCCTGTATTTGATTAATTCTTGAATTTTTTTCTCAAAACAGATAAGGATAATATTCTTCTAAATTGTTCCTAGGATGTTCGATTGAAAGGATTGAAACATTATGATGCGTCATCGGTATATTTACCATGACGATTCAAGTGTGAACCTTTGACATCACTTTTTTGTCGTTATCCAAGTTTTTTCGCGTATATGCTTTGACTATTTAACAATCATTATCGTTGATTCATATTTTACCATTCATAATAGAAAAAAACAACTATTCGTCATAATTGTTCGTAATTATCCGTCAATTGATATTTATAAATGAACAAGCGACAAAAGGATAAAAGTATTTATTTCAACGATTATACTCACAATGTATCATGTGATATTTGCTGTCTGTCGTCATATGAAGACCAATATTAAAATATTTGAAGTATTTCCGAATTTGTAGTTACAATAGCCATATTATTCATCGAAGGAGCTCTTGGGACTTGAAAAAGTTATTTGGACTCAAATGTAGTTTAAACACGTTTTATTCTCACCTCGAGAGGTATGAACGTTCCACGAACATTCGAAATATTGTATGCACGTGCCAAACAGACCATTTATTAAATGGATGCTACTGTAGCCGACGTTCGAACATCCGCTGTCCCTTGGATCCTGATCACTAAGTGATGCATGTCATCCAAACCTATACTTGGCATTTCCATTGGGGATCATACTAACAACAAAAACCAAAGATCTCCAATTTTTCAATGCGTTTGATAGAAAACCAATATAATCTCACAAATGAGATTTTCTCACATTTTTACCCAACAAGTTGCGCGTAAAGCAAGAAAATATACTTCTCGCGTAAAAAAAAATAATTATTCCCCTAAGGTATGATTACATCATCGCTCAATATGCATCATATACAATTAAAAATCGAGTAGAATCAACGTTGCAAAAAAAAAGAAGAATGAAGACAGAATTCATTACAACCAGTTTAGAACAGTGATTTCAAAAATATACAAACAAAAACAACTCATCGTTCGACTGTTCTCATCGAGCATTATGAGAATGACGCCTTGAAGACAATTCGAGGAGCCCTCAAAGAGATCCTGCATCGGAGAAAAAATATTCATTTGTCCTCTCATCATGAAATATTTATTTAGAGAAATTAAATATTCAATTGAACGGAAAAATTGATTATTAGTGGCAGATAAATTATTTATTTAGAAGACCAGATCCGAATGATCATCTTATTGATAATTTATATGAGGCAAGCATTCTTGATTTTATTCAATATCTCATCAATCCCAAGGAATAAACTATGGAGAGAGAACGAATAAACTATTTATTTGGTGAGAAGAAATATTTTTCCAGGGTGAAATTATCCAATGCATCGATTTAGAAAATCCTACAGAGCTCCTGTTTGAGACCATCCGAAACAGCACACTGGTCCCGATATAAGCATTAAGAATTCTTCCACAGTCTCCATGATGACAGTTCAGAATGAGTTTTTAAAGAATTCTTGAAGAATTCTCAAAAGTTAATTATAAGTTCCTTCAGAATTGTTATAACAGGAGGAGTTCATTGGGAACATGCTTGTGCTGTGTGAGACTTTATGTTATCTGTATTTTATACATGTTCTGCTTCAATTATATACCACCAAGTGGTGCTAAACAAGATCTCTGGAAGATCACCTGAATCGATGCATTGGGTAACATTCGGATCTTTTCAAGAGTTCCTTCAGTTGTCTTGGCCCCCCTTGTAACACAGCATCCCCATACAGCACATCAGTTCACAAAGAGTTCATAGTAAATTCATTTGGAACTGTGAGAATTAAAAATGAATGCATTGAGAACTCTTTCTGAACTGTTGTGATATGTGGGTTCGTACAACATGCTGAAAATATCCATAGAACAAGGATATTCAATGTGCTAAAAAGATTCGTGGAACATGCTCATAGTGCTCCCTGGATTGTATTAACCCAGCCAGCACAAAAGATCAGCTTGAATTTATAAAGCTTTCTCAAAGACTTCTCGAATAGTTCCCGTTATGCGACCAATAAATCATTCAATGAGAATTCAATGAATTCAAAATGAAAACGTATTGAATGCCCGAACAATTCATTATGAAATCTCGATATGAGTTCTTTCGGAACATTAAGTTGTTCATTAAATGTTCATTTTGAATTCAAAATATTCATAACGAATACATATTGATTGGCATAACGGTAACTCTTTGCGGGAACTCTTGTGCTGTATGGGAAATAACTCGATCTACTATCATCGTTCGCTAAATATTCAATTCAGTTTCTCAAATAATATAAATGTAGTTTTGTTTTTTTTCTCAGCGCCAATTCAATGAGATCGCATGACAGCCCGGAATGTGAAGTTTTTCTCAATATAATTTCTTCGTTTTTTTTTCCATCCTTCTTCGTTCGCCAGCCAATAAGTAGATTAGGTCGACGTTAAATTGTTGCAGGTGAAAAAGTATAACGAACACTTATCTATATAAACACAATTTTGTCCATAATGAGAAATATACCTTGTGAATTTTGCATCCGTATAAAAATCGTAAACATACAAGTATAGCATTCCGAACGTCTATACATATACATATGTTTTTCTCACATATTTCCCTGCTCGTATATAAGTCTATTTCATAAATTATAGCCCCACGTGGCCGATACAGTCTTGTGCGTTGATGTTAGAAAGGTGTTCCGACGATCTTTCGAAAGGTGATTGACCGCCAATGATCCGCTAAACAAGTGCAAATTATTCGGTGTACCGTAGAAAAGTTTCGAACGAACGTATGGTTGTTGAATTGTTGCTTTGTTAAAAGTTCCAATATCTCGGTGAAAATAGATGGGAAATGGAAGAAGGCGGATTGTACCATTGAGTTCATGTGAAAAAATTCTGGGGAAATCGAGAATGTGAAATTTTCAATCCCAAACGTATCAATAAGAAATTTAATTCCTTATTGATATGCGAGGAAAGGAGAAACATTTTACGTATCCTTTATTCCGAATTTTCGAACGATTCCCAACGCATGTGATCATATCTCTTGGTATCTTAGTAGTTACTCCGCCAAATTCGAATCAATGATATCTCACTGTTTTTGCAGTCAATGATTGACCACTGAATGGGATCAGTGAGATTTCACTGCATAATCAATGAATAGTCACTGATTGTGCAGTTGGAAATGCTTCTCGCTAACCGAATTGGTGGTGTTTCGCTGCAACGATCAGTTGATATTCACCGATTCTGCAGCGTATATGCACTATTTCGCAGAGGTCGACTTTTCACTGAAATCAGGAAGATTCCACTTTTTCAAATTCTGTACCCTTTTTCGTACGAAATGTTCATATGACATCGTTTTTATTCAAAGATTTCCTAATGTTTGTGGAGATTTATTACGAAAAAAGCAAAGATTTCTCACAGGCAAACTCCGGGGCATCGAACTCCGGAGTTCATCTTTGAAAGGAATCATTTCCTTACAGCAAATTAATATTTTTTCAATGAAGGCTGCCCCATGTAACTCTTGTGAAGAGAAAAGATGTTGCATAATTGTAATGTGTGTTAACTAACGAGAATATCATATGTAACACATAATATCATACTATTACAGCGAGTTACGTCTGTCGAAGGGAGACTTTCTGATGATCTTTCATGTTTCTCAAATCTTCTTGATTAATTAACCAGGGCATGATTTAAGGGTCATTTCTAACTAAAAAGTTAGTTCTAAAACTTCGGTACGCGGTTGGGATAATGGCCCGTAACCCAATATAACACGGGATATGGCACGTGGCCCAATATAACTTATATAAGTTATACATAATTTTGAACATTTTTTTCACTCGAGTTTTTTTCCTTTTTCCCTTAGTAAAAATCAATGATATATGTGGCACATATGTTCGAGCATGCTATACATATATATCATTACACAGATTCATATATGGGCCATATATATCTCGTATATGACGTTGTAACATCCCTAGTAAAAAAAAATTATATATGCCCTAAATACAACTGTTGCATTTTATATAAGTATCATTGGAATTCATATATGCTCATATATATATGCCTGTACATGAACATTTATTTTCCCTATATATAGTCACTTCCAATTTTATATATAGCTCCATATATAAATCCGATAATTATACATAGGGCATATATAACCCCTTTTTACTAGGCATCTCATTGTATACCATATATATGGGTCACGTTTGGTCCTTATATGGATTTTATATGTCCCATACGTGAATTATATATGATTCATATATAAAAACATATGATTTTTCCAAAGTTGATAAATCAATCAAATATGCTTTATATATATGGATGATTTTTACTAGGGAATTTTTTTTAATTGGGTATTCAATGTTTCAATTAGATCTAGATTGTACCTAGATCATGCCCTGGTTCGAACGTCTGTTGCTACCTGGGTACGTACGTTCGGTGAATGTACATTGCGCCTACAAAGTGATTTAAATGGAATACGTGTAGAATATATTCCGTATATTCGTTAGACATTCATAGTATATTTCGAGGCTACTTGCTGCAGGTTTCGAAGACAACTCTTTCAAATATCTAAAAGATAATTTCTTGTTCTATTGAAAGAACTGTTGTCCACTATCAATACGAGATATGTAATGTAACTCTGGTAGAAAAATGTTGACAATTTCATTAATTCATGACATAACAACAATTTGAATTATCAAATTGATTATGCCCTCCGTAAGACATTCGAATAATTTATGTTCGTCTTCTCAAGTATAAACTTTCATCGTAATGTAGGAGGTCAAAAGTTACATACAAGTTATTTACAATGTTTATGTAAAGGTATTACCCGCTCCTCTGAAATATTGAAAAACTCAGTCTTGGATAACGTTTCGTATAAATAATAAAATCGTTACGCGTAGGTAACACGCAAAAAGCACGAAGTAAAAGTGTGCAATGTTCAGAAACATCGAAAGATAATCAACGAATCTAGAATATATTCATGCGTGATGTGCATGATTGGATGACTTCATTTTCCATTTTCATTTTCAAAATCCAACATCATTCGAATTTGATTAATTTTCTCAAATATCCATGGAAGTTTCGTGAGAAAAAATATTTCAGATATTGATACACTTGCACAAATTTCATACTACGATTTTAAAGTACCAAACAATTTCAAAATTCTTGTTGCCAGTACATAAAATATTCCAACTTCATTGAATGCAAATTGAGTATGCGTTGACAAAGAATTGTGAAACGTAATGTGGTAGCTATATTTCGTGTAAAAATTTGTCCGGGCATCCTACATTTTTTTAAATTTATCATGTCATTACTATTATTATTATTATTATTATTATTATTACCATTATCATCCCTTTTTCAACATTCCATGGCACATTCATAGAACATTCATTTCCGTGAACGTACTATGAAGATACTTTGAACTAGTAATGGCAGATCTTGAAAGAATCGATTCTTTTTTTTGAAGATTTTTTATAAAATTCAGATCAAAATTATATAAAATTCAATAAAAACTTGATAAATCTTTTATAGGAAAGAATTGATTCTTTCAAGATCATGCACAGCGTTAGATTGGTGCACCCCTGATCTAGCCGGTTCGTATTCATCAATAGAATTTTGTTGTCGACCAACTCGTTCTGTTTAGTTTATTTTGCGTACAGAAAATAACGTAGATGAATTCGAGTTTTCGAGGGATTCGGGGGATCAATTTCCACAAGGATTGCTTAAATTTACGCGGAAAATGTCATTACACTATTTATTTAACCATAAAGAGCAGTACGGTCAAGAGACAGTTCTGATAACGCAACGATGTGTTGTGCAACGTCAAGAAATACGTGTTGGATTGAAATCCTGACCGTGTACAGTCTTCCAGCGTTCCATGTACTGTCTTACAAATATAATAGTTAGACAATTACGGACCATTTCTCAGCGTAAAACCGAAAAAATAAATTATTTTGAAGTAGATCAGTGGTTAAGAACTCTTAATTCAGTGGTTAACCACTGATCCCAAGAAGGACCACGACGGTGGAGAAATGCTTCAAAAACTCCATGTTGATGTGAGTCACACGGACATGAAGCTTTCATTGCACGCACATTGGGAGATAGGGATGGGGGATGACGCGTATCGATATCGATATGATTCTATAAAATATTTATATATCTAGTTGATATACATTTTTATAAAATTTTGATAGAAACTTGATACGTGTTTGATACAAATGTACCGATAATATCAATATCACCCATCCTTAGTAAAAAAAAGCTGATTTCTCCGTTCGCATCGTCTTTTCTGGCATCACATTGAAAATCAACCTATAAAACATTGTAAAAACTTTGTAACTACATTTGAACAGGACTATTTTTTGAAGATGTAATCAAAATTTATATTTGATGCATTAAAAATACATTTGAAATGTACGAATGTATTGCAAAAAAAAAATTGGTCCAACAAGAAAGAATTCAAAATACATTTCATACTGAAAAATGCATTTCAGAAGCTTTTTTGTTATATGGAAATTATAAATGTTAGCGAGACGTTGGCAATCAATCAATACAAAACGTGGCTTGACTCCGGAAGCTCAAAATTTGTATTATTTTCAGACAAATTTGATCGATTGTGATGAGCTTTTAAAAAATAATTCTGAAGACTTGGAAAATTTTCAAAAGATTGAATAAACTTTGTCTGACAATAGAAAAAAAAAAAGTTGCTATAAAATTTGACAAGAATTTTTTTTTTCAATTTCTCATATATCTAGCCAAAAGCACGTTGATTCTTGGTATATTTCCCGTCTAATATTTTTAAAGAATCATTTGAAACCAAAACCATGTTTAAAATTTCATAAAACAAAATAAAGAAAAAAGAAGAATAACGAGGAACTAAATTGTGACAACATAGAATTGGGTACGTTTGTCAGCAATTGCAATTTCAAATACATTTCACATCAGCAGATCTCTTCTTCTTTCTTCACTTCGTGTCCTCTAAAGTCACAAATCTTTCCTTCTCTTCGTAAAATTCATTTCACTTGCACGTCAAGTTGCATGTATTTATATCGTATGAAAAAACATGGCTCTATGCATTTTTGTACAGCCAAGATATACACGTAAGGTTATCCTTCCATCGACAACCAAGTAGTCAATTACGTGAAAGGCATACGTACAATCAAATTATATTTCAATGGCGTATCGTCAATGTGAAAACGTATACCAAGAAAACCTCGTAGACGGTACCTGGCTGTAACAATAGTAAAAACGTTTCTCGCATTTACCATTAAACTGTGGCCATTGAACCGATGAATGAAAGATTCAAACACGAATTTCAATTCTCCCAATGATTTGCTGACACAGAGATTTTTGTCTTTCTCTGTTGCCGAAGTTTGAATCGTTCATAGAAATGAAACGAAAATTCAAACTCATAAAATCTGATGAATGATCGTTATTTAACTTTTTAAATGAACTCTTTGGAATTGAAAACATCGCTTAAAAAAAGTACTGTAAAATTTATGTTGTAGAGGTTTGAATCGTTTATAAAAATGAAACGAAAACTCAAACTCACTAAATATGATAAAAAATTATCGTTATCTACCTGCTCAAATTGACTTCTTGAAATTGAAAATATCATCTAAAGAATGCGCTAGTAACTGAGCCCGTATGGAAATATTTCGCTGAAAAATGTCTGCAAAACTATGAAAAATCTCTGAAAAAAAATGAAAAAACTCTGAGAATCTCTGAAATTTTGATGAGAAATCCAATATTTTTGGGACATTCTTTACAGACTTTTTTCAGACTTTTTTCAGAGTTTCTCAGAGTTTTTTCATACTTTTTCAGAGAAATAGTAACGGAATTGCACTCTGAAAAAACTCTGACAAAACTATGATGAATTGTTGACATTTTTCTGATTATTGAAAAATCCTGAAATTCAATAAATACATTCATATCCCGTATTCAAATATCATGTGTGAAAAAGTGTTTGAAAATTTTTTAATTTTGTTCTAAAAGTCAGAGAAATGTTAGCAATCCATCAGAGTTTTGTCAGAGTTTTTTCAGAGTGCAATTTCGTTACTATTTCTCTGAAAAAGAATGAAAAAACTCTGAGAAACTCTGAAAAAAGTCTGAAAAAAGTCTGTAAAGAATGTCCCAAAAATATTAGATTTCTCATCAAAATTCCAGAGATTCTCAGAGTTTGTCAGAGTTTCTCAGAATTTTTTCATTTAGGTTTAAAGGGAGGTTAGGTTTAAATATTTCGTTATTCGATTATTAATTCGTCGCAATGAACCATTCAAACTTCTGCAGCATGCAAGATTTTGGATCTTCGACAGTTGAGTATATCGTTATTCCATTGCTAATTCGATTCAATAAACGATTCAAACTTCAGCAACATGTCTTTCTTGTATTTTTAACATTTTATCGTTAATACAAAGTCCGGAGCAATAGTTTTGTTCTTTCAATTTCTGTAATAAACCATAAAATACTGATATACAAGACAATAGTATTTTTGAAATTTGTTCTCATGTATCGACAAAAACTTTTTATTTTTTATTCACCTATGGAAAAATTTATTCCATAGGAGTATATTCAAGCCTTCAAATCCAAAAAAATTACAGAAAAAATAGTGTTTTGGTCCGAATGGGGTAATTTTTTTTTAAAGAACGTGTCTCAGAAAATCAATTCTACGTCGAAGGATTACAAATGAACATTTTTCGTGCTATTAATGGCCACAGCTGTCAGCGATGGTAGATGCTTGTTTACTTTTTTACAAGGATCTGTACTTTTATGTGAGAATTTCCAGAAGGTTGTTCGAATTATTCTCGAAATGAACGCTGCTGGAACACACACAAATCTGAAGATCATTACCGTTTACGGCAATGCGATGCAAGTGGTACATTTACGGAATATACCCAATTTAGGATATCGTGAATATACTTCCAACACTTTTAGAAATTTCTGTTTGTATTTTCAATAACATGTGATGAAAGCAAAAGTTATTCTCGTAATTAAAACGTTTATTTCCCCGTCAAAAATAGTCTTGGGTCGCACCTCTGATTGCCTAGGAACCCACCTGGATTTTTTTGATAGGGTCATACTTCACTCGAGTGCCATGGCACCTAAATGGAATTTCAATTATAAAAATGCACAATGCAATGCAATGCTGTGCAATGCATGTGTGATGGAAAATAACAAAATTTGAGACCCAATAAGTTGCAAATGAATTCTCAATTCAATTACCGGGAATTAAGAAATTCATTTGTGAATGCCCCAACAGCACACCCGCCGATATCTTCATTGCCCCCACGTAGACCACGGAGATGCGACGGAGACATCGGTGCACGGAAGGAAAAAAGTTATCAATACTTGTATAACATTTATTAACATTTAGAAAAATGACTGTCAGTTTAGGGAGAAAGAGCACCGCTGAAAAATCTTTGCAGTAAGGTTATCAAAGATTTGTAGTGAAAATACTAAACGTTGATGGTTTTATTGTTATTGTTTACAGTGAATTTATCAACTTTTGATGAATTTACTACGAAAATTCTTCAGCGATACTCTTTTGCCTTAAATTGTCAGTCATTTTTCTAAATAATCATAACCTCTGTCTTTCCGTGGGGGTGCGTTGTTAGAATGTGCTTAAAAAATGTATGAGATTCAAAGAAATTTCGAAGAGTAAAGATGTCAGATACGATGAGAATTCTTGAGAAACAAATGGAGAAGGATACACGCACAGAAATGTTTTTGGGAATTCAAAAAAAATTTTCAAAGAATTCTTGATAATTCATTATGAGTTCTTTCGAAACTAACGTAACGGGAATTGGACAAATTTGGGATATGTTTATGGGCTGTGGGATGAGAATGTCATTGATGTCTAGACGATAAAAATAATCAATTCGAATTCCCTATTAAAAATCCTATCGATTTTCTATCAACGGGATCAAAATCATCGATACGCCACGCCGATAGAAAATCGTTCGTACCTTATCCAAAATTGGAGTAAAAAGTCTGGGAATTTCAGGAAACCTTCTTCAAACATAGTGGAAAAACTTTGTCGTTTGAAGTTTTCCGAGATCAGAAGTTCCCTCGATGGATTTTTGCGTTGAAACTGGAAGGCGCTATTCACGGTATCGACCGGGGAGCGATTTCACGCGCATCACTTCACAAAAATATTCATAACTTTCACAATTTTTGAGTCCCCCAGATTTCAAAGAACCAAAATTTCCGTGAAACTTGAGGCTATCACTATGAATTTTTTCAAATTTTTTAAAGAGATCGTTTTTTCAAAAAATCGAATTGTTTATAAAAAAATGTTCTTGTTATTAAATATTTAGTTGTTCTTTTTCAAAAAAATTTATCTGAAAAGAGTCGCTAACAATACATATGTATGAATTTTTTCAGAATTTTTCATCATTCCATTCTTGAAATATTCCAAAATGAAACAAAAAAACATTTTTTTTTGTTTATCCTGTCAAATCTGCAAAAATTCTCCGAAGGAGTTAGAATTTGACGAAACTCCAACATTTGGGTTCCTCTATCGACCCTCAAAATTTGAAACAAACCGAAGATGTGAAGGGAAATCGCTACTGATTTGGCATGGACTAAATACATAGGGTGTAGCAATTCCCACATTCGAGATATACCACATTTTCTCCGGCAAAGAATTGAATAACTAAATTTTGAATACAAAATCTATGCAGAGGCCATCCAACGATTACTGAGGAATTATTTATCATAATTTGTATCCACTCCCCATTTATAATGTATATAATATACGTATAAAAATTATACATGAATTCTAAACAAATTTTGCGAAATCATTTTCACAAAGAATTTTATAAAATTTGTACATTATTCATTCAATTTGAAAACATTGAATACCTGTTCCAATTGCAATTCTGAAAATACATGTTTCAATTGTTCGTAAGAAGCATCATGATGCGTGTTGAACATGGGAATGACCAATCCCTATATACAATGACGAAAATAAATAATCAATCAAATTATCGTATACATATATTATAAGAAAAAAAAGAACAAGCGTATTTACAAGAATTTATGAACAATCATCAACAGTAACTTCATGAATTACAATTTCGTCCTCATTTCACAAAGTTTCTTCCTGTTTCAAACAGAGCTTTTATTTATTGGAAAAATTCTACTGCAGACATCTATTTATCTATACTGACACATATGTATGTGTATTATTCAATTTTGAGTAAATAATTTCAAAATTTAACGATCTATTTCTCCAAATACAACATCCAAAGTTCCAATGATGGTTACTATGTCCGCAAGCATATGCCCTGGGGCTATATGTTTTAAACTAGCCAGATGAGCGAAACCAGGCGCTTTGATTTTGCATCTGTACGGCTTGCTACTGCCGTCGCTAACAAGATAGACCCCAAATTCACCTTTTGGAGCTTCAATGGCGGTATACGTCGCACCAGGAGGTACTTGAAAACCTTGCGTGAATAATTTAAAATGATGGATGAGAGCTTCCATACTTGTTTTCATTTCATGCCGGCTTGGTGGAACTATTTTGTTATCATCTATTTTTATTTCTCCTTCAGGCATTTGATTCAAACATTGATGAATTATTCTCAAGGATTGACGCATTTCCTCTACACGGCAAAGATATCTGGAAGAGGAAAGGGAAAAGTGAAAACACTCTTGTGTTTCAAAGACATTCGACGAATGAAAAATTAATCAACTTTTTCTCACAATCTCCTTAGAAATCAGAACCGTTCCATACCTTACTCACCTTGTTAGAGAATACAAACACCGAGAGGAGAGTACACTTTTAATCTTTTCGATACATTGAAAATACATTTTCAATGGATGAGACAAATATCATGTTTCTCAACACTCAAGTTGGATTAATTTATTTCCGTTGATGAGTTATAGCACATATTCGGAGCTCTAATCATTTACTCACCTATCGTAACAATCTCCATGGTGACCAATAGGAATATCGAAATCAACTAGATCGTAAGCATCGTACGGGGCAATTTTCCTCAAATCCCACTTGATACCCGAGCCTCTCAACATAACACCGCTAAATCCCATATCCATGGCATCCTCGGCTGGTACAACTCCGACATTTATTAAACGTGATTTCCAAATTGGATTTTCGGTCAAGAGGTCTTCTACTTCGTCTATACGTTCCGCATATTTGCCAGCCCAGTGATGTATATCATCCATGATCCCTAAGGGGAGATCTAATGCTACACCGCCGGGTCTTACGTAAGCCGCGTGCATACGTGCACCACTGACACGCTCATAAAATTCCATGAGTTTTTCTCTTTCCTCGAACAACCAGAAGAAAGGGGTAAGAGCACCAATGTCTAAAGCATGAGTACCGATACCCATGATATGATTCAAAATTCTAGTGATCTCTGCGAATAATGCTATAAAACAAATGTATTGTTAAGAGTAATATATTTTTGGGACAATTTCAGATAGTTTTAGGGATACGTACTACGTATATATTTAGCTCTTAAAGGTGCTTCGATATTGAGGAGCTTCTCAATGGCTAGAGAGTAGCACTGTTCGTTACACATCATAGAAACATAATCCAATCGATCCATATACGGTAACCCTTGCATGTACGTTTTATATTCCATGAGTTTCTCAGTGGCACGGTGCAAGAGACCTATATGTGGGTCGGCATTTGTAACAATTTCGCCCTGTAATTGCAGAATCAAACGCAATACGCCGTGAGCGGCGGGATGCTGTGGTCCAAAATTGACAATTACATTGACAAGATGGTCGAATTCAATTGCAGGGTGGTCCGAGATCTGATGGGCTGCAACGGCATATGGAACTTTCCATTTATGGGGTTTATCCATAAATAAAACTGGACGATGAATTTGATTTACATATTCCTGATCAGGGAACCATTGATGACCTCTTCGTTTTTGACTGAAATATTCAACGAGGTTTCAAACAGTAGAACAAACAACCATTTAACTGACATGTTTGCGGGATTATGTTACTCTTACATAATACTAAGATTCTATAAAAATATTTGATGTCCTGATAAAATGTGATACTCACTTGATAAAGTACGATGGTGCGACATTACGCGAAAAAATCACGTTATCATAATACAATCCGACTGATTTTCGTAAAACATTTCTCACCACCCCAGTCGCCATGTTGTCTCACATCTATTCTGTGCTATTCTGTTCAGGTTCAGCTGCGTATACAGTGAACTATGCTGTGTGCTGCTGTGTGCTGCTGTGTGCCACTGTGCGCAATCACTGTGCGGGGATACGCAGATGTCATCTACGATTTCTGCACAGCCGTTTACGTCTACGTCTCCGTTTTCCTGTCTATGTAGACGGACCTCAACGGGACACTAGCGTCGGTAACGGACCTCTCTTTCTATCATATGATTCTGTCCCTTTCTAACCAATGACGTGAGTTACCGACTCTAGCAGCCCGTTAAGGTTTAAGGCCTAAACACACAAATCACGTAAACGTGAACCAAAGATCAATAGCAGAGATTGCTAACGCAATGTTAAAATCATGGTCCTTATCACGTTTTTTTCTTTTGAAGAAAAATATATGATTAGTTGAATTTTTCTTCTAAGCCAACCAACATGGAGAGATAAATGAAAAACGTGATACTGCCAATCAGAAACTGGACTATAGTTTTCATATCTCGTTAGCAATCTCTTCAACTAATCTCTGCGTGAACGTAAGGAACAGAAGGCTGCGCAGATCTCGTATACGATTACTGCGCGTCCGTTCTTACGTTTACGTAGCTTGTGTGTCTAGGCCTTTAGCTACGCAAGCTTGGTGGAGACCAGCCCTATCCGACTCCCTGACTATAAATAATAAACTATAAAAGACTTGGTATTCTTAGTGTAGCCAAAAACATTAAACCGATAGATTGCGCCACTTGTGTTGGTGAGCTATTCCTTATAATTTAATTGGACGACTGAATAATAGGTATATTTTAGGCAGCCCACCAAGCCCATCAGCGTGAGGCTAACCTCCCATGGACCGGAATTCGTTCCGGCGAAAATGACTTTAAACCAATCGCTTTCACAATTTCTTTTAGAGCGTTCCATCAGAAATCTATAAAAAATTGTGCGATGGTTCAATTTTCATTCCGC